>JARWLC010000014.1:19266665-19866665 GCA_033318265.1 Phyllotis vaccarum | reverse complement strand
GTCATGTAAAACGTGAAAGTGCCAGGAATAAACACAAAGTATTCCATCCCTCTCAAGTTACTGTGGAATTCAATTTGGCTGAAAATCATGGGAGGAAGCCTGCTGTGTGATCTCTTACAGATGTTTTCTCTCCCACATTTACTATATCCAATATTTTCACTGTCAGTTTCTGTCAGCACTAATCAATAAAAACACATCTGAAACTGACCCCCAGATACTTTAAAACATGAAGCTGGCCAATTATTTTTGAAGTTTCATATCCTTATGACTGACTGTTTTCTGCGTCTTCCTAGTAATACTACACCCTCATTACTGTTTCGGTAAAGGTGCTCTGCTGTTTTTAACACTCCATTATATGTAACTAGAGTTATAAGTACCATTAAATTAAAATAAAAATCTTACTGTATGATGTTTGATTCACTGATCTGTAAAACAATTCAATTCAATGAGATGAAAGCCTGCCATCTGTTCCTCATATTAAACATACATGTGACCTTTGGTAGTGTAAACTCCAGAGAAACAAATGTTTACCACCATTTTTACAGCAATTCTCCAAAAGTGTTAGACTCTGAGAAACTCTAAGAGTTTGTGATTCTTGTTATGTATCTTAGTTTCTCTAGTCATTCTTTGCTTTGTATTACAAAAGCATCCTAGCTTCATGGTGTTCTCGCCTACTGTCTTCAATGACATTCTCTCTCACTGTCTTAAATGAAAACCAAACAAATTCAGAAAAGAGCCTGTTCTCATGAACATAAACTCAGAAGAACAAATCTTTAGGCACATTAACAACAACTGGCAGAAAGAGATCTTTTTTCTTGAAGAAATATAATATAAAATTACCAGACGGTAATCTCCTAGTCTCTGCTGAAAACTTCTGTTTTCTTGATAGACAAAACACTTTAAAAACAAAGAACATGGTACTGTTCCAAAACAACATGCCTCCAAGTACTGAGTCTATTTTGGTATTGTGCTTCTCCTTCATTCGAGTTGGACTCTTGCTTCATGTTTTTACAGATGCAAAGAAAAGCAAACATTTTATTATTCATGAAAGGCTCATGTCTAAGGAAAGGCCTAAGACAATCACTAAAATTCCTTGTTAAAATATCTTTCAACAAACATAAATGTACAGGGTGTATGTATTCAGTACCGATGGGGGTTCAAAATAGGATGATAAGGCTTTTGAGTAACACTGGAAAAGCATCACCCATGAGAAGCCCCACCCCAAAAGCAAAGAGTATGTGAGTCCTTAACAGAGCCTGCTGATCATCGCTGATCTCCTCTGAGAGACTCAAGCTGTGGTGTACAAACACTTTTCTTGCAGAATATGTTGTGAAATAACAAACGGATTTAAACTTAGTTGCTACCTTGGGGCTTTGTTTACTTCCCCAAAAGGAGAAGGAGTGAGATGTAAAAAGAAGATTCTGGAAAAAGCTTGCCATGGAACACTGTTTCCCAAGTCTCCTTCTAAACAAAAATACCACAGTGGACAAATGTGTTGTAGAAATATTGGATCAAACAATGGGGAAATGCTTCTGTCCTTTGCTTTTTCAGATGGTTCAGGGCTCTTCCTTCACGGATGCACTTAGTAAATGTGTCTGAGTAAAAGCTTAATTAGTCTACCATCCAGTGTTGGAAAGGCATTGCTGGATAGTCAGAGGTTACAGTCCATCATGGCTTGGAGTTATTTCCAAAAGTTTGGCAACATATGCAGTATCCTTCCCTCCCCAGGGAAATTTCTTGTTCTCTACTGGTCCTTATCTAGAGAATGTGACTCGGTCTGGAGGACTGATCTTATATGAAAGCTGTCTTTAAGTCAGGTGCCAGATTTATCTTTAGTTTGACCCTTGGCACATATTCCTGTTAGAAGCCGTTTTTATAAGACATATGATAACTAAGACTTGTGCCAGAAGCCTTACAATAGGACTCTGCCAATTAATGCAAATTAGGATTAGTGCTTAGGTTCCACAATCCTATATATTCCTTATACTCTGGAATAAAGTTACATTGATTCCCTGAAGTCTGTCTCCTGGAAGGCTGTCTCAGTGGTAACCACAGACAACTGAACCCTGATCCCCACATCTGCTCCCTCCACCCTCATAGAAAAAGGCAGCCAATGATCCCAAGGAAGAAGCAGAGCCAGAATCCAACATCACAGACTATTCTATGGATGCGCATAGATTTTACTTGTCAACTTTTGGCATTTGGTGTAAACATTATTTTATCTTGATATGTGATGGGATTTAGGTGTCAGCTGATAAGGTTCGAAGACGCCTATCCAGGGTCCCGGGCTCCGGAAGGGTGAGTGGCCAACCCTATTCATAAGGGGCTGCTGGGATCTTGGGACCCCGTTCTCTCCCTCTCTTTTATCTATCTATCTATCTATCTATCTATCTATCTATCTATCTATCTATCTATCTATTTACTTATTTACTTATTTTGTTCTCTGAGAGCGCTCAGATAGCTCAGTCAGCAGAGCATGGGACTCTTAATCCCAGGGTCATGGGTTCGTGCCCCACATTGGGCACCATCTGTAACAATGAGGTTTCTTGGTCCCGGGCAGCCAGAGGTCCAGATCTACAGACCTGCACACCAGACCCCTTAGCCGCCCGCCGCTACTCAGGCCCCCAAAATGATTCAGACACTTTTATTAAGTTCATGCTGTTTGGTCTATGGCTGAGGCACATTGCTAGCTTGCTATTACATCTTAACTCAACCGATTTCCATTAATCTGTCTGCCACATGGCCATGGCTCACCTGTGTTCCTTACATGTTGCTCCCTTGGGCTTCTGGCTCAGTCTGTCTCACTCCTTCCTGCTTCTCCTACCTATGCTCTGATTTCTCCTCCTACTTTTTCTATGGTGCCTGTTATCAGCCAAAACGGCTCCTTTATTTAAAGAATGATATTCACAGCATACAGAACTACATTCCCACATCATTGATATAAGTATTTTCTATACTTCTGTTTAAGATTTGAATTTAAAGAAATGCACTTTGGAAATGTTAGCTTTGTAGAAGCTAATGTCAGTCACCTGTTTTAGAGTTTCTATATTTTTGTAAGAAATTTACTTTTGAATTTTAAGAGTGACATTCATTGAATAAAACTGGAATACTTTTGTACTTAAGTTCCTATTGAAGTATATTTAATTTTAAGTTTGATGAATATCATATTCTTTTAGAGAGAAATATCTTTTAAAAATGCTTGAGTAAGTGGATAAATTATCATATTTTTACATAAGGTTTTTTATCATGATGACATAACACAATTATTCAAACAGATTTTCAATTATTTTTCTGCTGAATGATAAGGAATGATAAAGTTCAAGGCATCCTTCAGATAATATATAAACCTGCCTTCATTTCTTCGGTGAAAGGAATTAGAGTAATTTATTCAGGATTTAAAAAGAGAAAACAATAGAGAGAGAAGCTCTGAAATAATCAATAGACAAGGCCTCTCCCATATGTTGAAAAACAGGCTTCTGCTCCCAGCAACTTAGCTTTGTGGTGATGGCTGTCAAGGCTCTGAGTCCAGCATTGTATCCACAACACTTTATAACTGCTGAAATTCCAGATTTAATTGCCCATTCTACCCAGGAAGCATAGAGATAGCAATGGCCGAATGCCCTGGAAGTTGAACACCTTGTTCTTACATTTACTATTAATAGCTAGAATTTCAGCACAGGGTCCAGTGGAAAGTTAACAATAGTCATATATCTAGCTAAAATTGAAAATGGTTGGAATGGTAATTGAGAAATTATTAGCAGCCCCTATATCTGCAGGGAACTAGTTAGGGAAGAACTTAAAAGTTAGTGTGGCTTCCAGAATCCCTGCCCATCCTTTCATTAACTAACTACACTTCCACTTAGTGTGTGAGCATTCTTAAGTTTTTTTTTTCTTTTCATTTTATGTGTCTTTTGTTGATTTATATTTACAATGCCTTATATGTGCATAATGTAGTTCATCGTATTTAGCATATTACTTTCTATGTTCCACCTTCTCCAGCAGAACCTTTTCTTCTCAACAAGAATCCCATCTACTTTCACATAATTTATTTATAAATTGTGACCCATTGAGTTTAGGTTTGCTTCCATGACCATGAGGTAAAGCATTATTTGCTGGTGCATGGGCAAATTATTAGTTGCAATACTGTTGAAGAAAATGTCTCCCTTTTATTCAGCAATTATTAGCTACATATAGCACTTCATGGAGGACTGGGGTCTTGATAATCCCAACCACCATCCATGATAAAATGTTGACAAGCACATCCATGTGGAAGCTTTATGGAGATAACCATAGCTATTGTAAGTTAATGCTTTCAACAGCCACGCCATGTCTGGAATATAGCTTTCTGCCACACTCTTCACCTATTTGCTCTTATTGAAGTTCTGACCCTTTTTCTGGAATGTTCTTAGAGCCTTAGACAGGGTGATGTAGGTGTCCTATTTTGTGCTGAAAACTTAGGCACGTATTCTAAGCACTTTGACTATTTATCAGTCTCAACATTAACTGCCTCCACTGCAAAATGAAACTTCTCTGACCAAAGCTGAGTATATATCATTAGTGTATGGACAAAAAATAGAAATATTTATAAGGCAGTTTCCTTAGCACAACACAATCATTTAGCATAGCAAAAGTAGATTATTTTAAAAAAGGTTATATTTCAAAACTTTTTCAAAGGTTCATAGTACCAAGTAAAAATGTTCTCCTATGTGATAGGCCTTGAATTCAATTTTAAAAACATGATTAAAGGCATAATATTTATGGACTATTGTACCAATGTACACATATTACCTGACAACGTAGCTTTGCACAAAAGGATCTATAGCTGAGTAATATCATTGGTGCCTTTTCTCTCTCAACAACCCAAAGTTCGTCATCTGACACCATAAAAGATGGCCAGCAGGCAGGAGCTGCTAGCAAGGTTTCTGTTTTCACTCTTGTGTTCTTCCACTGAAGTGTGAAATGTCTTCAGCAGTAGGTCTTATGTCTAGTTCTGAGTGGTGGCAATAGGCTGTATGTATTTCACGGGCGTTGCTGTTCAGCAACTTATAGGGCACTGGATTTGCAACTGAAAGCCTATAGCTTCTGTGATTAAAAAAAATGGGCACCAGATATTGTAGAAATATTTGCGTGTAATATATCATATAAAGAATTAATATTTATTAAGGGTTAGATATGCACTCATGATACAAATTGAACATTAAGACAATAGGTACTCCAGAGATATGCCTGTAAGCTTCTCCAACTAATGCCTGAAACCAAATACATCTACCTCCCTTTAAACTCCTATAATGGGGAAATGATTTTATTTTTCATTTATAAGAAAATGAAGCCCCTTAAAAAACAGTATGCCAAAGGCTGGGTCATTTATCATAAAAAAGTACAATTTAAGAATGATGTGTATCCCACTAAAATCATGAAGAAGACAAGGTTGTCCTCTCTCTTCATATCTATTCAATATAGTTCCTACAGTTTTAGCAATAAGACAACAAAAGGAAACCAAGGGGATATAAATTGGAAAGGAAGAAGTCAAATTATCACCATTTGCACATGATATGATAATACAAATAAGTGACCGAAAAATTCTACTGGGGAACTTCTACAGCTGATAATAAACATCTTCAGCAATGTAGAAGGATACAAGATTAACTAAAAAAAAAAATCAATAGCCCTCAGACACACAAATGATAAAGGGACTGAAACAGAAATAAGAGAAACTTCACCGCATTAAATATCTTGGGGTAACTCTAACTAAGGAAGTGAGAGACCTGTATGACAAGAACTTTAAGCAATTGAAGAAAGAAATTGAAGAAGATACTAGAAAATGGACATATTTCCCATGCTCTTGAATAGGTAGGATCAGCATAGTAAAATGGCAATCTTACCAAAATCAATCTACAGATTCAATGCAATCCCAATCAAAATCCCAACACGATTCTTCACAAACTTTGACAGAACAATATTCAACTTCATCTGGAATAACAAAAAATTCAGAATTGCCAAAACAATCCTGTTCAATAATAGAACTTCAGGAGGCACCACCATCCCTGATTTCAAGCTATACTCCAGACATACAGTAATAAAACCAGCTTGGTACTGGCATAGATATAGACTTGTGGATCAATGGAATTAAATCAAAGACCTGACATTAATCCACACTCCTATGAACACCTGATTTTTGACAAAAAAGCTCAAAAATACACTATGGAAACATATCATTTTCAACAAATGGTATTGGCATAACTATAAGGTGGTATGTAGAAAAAATGCAAATAGTTTCATATCTATCACTCTGCACAAAACTCAAATTCAAGTGGGTCAAAGACGTCAACATAAACCCAATTACATTAAACCTGACAGAAAAGAAAGTGGGAAATACCCTTGAGCACATTAGCAAAGGAGACTGTTTCCAAAATATAACACCAGTAGCATAGACACTGAGAGCAACAATTAATAATGGGATCTTTGAAATGGAGAAGCTTCTGTAAGGCAAAGGACATGGTCAAAAAGATAAAACAACAGCCTACAGAGTGGGAAAAGATCTCCACCATCTCTACATCTGACAGAGGACTCATCTCTAAAATAATAGAAAGAACTCAAGAAACTAGAGGAAAGAAAACCCAAAGAACCCAATTAGAAAGTGGGGTACAGAACTAAATAGGAAGTTCTCAACAGACGAACTCCAAATGGCGGGAAGACACTTTAAGAATTGTTCATCCTTAGTCATCAGAGAAAAGCAAATCAAAACAACTCTGAGATACCATCTTACATCTGTCAGAATGGCTAAGATGAAAACACAGATGCCAGCCTATGCTGGAGAGGATGTGGAGCAAGGGGAACACTCCTCCATTGCTGGTGGGAATGTAAACTTGTATAGCCACTTTGAATATCAGTATGGAGGTTCCTCAGAAAACTGGGAATCAATCTCCCCAATGATACAGAAATAGCACTATTGGGCATATACCCAAGGGATGCACATTCTTACCCCAAGGGTATTAGTTTGGGTATGTTCATAGCAGCATTATTTGTAATAGCCAGAACCAGGAAACAACCTGGATGCCCCTCAAATGAATACATTATAAACTTGTGGTGCATTTACATATTGAAATACTACTCAGTAGTGAAAATAATGACATCCTAAAAGTTGCAGACAAATGGATGGATCTGGAGAGTATTATCCTAAATGAGGTGACGTGGTATGTACCTGCACATAAGTGAGTTTTAGACATAAGCAAAGGTTAAGCAGACTACAATCTACACCCCCCTCTTCCCGCAGCTGGGTAAGAGGAGAAAATAAAAAGAGAGATACCCACAGATCCTCCTGGGAAGAGGAAATAGAGATGATCTTCTGGGAAAATTTTGATCATGGCTGAGATCAAGGGGAGGTGAGAAGAGTACCCGAGAGAATGGGAGAGGGGGCCGCAGAGAGGAAGAAGTGGATATCCTGATAAAGGGAGACATTGTGAGATTAGGGAGAAACCTAAGAACCCACAGGATGAGCCCAGCTAGGACTCCAAGCAATAGTGGAGAGGGAGCCTACGCTGGCCTTTCCCTATTGTCATAGGAATGACCACCCTAATTGCCATTATAGAACCTTCATTCAACAGCTGATGGAGGTAGATTCAGAGATCCACAGCTAAACAACACTGGGTCCGGCTGAAGAGAGAGAAGATAGACAGCACGAACTGGGAGGGAAGAGGGGAAGATAAGGATCATGATCGGGAGACCCATGGTGTAGGCATTCCTGTGCTGTTGAGAGCTTATAGACCTAAGTAACAGCTGAGAAATCTTCATGGAGCCAAACTGCACCCTCTGAAAGTAGATGACAGTTGAAAGGTGGGCAGTTTCTGGAGCCTCTTGCACTCAGACCAGAGTCCAAAGTCTATCATGGGTCCATGAACTAGCTCCTCAGATCCCATGCCCAGCGAAAAAACACCTTTCTCAGCCCTGATATTTGGGGAGGGACTCAATCCTACCTCAAGGGGATATGCCAACTGAAATGACTCATTTGGGGATTCCTTGCCTTCTCTGGGGTGTGTGTGGTGGTGGTGGTGGGGCAGTAGGTGAGAGTAGGCTGTCCTGTGCTGTTGGGAGCTCTCAGACTCTGAAATAACAGCCAAGAAAACCCAAGGAACAGATCTGGACCCTCTGACAATGGACGACAGTTGAAAGGTGTGGGCAGTTTGTGAAACCTTTTGCAATTAGACCAGAGTTTATTTCTGCTGCATGAACTGATTTTTTCAGAGCTCATGCTCTGCGGCTGTGGGGGAGGGCACCTTTCTCAGTTCTGACACTTGAGAGAGGGATTCAGTCCTACCTCAAGAGGATATGCCAGATTAAATTGATTTACCTTGGAATTCTTTGCCTCTCTTGGGAGTGAATGGGAGTTAGGTGGGGAGAGGCTGTGAGAAGGGGCAGGGGGCAGAAACAGTGGTGGAGATGGGTAAAATTTAAATAAAAAAATGAAAAAGCCTGTATACTGGTAATTTTTCAAGTATATTGTGTGTACACAATTACAACTGATATTGTTCAATTGCTCCGCCCAAAGTATAACAAATTACACTCTCATAAAGAATATAAGGAAGTGCCGATTTCTACATGTGCTTCTGATGCATTATTGAATATCAAATGTTTTCCCTATTGAAGTTTTAATACAACCATGTCTGTGCATTTTTATATAAAATCCAATTGCATTTTTTTCCTATCCACACGGAGCTGTATTATGTTGAACATTTTGGCACATAAAATACGGGGGATTTTTTAAAAATACATTTTTATATATTTGTCAATATTGTGAGAGCTGCAAAAACTTTCTCACTTTATCATCAGCCTTGCAGCTTCATTTGGTTATTTTTCTACTTTGGGGACAGTATTTCAAACATTTTTCAAATATCAAATGTTTCTATTATTATTCCTAATAAAAAAAATGTCACATATAAATGCCATCTCTTGCTTTTTGATCATTTCCTTTTATGGCACTTCATCTTTCGCTGACTTGGACTGCACTGTAACCTGGAGGGAAAGAATACATCCAATGCTTGTTTTCAGCTTTGTCAACAGCGATTGCTGAATAATACGTAGTTTTCCATAAATTTTATATGCTGCCTATAAAAAATGAACACATTGGTGCATTTTGATTGATCTCCGGGCTTCCACCCCTGTGACATTGCTTCCTGTTAGTACCAGTACTGTCCTGTATGAGCTGCTGCTGATTCATAATGCTTGTGTCTTCAAAAGGCTAGCTCATTGCTGATTTCACAACGTACACTTGGAACACTCATGCAGAGTACAATCTTAAATGTCATATCCAATTTAGTAACAATAATGGATTTAACATATTTATGTATATGTGTGTATATTAAAAGCTCTATATTGAAGACATAATGTAGGTGGAGTTTTACTTACAAGGCACCAGTCCAAGATTAATATTTATTAGAATATAAATCAACACTCACGATACAGGTAACAGCTTATAGTGGCACCTGAACAGGGACTGGAGTACCCGCGCGATGGACGGACAATGGATTCCAAACCGGTCTCTCCTCTCCAGCAGCCAGGAACCAGGAAGAGAGCTCCCCGTGTCCCAGCAGCCCTTTATCAATGGGGTTGGCCGCACACCCTCTCCAGGTTGGTCACACCCCCTCCAGGAGCCCGGGACCCTGGATAAGCATCTTTGGACCTTATCAGGTGACACCTGAATCCCACCACAACATAAGATTTTTCAAATATCTATACTATATTCATACAAATTCAGTTCATGCATGACATAAAGAATATCTAAAGAGATATTTTCGAATAGAAATATGATACTCAACATTATGTGATTAAAATGCAATGTACTTAATGATTAATATCAGAGCATGAGTTCTAAAGAGATGGTACAATGGGTTAAAGTGTTTGCCACACAAGCATGAGGACCTTAGTTCAAAACTCTCAACCCTGTGTGAAAATCTGGGCATAGCATTGCAGTCCTGTAAACCCAACACTGGAGACGGGAATATGGAGGCAGGAGGATTACTGGCATTGCTCGCCAGACAATCTAGCTGTGACAGTATATTTTAAGTTCAGTAAAGAGAAAGAAGGTGAGTGAGGTCAGAAGACTCTACAACCTACCTGGCACCCATATTTTAACTGTACACACACCTCAACACACACACACAATCACAAAAATAACAATTTCAGAGAGCTAAAACTATCTGTCATCTATCATTTAAAATATATAATATATTTAGCCCTAAGCAAAATAATATACCTAAGTCACAAAAGATCTGTCAATAGTGTCAATTAAAATATCACAATCTACAGTATGAATGAAATGATGTTCTCTGGGCATGACATACTGCCTGGACTCTTGAACTGTCAGCATCAATGATCCTAAAGGAGATCTATACAAAATGGGCAGACTTACTTTCCTTCATGAAAATGTGAGGCTTCCGTATACACTACCTCCCACCAAGAATGTATAAATGATTAACTCTTACCAGGGGAGAGAGATCAAGAGACTCCATGCTTTCTCAACATTCACAGGTAATCAAGGGTTACAAAGAAGAAAGGTTTGTGAAACCACATTGCTCCCTAGGAAGTTAAAGGCAGTTAATGGTTACTAAAAAAAAGAGAGAGAATTTTCTTCAATAGTGAATCTATCTATGCACTGTCTATGTACCTGTAAAAGTCTCTCTTTCATTAGAACACCTACTTGTACTCACAATTTTTCTTTCTTTCTGTTCCTGGTGTACAATTTGAGGTGAGCACATGTTTGTTTATATCTCTGACAAGAGAGAAAAGTAATCAGGCAACATGTTTATTATTTAATGAAAATATTAAAGAAAGTGTATAGCTAGAAGTTCACATCATAAACAGGACTACCTAAAATAATGAACTAATATCTCTGTCTTGTGTGCATTTTCCATTAGCATTTATTGATTTTTATATCATACAACTATAATTTCAAATTGATGTCTATCTACATATAATATCAACAAAAAGGCACTATCGAATGTTTGAACATTTCTCAAGAGATGGGAATTATTATATAATATAATTCATAAAACGTATTTTTTGTCATTCTTTTGGTTTTATTTTTATTTTTACTTCGATTGACATGTACTAATTATTTCATAGATCTCCTTCAAATGATGAGATTTTGTTCTTATTTATGGTTGAATAACACTCCATTGAGTTTTACATCCTTATATTTGTTCTGTTCATTGCTTTGATATAAACTGTCAGGGCTGTATCTGGAACTAAACATTGTCTCAACCTGATTTAAATTTTGGCTCCATTTTTTTGTTCCTTAATCCTTCGCATCTCTCCATTTCTGTCGTATTGAGGTTTCTCACCTACAGTCTCCCGAGTTGTTCAGAATTTCTATCTTCCATTTCTTTCTTTTGCTCTGTTTCAGTCTCTTAACTGTTTTCTCCAACTTGGATTTTCAGTTACACTACATCATTCCTTATCTCTACACTTAATGCTTCTCAAGGTCCGTTTCTGTGTATTCTTTACATTAACTCATGGCTTTGGGTGGCTCACATTTACATTTCTGTAGTAAGCTTTCATCTTGTGTTAAAATGTTTGTCATCTTTAGAGTTGTGCTCTCTATATCCACGGTGGCAGAATGGCTCATTCCTGATCATTCTTCCTCCAGCTGTGCGCACTTTCCTCAATTTGTTTTTGAAGCTATGCCTCAACTTCTTAAAATTATAGACACCTGTTTTCACATATGGTTGGAAATAAAGAATCTCAGTGTTGAAGTTGTGAATATAACTCATCTTAGAATATATTGATTCTAGAATTATGTATATATATATATATATATATCTTTATATATACATAACTTTAGAATCTAGTGGCAACAGACATACCGTGATTTTTCAACACTGCTTTTTATCCAGATCATTCCATAATGTTACCATTTGAGCCCAGATGCTGAGGAAAGATTTGGCAGAAATGCTGAATAAATGGGTTATTTTTTATAACAGATTTACCAAAAATAGAGTATATGTCTTTGATATGTTTTGTGTCTGGTCTCACTTATTCTCCGCCCCACCCCCCACCCACACTCATCCTCTCATTGCTACTGGCCCTGTTGACCTGGACTTCAGTTGTGGGATTTGATTTCATTAACTGTATAAGAACAAAAGCAACGGTCTGCTGGTTTCAAACTGAGATCCTTACAGTCTTTGCATCCTCAACCCTACTGGGTAACCCACTCAGTGCTACAATGTGCCTGAGAGCTATTTAAGAAGAAAGAAAGAAAGATAAAGGTCAGATGAGACAGAACAACCTCATGTGGCACAAGGAACTGTAATATGAAGCACAGCTGTCACAGCCACAGAGCAGGAAGCAGGCTTGCACAGATGAGCCCAGCTAGCAGGCAGGTGTGGGAGCAATAATAATTGATTGCCATTTTAAGACACCGACTTGTGTTATCACAGACATGATGGATGCACATGTTAGTTCAAATTTCTCTTTTTGTTTTCAAATCATCCTTAGAAGAGATGAAAAAGATGATCTACTACTCAGTCATATTGATACCAAAAGATCAACATTTAAAAATGAGGTTTTCTGGGTTGATTTAGGTATACTTTACTTAATCCATTGTTCCAAAACTGTAACAGTAGTCTCCGTATATTGTGTCCTCAGGATCCCCTCGGCTGAACCTTTCCATTGTTTTAAAATCACATCATTTAAAACATCTGTGAAGAGTTAGTTATTGCAATACTGCTTTATCAGCCTCCCAAAATTCTTTCATAAAGCCAGGAAAAGTGTATGTTGGCAAACCATTTGCAATTTTTGAAATAAAAATAAACGGACAAGGTATACAAAAACTCCTATTACAAATGAATAGGAGGTAAAAAAGATGGAGCTGCAATATCTGTGCATACATTTTTTATTACCTTTTTAAGTTAGCATACAAGTAATGGGTTTCACGGTGACATTTTCATACATATAAACATTATACTCTGTTCTACTTTATCCCTTCATTGCTCTCCTCCACCCAATTTCTCTTCTCTTTTCTGGTTCTTTGTCTTCTGCTTTCATGTATTTATTTCCAAGTATCCTCTCTAGGTCATTCTTCAACCTTACATTAGATCTCTTGCTTCTCTTTCATTCTCCCATTTTTAATTTTAATGTCCTAGACACACACACACACACACACACACACACACACACACACACACACACACACACACACACACCACATACACATTTAGATTCTGCATACAAGAAGCTTTATAACTATGACTTATTTTGCTTAGCATAAGAATCTATATTTTCACTCATTTTCCCACATGTTTCATAACTTTATTTTGCTTTTGAACTGCTTAAAAATTTCATTGTATGTATATACCATGCTTTCTTTAATCATTCATTTACTGATGGACATGTAGGCTGGCTCCATAGCTCAGCCATTGTGAATGGTGAAGCAATGAACATGCATATGAAAGTATTTCTGTGGAATGTTTCAAGTATTTACCTGGAAGCCTATAACTGGATATATATAATTTAGCTATATCTGTGTTTTCTCATAGAATCAAAAGAAAGATAAGTAAAGCAATAAGCAGGGTCAGGGGGAAGAGAATAAAGAAATAAGCTCACAGACAGAACTAAGGTAAGAAAAACATCTTCAGGGCCATAGGTTTTTAAGTGAAAGTACTGAGAGAACCACCAGAAATGAATCTGGAAGGGGTTTGCTATGCCCAAATGTAAGTAAATACAGCAGCTGGCAGAAAAAAAAAATCCAAAGAAACATGACCAGTAGTCCTCATTGTGGTTTAATAATGATGTACTGATGGGAATTCCGGACAGGAGCCCAGAGGAGACTCATGACTTTGATCAAATAAAGGATGTCCCAGGTAGAGTTCAGGAAGCCTTGGAGGCAGGAATCCCAGGAAGCAAGCAGCTACAGGAGACAGCAGAGGGAGCTCTGAGAAACAAGATAAATAAAAGTCGCGAATGGACAAGATTTCAAGAAATATCACATAAAAATATGTGGCAACTATAAAGAGCAAGATACTGTCCATGCAATGAAGGAGCTCAGAAAAGATGTCCTTTAGACAGATACACGCATGTTCATATTTATATACACATTGCAAAGACCAAATCCCAAAGCTGTACCTGTTATTTCAAAACAAGTTATCATCAAGCCATTAAGAAAAAAATACAAAAAAAAAGACAACATGATATTTAGTTTAGATAAACTCAGAAAGAAGCAAACAACACTAAAAAATGAGTGAAATTTTGTGTTTACACACTGAATGATTTGTCCCTGTACGTTGGAACACATGTATGTCCTCCAATATTGACTGCCTTGATCTTATACAGATATGGCTCAAGTAATCATAAAGGCTATGAATTCATAAGCACAATGTCTGTGTCATGTAGAGCATACCTTTATATCCTTTGGCTTTTATATTATTTTTTTCTTTCTTTCATGACGTTTCCATAGCTTTGGTGTTGGGTGATAGAGCTTGAGTATGGGGTTTTAGTATCTCTTTCAAACACAATACCTTTTAAAGTCAATGTTGTATGTTTTGACAAGTTTTCATATTTTATTGTATTTTGTGTTTTTCCCTTACTGCTCAATAAGCAAAAATGTATGTGTATCTATTATGTAATGATTTATCAAAGACTGCTTCTATGAATGAATATTCATAAAGAACAGATTTTAAACATAATGTGAGTGATGATGCAATCTATATTCAATATAATAATGCACACATCCTAAAATTTTCAGGCAAATGGATGAATTTGGGGAATATCCTTTTGAGAGAGGCATTATGAGCCCAGAAAGAGAGGCATGGGATATATTCACTCATAAGTGGACTCTGGAAAAAAGCAAAGAATACACAAGCTGAAAACCACAACCCCTGAACAGCTTGGCATCAGAACGAACTTAAGGGAGACATCCAGAGATTCCTCAAAGAAGAGAAAATAGAGAAGATCACCTTAGCAAATTGGGGTCATAACGGGTTGCAATCAAGAAGAGTTGGGAACAAATAATGAGAAAAGAAGGTGGTTGAGTGAGAGGAGCAACAAAGAGGGAGAAAAAAAGAGATGATATCTTGATAGAGGAAGCCAATGTGGGACTGGAAAGAGGGAGGTGCTAGGGAAATCTCCAAGAAGTCACAGGATGTCCCTGTCTAGGTCTCCAATCAAGAGTGGAGGGGGTGCCTAAACAGGACTTCCTCTATAATTAAATGAATAACCAACCTAAGTGTCATCACAGAATGTACATCCAACAATAAATAGAGGTGGAGGCGGAGATCCATGGTTGAGCACTGGGGAGAGCTCCTGGTCCAGCTGAGAGCAGGGGAGGAGAGTCTGTATGAGGAAGGGGATAGAGATTATGAGGAAAATTCCCACAGTGGAATTTTATAGCTGGAGCTCTGGGGAGCTCACTGAATTAAAACAGCCACTGGGGATCCACCTGGGAAAAGAACTAGACCGTCCAAGGGTAAACAACTGTCGATTGGCATGGGCAGTATGTGGAGGATTGAGGGGTGGGATCAGAATGTGTTCTTGTGTGTGGGCTGGCACCTTGGAGCCCATTCCCTATAGAGAAACACCCAACCCAGTCTTGACTTTGGGATGAGTGAATCAGACTTGCCTGAGTGGATGAACCATGCTGAGCTGACCTACCTTGGGACTTCTTGCCCTTTACGGGGAGGGGATGGGTGGATGGGGAGGGGAAGATGAAGGCTGTCTGGGGGGATTGGGAGGAGGGAAGGAAGAGGGAACAGGGGGATATATGGATAAAAAAGATGTTTTTATTAAAAAATAATAAAATGAAAGAAACAATAATAAAGTCTAATATTACTTTTTAAAGATAAATTTTTTTGAGGCTAGGGATGTGACTAAGTACTAGAGTGCTTGCCTCGCATATTCAAGGCTCTAATAAATCTCTAGCACCAGATAAAGAAAGGAAAAAAAAACAAGTAATGTATGGAGAAAGTAATGAAAATTGTTAAAATGTAAAGGAACGTTGTAATTTAATAAAATAATAAGGCACTGATCATTAAAAAATAATGCACACCGTGAAAGAAAATTTTCTCTAATAAAAGCAGCTCTACAATTGACATCCTTATATACATAAGAACAAGTTCTCTGTGGTTACATCTATGAGAAGATCTGTAGGCAGAAGGTCATACTCATTTTCAAATCCACTAACTATTCACTCTTTGTTCTCCAACTGACACTTTACATATAGACACTGAATTCTACTCAATTACCAGTGTTATCAAATGTTAAATGTGTATCAATTGCTGTATGAAGTCATTTGTCTTTGATTTGTTTTTGTAAGATACATTACAAAATTGTCAAAATGATTAGTGTTCTGAGTGTACTTAAACTTGTGAACTCAAGACTATTTCTTTCATGATAGTGTCCAAATATCTTTCTAGGACTGACAGACAATAATCAAGGAAATGAAACTTCTGTATATTTATTAGAATCTTCTCTTTTCCCTGCTGAAATATTCACATATTAATACCCAAAACCTCTATGATGACCTGACAGTTTATGGGCCTTAACATGCAATTTTCCAAGCATTTCAGGCTCCAAATACAGTGTCTCCTAACTACACATTATAATAGCACCAAGTTCATTTTGTTTCTGTATTGTTTATGGCCTAAGCTACCCATTATATAATGTTTCATCAGAACACACTTGCATATTTATATCAACGTTCTCTTTACTCACCCCTTTGATTATTCATGCCCGAGTGAAGTGTCAGCTGCGGAGATTGGAGATTTAATGAGTTTCATGGGGATACCTCATTCCAGGAACAAAAACTGGAAAAAGGAAACACAAGCGTCTGCATTCTAATATGGCCCCTTGTTAGAACTGATCTTGGGAGTGCTAGATGATAGATAGGCCCCACATGCTGCTCCTGTTTTACAGAAGCTTTTATCCCCAGCTTGGTTATCTTTATTTAAGTCTGACTTCTACAGACACTGTGGTAATGTTAAATATGTAAACCACAAATGCCCAGAGGGAGAGCTTGCCATTACTATGCCTTGAATACTGTTCTACTCTGCACCTGCTCACATGTTCATTTCAGTTACTGCTTTGTTCTGCCTATATTTTTTCTTTATTTATTTTTAAAGAATCAGTGTTGCTTGTAATAGAAATAACAAATCTCTTAAAACAAATATCTGACTTCTTAGCATACTGTATGTCCCTTCCGTCTCTTTGAGAGAGTTTTAATTTACTGTGGTGCAGATAATGAATTATAAAGAATCATTTTTACATATTTAATATATGCTACATGCTAATCTACTGGAAGAACCAACAAAGTAAATTTAAAAGAGAAAAAAAAATCTAAGATTGACTGAAGCACATGAAAAATGTAGACTGGAGCAATTATTTATGATATCAAGATAAAATATTTCAGTGTATATGTATATGTAAAGGTGAAAAGATATTTAAGATCTGTGTAATTTATCTTTTCTATATTATGGAATATCTCTGCATGTGATTCCATGCATACATGCATGCATGCGTAAACATGCAATAAAACTGCTTGACATTATCACTCATAAATTTTGCTGCTCAAAACATTTGGTTTTAAATGTTCAGGGGGAAAATCTGTAAAAGCTTCCAAACTACCCTAAGCTTCTATGTTAGATGAAGTTTTTGAGCCATTTTCTAGTAATATCTTGTTAATTAGTGTATCAGGAAACCAAGATCCATAGTTCTTGGTTTCATCTGAAGCCTCTCCTTGAGCCATATTCAGCATTTCCAGATGAATGTTCTTTTATTTCCTGATTTTTCTCAAATTTCAAAGAAAATGAGTTTCAGACACTAAAAAAGTACTGATTCTCTACAGATAAAAACCCATTCAGATGTGATGCTCCAGTGGTGTCAGTGAGAGGCGGGCAAGAAGAGAGAACAGAACACAGCTCAAAGCCATCAGTAATGTACACAAGGCTTTGCAAAGTCTCATTTTGCCATTGCTGCACCTAAAGTTACATGTTCTCTTCCAGGCATTTATTCCACAAAACCCTGCTTTCTGTGGGCAGGTGAAATGAGAGAAAACAGTGACGTAACCAGTTTGTGCACTTGGTATTTTAAGAATGGAACACGGTACACTGTCTCCCCAGGCAAAATCCTTTCCAGTGCACTGGGCAACAAAGAAATAGACCAAAAAAAGGGCAAATACGTTTAGTTTTTTTTTTTTTTTTTTTTTTTTTTGCTCTGGGTGTCCTATTTTGTTGAGAAATCATCAATATTTATCTAAATATTTATATTTATAAAATATAACAAATAGAATTTTATACTTATAAAATAACTGCCTTGGGATTTAAAAAATACTGTACTCTCAGTGGGGCCTTTATTACATCCTTTTTATAAAAATATTTTATTTTAGATACTATTTGTTGACATTATCTTTTACTACTCCGAGTTCTATTAACACAACTCAGTGTTAATTATAACCTAGAAAGATTCTAAACTTCAAAGCTAGTTGATCCCACAGACCCTTTCAAGGACTGATCCTCTGGTTAAAGGTCTCTGAACGTCAAAGAAACTGAACTCACAACTTTCAATTTTTCTAACAAACTGCCAGATGCATTAATGGTAAAGGATACTTATAGCACACACATCTGTAATTTCCAGTTATAGAAACTGATAAATTATTGTGGTTATTCATGTCTTCCATGAATTATTTATTTTAAAATAGAGTCATCCATGTGCTTAAATCTCAAAACATCCAATGTATTATCTGAACCATTTCTTTCAATTTCCAGCAAATTAAAAATTGCTAACAAATATGCACAATACAATTTAGTTCATACACAAAGAAGAAATTAATATGACCTTTATAGGATAATTAATAGAACTGCAGATTATAATATTAAGCAAAATAAGTCAGTTTATAAAAATCACATTTATTTTCATATGCAGAATCTAACATACATATGTAAACTCTCATCTGAGTAATTTTACAATTTAGAATTTATGTATGAGACACAGGAAATATGTATACATATATATGTATTATATTATGTATGTGACACAAGAATAGAAGGAGTATTAATTACTCTCTGGGGTATATAGTTATTGGAAAGATACTAACAAGAAAGAAAATATAGGGCACCAAGGGAAAAAAAATCAAGATATATATATATATATAAAACATCTTGTCTATCTGAAGGTTCTAGATTAAAACATACACACACACACACACACACACACACACATACACCAGACAGACACAAAACAAAAACAGAAGACAGGAGGTTGGGGGCAATGTACACTTAATCTGTGTACAAAATACCATAATAGAATCTATCAATATGCATGTTCACTTTAAAAACTCATAAATTTAATTTCAAGTATATTGAAAAATGAAATACAGTATTTTAAATATATGCCATGACTCTGCAGATTTGCAGAATATAAATATTAATTCTCTGGATTATGACTAATTTCTCAGATGATCACATAACACTTCTGAATTTTCCCTTCCTCATATGTCTATTGAGGATAAAATGTAATTTGTGATACTTAACTCATGTCACAAAATACAACTCAAATCAAACTTAACCAAAATACATTTGATAATGAAAATAAAAATTTTAGAACTTGCAAGTATTTTTAGAATCTCAAGATCTGGTTACACTATCTTAGAATTTTGTTCAAGTCATAGCGGTGTTCAGGGTGGTCAAAGGTAGTGATTGTATTGATTCGTTCATCTCATGGTACTCCCTGTAGAATAAGAAAAATTGATTTTTTGCTCAAGTGTCAAAAGCATA
Organism: Phyllotis vaccarum; assembly: GCA_033318265.1. Classification (NCBI taxonomy): domain Eukaryota; kingdom Metazoa; phylum Chordata; class Mammalia; order Rodentia; family Cricetidae; genus Phyllotis; species Phyllotis vaccarum. Next base: position 19,846,911 of record JARWLC010000014.1, on the reverse strand, counting down.
TAGATAGAACTGTCTAGAGCAGTAATTCTCAACCTGTGGGTCATGAACCCTTTGAGGTCTCCTAACAGATACCCTAAATATCAGATATCTACATAACAATCCAGAACAGTAGTACAATAACAGTTAGAAGGTAGCAATGAAACACGAGGAAACATCTTCACATCATTACGAAGATGGAGAACCCCTCATCTAGAAGCAGCTGCCCTTAAAACTACTTCTAAGACAGAAAGAAAATGAGACAGTATTCTTACCAGTTTGGACTATTGTTGGTTATGGGGTAGTCTTAATTTTGAACTGCATAGTGCCTTGACGATGGTGGACCTGACAGAAATGACACATGGTGTCTGCAGAAATCAATGTTTTCTTCAGGCCATTACAGAAATAGTTTGTCAGATATTTAGTAGAGATAGCGACACAATACAAATGCATAAACATCAAATAGGTTTCTAATACTTTACTTGGTTTGGATTTCTTTTATTAGTGAAAATAAAAACCCCAGAGCAATGTATTATGCTCTGTGTGATATATAATTTTTGTAGAATATTTACTCAGGATAACTAAATTAGACTGTTATCACATTATGTCCAGAATATGGTTTACATAAAGAGAAAAATTAATTATATCTGTTCAAGTGATTTTTACTGCATGGTCATTCATTTTTCCATGAAAAATGAAGCTTAATCGTTCAACAGCAGTTGGTTTGTCAGTACTGATGACGGATATTGCCTAATCTTGTGCATTCACTCTCAAGTGGTATGTGTTCACAGTTGCCTTCATTACAACCATTTTGAGGTCCATTTTTGAAAGAAAATGGGCCCTTTTCAACAACTAAAAAAGCATACTTCAGACCATTGAAAGGAAGAAAACTCTTTACTTGACTGTGAGTGAACCACACACTTCAGACCTGGGCTGCCCCCTGGCTCTGTCTTCTGTCCTGAGAACACTCTCAAGAGTGTTCTGATGAGCATGTCAATTATATTTCCCCTCCTTTATTTCTTTCTTCTCCTATTTTTTTATTGCAGGAGTTTCTGTTTCTCTTCATCCAATTTCACTTTCTATAACATCTGTTATTTGTCAAGGACTGGCTGAAGTCTCTCATATGCATTAACTCTTTCAATCCCAACAGTAGCATTTATTATGAATGATTTTAATGATCATTTAAATTTGCACAAAGATGTACACCCATCATTGTGGAACATTGAAAAATTCCATCTTTTACAGAATGATATGTCTCAAAATTACTTTTCAGTTTAAATAATTTGTCAGAAGAAAGAATTCACCACCCACACACATACACACATATCCTGCCATATTCAGCGTCTGGAGATCTGGAGCTCGTCAATAAACATGACTATGATTGCACATGCACAGAGACCCCTCATATCCAGGGTTTAGAATTTGAGACTCATACACAGAATGCCAAGCTCTGTGAATCATAGTTTCACATTTCTGGAAAAGAAAATTTGATTATATCAGATTTGGTTAAGTGTTTATGAGTGATTCACTCCTCTATGTTCAAGAAGATGAATCTTATACTTTAAAAATTGAGAATAAAGAATATTATAGGCTGGTTAGTTTGCTGTTGCAAGGTCTCTGGTTTCTTTCTTTTTTTTTAAGGAGGATATCATATCAATGCTTATGAGTAGTAGAGGAAGGGAGAACATGCCAAGATCAGCATGTGTTGGATGCACAGGAAGCAAGCTCTTTTACAGACATTTTCTTAGCTAATATCTATGGACCTTAGCAAATGCTTCAGTAATGAGCACAGTAAATCAATGAATTACTTATAGTTCATTAATTAATTCTTATGTGGTACCAATTGAATCATTCTCATTCATATTTGAATAAAAGGAATCTTTCTGTTATTACATTATATCAGGATAGAGACTTTCATGTAAAAGAGGAGTTCAGATTCTGTTGCTCAAAAAGGTGAAGATTATGTCAGTGGCCACCATCATACACAATTGCAGTGAGATGGTGTACTGCAGAAGTATGAAATTGTACCTTTATACTCAGTTTAAAACACATAAACACAAGAAAGAGAAGAAAAATTAACAGCAACCATAAAACAATGAATTTTACTCAGACATACAATACCTCCATTCCTAAGATAAAATATTCAAAAAGGTCTTTCATATCCTTTCATAAAAGCTAACTGCAGTAGGAGGTTTCCGGCCCGGACTTTTGGGCCTTGCCTCAAGGTTTAGGGCCCACAGACCCACAGACCCGCAGACCCACAGTCCCACAGTCCCACAGAGACACACAGATGCTTTCAATTGTTTTAGGCTGATTGGCTTCAGGCCCAGGCGTATAACTTGCTAGCTCTCTACCCTTCATCTAACCCATGTCTCTCTTCAGCCATGTGGCTCGGTACCTTTTCTTAGAGCAGCATAGTTGTCATCTGATTCTTCCGGCTTCTCTCTGGCATTCTGCTCTGTGCTTCCTGTTTGTAGAATTTTTAGTCTGGTAGCCGCGCCCACACTTTCTGCTTGCCCTTGGTCAATCAGCGCTTTTTATTAAACCAGTGGGTGGGACAGTTATTTACCATGACAACACAATCCCCTACATAGCTAACTTAGATTATGGATGGCTTCTTGTGATGAGTACCTATCTAGAAGTATCTGCTATTCATGGCTATTCCTTATTATGCTGAAGTACCACAATGTCTCTTGTTAGGATGAAGAACGGCAAACATTCTACACTATCTCCTTGTAAATACAAAGTCTTTGTTATCAATTCAAACTCAAACTAAAGTCAAATCTGTATGAACAAGGGGGTAGGGAATATGAGGAAAATTCCCACAGTGATGACTAGCTGGAACTCTGGGGAGTTCACTTGTTACAATGAGGTTTCTGGCCCCAGGTGGGCAGAGGTTCAGACCCACAGACCTGCTGTCTGAGAATGCCTAGCTATCTGCCGCTGCTTAGGCCCCCCAAATGACTCAGACGCTTATATTAATTTCATGCTGTTTGGCCCATGGCTCAGGCACATTGTTAGCTTGCTCCTTCATCTTAACTCAACCCATTTTCATTAGTCTGTCTGCCACGTGGCCCATGGCTCACCTGCATTCCTTACATGTTGCTCCTTTGGGCATCTGGCTCAATCTGTCTCGACTCTGCCCTTCTTGTCCTACCTATTCTGATTTCTTCGCCTACTTTTTCTATAGTGTCTGCCATGGCCAAAACAGTCCTTTATTTAAAGATTGATATTCACAGTATACAGAAGACATTCCCACATCACTCACTGAATCAAGAACAGCCACTGGAGATCCATCAGGAAAAGGAGCTAGGCTCTCCAATGGTAGGCAACTGTCCATTGGCATGGGCAGTGTGCAGAGCCTCAAAGGGTGGAATCAGACTATATTCCTGTGCTTGGGCTGGCACCTTGGAGCCCATTCCCTGCAGAGAAACACCTAAACCAGTCTTGACTTTGGGATGAGGAAATCTGACTTGCCTGGAGTGGATGTGCCCACCTTTGGACTTCTTGTCCTTTTTGGGAAGAGGATTGGGAGGGGTTGGGAGGAGGGAAGGGAGAGGGAGGAGGGGAATACATAGATAAACAAGACAAATTTTTATTAAAAAATAATAAAATGACAAAAAAAGTATCAAAGAAAGATATATAAGAATGTTTGGAGGGGTAAATTATTTTATTGTATTAATCTCACAAAATTAAAGAAATAATTTCTAGGGGAAAGAGGGGGAACAGTGGAGGTATGGGAAAATTTAAAATAAAAAATTAATAAAAAACAAATAATTTTTAAAGGATCAACATTAAAAAAATTAAGAACCTAAATCATACCAATTATATGTTTTGTTTTGTTTTTTAAAGATGTGTTTATAGGCTGGAGAGATAGTTCAGTGGATAAAGTATTTAACTCTCAAAAATAAGTATCTGAGTTTGATCCCTAAAACCCATGTAAAAATGCAGCCATGTGGTGCCCCATTGTAATCTCAGCCCAGGGGAGGCTCACGGAGTAGCCTAATTGGTGAGATTTGGGTAAAGTAAGTTCCTGTCTAGAAAAGGTGAATGGTGTTTCTTGGAGTATCATCTGAGGAAGGATGTCTTCTGTCCTGTGAAAATGTGATGTCCCTGTCTCCCTCTTCTCCCCGTTCCTCTGCACAAGGGCATGCACATGCATTCTCACTGAAAAGAGCAAAACAAAATATGTAAGAATATTGTGTTTGGTATCAGTCAACAACCGCAGTATCTACGCAGGGAAATCTCATTACAGTTTCAAATTGCATTTCCCTCAGAACTAGTGATGCTGAACAGGTTTTCATGCGATTTGACTGCTCAAAGCTTACAATTTGATGACCCATTGTCTTATGTACTTGAGATTTATCTTATTTGTTGATGGTCTGAAACTCATTATCAGTTGAATGGGACATGTATATGAGTTCTGTGTTTCATTATGTGAAGCCATTTTTTTATTTCTTGGCAACGCCTTGTATTTTCACTCTTGTATGTCTTCCTTATAGAGAACATATTCTTAATATCAAAGAGGATTCATTCATCCTTTCTCTCATATGTTGTTTTACTTAATTATATATATATATTCTAGAAGCTTTATTCTTTTATATGTAGGACAGTGATACAATTAAGTCCCTTTTATGTATTACAGTCAGTTCTTACTTCGGTATATCCATCTGAGCTCACATCATTTATTGAAAAGCCAATCTTTTCATATGAAAGCTTTGTAGTGTATCAAAATGCAAACGAATGGGTCAATCTACAATCTATTTGTCATCAATCCCTGCCCATGTTCATACTGACGTCACATCGTTTCGTGATATTTTCGTGTTTGGTAGTGTAAATAGTTCAACTTTGTTGTTTAAAATTTCCTTTGAGTTACCTAGAGCCAGTACCTTATCTCATAAATTTTAGAATTATACTGTTCATAATTTTAAAAATACACACTTGAATTTTTATTGGTATTGTATGTAGTCTATGAATTATTTGGAGGGGGTTTTGAATAGCTAGTGTTTTAATTTTCTAATGTTGTAAAACAAACTACAAAAACCCGGAATATTAAAATAATACCCATTTTATCTTCTCACATTGTCAACTCAGAGTTCTAGGCACAGATTGTCTGGCTTCTGTGTCTATAGGCCACATACTAAAGCTGAGACTTTTATCAGGATCTTGAATGATAGCAAAGACTCAGACAATACTGTCAGCATGTGTACTTTAAATGTATAGAATCTATAGCAGCTTCCAGATGAGATAGAAATTTCTGACTTTGTTCTCTGCTGTCAAAAAAGACTTAGAAAGAATCACATGTAGAATAACTTTTCGTTTTATTTATCTCAATTAAGGCCTTAAGTATTTGCAGGACTTTTCCACTCTTACCATATATCACGAGTTAATCATGTTTCTTATATCCTTCATATTTGTCATATACTAATGATTAGATGCAACTTAAATGTTCTGTCCGTGGTGAAGAGCAAGGAATCACTCAGCTTACGTTGGGATTTCTCTTAGGCAGTAGACTCCCAATACAGAAACCCCACACTGTACCTATGCTACTTAAAGCTTCTTTCTGCTTTATCTGCAGCAAGATTCATAGAAGTCTCATGCATCGTTTGAAACACGTCTCCCTAGAAATATCATTTTTTAAGGCTACTATAAGTGACACTATAATTATTTGCTAATTCTTCTTTAACATGGAGAGACAAGCGTACGTGAAGTTGGAGCCTGGCAACATTGTTAAACTGATGTTTAGCAGCAGAAATTAGAACTTTTCAAATGTATAAAATCATGTTATTTGTTTTACTTCACTTCTTCACATAGTCTTATATGTGGCTTTCCCACCAGATAGAACCTACAGTTTAGGGTTTAATAGAAGCATCCAAGCAGCATCCCTGCCATGCTCTTAGCCTAAGTGAAGAGCACTCAATATTTTGTCATTAAATGTGCTGTTAATATTGAGGTTTCAAGAGGGGGCTCAGGTGGACTGAATGACAACCTGAGCTTATACTCAGACATTGCTTATGCTGGGCAAATGATCTACCACTGTGCTCTTCCTTTGACAGTTTCATGGTTTTTTTATTATTTTTTGTTTTGATAAGTATGCTTTGTAAGACTTTGGAAGCTTCCTTTCCTTTATTGAATTTGGAAAGTTATTTTATCACTAATGGGTCAAATGATTATCATGTATTTTTTATTTGTTATTCTTTTATGTGGATAGGCATAGTGCTAAATTATCTGAGAGTAAAAACCTCCTTTACTCAATAAATTCTTCCTTGTTACACAGCACATTGTGTATTTTATATGTTACTTTATTGACATGGTAGTATTTTTCTTCGTGTCAAGGGAAATAGTGGACTGTAATTTTTCGTTTTTATGGTTCTTGTCAAGCTTTAGTGCCAGATCTATTTCAACTTCATAAAATGCATTGTAAAGTACTCTTTACTTTTAAATGCCCAGAAAATTTGTTTGTTCATAACTTAGTGTTATTTTTCTGATATGTTTAAAAGAGTTTATCAATAAAATCTGGAATTTATTTTTGTAAACAAGGTATTTATTTTCAGCATTTTTACTGTCCTAAATTTTATGTTTAATAAATTATGCATATTTAGTGTATTCAAGTTTTTGAGTCTAGATATAAGCCAATACTGTGAAATCACGCCACATTCAACCTTATAGACATAACCATCACTCCCACAAGTTGCTTCAGATTCCTATAGTTGAGAATATGTTTTTTTCTTCATGTTTAGAACCCTCAGAATAAGAACTGCTCTTTTAACATTGAAGGTTTTAAGTTACAAATTCAAATTCTTCAACAGATAAAGGACTTTTAGACACTGTTTGTGTTACATTTGATAAATTCACTTTGTTTTTTTTTCTTTCTTATTTGTTGGTCGGTTGGTTGGTGTTTTGTCTGTTTTTGAAACAGGTTGTTTCTGTTTAGCCCTGGGTCTCCTGGAACTACACTCTGTGGCTTTGAACTCACAGGCCTAGAATCCACCTGCCTCTGCTCAAGGTGTTGGGATTAAAGATGTACACCACTGTCACCCTGCTCAAGTTTTCTCTGTTAAGAAATTTTTCTGGTGCATTTTCCTGACTTCATTAATTGCAAATCCCTTGTCTTCAACTAATCAAATCAAATCAAATTAAAGATTTCTCAATATCCTACCACCCTCAACTACAAACAAAAAGTTAATTATTGGCATAGATTTCCTTGTACTAATTCTATTTAACCAATAATCAAATAATTTTAAGTTTTCATTTTTGTTTTGTGTGCTACTCCCATTTCCCTAAAGTTGGGGATGGAATTCAGAAACTTTTGTATACTTTAACCCATGCGCTATTCTAATTTACTTCTCAAAAACACTTTTGCTTTTATACATTTCACTAGTGAAATCTCATGCACTGCCAATCAGTGTGAGCAAACATTTAAATGGGCTGGGTATTCTTTTTCCGTATTACTGCCCACAACTACACCAGAGCATTGTTCCTAATTGACTTTGTTAGCATCCCTGTCATCATTCATCCATTTGTTAGGATGGGGATACTTTTTCCAAAAAAAAAGGTAATTTTAGGCTTTCCATGTCTTTATAAGGTGCAAGTGTTCTAATCTAAAGTGACAAAATTAAAATCCAAGTAATCATTTGGGTTTCTGTAGCTCATATCTTAAAGGTAGGTTTTTTAAAAATAATTTTACTCTTTATAATAGTATATTTTGAAACCTCTTAAGAAAATTCAACACTAATGTACTAAGATCATACCAAATATAGATGAATTCCAGAATGGGACTTTCTGTAACATAGTTAAATGCTTAAAGGATACTTCTCTTAAGCTTTAAATGAGATTTTAATAGTCTGTGAATTTGTCAAATTATACTACTAGACTGTAAATGGAGGCAGAGTTTTTCTGTCCCAACAGCCCGGTCCCAAATAAACACATAAAGCTTATATTAATTTACAAAATGTTTGGCCAATAGCTTAGGTTTGTTATTAACTAACTCTTCTGTTTAAATTAACCTATATTTCTATTTGTGCTTTGCCACTTTGCAGTACCTTTATTAAGTTGGCACATTTATCTCCTGCTCCCTCTGTGGCTGGCTGGTCTTCACTTCACCCTTCTCCTTCCAATTATACTTAGTAAAGTCACTCCACCTATACTTCCTGCCCAGCTACTGGCAAATCCATGTTTTATTAAACAAATTCAAGTGGCAGGTCCTTATAGTGTACAAGGGGATTACTCCACAGTACTTAGTGTACTATTTTAGAGATAAGTAATTTATGACAGACAAGCCTCAGTTTTCTTATCTGCATTGTGGAATGATAAGATTAGATTAAATAAATCCCAATATATGTGGGTTATGAGGTTGTCTGAGTTCATAATTTGAAGCTTTAAGGTATATTTATAAATATAAATGAGAACACTATTTCTATAATTAGATAATCAAAAACCCCAAATTATTCCCGATGATTGAGAATCATGTAAATTTTTGATTGTTGTTGAAGTAAGTGGTAATGAAAAGGTAGTTATTAAAATAAACTGCTCTGAGGAATAATCGAAATAATAAGAAAATTTAATGTCATATGATTAGTGTGAACTCTCATAAATATATGTATTTAAGCTATATCACACATCCTAATGCTTCCCAAACAGTTCTACCAACTGGGGAAAGTTATTAAAATATTTCAAGTATAAACAAATCATAGCAATATTTGAGATGCATAAACCTTGAATGTGAACACTTCAGACCTCACTTCTGGTTGTTTGTAGATAATTTCTGGGTATAGCAACTTCTCCGAGTGAGAGCCAGGGACCTGCCCCTTCTTCCTGGTTGTTCTGGTAAGACAAGTACTTCCTCTACTAGAACAAACCTTATCTTTTGTGCTGTGTTTTGGAGCTCTGAACCAAATTCTCTCTCCTTCTCTACTGTACATATTGAACTTGCTTTTATGGGAGTTGGGGTGTCTTAGTCACTTTTCTATTGCTGTTATTAAACCACCATGACCAAGGAAAGATAGAAGGGAAAGTGTTTAATTTGAGACTTATGCTTGCAGAGGGCTAAAGCTTTTTATCATCAAGGTAGGCATGCATGGTATTGGAGTAGAAGCTAAGAGATCATAATTTGATCTGAATAGGAGTCATAAGAAAGATAAATCTTGGGGATGGTGTTGTCTTCTGAAACCTCAAGGCCTACCCTTAGTGACATGCCTCCTCCCATGAGGCCATACATCCTAATGCTTCCCAAAGAGTTCTACCACCTGGGGAAAGTTATTAAAATATATGAGCTTATGGGGGACATTCTCATCCAAATCGCCAGAATCTTGAAGGCTCTGCTATTCTAACTCTGTGCTCCAATAATCTTTTTGAGAAGTACTCCAGTCTTGATATATGCTTCTGTAAGATAACTGATGCTATAATTAGTGATAATTATCAACTTGACAGGATCTAGGCTCATATATAAAACAAGTCCTCTGGTGCACCTGTGAGAGTTTATCAAGATTAAAGTGAGACTTTTAGAATGTCTGGAGATATGATCTTGATTATGTTAATGTGGGAATCAGATCTTGATGGTAGGTTGGAAGATTCCTTAAGCATGAGATCTGAACTGTATTAAAAAAGATAAAGTCTATTCTATTTCCCCTTCCCAGGGAGATTCATTTATCCCACCTATATCTCTCCTTTATATCTAAATCCTCTGGGTTTGTGGATTATAGCATGATTTTTTACTTTATAGCTGATATCTACTTATAAGTGGGTACATACCAAGTTTATTTTTCTCTGGCTTATGTCTCTTGGGATAATTTTACCTGTAAATTTCGTGTCAGATTTTTTTCTCTCATTGAGTAATACTCCATTGTGGGAACATACTACATTTTTAAAATTTATTTATCAATCAAGGGACTTCTAGATTGTTTCCAGTATCTGGCTATTAAGAATAAAGGGGAATCATAGCAGTTCCCAGAGACTAAAGCAGCAGCTACAGACCCTGCATGGGTCTACAGTGGTACCTCTCTAAATATGCTGTGGCTGTTTAGCTTGAGGTCTGTGAGGGACTCCTAAGAGTGAGGGTGGGGTATCTCTGACTCCTTTGTCTACTCATGGGACCCTTTTCCTCCTACAGGGTTGCTTCACCCAGTCTTGATATGAAGCTTTAGCCCTAGTCTTACTGTATCTTCTTATACATGTTTGGTTGATATCATTTGGAGACCTCCTCTTTATGAAGAAAACTGGAGGGCAATGGATCTGGGGGAGAGGGACATGGGTGGCACTAGGAGGAAGGGGGGGAGGCAGGCTATGGGTCAAATGTGCTATATGGGAGAAGAATAAAAGAGCATAAAAAAGAGAAAATGATAAAGTGAGGTAAGCAAGCATCTCACCATTAGTATCTGATTCTTGACCGTGGGTGACTGCATATCAAGAAGGTATTTCTGACTCCTGCAACCTCACTTCCTCATCGTGACAAACTGTACCTTGAATTCTGAACCCCCAATCTCCATTCTTTAACCTGCTTTTTTGGGGGTATTACTTATTTATCCTTGATAGTTTAATGCATCTGTAAAGTAAATTTTGATTCTATTAATAGCTTTCATCACCCACTTCTTTCTGCTCAGCACCCCCTTTTTCCTCTATGAACACTTTCTTCATCTGTAATACTGCAATTAGGAAAAAAAAATAGACCCAATCCTCCACTAACAATTAATCATCATTAACTTCCCAGGAAGAGACAGAGAGCCTCATCTGTCTATCCATCACAAACATTTTATTTATTCACAGCTGCTGGCTATTCATAACTGCAGTGACAATGCAGTATTTGGATGGAAGCATTACTTCATACTTTCCTCCAGCCTCTGATTCTTGAATTCTTTCTAGTTTTTCTTATATATTATTGTCTGGGCACGGTAGAGGCACGTCATGATGTAGATGTGACTAATGTTCATCATTCACACACTCTCAACACTTTGACCAAATATGAGTCTCCACATTAACATTCATCCTCTACATAAAAGCAACTTTTCTGCCCTAAAGCTTTGGACTGCAGCTATCAAATGTACATAAAAATAAATACATATTTTAATTATGTGTATTTCAAATCTTAATACATAAGGCCCGCACACTGCAGTTGACTGTGTTAGAGATTTCTTTATGATCTATAAGCTGTTATTAAAAATATCATATGTGTTTATTTATTTAATGTGCAAATGTATGCCTACAGATATGCTCACACATCATAACCAACTTTGGGAGGTCAGAGGATAACTTGTGAGAATTAGTTGTTTCTTCTATGTGTTTCTCAAAGATCAAACTCAAGTCATCAAGTTCAGTGGGAAGCATCTTTATCCACTGAGCCATTTAACTGGCTCATACATCACATAAGCATATAGGCACATATGCAAACACAAACATACATACATATATATGTTCATATATATACATATATATGTGTGTGTGTTGAAGTTTAACAGTGTGTTAACTTAGAAGATCTATGGTAGTACATTCCTCTATCTGGCCCATATTCTCCCTAGCCATAAGCTTTTGAGCACATCTATACTACAGATGTATATTCCCTCCAGAGTAGATGGTCTCAAATCCAAGCAGCAGATGATATAGATCCCAAAATGGTCATGCAAGTATTGTACCAATAGGAATACCTTGGCAGGGGTCATACAAAACTCACAGTATACAGCTAGGCAAGAGTGTTGATGAATTTTTCTCTTCAAGTAGTATGTACAGTACCTTCCGGCACTATGAATGTTAACAAGGAGGAGGGAGTTTCCAGCTAAGTTTCATCTTGATGTCTTTGTTCCCCGTGTCTAAAGTTGTATGGTGGTGTTGGTACTTGGGTCTTACCATTTAGTTCTAGTCGTGAACCAAGAGAAAGGGCAATAGCCTGTATTCTTCTCTGTGGGCCTCTGATAACAAGATGAGGTCCTATCTGGTACTAAGGTTCAGTTTCCTAAAGTGTCAAATCACAGTAACATTTAATAAACAAAATCCAAGCTGCCCAAGAGCTTTATGAATGCAAGTTCTAAGGTTATAGGCAATTACTAAATGAAGGTCATTTCTTCAGTAAATGGAAAATTGATAAGATAATTGACTCAAAATTTACTTAACCTCACTCATTTGTTCTTATATATTGTGATATAATACCTCTCAGTCATTTTAATAGGTTTTTATAAATAGTAATTTTAATCTCTGTCAAAATATTCTGAAATAGCTATGTTTTTGAATTCTTTCATTTTTGAGAATATAATAATTATATTATTTTCCTTTTCCCATTTCTCCCACTCCTCACTCTCAGAATTCCTGAGTTTCCTGAAGCTTTTTGTCTTAGACCAAAACTTCTGAAGCTTTCCCCTGTCCATGATAGCATGCCTATTGTTCAGTTTATGTTTAGGTAGTTATGTTGGCGAGATTTTATAGATGTAGCTTCTAGTATTACTAGGAGATACAACTGAACAGAAAACTTCCTAAGCCTCTGCTTGTCACAATATTTCTATCTTCTCTTCTCCATTAATCCCTGAGCCTTAAGGTTCATGGACTGCACTCATTGCTGGGCTCCACAACTCCAGTTTTGATTGATGGAAGTGCTCTGTATTGCTCTCTATCTTCTGCAAAGAGACATTTTCTTGATGGTGAATGGGAGCTACCTTTATCTGTGGATATAAGAACAAATGTTTAGAATTAGTAGTTAGGGGTTATGTTAGTAGTAAAGCATAGGTTGTAAGATTCTCCTCCAAGATTCATGATTCCATTAGAACAGTTGTTGGATAGGTTTCTAGAACCAGGTATGATTTTCTTCTGGTTGAATGGGGCTTAAATCTAATTAAAGATGTCTTGGTCACTGCAAATGTACACAAGCCACTCTTGCACCTTTATTGCTATGGCTCTAGGCTGTTGTTTGTTATGGTTCATAGACATCATAGTTGTGTGAACTGTTAGTTCCTTCCGTCCTTTGGGAACTCATATGGTGTCCTCTGGTACCATAGAAGTTAATCTCTAGGGAGGAGGCTTCAAATCAGTTCTGGATCAGAGGCCTCTGGCTCTGTTTCTGAAATGCATAGTGTCTTCAGCAAAAGGGATTTACCTTCCATTTCTTGGCTGACAGCAAAGGGCATTAATCTGTAGTGTTTGGGGAAAATCTTGGTCAACCTCACCACCAGTTCAGAGAGAGAGAGAGAGAGAAGGGGGGTTCATTTGAGCTAATAAGTCAATGGTAAGATTCTTTATGGCTTTTTCAAATATTCTGGCTGATATGTTTCCAGCTTCTGTATTTATCTATATCTCCCTACTAAGTTAGAGCCCCTCCACTATTCTAATTTCCTCTATCAGATCATTTATATCATGCTATTCCCCTATTTACTGCTTTCCCACCCCACCCCTACCCTGGCAGTAATCTCTCTTCACATTTCTGATTTCTGAACTTAAATGAAAAAAACTATTTTCATAACTCTAGGTATGATGATTTGTATAGTGTATCACCCACCTCAACCTCCCACTCCATGTGTTACTTTCATAATTGTTTGCACAACTGAATAGGTCAACAATATCCAAATTGAAGATAAGTTGTTCGCAATTATACGGCTTCTATCCTAAACATAGAAACATTACATTACAAATGATTGTTCTGAAAAAGTTATGTTAACACTGAGATATACATAAATAAGTACTATCACCTGCATGCTCTTTAGTTCACAACTTAGTTTCAAAAATTTTAAACTTATTTTTAAAGCATACAAGATAATGTATTCATCTCTTCTCCCTCTCTGTCTCTCTTCCAACTCAACCATCCCATTCCCTCATGGTCTCTTCCCACGTCCCCTCTACCCCTCCCCACTATGGACCCAATTTACTCAGGAGATCTTATCTATTTCCCTTTCCAAGGGGGATCCATGAATGTTTCTCCTAGGTTCCGCCTTGTTATCTAGCTGCTTAGGGGTTGTGGATTGTACTCTGGTTATCCTTTGTTTTTCGTCTTTTGGGAGCTCACTGACTCTGGACTGAAGGCTGGGAAGCCTGCCTGGAACTGAACTAGACCCTCTGAATGTGGACGACAGTGGAATGGCATGGGCAGTTTGTGGGACCTCTGGCAGTGAGAGCAGAATCTATTCTAGTGCATTAACTATCTTTTTAAAGCCATACTCTATAGAGGGTCATCTTACTCAACCTTGATACTGGGAGGAGGGGCTTAGTCCTACCTCAAGTGGATATGCCAGAATGCATTGACTCCTTCTGGGATCCTTACCCTCTCTGAGGAGTGGATGCAGGATGGGGTACAAGGAATCTGGAGGGTGACCTGGAAGAGGGGAAAAAGGGAGAGCACTGATTGGTATGTAAAAATAATTTTTTAAATAAAAAATAATGTATTTTGTTGTAGCGAGTTCGTGGGTCCGGGGCAGCCAGAGATCTGGGACCCACAGCTGCTGGGACTGCTTATCCGTCCGCCGCCCGGGTCCCCAGAAACAACTCAGACGCTTTATTTATTTTAGGCTGTTTGGCCTATGGCTCAGGCACATTGCTAGCTAGCTCTTATATCTTAAATCAACCCATTTCTATTAATCCGTGGGCCACGTGGCCCCGGCCCGTAGCTCACCTGTGTTCCTTACATGTCGTCCCTTGGGCGGCTTCCGCACGGTCTCTCTGACTCCACCCTGCTTCTCCACCTAAGCTCTGATTCTCCTCCCACTTTTTCTATGGTGCCCGCCATGACCCAACACAGCACTTTTATTTAAAGATACAGCACACACAAATGCATTCCCACATTTCCCCCTTTCTCTCTAATCAAAAAGGAAGGTTTCAATTTTAACATAGCAAAATTACATATAACAAAATAGCTATCAAGCAAGAATTACAGTTACAATATCTAGTCTATTTGTATTTAGCAAAATTAAAGAAAATACTCTATCATCTACCTTATCTTTATGAATCTAAAGTTTTATATCTAATATACTTTTCAAATGACTAAGAAAAACTGTACATATAACTATCTAATCTTCAACTACATCAAAGACTACAGAAGGATATAATATTTACCCAAGTAAACCAGAAGTGCAAACGACTTCTAAAATCTAGAAAGGACAGAGATGACACCTATCTGCCTGGACAGTCACCCAAAGTTCCTTTATAAAGTTGGGGCATTCATCTTCAGCCTATAGGCCCAAAGTCTCTTTTTATTTCAGTGAAGCAGGAAATCCGCTCTGCCCATTTTGGCACAGTTCATCCGTTGCTTCTCCTTGAGTCTTGAAGAATGTCTGACAGTTTTCTCTGTAAAGCAGGAACCTGAATGATGATCTTGGCTTGTTCTGCCAAAGTCCAGAGGTCATCTTCTTATGGAACCTGCATGTCCAGTTTAGACAGCATACTGTCAAGCAGTCAATATAAAAACAGTTTCTTCTCTAGTGGCTTACCATTACCACAAATAGATGAGACTCTATATGGAGTTTCTTTAATGCCCATTTTCCTGTTGAAGTAAATTAGTGCTGCCAGGTACAGACCTGTCTCACTGTCTAGAAAAGTCTAAGCTCTTAAAACATTTTAAATGCCATATTCTGTAGGTCTTAGAAGTATTTGAAGATTACCTATCTAATTGAAATATATCTTTGTATACCTAAAAATCCTAACTAACCTAACTATAAGTTTGATTATCAAAAGTGACTATTAACCTTCATTTCTTAATTATACACTACAATTTTAAAACAGTTACATGAACATCATACCTTAAACAAGAATAGAAAAACACATACAGCATAATAAAATTGACTTTAAATTTGTATCAATAAACCAAAATCTATACTAATGTAAAGCAGTTTGAGATTAACAGCTGATTACCTGTAAATTCAATAATCTAATTTTTTAAAAAAGCATTCACATACCATATCCCCCGTTTCTTCTTAGAAAGAGATTGACTATGACCATTAACCATTTATAATGAAAACAAACACTTAGAAACAATATTTGGGGAATTTGGGCGAAGTTATCTATTACTACTTCCTGCTGATTAAGGGGCGTTGAAAATCTCACGGATTGTTGAGACTGGGTCATAATCTGCAGCTGTGAAGCTGATCTGGCCATCTCTTCTCATCAGAGGTTTTTTCAGGGGGTCTTGGTTGATGAAACCATATTTGCCTGGAAGCAATCCACAGGTTCTCATCTGTGGAAACAGAAACAGAACTCTTCCAAAGCAATAAATCCTTAGACACAAATTTCAAAATCAAAATACCTTTAAAATATATATTCTTGTTTAACTTAGTAGCCTTTGCAATCCATTGTCTTTCTGCAGTTAGCTCATTAACAGTTAAAAAATTAAAAGAAAACACAATAACAACCAAAATCCAGATTTTGTGTCTATTTTCCATCTTTACGTGGCTTATTATCTTTTTATTACTCTATTTCTCGCTTTAAAAACTTTTTCTAACCTCTTTCTTTTTTTTCTGAAGCCTATGTACCTTTTACAAACATTGTAACCCGTTTACAGGTTTTCTTTTTATCTGAATCTGTTTTATTGTGAATCTTTAATCATCTTCTAACCTTAAGAGCTTTTAAAATACATTCTCTAAAAAGAAACACAGTTTTTGCAAATTAGGCTGAATCACTAAGTTTTCTTAAACGGACCGTAAACAGAGCACACCTAAGAAAATGTTGCCACGAAGAAAATTTGTTTTTCTTTTGTTCAAAATAAGCAGAAATCTAAAATCAATCACATGCTATTTAGTCTTCTGTGAGACTGGTTGCAGCTGCAGCTCACACTGACTGCCGACAGCCCGCCGGCGCCATTTTGAATGTGACCCGGACCATGCTTCATGCTTTCTCTGTACAAAGACCCGATTTACATATACAATTTGGAAGCTGCCTTTGCTCAGTTTCTGCGATCTAGAACCCTTTTTAATCTTTCTCAGGCTCTAAGTGGATAATCGGCCCACGTTGGATGCGCCATCTGTTGTAGTGAGTTCGTGGGGTCCCATGCCCCAGAGGTCCCGGACCCACAGACCTGCCCGGGACTGCTTATCTGCGCACCGCAGCTCGGGTTCCCAAAAAACGACTCAGACGCTTCTATTTATTTTATGCTGTTTGGCCTATGGCTCAGGCACATTGCTAGCTAGCTCTTATATCTTAAATCAACCCATTTCTATTAATCCGTGGGCCACGTGGCCCCGGCCCGTAGCTCACCCGTGTTCCTTACATGTCGTCCCTTGGGCGGCTTCCGCGCGGTCTCTCTGACTCCACCCTGCTTCTCCACCTAAGCTCTGATTCTCCTCCCACTTTTTCTATGGTGCCCGCCATGACCCAACACAGCACTTTTATTTAAAGATACAGCACACACAAATGCATTCCCACAGTATTTCATTGTGGCATTTTCAGGAATACTTTCTCCTCTACTCTTTTCTTATTTGTCTTCAATCTCTTCTGTCATTTTGCTGGTATCCTCTTTCCCTGAAATAGCTCCCTTTTCCATGTTTATGTCACACATATGCCATAATTCCCCACTCCCCTTCCTTAATTTTGTTTCCTTTGCTCTAATAGAACCCCTTCAATTTTCATATCAAACACACACCCAAAGATCTTTCAAGCTCCGCATAGATCATTTATTTTTCTGAGAGGCTAATTTGACTTGATATGATGACCTTCAGTTCCATCCATTTTCCTGTGAATGTTACTATTTTGTCCCTCTTTAGCTATGTAAAGTCCTGTTGTATATTGGTACCACACTCTTTATCAATCAGATCCAGCTAGACGTTCTCCAACTCATAGCTATTGTCAATAGTGTGACAACAAATGTGGATGTCAAACACATATGTCAATAGTGTGACAATAAATGTGGATGTCAAACACATATGTGATATGTTGTCTTGAGTGTTCTTCACTGACTTAAGTGTCCTTCTTTATGTACATTTTTGAAAAGTCAAATGATATTGTTTGGCTTGTTTCTTTTATTTCTCTTCTTTCTTTTTACGTGGCAGAATTAAAGATTGAAGGCATGAGGATGAACAGGTAATGTTTAGTATGTTGGGTTTTTTTTTTTTTTTTCAAGTACCAAAAGTCTTGTCTGGATCTTGTTAAATGTTTCCTTCCAAGTAACAAAACCAAGTGGCATATTTAATTGAAGAGATTTAATTGGAAATAAAAGATTTACTTTGTGAAAGATATAGTCACATTAGCAAAATTTCCACAACATCTTGTTTTTTCTTTCTCTTTGGTGCATCAATGTAACATTTCCCTAGTAAATATATCATAGTTTTTTTAGTAGCAATATTCAAACATTTTTGGTGTGTTCACTTATATTTCTCTCAGCAATCGTTTTTCTTGTTTACAAATCCATAGGTAAGATGAAAGGATTCCTGGCACATAGTAGCCACATGGTAAACTCAACATGGAATGAACACACTGGGTACAGAGGCCACACCCCTAGGCGTGGCTATGTAAATCGGTGCCCACCCACTCTTTTAAAAGGATCCAACATGTGAAAGTGTGTCTCTTCTGTTTCTCTCCCTTGTTTCCACTTGGCAACTCCCCTGAATAAATTCTAGTGTGGCATCTGGGGTTGTGTGTCTGATCTCACACGTGAAACCAACATAAATGAATGCCAACTGGAACTCTGATGCGTGAAACATGTATTGGTTGGAACAGAGACAAAAAGAGTGAATTTATTTACTATTCCAGATTAGACTGTGTGCATGTCTGTGACATATGTAGGCATATTTAGACATGTGTGTTAATGCACTTGGCAATGTATATGTGTAGAGGACAGGGGAAAGACGGGATGACCTGCTCTGTCTTTGCTTTATCCCTTTGAAACAATATCTTTAACCTAACCTGGTGCTTCTCATTTTACATGATTTCAAGGACCTGAACTGGGGTCAGTGTGCTTGCAACAAACACTGTTACCCACGAGTCCAGCTCACCAATCCACATATTTCATGCATTCTTTAAAAAAACCTATCACCAACATTTATATTTTTACTATATGTTGGTGTTTTTGAATCTACCTTAGTAAATCTATATTCTCCCGTTATCTAACCAAGAAAAAAAAAAAGCTATTTTTTAGAAAATGTAAAGAAATTTTTTTTGTTTATTTCATACAGTGTTGTCAAAAAAAATGCAGGCAAGTAAAGATAGTCACGTTTTTTATTTGGGTATTCTTTAAGGATATGGAAATTTATTTGAAAAATTAGTGGGGATTCAGAGGACATGTGTATATGGTATTTCACAGCTACATATTGAATGTTTTCAACTACAGGTTAACAACCATTTCACCCATCATATGAAAATTATCTTGTCTCTTTTTTTCTCTGTTGGATAAATATCTGTCAATGTTTAAGGTGATAGGAATAACGGTTATTCTTTATACTACCAAATAACCCACTTCATACACTGTAGTCCTTTATTACACACAATTTTATGCCTCTAAATCTTGCATTTTAATGCCTATATGAGTAGAGGTTTGTACATAAAATTTAAGAGAAAGATTTGCATAAATTAAACATCAAGCTAAAATCCCATGAGCAGCTTTCTCCTGTAGCTATCTTTTTGCTTATGTAATGAAAGCTATACTAAAATATCATATAATATTGAAATGTTGTCACTTTGGTACTTAGTTTGTTTAAGTTCTCTGTATAAGATCCACGCATCCATCACTGGTTAACTAGATCTTAAACTGAGATCTGCTGCTGTGGGGATTTAATAAAAGCTCCAAAAGTTTTGGAGATGCCAGAGAGATATACACACAGTCAATCTAGGAGGATCAGAGAGTAATGATTTATACCTTTAATCCTAGCACAGGGTGTATCCTAGGAGTGTTGACCCATGCCCTTAAACCAAACTGAGTTCAAGGTCATCTTAGTTTACAGAAGGAGTTCCAGGCTCCCAGACAGGCAGTGGTGGGGCCACACCTTAACTTAGCAAGAGAGTATTTAAGGCAGACATAGAAAGACAGAAGCTATAGGAAGCCAGGCTAAGGAAGCTGGAAGACAGTTGGGTAAGATCTAACTGTGGTGTTTACTCTCACTAATATCTCTGACTTTCTCAGAGATCTGTCCCTGAGTTTCATTTATTCGTGCAACACGCTGCTGTTTCACAGGAAAGGGTCAACTGAGAAATTGTCCCAGGAGTAACTTGGAAAGATCATTAATGCCTCAGTTAAAGAAGCTGTAGGCACAGGGGAAGGATGTGCTTAGGTATAAACATGTGGCTCATGTATGTTCTTCAGGACACTGTTTACAATTCATTCTGTGTGTGTTTATTTGTTTCATAAATGAGATCCACTGAAAACTATCTATATGAGCAAACTAATAAATACTTTTTAAATTCTTTCTTATGAATTGTTCAAATTCAGAAAAGAATCCTCTTATCTACTATATTTTAAAGATTTTTTCACTTAAGCACGAAACATTTCTTATGAATATAGGATTTCTCCCAACAGAGGACATCTATGCACAATTAGGCTAATCTGGGGCAGTAATTAACACAATATTTGAAGCAAGTTTCTACACACTTAATTATCAATTTTCTCTTCCTTAGTATTGTATAAATTTATTTGCAAATTTTGAGAATTATGGGGTTTTTTTACTCTATATTCTTTTAAAGTGTTTAACAGCTGTCCTGGAGTTAGCAACAGGTAGATAAAAATCATGTATGTCCATTGTCAAATACCAGGACACTGAAGCTCAAGGAGAGGGGACACCATATGATGAAAATCCTCTCTGTCATCATTAACAAAATGTATAATGATTATTCTTCGTGTTCTTATCATATCATATTACTTATAGCATTGTGGTTGGTATTGCATTGAATGATTTGTTACACACCAAATTTAAAAAAAAGAAAGAAACAAGACATAATACAGCTTATTTTATGGCAAAGACATCCATGTGTTTTTTACTCAGCATTGCTGTATATCTCTGATTTGTCTGTGAATCTAGTGTTATATCACAAAATTTTAAACCTCCTAATGGTTGGCTAAGCTAAATGATTCATTTCCAAGGGTGATCAAGGCTTTCTACATCACAGCTCAGAGACAATCTCATTGTTGTAGAATATTTGTTTACACTGTGGAGATGTGTCTTTGCCAAGGTGTTTTCTGATTGGCTAAATAAAAAGCTGAATATCCAGTAAAGAGGCAGGAAGGGGTAGGGTGAACCTTCCAAAGACAGAGAGGATCTGGGAAGAAGAAAATCAAGAAGAGACACAGAGAGGAAACAGAAAAACCAGGATGGTAGTATGTGACAGAATATAGATGAGTTAATTTAAGTTATCAGAGCCAGTGGGACAGGGCTAAGCTAAGGCTGAGCTTTCATAATTAATAACTTTTCAAGTCATTATTTGTGAACTGGTGGTTCAAAGAAAAATCTAGAGATGTTCAAATGTTGCTGTATCTCTAATTTGTTTCTCAAGTAACTAGTAAAACACTCATTCTCTTGTGTATCATTTTTCAATATTCCCTGTAGATTTCCTTATGAATAGCAAAGGAGAAGACTGCACTGGTCAGTCATAATTAATTACCCTGATGGTTTCTGAAACTTCACATGATTTTAATTATCATGTGGCATTTTGTTCATAAACCAAATAGCTACATCCATGTCATGTGGAGATATAAAAATTGCCTTGAAAGTGTTGAATAATAAGAATTAATGTAAAATGTAATCAAAATTCTCTCATAGCTAAGTAGGGTTATCCCCCAAAACACATATGATTTCCACTTGAGAAAATCCTAAATTTAGGCCTACTGTGCAAAACATCGACACACTATGTATAATTATAGTGCAAATTACTTGTATTTTAAAGCAGGATACTTCAGAGCAAATGCTTCTGTTAACACAGTGTTTTTAATTCCATGTAACACACATGTATATATATATATATATATATATATATATATATATATATATATATATATATATATGGAACATATGTATGATGTTTCCTGTAGCTCTACCTTGTTTGCATTCATTGAATAAATTTTTTGGATAGAAGAGCCCACACTTTGAAGGACATATAGCTACACATAAAATCTCTAAGTAAATCATGAAAGTATATTTTTTCCCTGACTCAGAAGTGGATATTTTAGTGTTAGACAATTTTTAGAACTTTAAAATATACCTTACTCTCTTGAACTTTTACACTTAAATTATGCAAAAAAATACTCAAATTATACTTATCAACATAGAACACCCTCTTAGGGGAACACTCTTCAATCATTGGTGAAAGTGTAAGCTTGTACAGCCACTCTAGAATGCAGTATGGTGGTTCCTCAGAAAAATAGGACTCAATCTCCCCAAGGATCCAGCGATACCACTATTGGGCATATACCCAAAAGATGCACATTTGCACCCCAAAGGCATTAGCTCAACTATGTTGATAGCTGCATAATTCGTAGTAGCAAAAACCCAGAAACAAGATAGATTCCCCTCAACTGAAGAATGGATTAACAAACTGTGGTACATCTACACAATGGAGTACTACTCAGCAGAAAAAAATGACATCCTAAAATTTTCAGGCAAATGGATGAATTTGGAGAATATCCTCATGAGCGAGGTATCACCAGCCCCCAAAAATAGGCATGGAATGTACTCACTCATAAGTGGATTTTAGGAAAAAAGCAAAAAATACCCAAGCTGTAAACCACAACCTCTGAACAACTGGATCAGAAGGAACATAAAAGAGGCATCCAGAGATTCCCCTAAGAAGAGAAAATAGAGAAGATAACCTTAGCAAATTGGGGTCATAACATGTGGCAAACAAGAAAAGCTGGGAACAAATCTTGAAAGAAGGAGATGGTTGTGTGAGAGGAGCAAAGAGGGAGACAGAAAGAGATGGATCTCTCAATAGAGGAAGCCAGTGCAGGGTTGGAAACCTCCAAGAACTCACAGGATGTCCTTGGCTAGGTCTCCACACAATAGTGGAAGGGGTGCCTAAACAGGACTTCCCCTTTAATCAGGTGAATAACCACCCTAAATGTCATCACAGAACCTACATCCAACAATGAGTAGAGGTGGAAGCAGAGATCCATGGCTGAGCACTGGGGAGAGCTCCAGGTTCAGCTGAGAGCAGGGAAGGAGAGTCTGTATGAGAAAGGGATAGGGATTATGAGGAAAATTCCCACAGTGATAGCTGGCTGGAGCTCGGGGGAGCTCAGTGAATCAAGAACAGCCACTGGAGATCCATCAGGAAAAGGAGCTAGGCCCTTCAAGGGTAGACATGAGAAGTCTTCTGGCATGAGCAGTGTGAGGAGCCTTGAGGGATCAAACTGTGCTCATTTGTGCAGCCTGGCACCTTGGAGCCCATTCTCTGCAGAGGAACACCTAACCAGCCTTGACTTTGGGATGAGGAAATCAGACTTGCCTGGAGTGGATGTGCCAAGCTGAGCTGACCCACCTTGGGACTTCTTGCCCTTTGGGGGGAGGGAATGGGTGGATAGGGAGGGGGAGGCTGAAGACTGACTTGAAGAGATTGGGAGGAAGGAAGGAAGGAAGGAAGGAAGGAAGGAAGGAAGGAAGGAAGGAAGGAAGGAAGGAAGGAAGGAAGGAAGGAAGGAAGGAAGGAAGGAAGGAAGGAAGGAAGGGGGAGCAGGGAGATATATACATAAAAATGACATTTTTTAATGAAAAAATTAAAAAGAAGACCCTCTTAGATGTTTGTCATTACTTTTATGCTTGCAAAGCTTTTCCAGTTATAGCAATATTGACTTTCATATTTGGAAATTTTCAGTCTTTAGCTACTTCGTTCCTGGTATCACACCCAATGTTTATTTGCCAGTTTGTTTTTAACCTGACAACTTCAAGGCATTTTATACCATAAGAAACTAAATGGATGATGTAGGGGTATTGTGTTGTTTCTTGGTAAATAATTGTCCCACCCACTGGTTTAATAAAAAGAGCTGATTGGCCAAAGGCAAGCAGGAAGTGTAGGCGGGGTTACCAGACTAAGAAAATCTCTGAGAGCAGAATGCCAGACAGAGCACCAGAGAGAAGCTGCAGGATGCAGAGGACAACCATGCAGCTTTAAAGAAAGGTACCGAGCCACATGGCTGAACAAGAGACATGGGATAGCTTAAGGGTAGGGAGTTAGCAAGCTATATGCCTGGGCCTAAGGCTGATCAGCCTAAAACTATTGGAAGCGTCTGTGTGTCTCTGTGGGACTGTGGGACTGTGGGTCTGTGGGCCTAGACCTTGAGGTTAGGCTGGAAAGTCCGGGCCAGAAACCTCTTACTACAGGATGACATGAAATATTTGTTTTTGTAAGCACATGAACAAGGCCCTTTACACTAGCTGCTCTCTGATCATTTTCTATGCTCATATCATACTGAGAGATGTACTTTTTAAAAATCATTTTCTAGCCCTTATCCTTTTCTTCTGATTGATTCTAATTGACTTCTTTTTAAAATCTTAAGATTTCATCTTATTTAAAGTTTCCCCTCTCTTAAAATTGCTACTACTTGCATTTGTGTGGTATTTTTATTATCTGCTGCTGTCTTAGACCACGGGAATCTTTCAGGCTAATAGAAAAAAATCACTAAAGTGTTTGCAATTTTATACAAGTAAAACAGATGATAAAGTATTTTTGTACCCTCAGTTTGTGTGTTGGTGTGTATGTATTGCTTTGTGTATGTGTGTGTATTGCTTTGTGTATGTGTGTGTGTGTGTGTGTGTGTGTGTGTGTGTGTGTGTGTGTGTGTGTACCTTGTGCTGGTGGTCATGGTTTCTATATGTTAATTATTATTTTCCCCATCATCTCCAGAAGACAGCTCTTCACTTTCCTCTTCCCTATCTCCTGACTCCCATCTTTCTAGATGTTCCTTGGGACTCTGGGGGGGGGGGGGTGATATGCACTTCTCATTTAGGGCTAAGCACTCATGTTTTCAGAATTTAAGAAATTCCCTCAAGCATGAATAGATACATGGCTAAATAAACAGAGATGAGTTCTAAACCATGAAGGCTAGTTCCAGATCCATTCCCTGAGTTCACAACTAGACTGCTTCTCACCATAAAATCTAGATGCTATGCCCACAGACTGTATGGTGAGAAGACGTATCTGAAGCCTTCATCATTACATCCTCAGAGTCCAGACCAAGGCTTTGTACCTTAAATATGCAGAGAAGTTATTAAATAAATGAATTAGAGACCTTTCTCCAAAGACATATGGGGAACAAGACAAATAATAGACACTTTTAAAAAAGTATTGTGGGAAATCTCAGGGTGGAAGATTTAACGTTGTCTGAAAGAATCAGGGCAGGGTTTTTGAAACAGCCACAGGAGAGTGGCATTTAAAAGATATTAGCTGCAAGAGGATCCCTGCGGTGGTAAATGGCACTTGCAAAAGCTTAGAGCCTTGCCATGAATGAGATTCTACTGCTAGTTGTTAGTAGATTAAAACAGGAATGAGAAAAATATACAGACCATCTGAGTGGGGCAATGGGGGTGGAATGCATATCTAAAACAAGTACTGTAAAAGATTAAAACATTAGTGATAAAATAAAAATCAATTCTATTAATATATTATAATAAATGTTATGTAAAATGTATGCATTTTTACTTTTGGAATTTTTCCAAGCAAAGCTTCTAAACCATCATTGGACCCAGGTAGTTCAAATTCTGGAAAGCAGAAACAACCTAGGGAATACCACAGGAGAATTTTCAAGTATTTCAGTCCAAGAGTAGTACACATTTCTCCTTACAGCTTTTCCAAGCATCCCTGAGCTGTACTTAGCATATCATTAAACCTCTACATTTCAGATGTTAAGAGCATGTAAAAAATATTAAGCAAATCTCCACACAGCCAAGAAAATGACCACAAATTTAACTGTTTATTAGAAAAAATAATACTGTCAGAGGAAAATAATACAAGGCAGTTCTATCCTTGTCCAGCACACTGTGTAACATGCAGTGAAAAGTTCTATTCTCAAAGAAGGAACAAAATATGACTCACTGTCAGTCAATGTTAGATGTAATATAAAAGGCTCTAAGGTGGTCACAGTGTTAGCAACCGCAGACCGAGAATTGCTAGGAGCTACTGGGCATATTTTCAATGTGTGCAACAAACAGACTGTAGAGAATAGAAGAGAGTAACACATATCAACTGAAATTATGCTATCTGCAGGTAGGAAAAAGGCTTAGAAAAATCGAAATAAACGAAGTTTCAGTCAGTTTTAATAAATACTAACTCTGACATGCATGGAATTGATATTCTATAAAAAGAATTGGGAAGGAGCACACAGGTAAGACTTAAAATTTTTTGTAAATTTGGTACAAAAGGAATGCTAAATCAATGGAAAATTATATAGATAGTACACTCAGAACCAATTTAATTAAATCACACACAACAATGAAAGATGAATACAGTATTTTAGAAGTGAGAAGATACATTACATTTAAAATAATAGTAATGTGAATTGTGTGTACTGCTTTCTCATCAAATGGGAATATGGAGAGAAGTGGAATAGTATCTTTGATGCAATAAGCAAATCAAAATATTATGTTCTGAAAAAACACAATATATAAAATAATAGATGAAGAACTGAAAAATGAATCACTAAAGTAATAAATCAATCAATAAGACCACACACTAGCCATTTTCCAAATGAAGAATTTTTTCCCATTTTTTTAATTTAAAAAGTTTTTTTCATATCTACCACTGCTCCCCATCCCTTCCTTCCTCTCAGTTCCTCCCAGTCCCCTCCCTCAGCCTCCCCCAACCCTTTCACACCACACATTCCTCAGGGAGGGTAAGCAGTCTCATGGTGGGGAAGTTCAGTCTAGCATATCCAGTTGAGGAAGGTCTGAGGCCCTCATCCCAGTATTAAGGGTGAGTTAGTGTTCCTCTGTAGGGAATGGGCTCCAAGATGTCAGTTCATGCACAAGGAACATAGTCTGATCCTACTGCAAGAGGCTCCACAAACTGCCCACACCATTTGACATTCTAAGGGGTTAGTTCCTTTCCATGAAGATTCCTCAGTGATTATCTCAGAGTCAGTGAGCTCCCAATAACTCTTGTGGGTCTCCTCCTCATGATCCTGATCCCTTTGTTCACCTACTCTCTCTCTCTCTTCAGCTGGACCGGGAGCTCAGCCTGGTGCTTAACTATGGATCTCTGCTTCTGCCTCTATCCATTGCTGGATGAAGGTTCTATAATGACAATTATGGTGGTCATTCATTTGATTATTGGAGAAGCCCTGTTTAGCCACCCTCTATACTATTGCTTGGAGTCCTAGCCTGGGACATCTTATGGGTTCTTGGAGGTTTCCTTGGCACACTGGTTTTCTTTCTAACTTCACAGTGGTTCCATCTATCAAGATATTAACTTCTTTGTTCTCCCACTCTGTTGCTCTTCTCACTCAACTATCTCTATCACTCTGATATGTTCCAACCTCTCCTTGCTCACTTCACATTATGATCCCAATTTACTCAGGAGATCTCTCTTTCCCCTTCCCAAGGGACCCGTGGATGTTTCTCTTAAGTTCCTCCTGTTATCTAGATGTTTAGGGGTTGTGTTTGCCATCTGGTTATTCTTTGCTTTATGTATAAAATCCACTTATCTTTCAGGGCCTGTGTTACCTCACTAAGGATGATACCCTCGAAATCCATCCATTTGCCTGCAAATTTTAGAATGTCATTTTGTTGTTGTTGCATAATATTCCATTGTGTAAAGGTACCAATTTTTGTTGTTTTTAGACCATTATTCAGTATCTAGGGGTATCTAGGTTGTTTCCAGGTTCTGGTTATTATAAATTATGCTGCTATGATCATAGCCGAGTTAATACCTTCAGGACAAGAACGTGTGTCCTTTGAGTATATGCCCAATAGTGATGATATTGCTGGATCATTGAGGAGCTTGATTCCCAGGTTTCTAAGGAACTGCCATACTGATTTCCAAAGTGGCCGTACAAGTTTACACTCCCACCAGCAATGGAGGAGTGTTCCCCTTGCTCCACATCCTCTCCAACATAGGCTGCCATCTGTGTTTTTGATCTTACCCATTCTGATAGGTGTCAGGTGGTATCTCAGAATTGTTTTGATTTGCATATCTCTAATGGCTAAGGATTCTTTAAGTGTCTTTCAGCTACTTGAAATTCTTCTGTAGAGAATTCCCTATTTGCTCTGAACCCTGTTTTTTAATTGAGTTATTTGGATTTTTGGTCTCTAGTTTCTTAAGTTCTTTATATATTTTAGAGATAAGTCCTATATCAGTTGTAGGGTTGGTGAAGATCTTTTAGCATTCTCTAGGCCAGTTTTAGGGTTGGGAAGATCTTTTAGCATTCTGTAGGCTGCCATATTTTCTTATTGACTGTGTCCTTTGCCTTACAGAAGCTTCTCAGTTTCAGGAGGTCCCAATTTATTAATTATTGTTTTTAGTATCTGTACTACTGGTATTTAGTAGTACAGATATTTAGGAAATAGTCACCTGTGCCAATGGGTTGAAGCGTTATTTCCTACTTTCTTTTCTATCAAGTTCAGTAACTGGATTTATGTTAAGGTCTTTGATCCACTTGGATGTGAGTTTTGTGCAGGGTGATAGATATGGATCCATTTGCATTCTTCTACTTTCTACCATCCAGTTATGTCAACACCATTTGTTGAAGATACTGTCTTTTTCCCCATTGTATATTTTTGTCCACTTTTTCAAAAATCAAGTGTTCATAGGTGTGTGGATTAAGGTTGGGATCTTTGATTCAATTATATTGATTCACAAGTCTTTCTTTATTCCAGTACCAGACTGTTTTTATTACTGTAGCTCTATAACATAGCCTGAAGTCAGGGATGGTGATACCTCCTGAAGTTCTATTATTGAACAGGATTGTTTTGTCAGTTCTGGGTTTCTTGTTATTCCATATGCAGTTGAGTATTGTTCTTTCAAGATCTGTAAAATTTGGATGGGATTTCGATGGGGGTTTCATTGAGTCTGTAGATTGCTTTTGGTAAGATCGCCATTTTTACTATGTTGCTCATACCAATCCACAAGCATGGGAGATCTTTCCATTTTCTGACATTTTCTTCAATTTCTTTTGTCAGTGATTTAAAGTACTTGTCACACAGGTCTGTCACTTCTTTGGTTAGAGTTATCCAAGATATTTAATGCTATTTGTAGCTATTATAAAAAGGAGATGTTTCCCTGGTTTCTTTTTCAGCCCTTTCATCATCTGTGTATAGGAGGGCTATTGATTTTCTTGAGTTATTCCTGTACCCTGCTACCTTGCTAAAGATGATTATCAGCTGTAGGAATTCCCTGGTAAAATTTTTTGGGTCACTTATATATACGATTATATCAACTGCAAATACAGATAGTCTGAATTCTTCCTTTCCAAATTGTATCCCTTTAATCTCCTTTTTTCTCTTATTACTTCAGCTAAAACTTTGAGAACTATATTAAATAGATAAGTGGAGAGAGGACAGCCTTGTCTTGTTTTTGATTATAGTGGGATTGTTTTGAGTTTCACTCCATTTAGTTTGATGTTGGCTGTTGGCTTGCTGCATACTGCCTTTATTATGTTTCAGTATTTTTCTGGTATTCCTGATCTCAGCTCTTAGTCTGATGGGTGGAGAAGATCTGTGGGTTTCAGTTTCCCGCTAGGTGATGGGCTGTTTTGAGGGATGGGGTGGAGTTTTATAGTTGGGGGTGTCCAGTGACCTGGATTTTACTGGGGTTTCTGGCCTACAGGGGTTTTCCCTGCTGGCTGAATAAACCTTAAAGAGCAGTAAATATATGAAAAACATTCAACATTTAAACCATTGAGAAAATGTAAATCAAAAGCATGATGAAATTTCATTGATCCCTGTGACAATGGTAATCATCAAAATGAAGGGATCAGCAGCAAAAGCTGGCATGGTGACAAGAATAAGGAATACTTAGTAATGCTGATTACAGGGTTTCCACCTCCTGCAGGGCAGTAGCTTGCATTCCATCTGTACCATATTTCAAGTTAGTATCTCAAGTCAACACCAGCATATTTTAAATCTCTGTGATAGCAAATTAGCTTTATTCTCTTCTAGTCCTAATGTTCCTAAGTGTTTAATTATATCATGAATAAAATTTTGACATAAGTGGATTGAAATAGCTTTTCTATTACATTGATAATATCAATATATATCATAGTAGCAGCCTATAGATAACTATGAATGAGTGTAGATATATATCTGTAAAAGGCTTTAGTTTATAGTTTTAAAACCTTCCATGAACTCCTTATTCTTATGTAATATAAATATATATTATTCATATGTAAGTTCATATGAATGAGATAGAAAAAACTGGTATAGTTTGATCACACAAGCATCTTAATTTTAAAAATAATAGGAAGCTATTTTTTCTATCTTGTGATGTTATATGAATCCAGATATATCTGTAACAAAACCATTAAAAATTATTTTATTCTTTAATACAGTAATTAATAGCAATGATGTAATATTTTAATTTTCCTTCATCACTGTTGGTATATTCAGAGCTTATTTTTGAAGCCTAGGGCCAGTATTCATAATTTTGGTAGTTACTTTCATGTTGATCTGGCTGTACTATCTGGAAGCTACAAAACTATCTGCACTAACTATCATTACAAAATGAAAGAGCAGTTTCAAAGGCTCATGTCAGCCATGATGGTAGAACAGTTCAGTGAATGGTGGAGGTTGCACCTACCAAGGCCTGATGACTAGCAAGGAGAGAGCTAGGCAAGACCCAGATGCCTTTCTGGATCTGGAATCCCACCCAAAGAAGTGAACTACTTCTGACTGCAAAATCCCACTTGGGTCTCCCAGCTCCCAGATAATTTCATACTAGTGAACACATGTTCAAAAATGAGCCTGTGGAGAATACTTGCAATTCAAACATAAAAGTAGTACTTTTCAGAAAAAAATATTTTTCCATCTGAATTTTTTAATGTATTAGAGCTAGGAAAAGGAGTATGTTTATGTCTAAAGTAATGTCTATTTTAAATTTTCTATTATTATATTTGTCAGTTTACATTCTGTCTTGAGATCTCTCAATCCTTATCCTCCAAACCAGGATCACAAATTGTGGTTTTATAGTTAGTTATGAACTTTCTCTGAAAGAAAAATATTGAGGAACAATCTTGTTTTATTCTCCTATTTTTAAAGCTATCTTATCGTGTTGTATTTCTAGAAAAAGAAATTATAAAATTATTGTTCTTTAAAATCATAAGACCCACTGAGTCATTCATTATCTTTGACTGCCAAGTTTATTATACTATGCACTTCATTGCTTTTCTTTATTGTGTGTAAGAATTCCGCGAATGGAGATTTTATTTTATCTTCCATTTGAACAATTATTTACAATTGTTATTTACAATTACGAATTCCGCGAATGGAGATTTTATTTTATCTTCCATTTGAACAATTATTTACAATTGTTATTTACAATTACTTACAATTAAGTATGTTTAAAATTAACAAGTTTTCAAACATTACAGTTAGTTCCCTGGTACAACTACACCAGGCTTCTCCCTCGGGGTTCATGAGCATCATGCACTTGTATTTACACGCCACAGAGAGGAGGTCTGTAAGCCCTCTGTCCTTAACAACACTCTCCTCGATTTTTTACATGAATTTTAGGAGAGCTGTGAGAAGAAAGGCCTTTGCTACTGCTTTTGGAAGACTGAGCCTGTAGAGTACTTATGATGTGTTACATTTGCTAAGACAGAAGATATGTTTCTCCCTACTGAGATGTCTACTCCTTGAAATATGTTAGCATACTTTTTATAGCATCTTCTTGCTACTAAAATTAATGTTAGGTCAAACTTCCTCATCAACTGGTCTTTTAAGTTAATTAATATTTAGGTATTCTAGGCCTATTTAATGTGTGATTAAAAATTTTAAAGTTAAATAGAGTTTATACCAAGGGAATTGCACAATGTAGTTAGAGTGCATGAAGTTTCATAAAATAATGATAAAAACAAAGTGAATCTAAAATGAAAAAACCCAGAATGAGTTATTTCAATGTTTTCATTTTTTAGAATCCTAAGGAAATCATTCTAATGGTTTACCAGCTTTTAGACTTCCATATATATGACATTCAGAACTACTTTAGAGTTCTTTTATGGGTTTGATAGTTTATATACATGTATGTTGTCAAATCAAATTTTAATCTTGAACTTTATTAAGTTACAAATAGAAAAGTTCACCAGGCAACAAAAATCAGGTGAAGAAGTGAATGTTTTATAATCTCACTCTTTTCTTTAAACAATGTCTGCTATAAAGCACAAGGCTGCCATTAACTTGTGATTATCCTGCCTTCATTTCAAGTCTGTTTCCAAAATTACAAAAATTTAAACCTTGACCATGTTTCTTTATATTAAGAATAATGCTAATATATGGTTTTTGGCTGCCTGCCTATAATTCTACTACTTAACGAGCTGGAGACAGGAGAATGGAGACTCAACACTGGTAAAGTCTCAGACCAAGCAAGCATCACATTAAATTTACTTAGGAGAATTAACAATCATTTGGCGAAGTATTAAAATAATATAATTTATTATGCTAATAATTATGCTAATATTTCTATGATGTTAACGATGCTTCATTTTGTATAATTCAACTGAAGCCCCATAAAATCATTCATTTCCTTATTAATAACTAGTAATGAATTGAGATCATTTCATTTTCATGTGCTATTTTTTACATAAATTCTTTTCATTATCATTCTATTTAAAAGAACATACACAGCATATCGAATCTGAACTATTTTGCTCTATTGCATTATTGCCCTCTATATATTTTACTGATGTATTATCTGCTTTATTATCTGCCTACCATTACAAAAGTAGTGAGAAGGAACTCCATGAATCTTCATGATCTCAGGGATATCATCTGTTTTTGCTGATGCTCTAGCAACTGAGACTAGGAGATTCCTTTGAATAGATTAGGTTCTCACTAAAAGTTTGTGGAATAAATAGTAAACCAATCCTAGAGTGAAATGGGACATTATGGGATAGAATGTTCACAAAGTGTTGGAGAAGGACACAAAAGTGTGATGAAGAATGTTTCTGATAAATTATTTATATTGTGTTAAGTAGCATAGCATTCAAATTAATTGGCCAAAAGAAGTGGGGTTTGAGGTGAGGGGGGGTTTGTTTATTCTATTTATTTATTTTTACAACTTTTTATAGTCCAATTTAATATATACAGTTTTATCAAGTGACATCTGAAAAAAAGAATCTTGAAACAAAATAAGAATGTGGACTTTGGTACTCTGGACTCACATGTATAGTTCAGATCTTTAATTATTAGTGTAATGATAAGGTAAGCATTAGCTGTGAAGAATAAGAGAGTTTGAAGAGGCAGAACAGTCACTCAAATGTGCTGCTACCCAGAAGATGATAGTTTCTCTTGGATGTATTGCCCCATTCAGGTATTCTCACTGTGACTGATGTCTCATTACCAGAAGCATTCTAATATAATATATATAAATAATATAATATATTATATATTATACATAATGTATATATTCTATGTGTAGAATATATATGTCAGGATACATATACTACAATTCAAATAGAAAAGTTCTTCAGATTTTTATATTTGATTATATATATTACATATAATCAATAGGAGCAAAAATGTCAAATATATTTGTTCCTATTCATTTTCTATTGTCTGATATACATAGTACTTGAGAGATAAAGGATGCAGGTACAGCTGGGGTTCTTTGAGCTAGGGCTTATCTTGGTGTCTAATGAAGCAAAGTATTCTGTGTCATAATAGGTGGAGGCATCAGCATCAAAGCATCTAGAATCATAGCTCATTGTGGCACTTATAACTGATACAGGATACAGAAAGTAGCTATATTCCAGGTGGAAATAAGTCACTTAGCCAGATGATTACATCAAATTGCTTGTGGTGTAATCATCTGGGAAACATTTGCTAAATTGGCATTTCATTGTACAGAAGGCAAATTAATCACTCAGCTATATGACTTAATAGTATGTGTTCTGAATATGCTCATAGAAGACACTTAATAAAAGTTCATTATAACATATAGACAGGAAAATTATCCAACAAAATCACAGCTGATTTTCATAATGTTAGATTTATTTTCACTTTATGAATTGAACTTTGCCTCAATCAAACACAATTTTACTTACCAATAAACTCTTAAATAGGTTAAAGTTTATATTGATATATCAGAAGAGAAAAACATGGAACATTAGTCTAAAATTTGCAGTATTTTACAGCTGATTTTTCTTTGTGTCCTTTTCCATTGAGAGTCAATCAGAATTAGATTACAGCTCATTTTTAAATTTTTCTTGTTCTCCATTGCTATGTATTTGGCAGCATGTGGATCAGAATTCAGCTGTGTTATGTCATACATACATTCTTCTTGACTAAGACTGTAGTAAGAGGTTTCTGGTCTGGACTTTCAGGCCTAGCCTCAAGGTTTAGGCCCGCAGACCCACAGACCTGCAGAGACACACAGATGCTTTCAATAGTTTTAGGCTGATCGGCCTAAGGCCCAGGCATATAACTTGCTAACTCTTTACCCTTAATCTAACCCATGACTCTTATCCTGTTCAGCCATGCAGCTCGGTACCTTTTCTCAGAGCAGCATAGTTGTCCTCTGTTATTTTCGGCTTCTCTCTGGCATTCTGTTCTGTTCTTCCTATTCCTAGAGTTTTCCTAGTCTGGTAACCCCGCCCACACTTCCTGTCTGCCTTTGGCCAATCAGCGCTTTTTATTAAACTCATAGGCGGGGACAATTATTTACAATGGGACAACATAATCTCCCTACACAAGAGACTCTATTGGTTACTGTGATGAAGCTTTACATAGCCCCTTGATCCTACAGAGTTCATTTAAACCAGCTCGCTACTTTCACATTTCATTACATAGGGAAAATGAAACACAGACAGGATTGCAGTACAGTGTACACCCTTTTTCTAATGATAGAAGTTGATGATATGACAAAAGGCGATAAAAATGTGCTTTATATCTTAGCAAAGTAGCACTAAAATTAACATAAATTGTGGAGTTCTGTGACTATTAAAAAAAAAAAGACAAATGTTAAATACTCTTGCAGGAGTACTTCAACAAAGATGTTGCTTGTCGTTTAAATTCCTCTAAGAACTAAATGATGTATCCTTTTCTTAAGAACTTTAGTTTTATGGAAACATCAAAATTAGAGTTTCTGCATTTCATAGTGCCTATTGCTAACAATTCAATGTGCACTGAAAAAAATAAGTGTCAAGATAGTTAATTTTACATTAAGTGTTCTTACCAAAAGAAAAACAGACCAAAAAAAAAAAAAAAAAAAAAAAAAAAAAAAAAAAACAAAAAACCATCATCTTCCTTTCCTGAGATACTCCTCGTTCCTTTTTAGGACTGTTGCATTTCTTATGACTTTTGTGAAATAAAAATAACAACTATTTTGGACTTTAAGAGATGAGTTAGTTAAGAATGCTTGCTATTCTTCTAAAGGACCAGAGTTCAATTCTCAGCATCGAAGTCAGTCATTCACAACCTCCCATAACTATACAGTTCCAAGGAATCTAGTGCTGTATTGACCATGTGAACCCCAACATAAATGGCACACACACACACACACACACACACACACACACACACACACACACTCAGATAAACGAATGATATAATCTTCAAAAAAATACCCTCTGTTAAAAACAATTGACACAGTGTTTTCTTTCCAATTTTCAAGTAAATTGGCTAGATTAGCTTGAAAAATACTACTCCGAAAACAGAGAAATATATTGCAATATTAACAACACATTTTTCCATTGTGTGTGTCTGTTGCATGCATGTTTGGACATGTAGGGGTTAGAGGTCAAAATGGGATGTCTTGCATGACCATTCCGCATCTTATTTGTGGAGATGGCATCTTTTACTGAATGATCTAGACTAACATGGCAGTGGGCTCCAGTGTTTTCCCTGGTAACAAGACTACAAGAAGGACCCTGTCAATTCAAGCCTTTTATGTGAGTACTGGGAATCTGAACTCAGATCCACAGTAAGGAGCACTTTACCCTCAGAACCATCTCCTGATCCTTCATGATACTTTTTCTTTATCTGACTTATTGAAACCAGAAATGAAATAGAAAGAAAGAAAACAACACAAGGAATCCATTAATCTGAGAGTTGGCTTTTTGAAAAGATAAACAAGGTCCACAGATCCTTAGTCCAATTAACAACAACAACAACAAAAATAAATAAATAAATAAATAAATAAATAAATAAATAAATAAATAAATAAACAAACAAACAAACAAACAAACAAACCTAAAGGAAACCCAAATTATCAGAAATGATGATGAATGGAGAAACACCACACTGTAGGCAGAGTTTCACTTACAAGGTACCAGACCAAGATTAATATTTATTAAAATATAAACCAATACTCACGATAGGGGTAAAAGCTAATAGTGGTGCCTGAACAGGGACTGGAGTATCCAAGCGATGGACACTATAGAAATTAAACATTATAATGAAATACTATGAGAAAAACCTTTACTAAGCTAGAAAGCCTAAAAGAAATGAATTTCCAAGTTTATCCAAACCATCAAAGTTAAACCAAGAAACCCACAACTTACATAGACCTATAATAATTAAGGGGATTGAAGCAGTTGTAGAAAGCCTTCCAAGTAAAGAAGCCGAGATCTTGGCAGAATCTCAGCAGAATTCTGTCAGGCTTTCAAAGAAGATCCTCAATAAATCCTTTTTTGTATTTGTTTGTTTGTTTGGTTGGTTTGGTTTTCTTTTGATACAGGGTCTCACTATGTAGCTCTGCCTGTCCTCAAACACACCTTGTAAAACAGGCTGGCCTAGATATTATAAAGTTCTACCTGCCTTTTCTTCCAGAATGCTGGGATTAAAGGTGCATACTACTATATCTGACCCACACATGAGATTTCTTAAATTGTTTTTAGAAGAAAGAGAGAAAGAACCAGTGAAATAAACATGAGTATTTCCATACTTCTTCTATGAAGCCAGAATTATTCTTATCTCAAACCAGGTGAAGATAAAAAAAAAAAAAAAAAAAAAAAACCCTATCAACTACATGAACATAGACTCTCAAATTCTCAATAAAAGACCTTCAAAGCCAATACAGACATATATCAAAATTATCACCTACCATGTTTGCGTTAGATTTATCCAAGAGACAAATTATTTCACTGGGTGGCCTTTACAGGCAACTCAGCACTTAGATGACGGCATGGTTACTATTGGTTGCTTGCATTCATTCTTACATGGAGAAACAGGGGTAAAAAGCAGAGAAGAAACATTGACAACTTGTCAGAAACATCTATGCAAAATTGGGGTCACAGAACAAAAGCTTCTAACATCATTGTTTTCATTAAAAAGAATAAAAGTAATGTGCGTCAGGAAATACACAGGATGCTTTGTCCATGGGTTGAGACGTGCAGATTTTTCCCTTTGAAGGTTCAAGGGTATAAAAGAATAAATTAACTTGAAAGATATTCTCTTGGGAGGAGGATGCTGCTTGGAAACCTTGTCTAAGGAATTCAGTCTACAGGATCATTCATTGGGATTTCAGAGAGAACTGAATCATATTCCATCTACTGTTCAAGGTTGAGCAGACACTGACACGACCCAAATAATGCTTGTTCTTTAGGTATGAAAATTTTAAAATGTGTAGGTTTAGAGAGGCTCCACTTTGACTTCAAAAGGAAGCCTGTGGGGCCAGGCATTGTATTTTGGAAGTAACAGTTCCTACAGAGGGTGTTTGAGAGAGTGCCTCATTAAGCCGTATCAGTGAAGCTGGAGGAGATGACACAAATGTAGACCATCTACCAAAGGAAGACACAGGCAACAAGGAAAGCCAACCTCAGAAGGAGACATTACGAGCTTAAAAGCACAAAAGCCTTAGGAAGGATGATTATGCCATTCAGGGCTCATATCATACACCATGTGCTCCAAACACTGGACATGGATCTCCAGATTTGAATGTCTTATTGCCTATCAAGCTTGCTTGGGCTCCATCCCTCCTTTTATGTCATGATTCCCTCCTTTTGAAAGGATAATGTTTATCCTGAGCTATTATGTGTTCCAAGTTGCTTTTTAAAGTTTTACAAGAACTCATAATTAAGTTTTCCTTGAATTTTAAAAGATACCCGGGGCCAAACTATTGAGCATTTATACTGGAATGATTAATAATACTTGGGCTCTAGGATATGTACAAAGTGCATTATGAAATGCAAATGGGCCTTTTAGAAGTCAAGGATGTGTGTTATAATTTGGATAAAATGTGTTCCCTACAAAGTCTCATTTGTTGTTTTAATGTATCACACAGCAAAAGCCTTGTGTGGTTAAAAAAAAGAAAATGGCCCCAGAGGGGGCGCTTCCTTTGAGAGGTCCTGGAAAATAAATTTTAGGAAGTAGATCTTAATTGGATATAATAATTCACTGAAAGTATGACCTTGAGTGATATATCCTGTTCTGGGGTTCAGGTTTGTTCTCTCTCTCTCTCTCTTTCTCTCTCTCTCTCTCTCTCTCTCTCTCTCTCTCTCTCTCTCTCTCTCCCTCTCTCCCTCTCTCTCGGAGCAAATCTATTACTGTCAGGAAGACTCTCCTCAGTATAGTCTGGAGCCAAGGACTACGGTCTGAAATCATAAGCAGAAGTAAGTCCATTCTACCTTACATAATTTAGACCTTCTGTTTTGTAGAGTTGAAATTCTGACTAAAGCAGAAACTAGCATAAGGATTTTCAAAACTTTTAACAAATGTATCTGTAAATGTGAGGGGTTATAAATAAAAGCAGATGCTAAGAATATTTAACAAAGAAGTAAGAAATAAACTTTCAAATTAGTATCAAGAACATATCTTGGAGATTCACAATTCAATATATTAGCACAAACACTGGGTTTCATTACTTGTTTCCCGACATTGACTTGTTACCACCCATCCACATAACTGCACCTTGGAGAAAGGTTGGTCCAGTCCTTCGATGTACTAAACCATCATAGATCCCTAGCTGCTCAGGGTAGCTGCAGTCTGGCAGTGAAAATGAATGATTATTGCAATTATGTAAGCTGATTACAATTTACTGAAGTTTTGGCCCAAATCAGGCTTTTCACTGACCCTAAGGACACTGGTTCACAGTAATTTTATTTCCCATGTTTCTAAAATACTTCTACCAATTTCTAAAGCAAATCATAATTCTATACTTATATTAATACTTTACACCTCTATGTTTTCTACAGTCCAGCTGATAAAAATGTATGATACTTGCTAATCTCTTCTACTTATTGGTGTAGGTAATTGATCCAGAAAGGATCCACCATCTTTCATATCAACTTTGAGGTTAGTAACTGTGATTTTAAGAATTTGTCCCATTACCTGTAAACTCTGGATATCTGATTATCATTTAGATTACTTCAATTTTATTTTTACATATTGTGAGGTTTTTTTAAATTTTACATTAATTTATTGTATCATATTCACATATCACAATGCAAGTGTGGAAGTGAGAGGTCAAATTTTGGATATGAGTCTCTCTTTCTGGGGCGAGAACTCAGTTCTTTGGGCTCTATAAGAAGTGCCTTTTCTGCATAAGCCATCTGGAAGCAGAATGGAGCTAAAATTCTGGAAGATTTACATTAAGATTGAGTGTGGACATATAAAGTGATTCCAAGTAAATTTGTTGTATAAATTCATTGCTTAACAGTGCATACGTAAAATACCTGTGTGATCACAATTATTCTTAAATACTCGCTAAGCCTGATGACTTTATTTTCTTGATCCGTCGAGATTCTGAAACAGAAAATTCCACTCTGCAGTTTCTCTCCTTAAAAAAAAAAGAAAAAGAAAAAGAAATCCTACTTTACTTTCTCTTTATTCTACTATGTGGTTATAATATCCTATTGTTCTCTAGCAGGATTGTGACTAAACCAACTTCTCTACCCTGTAATATAACACAATCCCCAGGCCAAAGAAGATGGTAACTATGAAATGAGTAGTTTCATAAATGCAGAGTGATTGCGCTAAGCTCCACAAAGGGTAAGAGAAAAGTGGTAAGAACATGTAATGAGACACTTGGAGGTTACCTGCCTTGGAAGGAAGCAAAATAGATTTTTAAGAGGTAGCTAATGATGAAATCTCAACCATATTAAGACCGGTAACCGTGGATACAGGGCAGAACTCCAGCCAGTGTTTTTAATGCAGATAAACTGAAATTCTAAGTAATGTGTGACAAGTAGACCTGTGACATGCAAGGTTGTGAAGCTGAAAAGCCTTCCACCGTGCAAGCTCACACACAAACACACACACACACACACACACACACACACACACACACACACACACACACACACACCTCCTCAAATAAGCATTTCACTTCACTTGAGAAAGACAATAATAAAGACAAATAATTGTCTCAGCTTGTATGTTGCTTCAAATAAGACACATCTAAAACTCTGCCTTAGAAGTATAGAAGTTTGCATTCTCCAAGTTGGCTCCACAGTCTTACTTAAAAGAATAAAGTTGAGGAATAAAGATGGGAAATCAACCTAGAGTGTTTGAGAACCAGAAGATTCCCATAAAGCCACTATTCACAAAGCCAAAAGTAGATTTTATTTTAGGGTACTGTCCTCATTTTCTTTGCCACTTTAATTTAATTTAGGCCCTGAGTATGAGTTACTTCTCACAAAGGTATTTATAGAGGAGAAAGGAGAGAGAGAACCTTAAATTTGGATTTCTCCAGTGCCTTGAAGAGTTTAGATTTTTTTCCAAGGAATAGAGAGCATTTCCTTCATTGTGAAGGGTTAGTGAGAACTCTGGACTAGCAAACAGCTGCTATGCTCGCTCTGACTGGGTTGAGGTACCATTTCATACCATTTTAGTGTCTCTTTGAACAGGCATATAATTCACTTAAGCCCCAGTCTCTCAGTCCATAAAATGTGGGCAATAGGTAGGTGATACTGAGACTTATCCAGAGCATACATGAAATGGTTGTTGCAGGGCCCAGTCAATACTTGCTGCACACGTCTTAGCTGTCAACTTACCCAATGTATTGGAAGATTTATTCACTGGCAATTGATTATATAAAAGTGGATGTAATCCAGCCACTCAAAAAGCAAGATTTAAGGAAAAGGGTAAACCATGGAACACGTGACAAGATAAATCAATAAAAACGAGCTAAGATGTGGGAGCTATCTAGCAATAAGCCTGAGCCATAGGCTAAACGACTGTAATTAATATAAGCATCTGAGTCATTTGGGGGGTGTTAACCAGTAGTGGGACTGCAGGTGGATCCAGACCACAGAGCTAGGCCAGGCCAGAAACACATACAACACCAATGCATCAGTGGAAGGAAAAGGTTTCAGAAGATGTAGGGGAAGTTGATGTCTTCACGTCCCAAAGCAACTAGACACTTCAATTTACATAATACTTTCTCATATCTTTGTGATGTACTTCTAACTATTATTTAGTTCTTCTAATTGTTTTACACTAATGTAATCACATCATTCCCCCTTAACTTCTTCTCCCCTTAAACTCTCCCATGTATGCCTTCTCCACTCTCTTTCAAAGTCATGGCCTTTTTCTTCAATTGTTAACACACACACACACACACACACACACACACACACACACACACACACTTAATACAACCTTTTCAGTCAGCATAACGTTACTGTATGAGTGTTTTCAAGCATTTCTATTGATGACTGATGGCCTCTATGGCTCCCTCATGTTTAGGTAGTCATGTTGGTGAGACTTCATGGGTATAGCATCTGATGTTACTAGGAGACACAATGTTAAAGCAAATTTCTTGTTCCTCTGGCTCTTATAATATTTCTACCCTTTTCATCAAGTGTGTTGTTCTTTCTTATTGATTGCATCTCTTTGAAATGACTTAGTTTACTTCAAAAGTAGCACCTCAAAGTGGTCAGCAGGAAAAGTTTTCAAACAAATCAGGGATCAAAGCATCTCTTTGAGAGATTCTCTTTTAAATTCTTTCTAGCTCTATCCCAACTACAGTGTCTAGATGTCTTTTGTGATTCAAAATACGTTATGTCACTGGAATGCTTGAACACAATGCATTTCATCGCATTCACACTATGTGATGTCCACAGTTCCTTCCTTTCGGCCTCTGTGGTCATGTATTTATGATAGTACCTTTTACACTGGGTTGTAGTGAGGCTTAAATTAAATTTTAGTACACCCGAAGTTTTCAGAACAGCTTAGCAGTGTGTCAGTGTTGAAGAAACATTGATTCAATGCAATTATATTATAAAACAGAGATTTATGTATGTGTGAACTTTCTTTTTTTGTGTGTGAATGAACTGGTATGAGTGCACATGCAATCTTAGGTGTGTGTGCATTTGGAGGCCAAAGGTCAACCTCAGCTATCATTCCTGATTATTTGTCCACCATGTGCTTTGGAATTCTCCAATTAGTCTAATTTGAGTGACTACTGAGCTCCAGGAATCAGAGGTTATAAGAATATGTTACTGCATTTGGCTTTTTTTTTTAAATGTGGGTTCTGGGGTCTTCCTAGTTATATAACAGGCAGGTTTCTTCTGAAGCCATCTCCCCAACCTAAGGCATAATATTTTGATGTTACTTCCCATGAACCTATTATCTCATTTTTCATCCTGTAATCCCTAGCTAAAAGCTTCTTAGTGTGAAGAATTGTTCTATCCATTTTTTATTAAAGTTAAATCGCTAAACTTAGTACAGTTGTCAAATTTCATATTTTCAGTATTGTTCCCAATAACAACATGATTATTTAGGGTTTAAAAAGAAAAAACATATACCAATATCTATTACAATACAAAGCTTCCCTGATCAAAGTTAAAAGCAGGGCAGGCCTAGGGAAATAAACTTAAGTATTTAGAAGAAATTTTTGACGACACGATTATTTAGCAAAACAACAGCAATAGAGTCCTCCAAAGGGCTTATGTCCACACTATCTATGGGTTTTAACAATGCTTACAGTAGAGATATGAATTCCTTTCTGTGGAGAAGGATGCAAATCCAAACAGGAAATCCTCTGGTTACCCTCATGGTCCTGCCACTATTGC
This sequence comes from Phyllotis vaccarum, assembly GCA_033318265.1. Classification (NCBI taxonomy): domain Eukaryota; kingdom Metazoa; phylum Chordata; class Mammalia; order Rodentia; family Cricetidae; genus Phyllotis; species Phyllotis vaccarum. The sequence goes on along the minus strand of JARWLC010000014.1, from coordinate 19,803,968 downwards.
ACCAGTGTGCACATCAAGATACAATCAAGATACTTTGCACACATACATGAAACTTTCAAAGAATAAGTAAAACCTATTATTTTAAAGGAAGGAAAATTTTAGTTAAAAAAGAGTAAGTGCATTTGATATTGTAAACAGAAAGAAAAAAAAAAAAACTAAATGAGTCAAGTAGGTGCTTCAGAGGCACATGAGATGGACCGGAGCAAGAGAGGTCATACAAGCTACTCACTCTTTCTCAGTTCCATTGACTGCTGTGTGAGAGAGGACTAGTATTGTTCCAGAATCAGGGGAATCTTCCTCTCGTGCTCTCAGTTCACCAAAGCAGCAAGAGAATAATTCCCAGGGTTTTGGATTACAAAAGAACCACAGTCTGTTGAAAGCCACAAGGATCTCCCACTAGATAGAAAGTAAAGGCTTCTTGTTGTCTTTGACCTTTTAAAATTATTGGCCTCTGTTTAGTAGTTTCTAAAGCAGAAAGCTGCTGGCAAAGCGTGGTGGGTAATGTGTTTCTTAGGCCTCCAGTTGCTGTGAAATGAAGACAGCCAGGAAAAGAAACTGCGATACATGCTAATTATGCTCTTGAAAATATTATGTAACCTACTCACTACTGTGACTGTTTAGAACCTATATACAGCAATAAAACAGCAGCGCAAATCTAGTGTTTTGCAACTGATTTTTATTCAAACAAAGAGGAATTCTGTCTACAAAGAAATGAATCTAAATTCGTTCAACTACTTAAATCAGGCTGATGTTTAGTAACAGCACATTTTCACAAACCTTAACACAAGATATAAAGTTGTTCACTATAAAATTACGGCACATAAAATTATATAAGCTAACATATACAAATAAAGTTACAGCTTACATAAGGATGGATGAGTACTATGGCTAATTTCTGAACCTGATTAGGAAGCAATAATTGATATGAAACAGCTTTCTTGTTTCTGGTGGCTATGTGCTGTGTCCCTCCTGCTTAGCTGATATCTTTACTGTTATGGTTCTAACAGGGTGGGGTATCCCCTTAGACACCCTAGAGCCTTATCTATATTAAATGTTGTAGTCACCTACTAACTTCCCCTACTGCAGAAAGAAGCATGAAAGTTTTCAAGAGAACTTTTCTGAATTTTATATCCCTTCTTATTGCATAACAACAGCCTCATTTTCTTTTAATAATCAGAATCATCCAACCCAAACTGTTTAGCTGGATTTTTATTTGGTTCTTTATTACCATGAACCATTAAGGATGCAAACTTAATTTCTAGCTTCCTAAGAATGTTGCTCTATCCCCTCAGAGAAACCAGCAGGCACTGAGATAGTAGATATGAAGATGAGCTACTCTGCTCATTTGCTCAGTTTCAAACCCTTAAGTTCTTACTGTGCTTCAAAGAAGTGGAGTCTCTTTATTGGTAAATCCTGTGGTATGAGTTTACCCTATTATTTACTCAGAGTAGCTGGTATTCTTGGACAGATGCAGTACTCAGGATCCTGTAACAGTGATTTAAGTCATCCGATCATCCCAATGATGAGTCTGCTGACAGACTAAGAACCTAAAAAGGGAAAAATATTCCTAACTCTAACAGCAAGAGCTCAAAGAGCTTCATTTAACCTGATAAAGAAATTCTGCCTACTCTCATAACTGATGTCATTCCAAGACATCTACTAGATTCCCTACCAGATCCAAACATTACCATCAAAGAGTGACCCCAAAGCCTTATAAAATGGAGAAATGATCAAAACGTCTGTGAAGTATTCATTGCAGAGGGAAATCCCCCCCCCAAAAAATAATAATAATTAAAAATCATGATAGGTGAAAGAAAACTGCTATTGGCTATCTTTTAAGATCTGTTGCACATGAATCACAGATTAGTCAAGAGTCATTTTACCTAACATAATTTGCTTCACTTTTAAATTAGCAAAAAAAAATCAAAGAGAAAAATATCCTAGTGATTATTTATTAATTATTGGCAAATAAAAATAACATTTTTCTACAGTGTTGATGGGAAGAAAATTAGAGATTTAATTAGAAATTTAAGTATACGAAATATCTATATATTTAATGCTCAAATACGCTGATTATTTTATTTGCACTAAAAGTGACAATTGTTCTGGGAACACCAGAGCATTTTGGTGGAATAACTCTCCATATTATTTCCTGGTGGAGTCAGTTTTAGAAAGAACATTTTTCAACTGCAACAAAATAAACAGGAAAAAAACGTTTTTCTCTAAATTCTGTTCAAGTTTTTATAAATTCTTTTGGCGTCTTAAAAATTTACATTTTATGACCCTATTTTATGATATTTTGCTTGTGTTTATTTTATAGTTCATGTTTATGATATTTCTTTCATAGCACATATTTTATGGTGCATATTTTATGTAAATGCACTGGATTTTTAAAATTTAGAATCCTTTGCCAGGGCTTTAATTTCACTAGGTCTAAGTATGAGCAATTCATGTTTTTAAGACAGCAATGCTGCAGGAAAAACAAAAATCATTAAAAATATATGTCAGGCAGCCTGATGGTATTGATGCCATGATGATCATAGCGCAAAGAACACACAAACATTGTTCTGTGGCAATCTGTCATCTACTATATTCTTATGCATTACATTACATACTATATGTATTATATAATATATCATATAATGTATAAAAAGTCTAAATCTTTTCTCATTTTGCACACCTGTGAATAATTTTAATCTTTTTTATTATTGTATTTTATTCATTTAACAAAAGAGATACTTAATGTTAATTTGTTAACATGAGTTGTCATTATAATTCTAGTCTAAGAATCTTTTCAGATTTCAATGTTTCTATTTTTTTAAAGACAATCTTCACTGAAAGACCATTCATATATCATGCAATTAATCATTCAAAGGGTGCAATTCAGTGGGTTTCAGCTATATTCACCGCTGTGTAATTTTAGAAAAACTTTATTTCTCCCTAAAGAAATCTCACAACACTTATTATCCATCCACTTCTCCTTCATTAGACATCACTACTTCGTTTCCTTAGGGCTTTACCTATTCTAGACATTTCATAAAAATGAACTTATAGGAAGAACATGCAGATTTGTGCATCATGTCATCCAAACATGAAGATGTTCAAGAGTCATTGACACTGAATCAATGTTGCATTCTTTTTAATGAACACATAATACTGTGTGGGGAAAACCTTATTTTATTTGACAGTCTATCAATTGGCTGATATTTGGTTTGAATAATGAATATAACTATAATAATTATACATATATATATATTATAAACAAATGTTTTCTATTATCTTGAATATACATACAAAGAATTGCTGTTTCATACAGTAATTCTACATTTGATATTTGTGAAAATGCCAATCTACTTCTCAACGTAGTTAGATCATTTTACAGCCATATCAGGAGTACCTGTGAATTCCTTTTTCTCTACATTCTAGACAGCACTTGATACTCTCTTGAAATATTATTTTACTACGGTTTTGGTTTACATGCCCTTGATTAGGGACATAGGCTGAACCTATTTTTGCATACATGTTTTCATGTGTTCACTTTCTTGGTGATATGTTTATTTAAATCCTTCCTTATTTTCAGTTTAGAGCACTTGCCAATTTAATGTTGAATTCTTAAGGGTTTTATATGTTATAGATACAAGTTACAAGTCTTTTAGCACATACAATTATTAGTAACTTGCCCCATTGTGATTATTTTACTTTATGAATGAATTTGGAGACAACATTTTTCTATTAATTAACTTATTTTTCACTGATTAGCTGTATTTCTTTTTTCATGTTTAAGAAGCTATGGATTGATCCAAAGCCATAAATTTTTTTCCTGAAAATTTTTAGTTAAATTGGTACCTCACCTTTTAAAATTCATCAGTTTTTCTATTTAATTTTTTTTAAATTATGATATATTGTTTTTGTTCAGCTTTACCCATTTGCATGTGACTGCCCAGGTGTTCCATCACATTTGTCAAAAATACTGTCCCAGCTGTTAATGTCCATGAGAAGCACTTTTTATTTATTGCTTATCTATGGGTCAAGCATATATTTAATACTGGCCAAAAGCACACGAGTCAATATCAAATATTCCACTGTTCATTAAGGAAAAAGTCCCTGACTAAAATCTTTATGACTATAAGACAGCATACTGCCTGAATTAGCACATATTGATAATAAAAATAAATTTCAAAAATCTATTGTAACAGATTGTTCACAGTTTAGTGGCTTTCTTGACTCTTATTTTCTCTTTCCCACTTTCTACATGATACTGCCCTAGATTCACCAATAAGAGTCACTCATGTGAGAAACAAAAAGGAGGAAACAGGCTAAAAATGTCTATTGCTCTTGAGGCAACTGTGGAACATCTGTGAGTTAAAGCCAGTATGAAGTTTTGCAAGAGCCTCTGGGAATACTCCAGGAAACACTTGTCCTGCAGCTACAGGCAGCTATACGCAGATACAGCGGATCCATGTACACTCTGCAATCGCTAAGAGAGTTGTTGGAAAACACGCAAGTTCTGGAGGCATTGCCTGTTTAGCTTTGGCATTGTGATTTTTGTTGTTTCCTTTTGTCCTTGGTAAGCGTCTTGCCTGGCTGGCTTCGAACCCATGGATGTAGTCTTACACAGTGGATCCCCTTTTCTTTGCTGGAATTGCCTAGCAAACGAGTTTCCAGGTTCTTACACTTTTGAAGCAAATAAATTTTGATGTCCTTTCCATTGTTTATAACTGGAGCTCAACTGGTATGTGCATGTTGCTGTGTTTAAATAGGGGATTAAACTACATAAAGTTTAATTTTACATAAATTTTAATGTGGAAAAAAAAATTGTTCATTTGGGGTATCTACAAGGCAGTCTATCTCAGTGCCAGTGAAATGTCAAGCTTTACTCCAGATCCACAGTCCATAGAGTTTTCCATTTGCTTTAATCTGATTGCTCCCTATCAACAATGTATCAGAATATATTTGATTTCTTATGGGAAGGTTGGACCTTTGTACAGGTGTGTGCAGAAGGCCGGATCTTACTTTGTTTCTTCATGTATGACAAACTAATTTGCAAGGGTTACTTAATATTTGTTTTTGTTTTAAGCCTGCTGTTTGAGTACTTTTTTTTACAACACACTCTGCTGCTATGACTGAATTACACAATTAATCAGACTCATGAAGACATTGGCATCTATATAAAAAGAAGCTGCCATTTTCTGAAGACATATTGTGCGTCTAATACTACCTGACACATTTTCACAGTATTGATGAGTTCCAGCACAGAGCATGTGCAATGCTCTTGTCTAATGGTTTTATAGCTAGTATTTTTTTAAATCATCAAATCCTTCCATAAGACAAGAATGCCTATCATTTCATGTTACTCTAGAAAAACAAAATTTAAACTATCACATAATGTTTTCATCACAAGACTATTACACCAAAAGTTGCTTCAATCCCAGTGTGTGGTGATACATATTTAATAAAATCTCGACATTCCAGACTAATTTTACTAAATATAAATCACCACACCAGCATGTCCTATGGTTTTACAACATCCACTATGCAAAGATATACTCAAAAAACGTCTGGAATGCGCTTTGTAATTTTATTCTTCTGACTGTTGGTTTCCTGTGCTTCCACCAATGTTCATCTTATTTTTATGCATTTTTGTTCTACCTGGAATGTATGATTGCAAAAGGCAGAATACCACTGGGCATTCTGACTCAAACCTTTCCTTTCTCTAGGAAGATCATATGATCTGATTTCTTCAGGAGGAGTTGTGTACAACTTTACCTCTGTTATCATTGCTTCTTGAGCATTTATAAAATTATATTCTACTCCTAAGATCAAAGAGCATGGTCCTGTCACCAGCTCTAACACTAGTGACTGAGTATCTTGCTTCTTCACTTGTCACTTTGGGAATGATAATAGCCACTCTACATCAAGACTCCTCTGATGATTAAATAAGTCTGTTTGATCAAAAGACTGTTACACAGAGTATGGTCCTAAACATTCAATTATTTTATTTTATCATTAAGACTTTTCAAATATGTAATTAGTGCATTCTAATGTTTTATTATAGGATTTCATTTTGTGGTTCCGCATTTTATACTTTTAGAGTCTTTATCATAAAATTTATGCTTGTGACTAGAAAAAAACCCTAGAGACATTCCTTGCATGGCTTGGCTAATATTCACCTACTGCAGAGATTCTGCTTATATGGTCACCAAACCAAGGTTTAAAAAATTAGTTTATTCAACAGAATTAAAATGATCTGTCACAATGATGAGCATATGTATTTGTACTTAAGTAAGTGTGATTGATTAGAAAGAGTGATTATCCAAGCATCTCTCATGATTTCAGAGAACTGTATTAACAACTGCTCAGTTACTTAAAACTTGCAAGCATGTGGCTTCCACTTGGAGGTGGTTTAATTGCATATACAAGCTCCATCACTGCTGCTGATGCCACAATGGGTTAATGATGATATTATGTCTACACATACACACACACACACACACACACACACACACACACACACACACACACACACACAGTGAAATTGAGACTAATAGGCTGTAGATTTTTTTGTTTGTTTTGTTGTTCTTTTGTTTTTGAGATAGGGTTCCGCTCTGTAGCCTTGGCTGTTCTCAAAATGGCTCCACAGAACAGACTGACCTAAAAATCACAGATATCAAACTTCCTCTGCCCTCTAAATGTTGGAATTAAAGATGTGCACCACAACCACACAGCTCCACTTCTAGTTCTTGTTACATCAGTTAGGAGAGTAGATGCTCTATACAGGGTAGGTGTCAATGTTGTGGAAAAATCTTCGGTACACTGTGAAGATGTGTCACTCAGAAAGGCTTAATAAAAAAGCTGAATGGCCAACAGCTAGGTAGGAGTTTAGGGGCAGCAACGATGCTGGGAAGAAGCACGGAACAAAACATAAATTAATAGAAATAGGTTAAGTTATAAGAGCTAGTTAGAAACAAGCCTAAGCTATTTGTCTGGCCTTTATGATTATAATGAGTCTATGTGTCATTACTGAAGAGCAAGCCAATAGTCCTGACAAAAACAGCCACCACAAGTTAACAATTAAGGAGCTGCATATTTTCAGTCTAAAGTAAATGTGGACATGAACAAGAAGAAAAATTCAGCCTTTTAAAGTTGTGATGTCAGGGCAACTACTTGGTTTCATTGAATGTGAGAAGAGGAGCAGGTGATCATGTCTTTGGCTGATTTTGATAGGATTTCAAAATGGGCAGTCAACATCTATGTTCTCCTTTCTTATCAAGGCACACATAGAAGCTCCAACTTAAAAATGCCTCTACCAGAAAACTACACAAACTTTCCATTTAGAGCTTTGTGCTCTTGTCATATTCAGAATCCCATACTAGCATAAGGGTGAAGAGAATATTGGCTTATACAATTAGAATTTTGCTGTTTTCCACTGTAGCACAACTACCTGCATACCACTGAATATCAATTATTTAAATTATATGTATTTTTGTAAGCCCAATACAAAAAACAAACATTAGGCCTCTCAGTACTATACAAGATCCCACTATATCAACTTGTTTAGACAAGTATTTCTCACTAGGCTGATTTCTTTGTCTGTTTAGGTCACTGGCTGCAGTGAGCTACGGTTTTGACCGAACAACATCATTGTTAAATATCTAAGCATTTTGGCAGATGTCATTAATCCTTGTATATATTTTTTAATCAAATGCAAGAACTTCTGGGATACATACCCACAAGAATAATTAAGAATCCAGAAAAGTTTCTGTCATGATACTGGGTGGCCTACATATCCAGACTAATCTCTGTCTATATTTTAACTTTCCTCCTGAAAAATAACGGATTCAAATGAGCTAAAACCTTCTCTTATAGTTCAGCACCCTTCTAAAAATATTTTTCCTTCTTATAACAAGTTAAATTTTGCTTGATTCATGTTATTTCTTATTTGACGGAGTAACAGTTATATTCCTATGATCTGATTCACGTCAAGTTTTCTTTGTCTCCTCTTTCAGAGTACTAAAGATCTACTGGGCCTCCTCATAGGTCCCAAGAAACACATTCTTAAGGAATATTAGCCTTTGTTTATTTTCTCTTTTAAAAAAAATCAATAGTGTTAAAAGAATAGAATTATTTATATATTTATTTACTTGTGATGTATCTATAAGTCAAACTTACAGGCATTAGCCTGAGAATAATTATTTCTTCAAGAGTAGATTCTTTAGAACATTAGAGTTCCTCATTGATTTACTCATACAGCATTTTATGGTCACACACATTTAGATAGTTTTACTGTGTACAGTATGGCTGATGGGATAAAGACCCATGATACAGTCATGGCGGTATGAGTTTGATGAATGCAAGTCATATAAGGTTGAAGGGTGCTGTCTTACTCCCTTCTTTCATCTAAGGTATCATCATGGATGAAGAAGTCGAAATACGATAACAGCCAGAGGTAGTGGAAGATTGCCTTGAACCAATATTTTACAGTCCTGGCAGGGTCACTGCACACACAAATTCACAATGGCTGTGACTATATGCACAGGAACACAATTATGTGTGTATGTGTGTGTGTGTGTAGGTGTGTGTGTGTAGGTGTGTATGTGTGTGTAGGTGTGTGTGTAGGTGTGTGTATGTGTGTGCACGTGGGGTGTGTGGGTAGATGTGTGTATGTGTATGTGTGTGTTAGTGCGTAGGTGTGCATATGTGTAGGTGTGCATGTGTGTATGTGTGTGTGTAGGTGTGTGTGTATGTGTGTGCACATGGGGTGTGTGGGTAGATGTGTGTATGTGTATGTGTGTGTTAGTACGTAGGTGTGCGTATGTGTAGGTGTGCATGTGTGTATGTGTGTGCACGTGGGGTGTGTGGGTAGATGTGTGTATGTGTATGTGTGTGTTAGTGCATAGGTGTGCATATGTGTAGGTGTGTGTATGTAGGTGTGTGTGTAGGTGTGTGTGTATGTGTGTGCACATGGGGTGTATGTGTAGATGTGTGTATATGTATGTGTGTGTCAGTGCGTAGGTGTGCATATGTGTAGGTGTGAATGTGTGTGTGTGTAGGTGTGTGTGTGTGTAGGCGTGTGTAGGTGTGTGTATGTGTGTGCACGTGGGGTGTGTGGGTAGATGTGTGTATGTGTATGTGTGTGTTAGTGCGTAGGTGTGCGTATGTGTATGTGTGTGTGTATGTGTGTGTGTAGGTGTGTATGTGTAGGTGTGTGTATGTGTGTGCACGTGGGGTGTGTGTGTAGATGTGTGTATGTGTGTTAGTGCATAGGTGTGCGTGTGTGTAGGTGTGTGTGTATGTGTGTGTAGGTGTGTATGTGTAGGTGTATGTGTATGTGTGTGCACGTGGGGTGTGTGTGTAGATGTGTGTATGTGTATGTGTGTGTTAGTGTGTAGGTGTGCGTATGTGTAGATGTGTAGGTGTGTGTGTGTAGCTGTGTGTATGTGTGTGCACGTGGGGTGTGTGTGTAGATGTATGTATGTGTGTGTTAGTGCATAGGTGTGCATGTGTGTAGGTGTGCATGTGTGTATACGTGTGTGTGTGTGTGTAGGTGTGGGCAGTTTCCTACCTGTTAAGGGATCTAAACTCATAGGAACAACAGATCAGATATAAAACAGAAAATCAAAAGAAAACCAAATGAGCTTGAAAATGTCAGAGCTGAGAAGATGAAATGACAGAACGTGCAGGGCTTGGGAGAAAAAGGTTCACCTTAGATTAGGAGTTCAGAGAACAACTCTTATATTGTTAGCATGATATAGATATACCTATTACAATATAACCTCAACTACACAGAAAAGGTAAAAAACCTAACAGCAAAAGAAGGAAAACCACTTAAAAAGATGGTAGTAGTTTTGGAAAAGTCAAATAGTAAGCAGTGACTCCAGACAGAGGACCTGGTTGGCTCCTTCAGTTTGTCCATGTATCACTAATTTGCATCCCTTCAGTATCTGGCCTGCTGCAAACCCAATCAGGATCATTTCCATCAGAACAACAGAATTTTAGGGATGTGGCAAATCACAGTGCCATCTGATTACATACTTTTGGCTCTGAGCATTGTTCCAGGCACAGAGATATATAAAGCCAGGCCACATCAGTCAGATCTGAAGATGCCATCAGTCTGACAATAGACAAACACCCTCATTCATACCACATTGTTTTTTACTAGTGGGCCAAAGGAGAAAAATCATTCTTATCAAAACCAAATTTATAAAGAGTCAACCATATGTAGTTCAAGTGCTTTAGAGCATCAAAGGTCTACTGCATCATGCTGACTATAAATGGAACAGCTATTTGAAGAAGCAAAGTGTAGTTAGTGCCCAACAATCAACCACCCTCAAACACAGTGAGTTTAAGCTTCTTGTCTGTATGAGGGAGGGCAGTTCTTGAGCCTCCTTACACAGGAAACTAAACATGCTCCCCCTTCACCTCTCACACATGGTAAGGCAAGCCAGGGCTCTTAAACCAACATACAGTCCAAAGGAGAAAAGGGTAGGTAAACAGGTTCCTTTAGAACCTTAAATGTGCTCCTTAGGCAAGATGTTGGATACTTCCCACCCCTGTGCCTTTCAATGTCAGAATGATATACTTATCTAGGCATTGGTCTCAGTCCTTCTGCACAGCCTTCTGCCGTGATTTTGGTACTTATGCTACCTTTACTAGAACAAAGACTTGGAGGCTCCACAACTGCAGTCCATGCAGTTAATCAGTACAGGATGGCAGTCTGCAGATCTGACAAGAGTCAGGGCCCCTTGCTGCGCATATTTAACTAGGCACAAACCAAACACTGTGTTAAGACAGTCCATGTTTTAACTATATGTTAATTATACAAAAAAAAGTGCTCTTCTTTAAAGGAGCAGAGAAAGCAGATAAAGGATTATGTCACCTTCAATTAGATTCTTTCAAAAGAAAATCTTATATTTATAGGTAAAGAAAACACTGTCGATGCTGGGAAGGGATGGGAGAAAAGGTAAATTCTGGGGCATGAGTTGAAAGCCTCCTTGGGGATCCCCATAGCCAAGGACATAAATTAAACTGTTCCCCAAGGCCAACCTTCCAAGATCAGGCAGTTTATTAACAGGGTTTTTGAGGTTCTTTATTTATTGCCTAGGCCTTTGTTGTGTTTTATCTATAGCTAAAATATATTGGACTTTTCCCTCTCACACTTTTTGATTTGAACCAAGGTTATAAAAGTAATTTGAATTGTATATGAGCCGTTTTACATCCTCATGAAACCTTTCAATATGACACATTTGAAAGTGAATGATTATGTGGGGTATGTTCAGAATAGTAAAGCCTTACTAGATAATGTGAATTGCATTGCTGACATTTACCCATAAATTAATTACTCAGATACTCATGCATATGCAGAAATTATTGAATTTCTCCACTCCTTAATTATTGATTCAAATTCTATTAAAATTTAGGTACACATCATCCAGGCATTATATTCTTAAGTGGACTGTATCTTGTAAAATAAAATGTGTCTCTCAAGTAACTGAGGGAAAAAAAAAAAAAACCCTACAATTTATAGTTACCAGATAAGGTCTAAGGTGATAAATATTCCCTTTCTAACACCTGGGAAGCCATATTTCTAAAAAAGTAAATAAATAAACTGTAAATTAAACAAGATTTGATTTTGCAGGGCTTTAAAGTTATAAATTAATGTATGGATGCCTCTGTTCCCATAAGCTCTTGTTTCCTCGTATCTCCTGGTTCTAAATAGGTGATACATACAACCCCATTGTTCATTCGAGGGCTATTGTTATGCCAGTGTGATAACACATGTGAACATGTATTTTTATATTCGTGTGAGTTTGACTGACCTTGAAGAACTATAGAATGAATATTTAATGAGATGTTTACCTTTTATTTAAATAGAATGCCACCAATGTTTTCAACAAAGAAATCAGTAAATTGTTATACTTGACGACTAAAGTTATTCAGAAATACTACTGATCTTTTTCCCTCCCAACTTCATTAGCTTTTACCACTGTATTAAGTCATCAAGAGCCGAAATGCACTGACACATGTTTGAAACTCTTCAGTGTGAGCCCGGAAACACAATGTCTTACTCTATTTAAGTCAATGGCTACCTAGAGCTAACAAATTACATGCTCGGCACACATTTCTAAAAGACTTTGTGTTTTTCAATCTTAATCATGCTCTTCAATTCCCTCCCTATTTCACCCCTAAATAAAGAGGAGCAATGATGTAAGTTATCAGGAGCTACAGACAATCCATTGATCCAGCCATCAGATATGCACTTGTGTGCCACAGGAACAGTTGTGAGGATTACACTTACATAGCTGTAAGAGTTGAATTTTTTTTTTTTTTTTTTTTTTTGTCCCCATGGCTTTCGCACGTTATTGAAGGGGAATTCCAGCTGAGATCAACCCCCAAGTTGAAACGTGTCTATTCCTGGTTTCAAGGTCACCAGTAGTCAGAAAACGAATGCAGATTAATGTGGGGAATTGGATTTAATTCTCATTACCCTGGAGAAATGGCTCTGGGAATGGATGCTTTGCCCATTTGTCTAATAGTGGCTTTTGGGCTCCCGAGGCACCTTATCTACAGTAATATTTTTACCAGCACAAATAAATAATCCAGAAAATGATGTATCATTTTAAAAGACCAAACGCATAGATTGTGTTCTTTTACTGCCAGAAACTAGAATAATAGCTGAAGTGGAGCAGTTCTGATTTAGAAGTTGCTTCTACAAATGAATCACTTAGGAAAAATCTCACATTAACCATTTAGATCATCAGCTTTGAAAAATGTACTCATATGCTGATGTCAGATAAAAGTAAAGTGGAGCTTGGGAAGGAACTGAGATAAAGCGGAGTAACGCAGTTCACACGCTGGAGCGTAGCTTAGATGGCTGGAGAAGAATTCATAGGTATTTAGTAATACACAAAGAAAGCAAGCATGCTGCCTTCCCTTTGCAAATTTGAGTTTTTAAAATAAGAACTTTATTTCTGCATATTTATTTCTTTTGTTCAAAATCAATCTCCCTCATCCTGCTCTTCTCTTCAGCTGGATCTCCAGCACTCGCCATACTCATTAAGGTTGACTGAGAATTCTTGTTTAATCAGCTGTCCATGAAATAAAGTATTAGGTTTCAAACCTGGAAGAAATGCCTATGTGAATATATCAAAGTAAACCTGACTGCCAGGTTCTCTCTGTATCCCTCAGTCTCTACCTGTTGTGTGGCTCTCATGGCTGGCTTACCCACTCTCTACCCTGAACTCACCAACCCAGAGGGCTCTTCCTTATACCATCCAACATTTTTGTTACCTGCTTTTTGTTCCGTTGGGGCCTCCTGGCTCTTGTACCTTGTTCCCTTATCTTCCTTCTCTCTTCCCCTCCCCCTATCCAGACATGGCATAACTCACTGACCATGTCCACTGTGGACTCTCCCAGATGTTCCTGTCTTTGGCCATGCCTCCCTCTTATTCACGATAACCTTTGTCTCCACCATACCTAGGAGCAGTCATGTTTTGTTTCCCTTTTATTTATTTTTTATTTTTATTCATAAGAGGCCTGAGTTATAGACACTTGAGGGCACACTTGGTCTTCCACTTAGGGGCTGTCCACATTTCATAGACACTTATCGGGGCCCAGGAAGCCTTCATTTCAGCCTTGTCATTTGTAGAAAGAGAATTGTCATTATGCTTCCAAGGAAGGTAGAATCTCACCTTCTTTAAAAAGTTCGGGACTATGTTGTGAAAGGTGAGAGGTATGAGAAATGAGTATGTGAGATCCCTTCTCAGGTATGCAGTTAAGTTTTGAGGATGCCATTTTGCTAATATAAAGAGCACTGAGTGTTGTCCAGCCTTTTATTATTTCAACTTGAACTTTCAAAGACACCTTCAAAATGTGAGTCACTTGCACTAGTCACTGATGGAAGCATAAAACATTATGAAATATTAAATTTACTCTAGAACATAGATTAGTATAGATCAGGTATTATTCAACATAATATTCATTAGCCAAAGCATAAGCAATTCCATAGACTTAATTTGAAAATGTAGCATATATGAATTATGCTTTATCTTGATTACACATTAATATAGTATCTTGGATAGAGAAAATACATTAACATTAATTTCATCTTTTTTATTGGTTTGAATTGTGGGGAAAAGTTCCTAAATGCTGTATGTGTTTTATATTTCTACCATATGTTGCTTTTTATATTTAATGTAGATTTGATACCAAATGTTCACAGAGGCACCTCGCTGGACATCAACTAGCTGATGTGTGATTTAATAATTCATACATTAAAAAAATAGTTTAAAGACTGTCAAGGGCAAGCTCATATATATATACATATATATATACATATATATACATATATATAAACTCATATATATATTACATATACATGTATATTATATACATATACATATATATATTCCAAAATATTACCAAAACATAGGATTTGTTATGCTGTGTTTAGGTTTTCTTTGAACTGCTATAAAGAAACCTGGCTTTGCTATGCAAACGGTTCAAAGAGTTGTGTGTGTGTGTGTGTGTGTGTGTGTGTGTGTGTGTGTATGCTTGTGTGTGCGTGAATGTGTGTGTCTGTGTGTCTGTGTGTGTGTGAATGTGTGTGCATGCATGTGTATATGTGTGTGTTTGTGTGTATGTGAATGTGTGTGCATGCATGTGTATATGTGTGTGTGTTTGTGTGTGTGAATGTATGTGCATTCATGTGTATGTGTGTGTACTCGCACACATATTGTGTATATGTGCATGCTGGTGTACACCCCCAAAGTGTAGAGTCCTGAAGCCAATGAACTGTATAATTATCTATTGCTCTCCACCTTATTATCTTTGAGATAGGATATATCTTATTGAACCCAAAGTTCAGCAGTTGAGTTACACTAGCTGACCCATAGACTGCAGAGATCTGACTGCCCCCACCATCCCCTCCCATCACTGGAGAAACACATATATGATGCTGCAGATCAGATTTTATATGAGTGCTAGGGATCCAAACTCAGGCCTGTGTAACAAGAACTTTATCAATGGAGATAGATGTCCTGAAAATAGTTTTCCAAATATCAAAATCCTAAATGACACCTTCTAGCCATCTTCAAACAAATCATAGAAATGTTCTGCTTCTATAATTTCAACACATGCTACAAAATTAAATGCACAAAAGCAATTTAAAAATTTTCTCAAGGATGAATGTCAAAGACGTACTCTGAATTCAAGAGATGCCAAAGAAAGTGATCCTTGGACAGTTGGGTCTATCTTATGAGAGATTTGTGGAATCTCTGAATTCTGTACATTTAAAAAATGCAAAACATTTTTCATATTTTCCCTGGAGAATCCTTAATTACTGAGACTCTGCCATAAGAACACAATTTTCCTTGACATTTGACCAGTTCTGCTATGGATAAGATTTGTGATGTAATAAGATCTGAGAATCTTGTGATATGTTATGTATAGAATTGCACCTTTAAAATAAATTAAAGACATTTTATTGTTGTAGAAAGAATAATATTTATTAATCTTGAATATGTATTGTGTTTTCAGTCAGTAAACATATTGTGCTTAAAACATTTATCAAGGTAATTATAACAGTCAAGGGAGAGGTGTGCAATGAATTTCACGTAATATCTTGTAATGTCAGTTTATAATGTATTGAGAGGTCTAAACTTCCTCCATTTTACAATCATATCTAAGATTCAGTCTCTTCAGAGCAAACTGGGTTTATTTCAAACAAAGGGTCACTAAGTCAACAACACTCCCAACAGCCCAGAAGGATAAAGCAGATACAAGGTACAAGTCAACCTCTAGAGTATCTCTAGACAGTAACCAAAAAAGACAGACAGTTCTTATAATATTCCTGAAACATGTCCAGACTTGCCCAAGCGTGTCCAAGATGGAAAAACTAATACATCAGCCAATCAAAAATGTACTAATATAACTGCTGTTTATTTAACCAATCATGATTAAGATGACCTAACTCTCCCTAGCTATGCTTAAAAGAAGCGAGCTTGCTTCTCTCAAAATTGCCATTCTGTATAAATGGTCGACCCTGCATGTTGGTTGATTCTGCAAAATAAACACTCTTTGGTTTTGTATACTATTATAATATTGGGTCTTCATCAGCAATATTTGAACCCTTATAATACTCAGTCATACAATATAGAGCGACATTTGTAGGTCTCAGGCCACACACAGACAGCAGCTATAAACCTGATGTTGAGATATGCTTAGAAGGGAAAAGGACATTTGTTTTTCACCTATTCATTTGGAGAAGCAAAGTCTACTTTCTTAAAAGTAAGGACTATAAGTCATGCAAACATAAAAATGTGCCATGTGCATGTTAAAGCCTTAATAAGGGATTATACCAAAGGTCAAACTAGTTCAACATGTTATAAGGAGTACAAAAGTATGTATACACACAGAAGGATATAAGTGGTAAGAGCTCTGTTAAATTAAATACCAAGCCCGCTAATTTCCTCTAGTACCAAGACCTTAAAGAGTGACCTTTGGGGTTATTTTTTTCTAGCAGACAGAGTCATTTGCATTTCAACTGGACAAAAATCATTTGCAGTTGAATAGTTTTCTAAAGGTTAAACATAATTGTACAGTCTGGAATTTTATCAGTAGTAAATATACATCAAACCAATATAAATTCTTAGAGGATCTGATGATCTTGGACAAGGGTGGGAAATATGGCCATCATCTTACACCCCGAAGGATGGAGACTGTTTCTTTGTAAGGGAAATATGTTTTTTTACTTTAAAAGATTTCTTTTTTTGAAATACCATTGCTGCTCCCCCTTCTTCCTCCATCCTCCCTCAGCCTCCCTCCACCTCATCCCTTAATCCCTTCCCCAAGGAGGGCAAGGAGTCCCAAGGTGGGACAGTTCAATCAAGCATATTAAGTTGAGGTAGGTCCAATTCCCTCATTCCAGTATCAAGTCTGAGTTAGGTGTTTCGCTGTAGGGAATGGGCTCAAAGATACCAGTTCATGCACAGAAATATAGTCTGATCCTACTCCAAAAGGCTCCACAAACTGCCCATGCCATTTGACTGTCATCTACCTTAGGAGGGTTTAGTTTCTTTCCATGAAGGTTCCTCAGCAGTTGTTTCTGATTCAGCGAGCTCCCAATAGCTGTCTCTGTGGGTCTCCTCCTCATGATCATGATCCCTTTGTTCATATACTCTCTCTCTCTCTCTCTCTCTCTCTCTCTCTCTCTCTCTCTCTCTCTCTCTCTCTCTCTTGTGTTGGACTAGGAGCTCGATCTAGTGCTTAGCTATTAATCTCTGCTTCTGCCTCTATCCATTGCTAGATAAAGGGAATATAATGACAATTATGGTGGTCATTCATTTGATTACAAGGAAGTCCTGCTTAGGCACCCTCTCTACTATTATTTGGAGTCCTAGCCAGGGACATCTTGTAAGTTCTTGGAGGTTTCCTTAGGATCCAGTTTCTCTCCAACTGCATAGTGGCTTTCCATATCAAGATGTCCATTTCTTTTTTTCTCCCTCTTTGTTGTTCCTCTCACTCAATCATCTCCTTCTCTCATGATTTGTTCCCGCCTCTCCTTGGTCACTACCCATTATGGTCACAATTTACTCAGGATATTTTCTCTATTTCTTCCCAGGGGGATCCCAGGACAAAAGTGGGAAATACCCTCCAATGCATTGGCACAGGTGACCACTTCCTAAATATAACACCAGTAGCATAGGCACTAAGAACAACAATCAATAAGTGGGACCTCCTGAAATTGAGACGCTTCTGTAAGACAGAGAAACAATCAATAAGACAAAACAACAGCCTACAGAATGGGAAAAGATCTTCACCAACTACATCTGACAGAGGACTGATCTCTGAAATATATAGAGATCTCAAGAAACTAGAGACCAAAAACACAAATAATCCAATTAAAAATGGAGTTCAAAGCTAAAAAGGGAATTCTCAACAGAAGAATTACAAATGCCTGACAGACACTTAAGGAACTGCTTTCACTCCTCCCAGGACGGGCCTGTGAACTGGGTAGGGGGCAGATGCTCAGGACAGCCCTAGAAGGAATCTGCTAACATGCTTGGTTCTAGGATCTTTTGTATCTTAGATATTAAAAGAGAAGAAGAAAAGAAGAAGAAGAAGAAGAAGAAGAAGAAGAAGAAGAAGAAGAAGAAGAAGAAGAAGAAGAAGAAGAAGAAGTAGAAGAAGAAGGAGGAGAAGAAGAAGAAGAAGAAGAAGAAGAAGGAGAAGAAGAAGAAGAAGAATTGCTTAACATCTATAGCCATCAAGAAATGCAAATCAAAACAACTTTGAGATATCACCTTACAACTATCAGAATAGCTAAGATCAAAAACACAGATGACAGCCTATGCTGGAGAGGATGCAGAGCAAGGGGAACACTCCTCCATTGTGGGTGGGAGTGTAAATTTGTACAGCCACTCTGGAATGCAGTATGGTGGTTCCTCAGAAAACTGGGAATCAATCTTTCCTATGATCCAGCAAAATCAATATTGGGCATATATTCAAAGAATGCATGTTCTACCAGGGGTATGAGCTTGACTATGTTCATAACAGCAGCGTTATTTGTACTAGCCAGAACCTGAAAACAACCCAGATGCCCTTCAACTGAAGAATGGATTAAGAAACTGAGTACTACTCGGTAGTGAGAAAAACAAAATGACGTCCTAAAATTTTAAGGCAAATGGATGGATTCGGAGAGTATCATCCTGAGTGAGATAACACAGGCCCAGAAAGGTAGACATGTTACATACTCACTCAGAAGTGAATTTTAGACAAAAAACAAAAAATACGCACGCTGCAAACTACAACCCCTGAACAGCTTGGGAACAGATGTAAGAGAAATTAAATAAAGCCTGGGAAATCCCATTTCAAATTCAAATGGTAGAAAGGATGTTCTCACTGACTGGAGTATGCATCACCAGCAAGGACTGTAATTAATACAGACTCAGAGTCACCGCATGTAGGTAGGTATGACCTGTCCCAAGCTATGTAGACGAAGGCCAGAAACAAAGTCAGGAGGTATGTGTTACTAAGACATCAAGAATAGACTTTTGTTTTCTCTGAGTCTGATTAAATTATGGCCAGGTATTTATAATCTTTTCTTTACTGGTGTTACATGGAATTAAAGCATGGGTATGTTCCATTTGGGAATGAGAGTTAGTCATAAACATAAAAAGAGCAGACTAATGATTGTTCAGGAACTTAGATGCTTATAATGGTAATAGCAATACCTTAAAGGTTGGTGACTAGGAAAATGAAACAAGTGTGGAATTGTTGGTTTTCATTGTTGAGTACCCACAGTGCAAACACTGTAGTGAGGAACACTACTTTCCTATATTGACCTTAAGGTACAGACATTAGGGCATGGCTTCACAGCCAGCTTAAGATCTGCGGCACTACCCCTCTCCCTCACTCCTGGATGGTGAAGACAGAACCTGAAGTGTGGGATCAGTTCAGCTTTCCAGAAACTTCACAACTGTATGTGACCTTTGGCATCAGAGAATTTCCTTCTTCTAATAAATATTCTCTCTGTTACTTGTGATCCTCTCACGTTATCTGGTGCCTTAACATGGATGGACCATCCACATACGGCCCGGTGCCCAGTCCTAGTGGGCTAGTTCAACTCTATCCAGCTTAGACAGTAACAAGAGAATAAGTCATCAGTTCTGTAAGATAGTTGAGCAAATGCATATCGAAAAATATTTGGAGAAGACCCTGAGAGGGACTGGACTTTTTTCTTCAGTCAAGCAAATGAGCACAGAGTATCAGTTCTTGTTGGATTGTAGCATAATATTTGAATGATGAAAACTATATTCATATTATCCTGGGTTTAAATCCTAATCCTACCTCTTAATAGCTAAGGAATTAGTCAAATAAATTTATGCTTCAGTTTCCCAATCATTAAAATATGGATTAAGGCATATATGCCATAAAGTTTGTTGTGAAAATGGAATGATATCATCCATTTGTCTTCCTGGATGGCTGTCTGTCTGTTTTAATCTGCTGCATGTCTTCATATACTTAAAGACTCATAGTTGAAACATTTGAGCACATTTTATCAGTTTCTTTCTGGTTATAAATTCTGTGTCTCCCTTTCTTCCTTTCTATGCTTGCCTTTAGCTTACAGGTGTGATGACTTGCAGACTACAAGTCATTTATGATTTGCTTTGAGATTGAAAAGAAGGAAAAATCATAACATCGTCCCTATTCTTAGCGAGCCTTATGGTAGATGTAGTATTGGCATAGAATGTTGGCTCCCACATGCTCCTGCAATGCTACTATCGCTAAACAGTCTCCAGTCGAGTAATGGCAAAACAGGACTAAGCCTGGGATTATACCAGCTCTGGACAAGAGCTGTATTCTATTCTCTTTTGTAACTAATTCCTTGCGGAAAATCAACCTACAGTTGAAATACCTATTATTTTTTTCCCTTCAGACTGTGGAACTGCTTTCAATATCTATTGCAAAAGTACTGTTACACCCCTCAGAAATACCTTCCAGGGACTGAAACCTCCCTCGACATAACTGTTCTACCTTGCTTTTGCAATCTACTTCTCCCAGCCTGTTCCACGAAGACTTTGTCCTTAGCCTAAAAGTGGGTATAGTGGGTGATTAATAGTTACATGATCTGGTTTCATTTAAGTCGCCTGTAGGTTTATCTCCATTTCTAATCAATTACCTAATGAGAGGAGAGATTTACTTCATTTAAAATAAGTCTGCAGTCACTGGCATTTTGGAGTACAAATTTTTGGACAATTAGAAAAATGCAAAATCAATGGTAGGAGAGTCCTTCTGTGCTGTGAAGCAAACTTGTCTAGAAGTACTGTGTGATTTACCATTACAAATTATCTTTTCAGCTCTTTATTGATTAGCCATGACTAATAACTGTTTGAAGGAGAGAATATATACACCACATATAATGTCTCACAGTGAAGCAAAGGTCGCTTGTTTCCAATAGCTAGTCTACCTGGGTGGAGGCATTGGGTCAATTGTTGAATATCAAAAAAATGAACATTTACATGAAAATTTGTGATTGTGAGGATTTAGAATTGGAGACTAGTTCAGAGAATGTTCCAGAAAAAAATCAGTATTGAGTGGAGGGAGGATATTTGTCATGGCAACAAATTTAATTACTGTGATTGTGGTGATCAGCCTATTTGTTAAACTTTCTTTGATTCTCATTCTGTTCTTTTTTTTAAGGGTTTGTCATGTCCCTCATTTTTCTTTGTCTCCCCAAGTTAGGCACTGGAGAGCACATGTGCTAAACTTGTCACCTTCTAGGCTGGCTTGTGCTTCCAGATAACAGGCTCTGCATTATGCAGCTAGACTTATAAATAGCTGGGCATTGAACCTGTTAGCAGAAGAAGTCGTCCTGTGAACAACTCTTTTCAGCAACATTTTTAGAAAATATGCTTTGGGGTAGGTTTATCTTGGCATTAATAAACTACAGCATATAACAGTACAATACATGAATACACATAAAGATTTGAGATTCAAGGACGGCATGTACAATCACGGTTATTGTCACGGGTTCACCTCTTGGGATATCAGATTAGGACATACTTGAGACAGTCTATTAGTTTCTGAAAGCTGAAAAGCAACAAAAAAATAAATACATGTGGCACCTGGAATGTAATTTGAAGAGTCGCTGACAGGGAGAGATAGAGCAAAATGCCAGTACTTGTTCTAAAATCAGAGCGTTTAAATTCCTCCTCCAACTTAATTCCCCATCTCTCTCTCCATCCCCTGCTGTCTTCTTCTGCCCCATTTTTCCTTCTCTCTCATCATCTTCTTTATCTGTGTTCTTATAGTTCTCTTCAAGTACAAACAAAGAAGCCACAGAAAAATACCAAGGGAGACCAATTGTAGAATGTGAGTTTAAATGTCCCACGTTATCAGTTTTATAAAGTATTATCAGAACATAATCAAAACCACTTGATTATGTACTAACTCCAGCTGCTTCTGCTGCTTCTAAAGTTGTTTAATCATAGAGACAGAAACCTAAGGCCACATAGTCTATGATAATTAGCATTTGCACTTTACAGGAAACGTTTACTGACCTCCTCTTCAGACATAGACATTTTAAACTATAGGTGCATCTCTGAGTAGTACTCCATTATGTAAATGTACCACAGTTTGTTAATCAGTTCTTCAGTTAAGTGGCATCTAGGTTGTTTCCAGGTTCTTGCTAATACAAATAATGCTGCTATGAACATAGTTGAGCTAATGATAGGCTTTTTCTTTTGGGCCACCAACACACTCACAATTCAAAACACAGAGACGTGTATGTATTGCCTCAAGGCTATTTCTTTCTCTCTCTCTCTCTCTCTCTCTCTCTCTCTCTCTCTCTCTCTCTCTCTCTCTCTCTCTCTCTCTCTCTCTCTCTCTCTCTCTCTCTCTCTCCCTCTCCCCCTCCCCTCTTTCCTATGCTCCTCCTACTACTTATTCTCTGCCTGATAGTCCTTCCTATCCCTGTCCTGCCTAGCTATTGGCCATTCAGCTTTTTTATTAGGCCAATCAGGTGCCTCAGATAGGCCAGGCGCGACAAATGCACCACATCCTCAGCATAAAAAGTAATTGTCACAACACCCTTGAACTGAGTCAGTGAGATAGCTACTTTACATTTGTGGTCTTCATCACAAAATATATAATCCATGTTTATTCAACAGAAAAACATTAGACAACCCCTACTTATGAAACAACCTGCAAAATAACTGACCGCTGCTGTTATACTCTGAATCTGCCACGTCTCCCAGTGACTCATGAATTACAAGCTTGACCCTCTGACAACTGGTGCTATTGGGAATTGGAGAAACTTTAGAAGGTAAAGGAGGCCACAATGAAAGATATGGGGCACCAAGGACACTAGTTTGAAATGTGTATTTTCTCCTTGGCTATTTTACCCATTTTCTTGCTCTTTCCTTTCTGCTTGTCACCAACTGCGCTATTTTCTGGCCACTCTTCTTCCTTGACAGTTCTGCCTTGCTAATGTTTATGAACAATATTACCAACTGGCAATGGACTAAAATCTCTGAAACTATGAACCCTGAAACAAATAAGCAGAAAAAGAAACCCACTCAAATCTTTATTTCTTAGATTTTTCTCCTATTTGGTATTTTTGTTAATGGAAACTAATAACACAAATGTACTCCTAAAAACTATCAAAGTCCTTCAAAACTGGTAAAGATATTTCAAACCTGGCAGTATAGAATAAATTGACGGAACAGTTTTATTATGATGAGTTATTGCAAGACAAGTATGAAAACAATATTTTTGGCATCTGGATTCTCTGATGTCAATGAACATTTTCATTGCTACTTCCTAACTCTAATTTTGTTACTGTTATGAATTGTAATGTAAATATCTGTGTTTTCTCATGGTCTTAAGTGGCCTTTGTGAGAAAGGACATCTGACCCTCCAAAGGGGTCACAACCTGCACAGCTTGAGACCATTGTAGCTGAGGAATCTTAATTAACAAATTTTAGATAATGATACCATATTAGTATTTTGTCTTGTTAGTTGTAATAAATGCACCATACGCATAAAAATTGCTAGTAATGGGAAACGTTAACTATAAGGTAGATTAAAATCCATATTTTCTATAATCTAAATTTTGTAATCTAAGTCTGTCAGTAAATCTAAAACTATGTTTAAAGGTTTATTGGGAGAAAACACTCGAAATCTATGAAGCCTAGGCAGGTGCATCATCCATCTTTTGAAGTATTATGTTACTTTAATAAAAACAAGATGAAATAAATAAATAGTTCAAAAAATTATACTAGAAAAATTCTGTCTTCTTCCCATGTATTGCCCATGGGCTCCTATTATGAAAATGCAAGGAAATGAGGAAGTCTATTTTGAGAAATGACAAAACCAGTGCAAAATAACAGTGTGCTCTGGGTATGTTAAAGTAATCCAAAAGTTCTGCATCGTAAGTGTAAAAAGAGAAAAGGGTATGGTCGAAGGTCAAAATCTACTGGGGACACTGTTAATTCAAGCATTATGTTTTGGAAAGAACTCAAAAGCAACAAAAGTGCCAGTACAATTCTGAGAAATGATACCGAGCAGTACAATGAAATGGCATTTAATTTGTATTTTGGAGGGAAATCAGCATAAGAAAGAAAATTCCCGTGTTTGAAGCGGGGGGGGGGGGGGGGGGAACCACAACATTTTACAGCAAAGTATATTTCCTAAGAAATAGTTAATGCCTGGCAGAAAATGTGTGGCTTAGAAAACAAGGACATTTCTATGCCAAGGAAAAAACTAAAATTGCCATGTTTCATCCTAAGCACAGCTGAAGTCTGAAAGCTTTACAAAGTTAAGTAAAGTCACACAGCTGCCATCCATGAGGACATACACAAAGTGCCAATTCTAAGATGATTAAGCATGCTGGCAATCTTTCTAAAATGGCAACTGTTACTCTATAAGGGTTGTGTCAATTTTGTCAGGACAGGATATCATTGGCGCCCTGGCCCTCTCCTACCAGAAACAAAGAGATGGATTCTCATTCAATGCTCAGGAAATTCCATTTTCAATCTATAGAAACATAAGCAAGCAATTCAAACACTTAGGAACATAATGTTATGCCCAACAAATGACACACTGTTATGAATATACTTACACAATAATCAATACTTTCAAACCTTCTCATGCATAATAGAAAAGCTTCAAAAGTCACCCTGACTACTTTGATTTAAACGTGTGTGTGTGTGTGCGTGTTGAACACTGCTTATCTTTACATAGTACATGATTTTTTAAAGGTGTTTTAACCTATGCATTCTATAATACTAGACCTGAGGTGTATGTTAAATAGAAAATATTCATTAGTTCTTTTTCCAGTGTTATACATTGCAATGAAAGAGAAAATCAGTACAATATGTAATTGTACTGTATTTGGTAAAATAATTCTCAAGATGAGGTTATGTTGATTAACTCAAATTGAACACACATATTAAGCATGTATACTTCCGCCTCATACCACTGTTTGGAGTAAGCAACTAAAAGAACTGCTTCTGATATTTTTGTCAATGAAGAAGAAAATATCATAGAAAACTAAGCCAACAGAGAGGTTCTATTCATTGATTATGCTTGTTTCAGGGTGGCCTGGACACAGTTCATTTCCAATATCCTATTTTACAAACATTCATTGATCTCTGCATTTGCAAATACTCTGAGGCCAGAGCTGTCATGAAAATCACTATCTGTGCCCCCACAAGACTAATAGTCTGATATGCTAGGCTGATATTTATTAAATAATCATGCAAACCAAGGTGAAATTGCTTAAGTAATAATGTAGAAAAGGCAGGTGAATGCTATTCTGTTGTTCACTGAGAAAACTGAATGGGCTCCTTAGAGATCCATACTGAGTAACTAAGGAAGAAAAATATAAGACAATGCTTTGTGGAAGAAGACAGTTGAGAGCATGAATGAGCTTTAAAGATGGTGGTAAGGTCACTTACCTTTCTCTTAAGACATCAGGAAGCATGAAAACGTGTTGAAAGCCCCATGGTCTTCAGTGTGTCTAAATAGTAGGCCTAGGCCAGACGTTATTAAGGTATTGTAGAATCAAATAATGAGAACTTCAGCCATGCTCAGAGGATGCTGAGAAATGGGCAAGTCTGAAGACAATCTAGGGGATAATATAAAGAAAGATAAATAAAAAAGAGACAAGTTACTCTGAGAATTCTGGCTACTGAAGTGTAGATATCGTGGCTATTCTTTGAGGTAGACTAGAAAAATCAATGCCATGTAGGTGATGACAATGTAGAGTAGAACAAATCTGTTTCAGAAGACTAAGACACTATGAATACATGAGTGAAGGCACATCAGGATGTTGGATTAAAAAGATAAAAGAGCCCTAAAAATCATGCACTCAAACAATAATGAAGACACAAGAAATTAGCTAAAACAGTATGGAGCAGAAAGACGGCTGATGAGCAGCAAAGGCAATGCACACTGTGGCATTTGCCTTACACGCCCTCCAACATTGTCTTCATAATTCCACAATAGTTCTGACAGTCAGTAAGTTCACAGTTATACTGCTGGAGCAGCCCGCACCCCAGCAGAAAATAGAGAGCAGGTTGATTTGGAGGATTCTAAATGCCCCATCCCAGAAATGTATTTCAATTTTATCTTCCTAGTAACTCCCCAATTAAAGGTTAATCTTAGGGTTTGTCTTTATTTGATATAAACTCAGATTTCTTTTGGTATGGTCTTATCTTAGAGTATTTGTATAAAAGTCAATGGGAATAAAATTATATTGCAGGTGGATGAAGCATTAAAACCATTTAGCAAACAAGAAATTTACGCCCCCCCCCCCAAAAAAAACAAAAAGGAAAAAACGGGAATGATTTGCTCACTGGAGGACATATCTCTGGAAACTGAGATCATAACTGTAAAGAGTTATACTTATGCCCAGGGATGACCTTAGAAGGCCATAATCTCTCATTTAAAATCAATACTCATGCTCCACTCAAGCAATGAAGATTTATGATGTTTTTAAATGGCCTAAGACACTGAAGGAATCCACGACAGTATAAATATGGCAAAGATTTGGCTATTGGTTTAAGGCCATGAAGGAAATGCCAATTTAATCATTAAGTTAACTGAGAAGAAGTTCTATAGCTTCATAGAACAAAGAACACAAATTTTGCAAAACTGAGGCAAGAAAGACATTAAGTACTCAAAGAACAATTGTAGAAGTGAACTTTAAAAGGTAGAAAATAGCAAAAATAAAACCCAAGTCATAACGTAGTCTTTCTTTATGATCTAGAGTGTTACTATTTTATAGTATTTTACATATCTAGTTTTATCAGAAAATTGCAAAATAAGAGAAGAAAAGAACAGAAATAGAACACTCACATAAAAACACAGCAGGAACTTCCCTATCCCACACTGGCCCATAAATGTCCTTCAGAAGCTCTTGTTTTGCAGGATTGATTGATGGCATGTAAGAGCTTTAGTAGCTGGGGTAAAGAAAGTAAAGTTATTGGGGATGGTGTGTCCCTGGAGGATACAGTCGGGCCTGCACTATTTCCCCTCTTCATTCTTGTTACAGGTTACTAGTATGTCAACAGCATACTCCACCACATCCTTCGCCTAACACGACTTTTCTAATTTTTCATTGGCCATGGAGCACTAAGACACCAAACACATGGGCTAAGGCCACTTACTAGTGTAAACCAAGATAAGTCTTTTAAAATTATATTTATTTATTTATGGCTGTGCTGTGCATGTGTGAGTCTGTACACATGTGTGCTGAAGCATGTCTGGGAAAGTAAGAGAACAAGATTGAGAATCTGGTTCTCAACCTCCATCATTTTGAGGTAGGGTCTCTCTTCCGTCTACTGCCATGTTGTCTGTCTACTGCCATGTTTTCCATCTACTGCCATGTTGTCCGTCTACTGCCATGTTGTCCGTCTACTGCCATGTTGTCAGTCTACTGCCATGTTGTCTATCTACTGCCATGTTGTATGTCTACTGCCATGTTGTATGTCTACTGCCATGTTGTCTGTCTGCTGCCATGTTGTCTGTGTCTGCTGCCATGTTGCATATTATTGTCTGTCTGGCTTGAAAGCTTTCAGGCCATTTTCCTATCTCTGCTTCCTATCTAGAAGTGACAGTGCTGGAGTCACAGGAGTCCTCTATCACATCTGAATCAAACTCAGGTCACAGGTCTGTATGGTTAGTACTTATATCCATTGAGCTATCTCTCTGCCTTCCCCTTTCTCCAAAATATTTAAATGTATTTTTCTCAAGCATTTGTCACAGCAACAGAAAGATGATTATTGCAAAAAAATAAGAAAAAGTAGGGTCGTTGCTCTGATTACACTATGCCATGTGATTCAGAGCCTTTCTAACTTATTTGCAGGAGACTACAGCAAAGAACAGTAGAAGGAGTGATTATAGTCTGTGCTGAAACCAGAAATGATGAGGAGAATGTAGACAATAAAGGTTCTGGTCATGGAGTTTCAGATTGAAATGAGGCCATGCACAGTGCAGCTGGAAAAAAGGCATTGGTGGAACGTTCTAAAGTAGGTACGTTTCTTCATGCCCTCAATCTTTTAGGGAGTTAAGTTTAAAGTTGACTGGTTAGTTAATCCAGTGGAAGGTGTGCCGGGGCAGCACAGCATTTTAGAGGTGCCTTCGTAATTGCCGACTCTTCGGTTAGATTTACAGTGAATATCAAGAGTAAAACTCTGAGTGGAAAAATGTGAGGATCTTTGCCTTTGACCAGACGGGATTGTCTTTAAGGTTGGAGCCAAAGAAGATGTGGTTTCTAAGGATCAGTACCACTAAAAGAAGCCAGTTATGTAATTTAAGCTACTTGGAGGCCGATATAAGATGATTACAAGCTAAAAGAGTATCCTTGGCTACATAGCCAGAGAGCTTGAACAACATGATGCAGTCTTTCTTCAAAACTGAACATAAAAAGAAAGAAGTCTGGGTATGTACCTCACAGATGGAATACTTGGCCAAAATTCTCATAGTAGGCCTTCAGGCTAGAAAAACCCTAATACTTTTCACCTTGAGAACATTTTACTAATAAGAAAGACCATGCCTATAACAGGCTCAGTGGTATAAAGATGTAGACATTTCTGTTTCAGTTTGGGATGAGGACTTCTGAATGCTCTGCTACCATAGTGTCAGACAGTTAGATGTTTCCTTAAGACTGACTTCTCCATATTCATCCGTTGGGGAACTTGGAGGATGCTGAAACTGTGGTCCAAGCAGGCTTGGGCACTGTAGTTATCCCAGCAGGAATGAAGACATCCCCCCCCCTTTTCAGACTTTTGAAACAATGGTTACCGATAACTTAAAACATCTCCAAGAATCTTGTGCTAGAAGAAGGCAAAGGACTGATGCCTGGTGCCTGGTAAAAGAAGATCTCATCTCCCAGGAGGAGCTATTACACAGTTCTGATGCTTTGTCAGACCACTTTGTAGGGCACACTAAGGATGGTTAATGAAGACTGGCACTATACCTTAACCAGGACATCTCAGCTATTGGAAGCTATTTAAACCTAAACCTCATGTTAGAATGCCAGGGATATCAGGGGGTGAGTCATTGGGCATCTTATCAATGTGGCTACAATGAATGAATCACCTTTTTCTGCTTTGTAATAGTACTTTTCTTTGTAGCTGGTATACTGAGGATGGATGGCTGAGCCTAGCTAATAGGGATGCCAAAATACAGTTATGACCCTAAAATATCTAGTGACAACATTGCTCAAGTTGGTGACAAGCATTGGCGTTGCCCATGGTTTTGTAAACATGAAGCATGGAAAAATTATGGTGTGATGCAAGCATATACTAACGTCTCAAAGGCAAACAAGGAAGAAGGAGCAGTTTAGACCAGAATCAGAGGCACTAACACAGGTACTTAGCAGACAGTGTCCGAAGCTGTAAGAGTGAAGTTGAAGTTAGAATGGAGACTCCAGGAAATTGGACAGGCCAGTAACATTCTATTCTTGTCAACAGAAACTTCAAGCAGCTGGCATTATCTACCAGCAAGGCCATATATATTAAATATAATATTGATATATTTAATGTGGCACTTTAAACATATTAATAATGAACTCAGAGTCACCAATAATGCACTGTTGTCAAATTAAAGAAAAAAAAATCAAAGCACTTCCCCTTTGTGTTTTTAAATAACAAGAGTCACTCTATAGGTGGTTTCCATTCTCCATGTCTGTCTGTTGTTTGAGTCTGAATCTGTGCCTGCCTGAAGGTTATCGTGTGAATCTGCCCCCACTCGTGTATCTGTATGTACCTTTTTCTGTCTGTCTGAACATATCTATCTCTAACAAATGACTTTGTTCTTTCCTTCATTAAAAAGCACATAAAGCGTCAAATGGAGAAGACAAAGATGTTTTGCAGAAATCCTTAGCAAATTATACAAAGGATTAAGTCACTGACTCCAACTGACCCAGATAACAAAGCATACCAAATATCAGTGTTTATGAAGCAACATCCATAAGTTGTGTTTACCATTTATGGTGGATATTTATTTTATAAGGTTGCTTTCAACCTATATTTTCGACGTTCAGCAAATGGCTGTCACACATTTTACACTTAGATAAGGGGCATAGAAGAGATGTAATTTAAGATTACATCTATGTGCTTGTTTAGGTTGTAAATGTTGGTTACATTGGAAGTCCAGAGCAAGTAATATTGGTTGTTATGCTGTTCCTCTAAAGGCAGGTTAAACAAACAGGCTAAGTATACACTAGGATAGCAATCTTAAGTGTTAAGTGACTTCAAGTTAGTATTATTAGCTCTGACTATGTAAATACTCCTTTACCACTTATTCTCATCGTGAGACCAGGCAGCTACGGCAAGTATGAACTAACACCTGCGAAACTGGGAGCCAACATAAGCATTTCCTTTTTTTGTATTTAATTTTAATTTTTTGAGATTATAATAATACTTAAAACATTTCTCTTTTCTCTTTCTTCCTTTCAAACTGTCCCAAATACCCCTCTTTTATCTCCTTCATATACGTGGCCTCTTTTTATTAATAATTGTTGCATGCAGATATGTATATTCATATATGCACATATGCCTAAGTCTAACCTGTTCCTTCTGTACAATATAGGACAGACAAAAAAATGCTCCTGTCTAATAAGACCAGGTAGCACATAGTCATTGCTATTCTGATAACTAACAAAATAGATTTCAGACTAAAACTAATCAGAAGAGATCAAAATGGGCATTTCATTCTAATGAAGGGAAGTGTTAACCAAAAAGACATTAATATTCTAACATAAATTCATCAAACTCTGGAATGCCCAATTTTATTTTTTTTTAAATCTAATAACAGGTTTAAAGACATTAGTTAACATCAACTCGTTGCTAATAAGCAATTTCAATACCCCATTTTCTCCAATAGAAAGATCATCTGGACAAAAAAAAAAAAATAAAGACAGAAACATCAGAACTAATTGAAATTATATATCAAATAGACTTAACAAACATTTCCAGAAAACATACATTTCTTTCTTAAAATCTCAGGTACTTTGTTACAGTAACAGAAAACAGATTAGAACAGCCCCTAGAGAAGTCTGCTTAAATAAATTATTATAATAATATGCCAAGGGTTAAAATAAACTATGCTTAAATGACTAAAAAAAAATATGAGGAAACTTCACTAGCTGGAATATCAACAAAAAGCAGAAATTATTTAAAAGGATAAAATTCTGGAGTTGGGAATTACATCACCTTCAATATCCAACTTTCAGCAGTGGATACAGTAGCCAGAGAAAGGAAGCACAAGAAACAAAATCAAACACTAAAGGAGACTTTTAGAAGCAAAATAGATATTTAAACCCCAAAACAAGAGAAGACTTGGAAATAACCAAAAAAATACCAGACTCAATGGACACATACAGATTATGTCACTGAATAATAGCTGAATGTACATTTATTTTAATTAAAACACAAACTTTCTTCAGTATAGGTTACAGGTTAGGCTATCAAATAACTGTATATTTATGAAGACTGAAATAATGCAAAAATTTTATTCATTTAAACAAAATTGAAAAGCAAGAGATAAAAATAAAACAGACAAATTAGAACAATTACAGTTAGGAAGAGGTTAACTGTAGTTAACACGCCTCAGCAACCATTGGCACAAAAGAAATCCCAAAGGAATTATTTTGAGACAACAGAAAAAATACAATATAATGAAACTGATGAGATTCAGAATTGTTGGTTAGTGATACGACTGCCTTTATAAAATCTACTTTGGAAAAGAATAAAGGTCTCGGTGAATAGTCTTCTCCTTTTACGTTTAGAGACAAGATACAAATAGCCAAAATAACAAAACAGCAACAACAAAAAAGAAATTAGAGTGGAGACTCTTTGTAAACTCTGACCAGGTCAACTAGAAGAATATTGTGTCAAATGGATAAAATCAGAATTAATAAAGGGCATCCTACTACCTATCTCTTAAAAATAAAAATGAATAGCAAATACTGTAAATACCAAGATACTAAAAATTAAACAACATAGATTCAAATGACAAATCCTAGAAATATAAGAATTATTAAAATTAAATAAAAACATAAATGTTGAATTTGCATATGACAAGCAGGAAAATTTTTAAAAAGAATTAACCCTAAGATTCATTTCTACTGGTGAAGATCTTGCAAGTGTGTCCAACATCTTGATATTACAGCATGTCTTACTTCAGTTGTTATTACTATGGTGAATTATGAGAAAAGAAACTTTAAGACAGGAAGAGTTTATTAATTTTACACCCCTAGGTAACAGTCCATCATCAAAGGAAAGACAAGAAGGGACATGCAGCCGATGGTCACAAAAGCAAAGAAGGAATGTTGACCTGTCAGTTCCTGCTTTCTCCCTCTGCTCTTATAGGATGCTAACCCCAATCCCGGGGAATGGTGCTGCTCACATTCAGGCTGAGGCTTTCAATATCCTTTCATACCATAAAGATAATCCCCACAGACACACCCACATGCCAACTTGATCAACAATCACTCCTCAAGACTCACTTCATATGGGATTTTAGGTTTTGTCATGTTGACATTAAGACTAATGCCACACAACATGGTTTTGCCATCTACAGACAAATACATACTAGGTTACCCTAATAGTTATCCTGGTACACATACGGCCTGCCACACACACTACAGTTTGGACTTACCTAGTAAAGCCAGGCAACTCTATTTATGAGTTATAAATGCAAAGATATACACTGTATTAATCTTAAATCTCTTCACTATTATGTAACAATGCCTACCCCCAAATTACTCTACATATTCAATGAAGTTCCTTTCATCATCACAGCTTCCCATTTGCAGAATTTAACAAATTTTTCTAACATTCAATCTGAAATACAGAGGCCACAGAAAAGTGAAAAGAAAAATCTTGAAAGAGAATGGAGTTTAAAAAAAATTTCACTTTCTGTCTTCAAATTTCAGTGCTATCGAATAGTGGGATTTTATATATATAAAGAAACACAAATAAGTGGACTTGGAAATCCAGGAGGGAAAAAGAAAGTTCAGATTTGTGTTCAGTTTATTTTCAGCAAGAGTGTTAGGACAATTCAGTGGAGAAGAATTTCTTTTGAACAAATAACGCTTGAAAACCCAGTGTCCAACCTTTTCTATCTTTTCTGCCTACCACAGTGACAATGACATAGGTGGATGAATATGTGTAGATATTGGAGTCCTGTATGTTCCAGGGAAGATATTAAAGTCACTTTGAAATAGAGTTCTTTAATTATTCAAAATATTTGATATAGAGGTCATAGAAGTGTAAAAAAAAAAAAAAAGAAAAAGAAACCCTCCTCCACACACTTCATGTCACACATAAATGTCTTTTAGACCATAGACCTTAATAGAACAACTGAACTTCAAAACGTCTTAGAGAACGTCAGGAGTAAATGGGATTCTGAGTTAGGCAATAGTCTCTTAGATACAATATCACAAGTATGAACAGAGAAGAAGGAAAGTAAGAACCAATTGGACTGCTTCAAAATAAAAACAAAATTGTGTTTCAAAAAGCCATTATCGAGAGAGAGAGAGAGAGAGAGAGAGAGAGAGAGAGAGAGAGAGAGAGAACTCACCCAAGTAGGAGAAGGTTTTGAAAATAATGTGAGGAAAGTGTATTCAAATATGTAAAGACATGCTTATAAAAAAACAGATGTGATTCTACTTTAGATAAGCTAAAGTATTTGAATAGATACGTATCCAAGGAGGATACATAAATTATCAATAAACACAGGAAAAGATGCTGGACATCACTAGTTATTAGAAAACTGAAAACAGAAAGGACAACATAGTGCTACATCCATCGCAAACCAGTGGATAAAATAAGCACTAGCGAGTGTTGGCCAAGAAGTAGAGAGACTGGAATTTGCATATGTTGTTGTGAGAGAGGTCAGGGTGTGTTACAACATCAGTTTCACTCTCACTTTTAGGCTCAAGGGAAGTAAACACATAAACCACAGAAAAATTCATACATTGCTAGTCACGGCAACGTTTTTATGATGACAAAGACCCTGGAAACAATTGAAATATCAATTAACTAAACAGTTAACTGAAATAATGACATATCTATACAAAGGAATATAGATTGGTCACATAGGGAAAAAGAATGACATCATTATAAATACTATAAAATGGTAAAAAAAAAAACTTTAAAATCTTATGACAAAAGAAATCTATTTAAAAATACTATGATAAGTAAAAATGGGTTTTAAAATATACATATTATAAATTTATATGCAAATTAGCT
The DNA here is from genome assembly GCA_033318265.1 of Phyllotis vaccarum. Classification (NCBI taxonomy): domain Eukaryota; kingdom Metazoa; phylum Chordata; class Mammalia; order Rodentia; family Cricetidae; genus Phyllotis; species Phyllotis vaccarum. The sequence continues at coordinate 19,769,706 of JARWLC010000014.1, read as the reverse complement.
TCATAATAGTACTTGTAGATGGATATATGGGTTAAGGGCCAGAGTCGTTTAGAATAAAAAGTGAGTGCTAATTGGAATGAGCTCTCCATTGGAGGTGATGAAACATCCAAAGTTAGATACAATAAAAATGCTACAACTTTGTTGGTACACTTAAAATTGGACATTGTGTACTTTAAGTGAATTTAAAAGATTATTAAAAATAAAATAGCAAAGATACAGAGCTCAGAGGCTGTAAAAGGAAATGGCTACAATCTTCTTTGAGATACTGTGTTCATGCCTGTGGTTTACGCTGGCTTACAGCTGTCATTTTAGAGAAAAATAATATGTCAAAAGTTCCTTTGAAACTGGACAAGAAATATTACTAAGATAAAAGGAGCCAGCTAAGATTAAAGCATGTGGTCCGTTTCTATTTTCCAAACTTCTAAAACTTTTCAAAGGCATTTGGATAGTAGGACAAAGCATCAAAACAGAGCAGAAACGAAAGAGAACCATTAACTGTAATAGAAATTGCCAGATATAAAGTGGAAGTATTGTATAGTCTTTAGGTCTATGCTCTGAAAATTCTAGAAAACTTTTCCTGGGAACCTAACTAGAACCACAGTTTAATGAAAAAAGAAACATCACTTCTCTTCATGTGTGTGGTACCTCGACCCATTATGTGTTTCTTAGAATAATTACATATATAAGTGAAAAAAGCTAAAGAAAATATGTGTTAATTTCCATAAGAAACAATATGGAGCATCAAATGAATCTAATTATTGGCTCATTGTTTTAGTTATAGTATCTTAGTTGCTTTATTGACATTAGAATTTTAGTCAAAGTTATCTACATCAATTCAAAGATAGCTTCTAAGCAACTGACAATTTTGAACAAGTATATCTGAAAAACTAACCAGAAGGATATAGCAATGGAGTCAGGTGAAGTAGGTTTTGAACAGAAGGTTTGAAACTATATCCACTGTTGTCAGTTTCACTGGACTCAAATCAATTAAGGGATGCGTCTCTGGATGGGGCTGTGAGTGCATTTCCACAGATGATTGATTGAGATGGGCAAGTGCCCCCCATAGTGGGCAACCCTTTCCATTAAAAGACCATATATGAGAAGGACCGAAGAAAAGTCAAAGCTCTTTGCTTCCTGTCTTCACTTCTCTCTCTCTCTCTCTCTCTCTCTCTCTCTCTCTCTCTCTCTCTCTCTCTCTCTCTCTCTCTCTCTCTCTCTCATTTAAAAAGGTCTTCCCATATCTACCACTGCTCTGCCTTCTCTTCCCTACTCCCAGTTCCTTCCAGTCCTCCCTCAGCCTCCTCCCACCCCATCTCTCCATCCATTCCCCAAGGAGGGCAAGGAGTCCCAAGGCAGGTAGGTCAGTTCAGTCTGGCTGAAGAGGGGGGAGGGGGTGGAGAGGAGAGAGTACACCTCGGAGCCCATTCTCTACAGAGGAACACCTGACCCAGCCATAATACTGTCTTCACTTCTTGATAGTAAGTCTCTTCCTCTAATTTTCTGTTGCTATGAGAATCAACATCACCAAAAGTGACTTACAGGTTAGAGTTCAGGAACAAAGGAAGCCAGATCAGGGCGGGGGAACAGGAAGCTAGGGCCAGAAACTAAAGCAGAAGTATGGAAGGATGCTGCTTACTGGCTTACTCGTAGCTTCTGCTCAGCTCGCCTCTGCATACAACCCAGAAAGGCTTGCTCAGAGTTGGCCCTGCCCACATTGGTCCACCCCTGCTCCCATGAATTAGCAATCAAGAAAATGGCCCCACAGATATGCTCATAGCTCAATCTGATAAAGACAATTCCTCCGTTTAGGTGCCCTCTTTCCAGAAATCTCTAGTTTGTGTCAAGTTGAAAAATCTAAAATCTACTGCTGCCTTCACCACCATCACCAACATAAAAACCTAGCCTCTTCATCCTCCTAAGACAGGCTCAAATTCCAGTAACTCTCCAGGAATCTTCAAGTCACTAGTGACAATTTAGGAATCCCAAAGCATCCAGCCAAGCAGTTAGGTACTGGGTTCTTAGCCTCACCAGTGTGAAAATGGGCACTCTAAAAATTTCATAGCCTACATCCTGTAATCCAATCTAAAATACCGTTTTTGTGATATATATTGGCTCCGTCCGTTCTTTTCCTCCAGAGAACCCTGTCTAATACAGTTCACAATAGATTTTTAAATGTAATTTTCTGAACCATGTGATAGGGAAAGATAAGGGAAAAGATGAGCTTTGAGACCCGGCTCACGAAAGAATGTGGTTATGTTCCTTGTTCTTCCACATATTTCATTTCTTATCTGTAAATATAGCATGCCATCTTCCTCGCAGATATGCAAGAATGGTTAAATAAAACAATACTGTGAGGCAACCTTTGTGTAACAGGAATACACAGTAAGTCCTCAATCACTATAACACTCACCTTTTTTTTTTTTGCCTGTCAGAAATGAATCTTATTTTATAAGATAACAATGTAAACCAGGATTCAAAAGCAACACTACTGTGACATTTTAAAATGCCCTAATGTTTACTAATGATTTTGATACTCTTTAGCCAACATTGGATCTTGTCTTACTCATGAACAAGAGTAAAACTGATGAGAAAAATAACAATTTGTACTTAAATATGACACACGGGGTCAGTGTCTGAGAAAAAAGGTTTTTCTCATCGTCATGTTTAAGGTGAAGAGGAAAGGCTGGCCTCAAAGTGATTGTGTAACAAATTGGCAGAATTAGTGATACAAATGTCACAAGCAGAACACTTTCTGACCTTTCTGCTCACAGACTAAAGAGGGGAAGGGAACAGCAATCACTTTTCAAATTCCCCTACTTGCCACTCAAAGAAGAGTAATATACATACTTGAATGACCACAAATATTTCATATTTCTTAGGATGTCTCCTTTTCCTAACAATCTACAAAGTAGGTTAGCTTCAGATGCATTTCACTGGCATTTAGTCTAACAAAGTTTTCTTTTAATGTATTTTGAAATTTCCCTTCCAGATCATCACTATCATGAAATGAGTGTCTTGTTTTCATGCTGTATTATTAGGTTACTGCATGCTCTCCAGTGTTGCAATACCGAACTTTTGTTGACTAGATGAGCTATTCAGACTGGTTTTGCCAGCAATAGAATAAATACATCTGCTGTCACTCTTCCAGGAGGAAAAGTGAAACCAAACCCTTGCAAAAGCAGGGACTGAGAATCCCAAATGCCTCAGAGACCAGCTCGAACACTGTGAGGATTTCAAATGGGCAAAAATGGCAGCAATGAGTAAGACAGGAAGAGTCTGTCTGTCTGTCTGTCTGTCTGTCTGTCTGTTTTTCAGATGTGTGTGTGTGTGTATGTGTGCACCTGTATATGTGCATGTATGTGTGTATGTGTGTGCGTGTGTGGTATGTGTATGCCTGCATGTGTGTGTGTATGCATGTGTGTAGTGTGTGTGCATGCGTATGTGCATGCATGCGTGTATGTGTGAGTATGTGTGCATATGTGTGTGTGTGTGTGTGTGTGTGTGTGTGTGTGTGTGTGTGTGTGAGAGAGAGAGAGAGAGAGAGAGAGAGAGAGAGAGAGAGAGAGAGAGAGAGAGAGAGAGAGAGAGCAAGCAGGTAGTAGACTTTGGGAGATCCAGAGTAAAACAAGTAGAACAATCATCGCTTTGTAGATTTTTAAATCTGTGATATATGATCAGGTATAATGAAGGCACTAAAATGATTTGCAGTGGGATACAGTAATTGGTCTTAGGGAAAAAGAGTCACCCTCTTACTACAGTTTAATTTTGAACTGTATTGAGAATCTAACCTGACTTAATCTTCATTTTATACCTAAAACCATGGAACTGATTCCTGGTCAGTAGGGCTTCCAAACAGCACTGAGAGATTGGAAAGAGGAGATGCAAGCACTCTACAAAGAGTGTTCACATCCATCCGTCTACTTGAGCAAAATTCAAACCAAAACTCATTAAAGCATCATCTACTGTATGCTGGGCAATGTTGGGCTTCCTCCTTCTTCCCAAGAAACATTGTAAATGTGTTCATTAAGTTTCCAGAGGCTGGTTTATTAATATGGGATGGAGTAAATTCTTCAGGCACCAGAACATTTTTATAGTTCTGATCTATCATTTGTCTACTATTAGAAATTTTATAGTCATTATAAAGTTGGGAGGAATAGCAAACACACTTACTGCATGCCAAATACTGCATCAAATCACGACATAGATTATCTCATTTGATCCCCAGTGCAGCTTATGCTACAGGTGCAATTATATTGCAGTTTTACCGATGTAGAAATGAAGCAAGAGATATGAAATGATTTGACCAACATTGCACAGCCACTAAATTATGGGTCAGGAACTTACAAGAAGCGGACTCATTTCCAAGTAAGAACACTCTTAAAACTACATTTCCACTGAGCAATGGGTAAGTTACTGTCTAGGGTTTTGACTTAAAATTGTAGTGTTTCTCAATTTTTAATGTATTCACACATTCTTATATAAAGGTATACACATATTCAACTCAACTTGTGTTGTATCAAGTTTCATTGTCAATATTAGTGATTTCAACAGCAATTTTTGCCTTATGAACTTTAGAAATTAATTCTCCTATGAAGCATGGTGCTTAGATAAGTTAATCAGAGATAGCAATCATTAGTGACCAGACATTTTAGTAATATTAATCTGAATAAGGTATTATTGTATGAAACTTCCACTTATCTCTTCATTTGGGTGTTTTTCTTTCTCGTTTCCATTTTCACTCTCTCTATTCATAACTTATTCATAATCATATGCAGGTCTGTGAACAAGGCAAAACTAAATTTGCACATGATCGTATTTGTGCACATCCTACTCCCTTTCCCCAAGCAACAAGCTTTCCTTCCATTCACTATTGGATTAACTTAAAAATAATGTTTAATACAAATCAATAGACTAACTTTATAAAAACCTAGCTGTGATGTGGCTATGTATGTGAGATGTACACATACCATACACAAGTGAGGTCAGAAGATTAATGTAGACGTCAGTCCTTATCTTTCTTCCTACTTGATTAAGGGTCACTTCATTGCTTGCTGTTATGTCCAAGAGCATTCTGGGGTCTTGTCTTCTCTAGCCAGCCATCTCACCTTTGACACATCAGGATCATAGATATGTAGCATCAATTTTATGTGGGTTCTAGCAGTTCTAACTTTGGTCTTCACTCTTGTATGGCAAGCACTGTTACCCACTGAGTGATCTTACCACCCTAAAACTAATTCTTTTTGTAGCCAGGTCATAGTTGTATTCACTATAATGCTAGCACTATGGAATCAGAGACAGATAGACCTCTGTCAGTTTACAGGCCTGTTAAGAAATCTGGTGTTTAAGGGGAAGGGCAATAGAGAGATAGAAAGGCTTGTAAACCACTAGCTGCTCAAATTTAGGTCCACATAAAAGCTGTGTGAGAGTGGCAGCCTGCTTCTAGCCCCACCCAGGTGCAGAAGGAAAAGGAAATGCCCCCGGCACAAGATGGCAAGTGAGACTAGAAGAAATGGGGGGCTCTGGGTTCTTGAGACAAGCTGACTAATATTTCCAGTGGAGCATTACCAGGAAAGACACTGCACATCATTTTTGGTCTTCTATATGCACACATGTGCATCCACCACATATGTACGTACACTTACACACATTCAGACATACCACCTAGACATATGTATGCAATTAAATAGAAGGTTGGAGACTGGATACATTTATGATGGTGAAGTCACTGGCTGCTTTTTCAGAGAATGCAGGTTCCATTTGCAGAATCCACATAATAGCTCAGAATCATCTGTAACCTCAGTTCCAGGGGATTCTCCACCCTCTTCTATCCTAGATTTGCACATGGTACACAGATGTAGATACAGGCAAAATACTCATACATAACAAATACATAAATAAGGTTGACTTCACCTTAGGAGTGAGACCCAAGGATGGCCTCTGATCTCCACATGCACACACACACACACACACACAAACACGTGTATATACACCTGCACACATATTTACAAGCATATACACACAAACAAATAAATAATTAAAAATCAACCTTTACTTATATCCATAGTTAAATTTTAGATGAACCAAATTTTATCTTCTAGAACTGCAATGGACAAATTCTAGTGTATGGTGAGAATTACAAGATTCTAATTTGAAAATATCATTATGGTATTTCCTATTTATGAGGAGATAATTAAAATGGCATGTTTAGATATAAGACATTCTGTCTGTCATCAACCTTGTGAGTCAGTTATGGTTGTCTCTGTTCTGTATATTTTCACATTTATATTTCAAGGACTCTAAATTTTGAATATTTCAACTGCATGAGTAGACTATAACAGTGGCTTGTTGCCCAATTTGTATTTTATCCACATGAAAACTTCCAAATCATGAGTGATGCCACTGAATTTTTAAGTAAATTCTTGAGGATCTAGGAATTTCATGCTGAGAAGATGAAGCTTAACTCAAATGTCTAACAAAAACACTTGTATTCTCATTGTAGTGGCACACATCTGAAAAGATCTAGCCTTGGGTCAATAACAATATTGCCGAGGCTCTTGTACACACATATTTAACCTATTTTAATTGACTGCAATCATTTTATATGCAGAAAAAATGACCAAATAATCACATTCCCCATACAGTCTTCAAAATTACCATGAGCTTAATGAACTAATATAGTGATATAAGCATTTCATAAATTCATTGACAATTTTAAATGATTTCTTTCCAAAATAGAACTGATTTTGTCCAAAAACATAATTGTAAAGGAAAGCAATTTCAATCTTCAATATATATGATCCCAGTACTGTATAGATTTATTTTGAATGTATTTCCATAAAATCCCCTGTAAAATTTGTAACTTAATGGAAAGTTATTTTCCAATGCACTCTTTGAAAGGTTGAGGCACAAATAAACAGTATTACTTGTATTCTAGATGTGTAAAACCTAAATGTCTTGATCTCATCATTAAAAGAACATATGTATGCATCTATACCATCAGATGCTAGGCCATAAATGTGTACAATTATGGTACATTAATTAAATATTTAAAATTGGAATGTCTGGGCTTGAATTAACCTATGATGTTTAATATTTCTATTTAATAGGATTCAGAATTACCTAAAAGACAAACCTCTGGGCCTGTCTTGTAGTGGTATTATGATCTGATACATTGTAAATAATTATCCTGCCTACTGGTTTAATAAAAAAAAAAAATGCTGATTGGCAGAAGGCAGACAGGAAGTGTGGGTGGGGCTACCAGACTAAGAAAACTCTGGGAAAAGGAAGAGGAGAGCAGAGCAGAGACACCAGGATAGACTCCAGACAGATGCCGAGAGAGAGAGTCCAGAAAACACAAAGGAAAGAAATTAAAATGCTGCTCTGAGGAAAGGTACCCAGCTAACTGACTAAACAAGATAAGAATCATGGGTTAGTTTAAGAGTTAATAGCTAGAAAGTTATATAACTGAGCCATAGACCAATCAGCATAAAATTAATGTAAGGTTCTGTGTGTTTCTTTGGGGCCTTGGGACCAACGGTCCAAATCCTGGGGTTTGTCCAGGCCATAAACTTAATATTACACTATGAAGGGTTTCTAGCTTAGATTAGCTGAGGTGAGACTTTTACCCTAAATGAGTAACAGTATTTAAGGGGCTGGGGTCCTAAACTGAATAAAAAGGATAAAGCAAAGTAAACAATAGTATTTTATCAGTGCAATAAGAAAAGTAATAGAGAATAGAGTCCTGTGTTGGTAGGAAAATGCCCCCGAATGCTCTTTTGTATTTAAGCAGTACTGCAATTTACAGTTCATAAAAGATTTTATATTACTTATTTGCTGACTACAATCCTCTCGTCATATGTGTAAACTATTTCCAAACACAAAAATAGAACGTCAAGTTAGCTTTCTGTGGCTACAATAAAATATCCCTGGAAAACAGAAAGAACAACATGAACTGACAGCTTTCCGAGATTTTAATCCATGGGCACTAACAAAGCAGAAACATCGTGGTGGCATGGCATGATGGAGGAAGGCTCTCACCACAGTTGAGAAGAAAGAAATTAAACTGAGCACAAAGTACATCCTTGGAGGCAGTGCCTTGACAGAGTTGCTCCCTCCAAATAGGTACCATCGTCTAGTTTCTGCGTCCCCTGGATAAAGTTGTAAAGATATAAATTCACCAATAATTAGACATCAGTGGGTTAATCTGCTGGTGAGCTGAAAGCACTTTGATACCATACACAGCATTCTAAAACCCAATCAGATGGCCACCGTGCATCTAATGTGTGCCCTTGGGAGACTATCAGATATAAGTCATGAGTTTTCTGCTCAAATGGCAAGAATAATCAAACTCAACATTAATGCTGATTACCAATATGCAAATAAAAAGCATAGATACGAGCTATTTTGAGAAAGAGTATATGAAAAAGTACATAGGTAATAAGTAATAAAAATGCATTCACTTACATAACCTGATTTTTTTTTTCACTCAACAACATTTCACAGGAAAATGAAGGAGACTTTCAGTCGGGAGTTGTTGGCATGTTAGGGTATAGTGTTTTTGACATGTGATTACACTGTAATTTATCTCTAAGTCACAATGTAAAGCTGAATCTAAAAAATGGGAAGTTTCCCATTTGAATATAGAAGTTCTTTTATTACACAGAAGAAATATCCATAATCATTCATGGGAGTGAATCCCAAATGGCTGGAAATATACTTAAAAAGAAAAATTGATGTGTCAGGTAATAATACAGTTACCCACAGGCTTGGTTGGTACTGTTGGTGCCCTACCATCCATAGCAATCCACGTAGACATCTCATGGCATGTTTCTCCCTTCAAAAGACCTATTTTCAAGCAGACAATTTGACAATATTTCCACAGAATTCTTTCCAATTTTATAAGTAAATTGAAAAGATTGGTGTCATTTTCTTTATTTTTTAAGTAATCTGGAAAGGCTTTTTTATGAACTAAAATCTCTCAAAAAGAATCCAGAAAGAGAGGTGAGGGGAAAAAAAATCAAACACAAGATAAAAATAATAGGAACAGAAAAATAAAAGCAATATAGAGATGAGGGAAAAATAAAAGGCAAGAATATAAGTGCTACAATTTTATCTCCTTTTTTTTTTCTGAATGATATTGAACGTAACAATTAGTCTGGCAGTCACCTCCACTCACACTCCCATCGACTCAGGTACAGCTCCTCACATCATTATTGTTATGAACTGCAATAATAGAAAACTGTTAACTTGCATTTACCTTCTCTTCTATCTCCTAAATATTTTATTATATCAACCAATGTGAAAGTCCTACCTACATCAGATAGAGATGGACTGTCTCAAGAGCTCTAACATTTATATACACTCTACATAAAAGTAAAAACTAGATCCCCTATATATATGCATATATATATTTAAAATATGCCATACACATGTAAATGTTATTGATTATATGTCAAATAGTCTGAATAAAAATATCAGTCACTATACACAAAAACACTCTTATAGGGCACACTCTTGGTGAACATGTAAAAAGCCTGAGGTGTGAAAATTAAAGGATTACCACTTGATAATAACTTCTGTGAGTTCAGTGATGTGCAGGCTCAGAAATTCCCTGGCTTCCTCTGCAATTATAAAATTGTGTTAATGGTAATTGCGACATAACTGATGAATCTTCATAACCATACTCTTGTACTGTAGTTCATTTCCTCCAAACATTTCAACTGAATAAACGTATCATTATTTTAAAATTTATCTTCATTCTCCAGTGAAAATGAAACTATCTTCATTCATCTGGAATGAAGCAGTCTCTTCATTACTCCCTTTAAGCTACCCACAGTGAATATCTTTATTCCTCAGGAAATATGAGCATTTTGTCTCTGTCCTATCTTTCTACCTTTTCCAGATATCTTCCAGTTCAAAATGGGGATGGAGCTCAGGAGTAGATTACTGGTGTGTAGTGTATTGAGGCTCTGGGTTCGATCTTCACACACACAAATAATAAATATTTCAACTTAATTATTGTCTTTATACTTATAAATGTGTAATGCCTACGTCATTACAGATTTCATTAGCACCATATTTTAATGCTATTATGAGATTTAAAAACTATAAAAATCAAAATGATTTCAAAGAACGGTGCAGTTATTTCTGGTTATATATGGAGATATTTTAGAAAAGTTGAAGGGGCCTTAGAAATCTTGAGTGTTTAGAATCAGATTCGGGCTTCTTCATACTCCTGTGTGCTATGAACTTGGTCTATAGACATCAAAAGTTTGAATGGTTGGATCTTTGTTTCTCTGGACTTTACATCTGGAGAATTAATCAACCATAGATAGAAAATATGTTTTTACACATTGAACCTGTATTGAACACGTCATTATTCCCTAAAGATATAATATAGCAATTATTTATTGTCTAGCACCTGCCATTTTTGTCTCTACCAGCTTTTTCCATTTTTAAAAATATTGTACTACTTTTCCATGTTCTGTTCCAGTCATGTAGACTAGTTCAACAATAAAAATGCATGCTCAAATTCATTAGCTGGATATTCACTCCTATTGCTTAGTCTCGCTGAAATGCCTGTCAGTCCTATTCCATCTGGAAACACTTCAAATTGTGAAGACCTGGTGTAAATGACACCACATTTCTAAAGACGTCCCTATTCTGTAAACTGCTTTCTTCTTCTGATTTCGATGCTGTGGCATATACGATGTCCAACCTGTTCTGCAGATAATTACAGGAATATATAGACATGTCTTCTTTATCCTATTCACATATCTATTCACATAAAGATACATAGAATATAACTAAAGCCAAAGCTTTATCCAAAATTAATAATCAAAAGATGTTGAGTCGGTTTTCTATACTAAAGATATATTTAAGCTGCAATAGTCTGATACGTGGTATTTTTTGGAACATTTTTTTCACATGCCCAAATATTAAATATAATATTAAATATATATTTAATATTTGGGCAGTGAGGATATTGTGGAAAATCACGCATAGTATCTCTAATTACATAATTTAAATATAGTATCATAACAGTGTAATAGAAAAACAGTGGATTCATTAATACACAGTCTCAGTCATGTTCTGATTTAGCCAAGGAAATTTAGGGAGCTAAAGTGGTTTCTCAGTATTTAATTCTCCATTGTTGGCCAAATTTGACATTTTCTACAGCTTAAAATATCAGCAAGCTTCATAAGATATTAATAATATATCTTAAATTAAACTTCAGAAGTTTTCTTCTATGTATTTTCTCCACTAAAATCAGTCTATTATTCTCAAACTTATAGCTTTAGTTAAGAATTTTCTAAACCCCAGGTGGATATATCCCCAACAGCATAACATTTCCATTCCTCAAAGCCACATCAAATTCTATACATTCAAATATAAAAGCATCTTCTTTTCTCTCTAAATAATTCCTTCTTCGATACTCTCAAGATTATTTATCTATTCTTACATGCCAGAAAATGCTAGGTTTTCTGCTATCTTGTCTCCTTGGCTGCTGCTGCTGCTTCAGTTTCTCCTCCTCCTCCTCCTCCTCCTCCTCCTCCTCCTCCTCCTCCTCCTCCTCTTCTTCCTTTTTCTTCTTGTCTCCAAGCTCTTACCAAGACATGTTAGTGATAACTCCCAAACAGGTCCAGTATTCACTGTACCAAATTTAAATTCCATTTTTGTTGATTGTGATACCAAAGCTCTCTCACCTGGCTTTATAAATATGTACCTTTTCCTTGTGCCCTAATTAATCTACACAATGCATTCAAATAATTTTTTTGCTCTCCTGTATAACCTCCTTACTGTCTTCATTGTCTTCCATTTCTCTTGGGATAAAATCATCATAAATCTCTAAAGTATTTTTCTGAACCATTTGAATCCTAAGATCAATTTCACACTAGTGGAAATTATACCACATCCTTCCCCTGATTTATTATGTCACAAATACTAGTAATTCCATTGGGACACTGACTGTTTGCAGTACTGTTGGGTGCGGTGTTCTCTTTATGCTTGAAGTAGTACCTAAGATGAAGTTACCCAATGAATAAAACTAAATCTTTCTTTCTTTCTCCTCTCTTTCTCTCTTGCTTGCTCGCTCTCTCTACAACTGCTACTATTAAAATGTTGTCCTATGCATTCAAACAGCACCAACAGAGTTGTCAAAGGAAAATGTTGAAATGTAAGGAGAGATAATGAAAATGGAAGGAAAGAGAAGCAGGAGTCCATTGTGGTGACCACAATGTTTAAATTGCTGAATATTCATAACCAGCCATGCTACTCCTTAGAGGCCTTCGCTTGTTTCCACAAGCAATCATTGTAACCATTCCCACAGTTTATTAGCTGAACAAAACACGTTGTTCCTTAGAGCTAACAGTTTATACCCATCATTTTGCATTTTACCTTTAGTATATAATTACTTGTAAGTATGTTTATTAACTACATATTTACAGGCTCCTCGAACAACTTCGCTATATAAATTAAAGGAGTATTTATGTACATCTACTTAAACCATGTTGTATATGTCAACAGAACTTAAAATTCTATGAAACTTTTGAAATAAACAGAATCCATCACGTCACATTACTACAAATATGATACCAGTTATGGTTGTAATAACGATAAGGCCAGTAGAGAGCAGTGTACACACTAGCTTGTAAACTTCTTTGAATTACAATGAACAAAATCCTTAGTGTTTTAAATTTTACATTTTAGCTAATTAAAGAGGCAGGCCTTTTTCACTTGAGAATTAACGTACTTCAACATCTCACTGCAGTTTTCCATGTCCTGTGGGTGCTCCTATATTATTTCTATTGATGGAAATAAAATAGTCAACAAAACCAGTATCTAGTTGCTGGAGAGATGGCTCCATGAGAGTGGGAAGCTGAATTCAGATGCCAGTGCTCACATAAACATACAGGTAAGGTCGGTCATGTGTCCATAATAGCCCCCTGCTTCGTGAACAGACATAACTACTGGGTTTGCCATCATCTAAGCTTCAGATTTAATCAGGACACTATCTTAATGGAATAAATTAAAAATAGAGAGTAGGATGTCTGATGTCCTCCTATGGTCTCCTCTGGCCTTCACATACATGCACAGGTTGGCACCTATAAATACTCATGTGCCAACACATCATACCTACAGAAGACACTGTACAAAGACACATATATACAAATATCTACCCATGAATTATTAAAGTTGATAGCAAATAACATATTTTCCTCCAGGCCATGACCCTGCATATACAATGTTCTAATTGTAAAAATACTACGTGAGACAATGTATGTGTTCATTAGGTAGAAGACATACACTTCACAATGTTTATATGCTTTAAAATATTATGTGCATGAACTGGCTTTTTGGCACCCATTCTCTACAGAGTGATACCTTGTTCAGCCATGATCCTGAGGGGAAGGGCTTGATCCTGCCACTGCTTAATATACCAAACTTTGTTGACTCCCCAGGGGAGACCTTATCCTCTCTGAGGAGTTGATGGGGGAGCTGGGGATGGGGGGGGGGGTTAAAAGAAACCGTGGTTGGTATATAAAATTAAAAACAACTTTTAAGTAAAAAAATTTAAATATCACATGCACATGATAAATATAGAGTTTTATTTGTAAGCTGATTTTTTAAGTGAAGTTTTAAGCTTTTAACTTTTTCTTTAGCTGTATACACTATTGGTTTTTGGCAAAATAACTATCACAATCTCTTTGACCTACTATATAGCTGGAAAGTGTATAATATACATTTTCAATAAAAATGGTGCTCATTCTGTGGCAACCATATTTTATTTGATCACTTTAGATTTTAAAAATTTAAATCTCTATACTATGTATATTGATAAGAGAAATCAACTGGCATACAATAACAGACACAGGAGGAAGAAGCAATAAGCTGGTCACAGGTATAATTATCATAATCCTGAAATATATAAGTGAAAATGGTCACATTCACACTGAGGAATTAAAGATAGAAGGCTACAGATGAGCAAAACTCACTTTCACAAAGAAAATATAAACGGGATAATGTAAATGCTTGTGTGTGTTTGGGGGTAGTGGTGCATGCATCCTTGCACGAACACAGTCCACAGGAGATTGTTGGTGTCTGAGTCTATCTTTTCTGCTTCATTCCCTTGAAACAGGAACCTTACTATGGCTGAGTAACCTCCTCGCCCTCCTTTGGGCTGATAGTTAACAAACCTCAGTGATCTTGTCTTAGATTCTCTCTAGTGCTGGGTTATAGGTGCTTGCCCACATTCCACATCCTTTATGAGTTCTGGGATCCAAACTCACACCCTCATGTTCGGCAGCAAGCAAATTTAACCCTGGGCCATTTCCCCAGTCCAACATAAGTAAAAAGTTGGGGGGGGAATTATTTGCTTACTTTTGAATATTTTTTTGCTACTGTTTGAGAATAAAGTCTTAGTAATAATCTGAAAATGCATGAAACACTTCTTTGAGGAAATATTTTGAGATTAAGCAAGAAAGATTATATGGCTCCACTTACATAAATATAGCAGTGTTATTACAACTAAATAAATTATGTGCATCTGGATCTTATTTGAGTTTTTTACATGTAGGTGAACCTGTTTGACTACATACATTTCAGACACACTTACAAGTCAGTGTGCGTGTATACACTGAAAAGGCTTTGTTATTGTTATACATTCATGGTGAGTGGGCTTTTGAAACAATCCTTGAAGTATTTACCACCACATGCACTAACTCATCATTAAATTTTCAAAGCCACGCCCTTATCAAAAATAGAATTGACTATGCCAGGCAGTGGTGGCACATGCCTTTAATCCTAGCACTAGGGAGGCAGAGGCAGGTGGATCTCTGAGTTGAAGGCTAGCCTGGTAAATAGAGTGAGTTCCAGGACAGCCAGGCTGCACAGAGGAACTTGGTCTCAAAAAAAAAAAAAAAAACAAAAAAAAAACAAAGAAACAAATACCAAAAAATACCAAAAGCCCCCCCCCAATAAAAGGCTTATCAGAATGCTATACTGACTTTATTTTGCATAGATAAGAGCATCTGCCTATTCTCTCTACTTTGGAGGACAGCTTTGGCTTGAAAGTATAGATAAAAATATTTATATACTTGATATGGCATAATTGATCCAAACCACATCCCAGATAATAAATAGGTACCTCGGACACTAACACAGAACTAAAGCTTCCAATTGTCTTTTTTCTTGTCCTTCAAAGTACAATTGTCTAGAAGCCATTAAAACCTTAAGTAGATCCACTACGGGAGTAAATGATTTGAACAAAAAATACTTTCTTTCAAAAAAAAAAAAAATCTTTGAAAGAAGAAACTTCTCAGACATACTGCATTGTGGGAAGCAGATCTGCCTTATGTATCTGGACAGACTCAGAGCAGTTTGTGATACAGGAGAATCGGATACTGAAAGGTCTGTCTGCAGGGACAGAACTCAACCATGACCTGAGAATCTTGAGAGTGGAGCTACGTTTTAGAGAAGCCAAATTTGTTCTTTAAAGAATTTATGAAATTCTTTAAGCTTTGTGTTTGGATCTGAAGGATCATATTTGAATTTGGGCATTTCCCCCTCTAAACTATCATAGTAGGGAATAATAACCAACTGTGGGATTCTCCTGAATGTGCTGTCCATGTCAATGGCGCATTTAGCTTTTAAACTTGCTAATTACTGACATGTATGTTTCCCCACACGCCTGCTGTAAATTCTGTTGCCCAATTACTGTATGTGAAAGAACGTGAGAAGAAATTAAAGATGACCTTTATGTCCATTTCCTCCTAATATCCTTAATCCTATAGCACTAAAGTTAGAGGTAAATTGTACTGCTGGTTGAAATTAGGTGAGCTAGATTTAAAGAAATTAAAGTCATAAGTTGAAATGCTTTTCAAGAGAAAGTTATTTTGAATCCGCTTTTAAATAAGGCTAAAATCTGGACCTAGAGATTTTAATGTGTGTGGCAGGGAGGGTACATTCACCTGCGAGCTTATACAGAGTCCACAAGAGATTGTTGGTGCCTTGGTCTATTATATTCTGCTTCATTCTCTCCCCCCCTAATTCTAGGGCAGGCAAATGTGTTTGCAGAGAAACCTGATGACCTGAGTTCAATCCCCAGGAACCACACAGCATACGTAGAGAGCTGGTTTCCTGCAAGTTATTCTCGGAGCTCTGCTCATTCACCCTGGCACTTTTGTATATCTCTCCTCTACACATTAACACCCCACAAATAAATGAGTAAATGTAATGAAAGTTGAACTGAAGCTAAAATTCAAAACAAGGCCTTGGGCTCCTTATCAATGGTTACAGTCACCATGGTAAATCCTCAGCATCACAGAAAATCCAATGGAATCTTCGCTGCCTGTCTTAGTTTTCCACGAAATCTTTTAGAAGATCCTGCATACTTAGTTAAATGTCGATAATCAAAGTCTGAAAATGTATCTCTTCATGCTCAAAGAGAAAAAAAAAAACAAACATCTTATTGTTTATGTAAAAGAAAGAGTTCCCAATACAGATTTTCTTCCTTTTCTGTACACATTTAAAATATACAGATTAATAGTATCATTTCTTCTTAGGGATATATCATATTCTAATTTTATGCTTCTATATCCTTACTATTATTTCATAAAGTCAACAAACACGATGATGTCTTACTTCTAACTTTATCCTCAATCCAATATCCTGGTCAGTAAGGAACACATAAAGATAGTATGGCTGTGCTGTTTACAGATCGGGTCTATCAAGTACAATGGGAATCTTCTGTGGGCTGTCTTAGTCACTGTTCTAGTGCTGTGAGGTGACCCCATTATCAAAGCAACTCTTACAAAAGAAAGAACTTATTTAGGGACTTGTTTACAGTTTCAGAGGGTTAGTCCATTATCATCATGGCAGGAAGTATGGTGTTAGACTGGGGTGCTAGAGCAGTAGCTGAGGGCTTACATACTGATCATACATCCCATCCACAAGCAGCGGGAGGAGGGAACCACGCTGGGCCTGGGATGGGCTTTTGAAACCTCAAAGTCCACCCCCAGTGACACACCTCCTCCAACAAAGACACACTCCTTCCAACAAGGACACACCTACTCCAATAAGGGCACACCTCCTAATCTTTCCAAACAGTTTACCAACTAGGGACTAAACATGCATCTATATGAGCCTATAGGTAGGGGCCAGATTCATTCAAATCACCACATGGACCATATTATAAACACATAATGGGTTTTTCAAGGAAAAAAACAAAAATGGTAATTGCTATCATCATGGCTGGTGTAAAATTACCAGTGAGGCGTTCCTGGAACTAATTCTCAGATAAAATTCACAAAACCAGGTCTTACAGAAACTGTGTTTATGATTACCTCTAGCTAAGTTTGTCTAGTTGACAAAAAAACATTATTTTTCTCCCTTTATCAGACTAAACAAAAGCCATAGTGTAGCGGTTGGTATACAAGAGGTATTTACTATACATTGAATAGATGCAAAATCTTTATCTAAGCTGTCTGGGGTTGACGCTTAGTGGGCCAGTGGTAGACAATGGGGCTTGCACCTATGAAGCCCTACACTAACTGCCAGCATCACCAAAACAAACCAATTTGATCTTTAATCAGAATAAACTAGAAACTTGAAAAAACTTGATAAAAAATATGTTAAATATTGTGAGGATTAAAGGATGATAAATGGGGAAATTTTGAGAAAAGATGAGATGTATATAATTTTTCTTGTATTTTAAATACAAATTTATAAGCTTTGAATTAAATTCATTTATTTAATGATCACCTATATAGTTTAAGCTGTAAATTTGAAATGATGTTCAGTACAAAATGAACCTTTCACTTTATACCAATTACAAAATACATTAAAGATTATAATTTAAAATTAATTTCTATTATATGAACCAAATAGACATAAACAAACATCCACAAATCAGTGAGGTTTTACAATTATGAATCATGCTATTCCCATCTATTCCGATAAAATACATGATAATTAATGAAGTGAGAAAATGTAGTTAAAATCCCACAACTAAAGAATAATTATTCAGATTTCAGCTTTCTTCCCTTTAAAATGTTTTTTATTAGTCTGAGGTAAATTAAAAATAATGAGAATTGACTTTTAATATCTTTAGTTCATCTTTAATTTTCTGATATCCCGATCTGAATTAGTAACTCTTCATTCTGATGTTAGGAAGTTTTATTGTAGATGCTACCAAACAATTTTTCATTTAATATTCATTATTATTTGTCATCTGTTTTGTAATTGACATGAAGTGAAAGGTTCATTACATTTCTATTAGTTACGTTATTTTTCACTGTTAGACTCTCAATAGTTTGTTATTTTTTGATAGTCTATGTAAAACTCTTGATTTTAGCCAGATATATCTATCTGCCATGCTGACATGGCTCAATAATTCTCAAGATGCTGTATTTTACACCTCTACCTTTAGTGAACCTGAAATTTTTCTAGAACTGATTTAATTGCTAACTCTTCCAATCTCTACATAGTACTCAATCCCTAATTGCTTGCTCTTGCTTCTCCTTTGTAATACAAAATGTGAGTGAAAAACAGGATTTATTCTTTTATACACTTCATTATCTCAAGTGTCTGGCAAATAGCAAGTTTACGAAGAATCTGTTGAAGCAATGGACAAATAGTTACTAAAACAAAATAAGAAGGCAGCAAATGCAATTAGATTTTTTGTTTTCTAACAATAAGTTAAAACATTTACATGCTGAAATATAGACTGATTCTCCATCTTAATTTAGTTTTGACAAAGTCCTGTAAGTTAGGAAAGCTATAGCTGTACCTTGAACCAGTCAAGAATAATGTTTAACTCTCTGATGGAGTTTCAGTTTGAAGGTGTTATTTTTCTCAAATGAAGCTATGCTTATTATACCCATTGAAGACTTAGTTAAACATTTTCTTGGTATGCTAATGCTTTTTGTGAAGCTTTTCTTGATTCTGCCATGTAATTTTAAAAGATTCAATTAAGGCAAGAAGATTTAACTAGCTTTGAATGAAATTTCTAGCAAGAACAGATTTTATCTTTTGAAACAGACAGTTGCTTTATTATTAGCTGTAATGGTTTTCATTGGAAACAGGATGTTTGCCTCAATACAGTCCTCCCTCTGACTATGTCTCAAGGAAGAGAAGAATGGCGGGAGGTTGGGGGGCGTTATGAATGAGACTTAGACCTTCAATTGTGAAGTAAATGTCTGAAACACTAAATATTCAATAAGGCAAAGTGTTAGGTTTTCTTCCCTAAAAACATAGTGGCTTCTGTATGTAGGTGATGTTACTTGGTAAGTGGTTAACATCTCTGAGCATTAGTTTATTTATCTCCATGTAATGAAAGTATCTACTTATCAGGGCTGGAGAGACTGAGAGGATATCCCAGTGCCAACTCTTGAACATACAAGATGCATAATAAGGTATTTATTAAATTATTAATATTAAAAACTCAGTTGCCAGTGAATTAAACTAGTATTTCCTTCTAAGAAAATAATACAGTGACTGGGTAACCAAACAGCTATGACGAAAATATAATTATGTGTATCTCAACAACTCTAATAGAAGCGGAAAGGGAACAGCCCATGAATAAGTGAAGCCCACTGACTTTGATGAAACAAAATTTGAAACTGCAGTGACAAGACTATTGTGCATGAGATCTGAGCATGCGCATACATATCCAAGCTGAAGAAGAAATTCAGGACGTTTTCCTATGTCTTCCCATGTCTCAGAAAAACAATGACAAATTATAGTTTACAAGTAAGTTTAATGAAAACAACTGATTGACTTTATTAATGTCATGCTGACATATTCATTATTTTTTACAAGTGTTTGAGCATATGGTAAGGATACTGAATTTACCTATACTGAGAATAATTACTGATGGATAACTGGTGATACTTCCTCTTTTAGTTCTTAAAAAAAAAAAAAGGAGACAAGATAAAAGAAAAATGGTAAATTTTCATTTAAGAACTCAAAGCACAAGTTAAACAGGTTATAAAATATTGGTTCTTGGAAACTATTAGGAAACAAAAAAGTCAATAATCTTGCCATCATAATCCTCACAATCTGAAGCTTATGTTGAAATGGGTACAGATGAGGCTTTTAGAGAGATGATTTACGTTGCTGATGTACACATTTCTAATTAATAATTTTGTTTAAAGAATTACATTAATGGCCAAGGGACTGGAATTTTTCCATCCTTGGTTATTGTATGAGTTTTGATATTTTGTGCACAACCTTGAAATACATTCTGCTATCAAGCCACACAATTAAATTCCTTCTTGTTGTTACCTTCCTTTAGGGCCTGTGTATGTGGATAATCTCTTAGAGTTACTGGCTGCTTCTCTGCCCCCAACCATGCTTTCTTTCTATATTGCTTAAGGTACTTCCTATACAAATTTCTATGCTTTGCTCACTGTTTATCATGTTACCAGGACTAAGTAGAAAAAAGTGAGAGAGAAAGTTAAATCTTGTCAGTCTTTGCATGACTAGTCCCTAGAATAGTTCTTAAACTAAAAAAAAAAAAAAGCTAATAATAGGCTAGTAAATATTAATAATAAATTACTACTAGCTTGTTTATAATCTGGTATTGTCAAAGTACATTCATTGTTTAAAGTTTATTTTACTTTTAATTATGCATCTGTATAGGTCTGTTTATGAGTGTGTAGATGCCAGAGAAGGCCAGAGGTGTCAGAGAGCCCTTGAGCTAGAGTTAGAGGGAGCTGTGAGCCATCTGACGTATGTCCTGGAAACTGAACTTGAATGTTCTGCAAGAACACTATGTGCTCTTAACCACTGTCTTATCTCTACTGCACCACAAAGTATATTCCTTTATTATTCCTCTTAATTTTTAATTAAGGTATAATTACATAATTTTTCTGTTTCCTCCCTCTCATCATCCCCATGTACTGCTTTGGTGTAGAATATTGTTTTGAGGTGTGTTACTTTTGTTTATGCTGTGGAACATCTGTTTAATGATATAAATGTGTGTTGCTTTTGTTTATGCTACATTTGTTTAACTCGGTGAACCTGTGTTACTTTGCCTGTCCAACACACTTGGTAGTCTAATGAAGAGCTGAACAGCCAATAGTGAGGCAGGAGAAAGAAATATATGGGGCTGGGAGCCAGAGAATATAAACAGAAGGAGAAGTCTGAAAGAAGTAGCCAGAGGGGAGAGGAAGACCCAAGGGGCCAATCATTCAGCCTCAGAATAAAAGTAAGATTACAGAAGTAAGAGAAAGATAAAAGCCCAAGAGCAAAAGGTAGGTGGGCCAATTTAAGCAAAACTGGCAAGAAACAAGCCAAGCTAAGGCCAGGCATTTGTAATTAAAAGCTCACTGAAACAGGAATTGCCATTGAAGACCCATCAGGAGGGAGAGCCGGGCCCTCTTGGGGTGGGAGGCTTTCCATTGCCATGAGTGTGTAGAGTCACGAGTGTTGGGATCAGACTGTGTTCCTGTCATGGGCTGGCACCTTGGAGCCCATTCCCTATAGAGGAGCACCCAGCCCAGCATTGACTTTGGGATGAGTGAATAGGATGTGTCTGGAGTGTATGTGCCATGCTGGGCTGGCTCATGTTAGGACTTCTTCCCCTTTGCGGGGGAGGGAATGGGTGGATGGGGAGGGGCAAGGCTGAGGGTTGGCTGGAAGGGATTGGGAGGGGGAGGAGAGGGGGAGCAGGGGAATATATTGATGGAGATGACTTTTTAAAATATATAAAAAATAAGCCTCCACATTTAATTTGTTTGGGAGCTAGAAAGCAGGCACCCTAAAAGAGCAAGAGTAAAAAACAAAAAACATTTTGATGTTCCAATGTGGGGCTAGAGGAAAAGATAAAACAGCTTCTTTGTTCTCTCTCAAATTCACGGTTTCTATTTTTCTAATTATTGTTTTGCACTCTCTCTCATACACACCACCCCCCACAGATATATATTCTAGTTATATATGTATATATCTACACCAACAGAAATTAACAGCACTACTATATATATATACATATATATACATATATACATATATATATATTCCATGTAGTGTTGTTTTTATATGTATGATTTGGTAGCATATCCCTTTTTACAGGCCCATCAACAGCTCACATATCTCAGTGCAGACTCAGTTTCCTCCTATGGCCAGATCACCATACAACTGAATGAAGCTGTTCCCCTTGCTTGGCAGAAGTGAAGACTGGAGATCTACAAGAGACTGAGTTTGTCAGAGAATATGCATGATTAAGAGCTGAATTTCATGATCACGTTTCATCCTAAAAATACTTAAAGACTATGACCTTCAGTGTGTCACTAAGGATCTGGTGAATGGGTAGATGGCCAGTCATCATTGACTATTTCAGTCATTGGTGAAAGTCTACTGCTTTCTATCTCTTGGTGGGATGAGAAGAACTCCGTGCAAATATTTTGCTGCAACTCAATGTCTGCCTCTGAGAGTTTCTTGGGATGAGAAGAACTCTGTGCAAATATTTTGCTTCAACTCAATGTCTGCCTCTGAGGGTTTCTTGGTAGTCACAGTGACAAGTTAGCTCTCACAGGGACAGCCAGCATTGTCATCCAGGCACGGTTCCCACTTATTATTTCCATTATGCCTAGAGGAGGTTTATCCATGCTTCCTCAAGGTTTGATAAGGAAATAAGGCTTAGTGGAAATTTAGTAAAAGTTGGGATAAAGGACTCACAGTCAGTATTTGAAGGCTCTAACAACTGAATCCTGGTCATTGGACTCTGAAACAAAGCCCTTTAATATTATCTCTCCCTAATCCAGAGGCTGCAGGGGAAGACTGAATTTAGGATGTGGTAAATGGTATGTGACACACTTGTCTTAATTCTTGTCACATATGCTAATTAATCAATAAATAACACCCATGAATACATGCTTCTTCTAGATTAATGCGAAAGGGTCCTAGATAGATATTTTCTCAAGGATAGAAACTGATTTCTAATTTTAGACATTGTAAGGAAGTTTGCTTGTAAAGGCAAGTTATTTCCTAGGCAATATACCCAACACCTAAATGAACACTTACCTATAGAACCCTGGCCATCCGTCGGTTACCTTACTGTTAGGAATAGACATTCTAAAAAAGCTTCAACAGAAATTAACAGCAACTACAATGATATAGCAGCATCTCCCTTTGCCAGCAGTGTTTTCTCTCTAAAGGGATGTGAGATTAATAGGTTGAAATTTTTCTTAATCTGAAAAAAAAATTAAAACCCTCTGTCTCCACCTTTCTGTGGTTTCCCGTGCCCTCTTCTTCTGTATACTGTACTCTGACCATTATGCTTGGGTGGAAAGTTGAAAGACAGCTAACCAGCTACCCATGCAGCCAAAGCTCATGGGTGGAGGAGCAAAGTTCTAGGCTGCGCGTTCCTTTCTCAGCGCCTGGCCATGCAGGCGCTCGCGGATACCTGCCCTGCTTGGTGCCGCGTCTGAAGATTCGCCTCTGAGGAACAGTTGAGTCTCCATCTGGCTACCAACCCACCCGAGCTTTCTTCTCCTCCATCACCACCTTCCTGCCTCCCCCTCCTCCCCCTCCTTTCCATCTTCCCTCTCCACCCCCGCCCCCAATCTCCTCCTCTTTTTCTCACTACAAGCGGTTGCTGATGCTGAAGCCGAGCGTCACTTCGGCTCCCACGGCAGACATGGCGACATTGACAGTGGTCCAGCCGCTTACTCTGGACAGAGGTAAGGGAGCGGCTGGTCCATCAGGCCACAGAGTCCGCACCGCTTCCCCCTCCGCCCTGCCCAGTCCCACTGGGACAGCAGGATGCACTCGGCCAGGGGCAGCTGGGCGAGGAGGATCAGCCCAGGAGGCTTTCGCGCCCAGAACAGGACACTTTCTACCCTTGTCTCCTCTCCTGGTCCCCGCCGCCCCTTCTCGCTGCGCACGCCCGGGCGTGGATGCCTTGCCAGGGCTCTGATGCTCCAGCCGCCAGTCCTAGCCCTTTGCCGGGTCGCCTCCGGGCCCCGGCTTTGTTGAAAAGGATGTGCGGGAACCACTGAGCTCTGATGACTGGATGTTGGAGAGGGGCAGAGAAAGCTCTCCCAGCCAGAGCAGCGAAGGAACCAGTGGGAAAGCCGGCAACAACTGCGGGCCGGGGGACCCGGAGGAACGAAGTTTGTCCTCACGCTGGAGACAGGGTCTGGTGCAGCTGCTGTGACTGGGAGATCGCCCTGGGGCAGTAGGGCGCTTGGCAGAGTAGCTGGGTGCACCGCCCGCTGGGCTGCTGAGCCACTGAGCCAGGGCGCTGCCCTCGGGCGAAAGGGTAGAGCAGAACCCTGGTAGCCAACCCGGCTAGGGGAGGCTGCATGCAGGAGGCGAGTCGGCTTGGCGGCTCTGGGGGTTCCCATCCCGAGCTGCGGCTTGAGTCTTCTGCCTGCAGTTTCAGAGCAGTAGCAACTCCTATCTCCTGGTCCAAGCCATCCTCGTTCACTAACCAAGTGCACCTCCGTGCCTGGGCTGCAGACTGTGAGGGCACAAATCGCAGGCTGGGTAACAGTTTAACTTCTAGCCTGTGACCTGTGCGTCCTACTCTGGCTGCATGGGAAATAGCCTTTGCTACCTCTTCAAACCTTCCGAGCCTGGTTACCGGTCTCTCTTCTAGACTCGGGGCCTGCTTGGTGCACCTGACTGTGAGTGCGAGTTTCCTTTCTACCTTCCCAAGTCCAGGTACTAGGGCGCCAGAGTCCCTGCTCTGCAGAGAGAGGGCACCTCTAGCTTCTGTCCACTGCGGCGGGGCTTAGGACCCTGGGCAGCCATTTGAAAACGCTGTGCTCAGAAGAAAATGATTTAGTCCTTGTCCCTCTAAAATTTCTCTTTCTGAAGGATTAAACTAGCGGGCCCAGCAAGGCAAAAAGAGCATCCTGCTGCGGAGCACAGTGGCAAAGCTGGTAAACTCAGTTTGAGGTTCTTAATTTGGAGAGATCTCTGGTGACTTGAGTTCAATCTGTTGGTGTCAGAAAAGATATGATGCTTGTACGGTGCCCATAGCAACCTTACTTTGGAGTAAGAGTTGAAAAATAATTGATTTTTATGTTGGGAAATGTTCATTTACAAGCCTGCAAATTAATAGCAGTAAAGAGCTCAGAAATCCGTCGTATAATCTATGATTTTACCCCCAATATCTTCTGTACTAAGCAGAATAAATCCATTGCTGGTAAGAGCCAAGCAGATGGCAAGCTATTAAAAACGATGGGTTTCCCAAGTATTTCTATTTTAATGTGATGAACTCTTATATTGTCCCATTACTAAATTACAGTCATTAAACACCCAAGGTTAACTATGTTAAACATCCTAAGTTCTAACTATGTCAGAAGCAAACACCCCAAGAAAACCACATACCCAAGCAAGTTTATAGCCCACTACCACTATTACTAATACAATTACCCACTTTAGAAGGTGATATCTTAGCTTTTTAGTGTCTCTGTCAGTTGTTTGAAGAAAGTATTCAGCAGACCATGATTTAAAGTGGATTCTTCTTTATATTCAGATGGTACCTGTCCTATGATTAGATCCATACAGTAACCAAAGAAGCAAAGCTAGATTATGTGAAAATCTGAATGAATGAACCATCTCTCCTTACTGGCTTTAACTGCTTAGTTAGTAAGAAGACTACCAGTAAGATGCCGTTCCTCTACTTTACTGTGATAGTACCTTAATAAGATCAATTAGGTAATTTTATTATTAGATTGATGGAATGTGGGGCGCTGAACTTTGTCTTTGAAAAGGACTTAACTCAGTTCATCATTATGGATTTGAGTCTGATGATTTTGAATACCGTGTTTACTTAGGTTTCGGTGTTTGGCCACCTACTGGAGACTAGATCATCATGCTCTGGGTACCATTTGATACACTCTAAATTTGTCCACCTACAGAATTTAGCCCCACCAAAGCCTGTATAACAGGTTGTTATTTCTGTGCCCCCCCCTCCATGAGTGGAGCTCTTTGAGGGATGAGGCCCTTTCTGAATCCATCTTTGAATTTCTCACAGTCCCCTAACTTGTGTTGGAAATCTAAAATTAACGTAGATTAGTGTTAATGAACTAAAACCTGTACAAAATCAAGAAATATTGAGCATAGAGATTTCACATCAAGCTGAGATACAATTCATGGAATCGCAGCACTGCAGAGCTAGCAAGGCTGGTCGAGCACACATAGTGAAGTTGTTAGGAACCTTTTCGGCCACAGCTTTTTTTTTTTTTTCTTTTTTTTTTTTTTTTAAGGCTGGGTTTCTCTGTGTAGTCTTGGCTGTCCTTGAACTCAGAGATCTGCCTGCCTCTGCCTCCTAAGTACTGGGATTAAAGACTTGGGCACCATCTTCTAAGCAGGACTGTAGCTGGTGGGCAACAGCATCAGGGAAGAAGGAATTAAGATTCTTGTCGAGGACAACCAAGTCAGTCCTTCTCAGCAAATCTGAAGGCACATGCTATGATTTTAGGGCTTCTGGGTCATTTGTAGTAGTGTTTTCATTTACACAAATACAAAACACAAAAGAAATGAAAAAATAGATTATTTTAAAACTATGCTACCTCTAAATGGGATATTTAATTCCTTCTTAGTGTCCTTTGGCAGGATATATACAAACATACATATATGCATATATACATAATGCATGCATGTACACATATACATACACATGTATATGGATCTTCAGGGAGAGTTTTAGGGGAAACAAATCAAAGCTACAGTATTTAAAAGTTTACTCACCTCAAATTCAAATGTGACAATTGTAAGTAAGACTCTTGGAAGTCACCTTCTTCTTGGTTTTTTGTCTGGGGACATAAGTCGTTAAGATCCCAGCTGACCCAAAAGGATAGACAGGGTGACTTGGGGGTTTTCAGATCTCTGTGTACATCCAAAGATTATTTTCTAACTGCATCAAAACATTGGACTGGTCAGCATTGCAGACCTTGGGGGGTGGCTATGGACAGAGTAAATGGCTGTTTACTGTCTTGATCCTTTTGACTTACTGAGGCCCCATATGAGAAGTCCCACTTTATGTGGGATCAGTATATATTGAGAAGCTAGACAAATGATAATCCTAATTTCTGTCATAAGTAAGGGCCACTAGGAAAAGGTTTATTTTAAGCCATACAAACAACTCATTTATCCACTCATTCAATATACATTTATCACCTGTTGCATGCTAGATGCTATGGGAATTCAAGACAAAGAGTTTTCTGCCTCTGTGAATATCGAGAGTCCGCTAGAGGATACAATTGGTGAGGAACTGATTTACTAAAAATTACCGAGTGTCAGCCTTACTTCAAACACTACTCTAAGCACTGAGGTCCGTCAGGTGAACAAAATATGTACAACCTAATGATGTTTGCATTCTATCGAGAGAGATACAGCGGAAACACATATATGAGTATGAGGCTGATGGAGTGAACATAAAATGGAACTAATGACAAGGGGCCTCTGTTATAGATAGATTTGTCAAGCAAAGACCCCTTGAGATTGTGACATTTGGGACAAGCACTGAAAATGAGGAGGAAATAGGATTTGTCCATAACTGGGGCCCA
Organism: Phyllotis vaccarum; assembly: GCA_033318265.1. Lineage (NCBI taxonomy): Eukaryota > Metazoa > Chordata > Mammalia > Rodentia > Cricetidae > Phyllotis > Phyllotis vaccarum. Next base: position 19,742,185 of record JARWLC010000014.1, on the reverse strand, counting down.
GGAGGAAGAACGACAGACCTAGCATATCACAACACCTACTATGATAAAACTAAGAGGAACCTTAGCAAAGGGTTATGGGAAGATGGTAGCCAGGGGCGCAGATGATGTGACTCATAATGATAATGTTAGTATATATGAGAATGTGAAATGCCCTGAAGAAAATAAGCAGAGGGTAAATTATGGGGGTGAGAGATACTTGGTTGGTGTTGATCAAGGAAGGCTCACTGAGAAAGAAAATTGTTCAGTCGGTCTTCATATATTATACTTAATATGATCTTTAGAAAAAGCAATAATCGTGAATGAAGTATATATAAAAACAGTTCCAGATTCACTACTTGGTTGCCATCTAGTTAATATACTGAGAACCACAAAAAAGTCAAGCTAAAATATCATATATGATAATTTGATTTTTTTCAGAGATGAACTGAACACTAGCTTTCAGGGTGCTATGCATAAATCTATACCTTGAATCCAAGTGGTCTTAATATGAGATGGCTAGTTTGGGAGTTAGTCAGCAGTGTAGGCAGCAGTACATATAATTTACCCTTGTGGCAGAGAAGATTCTGATAAGGAGACAAGCATGAAATTTATCTCTTCCCAGCTTTTAAATGTTCTCAGACCCTCTTTCTATTTTCAGAGATTGGCTTGGACAGATTTTAATCTCTAAAACTAGGGATGACCTTCAGCAAAACTCTGGGCAATAAAGCAGAATGAATGAAGCCCATGTTCTTAAATACTGTCATCTTTATAGAAAACAGGAATGCTTCATTGTATTAAACACCAAGGGTACAATAGCTTCAACTCTCCTTCAATTCCAACTTCAAGGTCATAAAGGATAATATAAAAACTCCCCTTAAATTTTCACCTCTACTTACCCATTCTCCTTAAATTAAAACCAAATAGTTTTTTTTAAAAAAAAAAAAAAAATATGGCCTATAAACAATAAAACAAAACCTATTCTAGAAAAATGAATAATTTAATTTTTATATGGGTCTAGAGAGAGAACTCTGCAGTTAAGAGCAAGTACTAATCCCAAGACCTAAATTTGGCTTCTTGAAAGCATGTCAGTGGCTCACAACCACCTGTAACGTCAGCTCCAGGGTATCCAATGGCTCTGGCTTTCTTGAGCAATTGCGTTCATGTGGACATAATCCCACGCAGAAAGAAATATGCATAATTGAAAGTAAAGTATTTTAAAATAAAATTCTAAGAGTTAATTAAAATTACACAATTTACAAGTCTTTGGTGCTTGGTGACATGATCAATAACTTACAACCTATTTTAGTATGTTCGTAAGAAAAATCATTGCGATTGCCATCATCTAACTTTTCTGTATTTCAACTTCAATTTGGATAAGTTGCAAAAATAAAAAGGAAACCACTATTTCTGGGCTTCTTTTAATCATAATTTAAATTATTCATTAAACTAGTCTTACGTGCATTTCCTCAGTTTAAAGATCAAACTTCTATCCTTTAAGTTTCAACTGGGAAACCGAGAAGTTTTATATTGTGGATTTTAATATTCCGAGGGAAAATAACATGAGAAAAATATTGAATGTGGGTGAGAATCCAGTGGTGCCATAGTCTTCATAATATTGTGATATATTAACATTTTCTCTTTCAAGGCATACAGAGCCTATTCATCAGATTTTATAAAATCAGTATTCACCTGAAATTGCTTTTGCTCACAGTGCAAATAGGGCCAATTCCTTCTCTTATACCCGAGTTTTCTGTTTTTATTTTTATTTATGGGAATTTTTTATGATAGAGTAAAAAGAGAAGAAAAAAAGAGAATAAACATTATAATTTTAACTACTGTTTCAAAGTTGAATGCCTGATAATTTTGAAAGAAAAAACAAAAGGCTAAGAATATGTAGTATCTTATTCTAAAGCCTTACCAACATTGGCAGCCTGATACATTTGGCTCATGAATATTAAGTGGTTGTTTACATTAAGAAAACATTTTCTAGAGGAACCAATTAACACTTTACAAACTATTTTTGTTAAATATCATTTTTTGGGTGTGATCCTGCCATTCATATGAAATTAATGTTTTTATTTAGTAGTGCATTTTCAAGGATCACTATAAGCTCTTGGACATAAGGAACATTTACTGAGTAATGTGGACATAAAATAATGCAAAAGCAAAGACTGCCTTAGTTTATTGCTTGGTTAGTGTGTGTATGTGCGTGCATGCGTGCGTGCGTGCGTGTGTGCGTGTGCGTGTGCGTGTGCGTGTGCGTGTGTGTGTGTAGCCCAGCAAGTTGCCAGAAACAATGAGAGGAACTGTTACTGATATTCATAATCTCATCTCCAATTTTTGTATTGATCCTACTGTTTTAGTAGGTGACTGAACCAAATATTCACATAATGGGACCATAAAGGCTTTATTTTTTTTTTAATGTGAAGAGGGGTGTAGTAAAAAGGGGGGCTACAGAATCATCTGCCCCACCCCAGTACACAAGACTGAGCTGCTCTGAGATTTTATTTTTCACAACTACCAATTAATGAATGATAGAACTATGACATGATAAACAGGTCAAGATAGATTTATTTTGAAAGCACTCTCTGTTGACAAAATGCCTTTAAAAGTCAATGATCCCACCAATTCATTACCTCTAATCAATGGGATCAAGAAGTTTTTTAAGATTGAGTTTTGCTAAGTAATGTGCTTGCTACACTTTAAGATGTGCCTAGTGAAAGCAAATATGCCTAAAACCACTTAAAAGCCACATGGGATTGAAATTTCTTTTGAAGCTGTACTCAGACATCTGTCTGTGGTGCACAGAAAGCACAGAGCTCCTGGTTTAAACTAATCACCACCACCTCTAGAAACACTGGAGCAATTTCAAGTCCACCTGGTTCTGTTCCTTTTGTTTACTTGCTCAGTGTTGTCATAGTAACATTAATTCTGCATAAGATCTTCTAGCAAAGAATTGCCATCACTGAAAAAGAAGAGATTAATGGAAGTCACAGAATGTTCACAAGATTTAAACCTCTAGGTTATGGGGGGGAAAGTGAGCATCAGGTGACAGATGGGTCTACTGAACAGCAGTGGAATGATTCAACAGTATGGCTGAGGAACTACTAACAGCAATATCGAGGAAAACTAGAGAATAGTAGGTTGAACAGGTATCATAACTTTGAAAAAATTGCATAAAGATGTTTTAGGGAATGACAGACCAAACTATTTGGTGATATCTCCTAGCAAAACATAAGGCATATTATGAGAATGATAAGATATGAACCATTAGAAAAGAGAGTGGGGATTCTGCAACAGGTACACGGGTTGATGAGAATAGATTGGGTGCATTTCATAGGCACAGCACAGCTGTGTTCCACACTTTGGACGCTATTAGCTATGCAAGAGGTCTTGCTGAAAACATGAAACTGCTATGTAAAGTGGGCTTCTAGTGGTTGAATGTCGCTCTAAGAATGAATGGGTCTCAGTCCTCTGCATCGGTCCTGGGATTCAAGCTGAGTGCCATGAATTATATTTTAATCAAATTTATTGGTGATGTACAACTTTGGAAAATAAGAAACAATTGGGTCAACGATGTCAGTATTCTAAGATTGTACCTAGCTAAAATGGCAGGTTACAGTGAAGCAGATAAAATCCAATGGAAGGGAGCATGGTTTTCATTTATTACATGGAATCAAGTCAGAATGTGATTAGATTCATATTGATGTCGTTGGCATATGACTCGGAAAATCTTATTTAAGAGTAGTTGATTTGGAAAATATTGATCATTTTATTTAATAAAGTAAAAACAAGCTGTGTGATTAAATAATCAAACTATTAAAAATCAATCTCTTTAAAATTAAATGTAAAACTTATACCAATACTGTAATAAAATACTAATATTTCATAATCTATGGGGTATTTTAAGAATTAGCAAATGTTTTCAAATTTTAAACATCATCATTTGTTGGCATGCTCCTCATGCTAATGATGTTTTAGAGCACAATGAAAACTACCACAGTCACAGAAACATTACTCAACTGAGGGCTGATGGGTAGCAGCAGACCTAAATCCATTTGTCATGTAGATAGTTTAATATCTAGAATCCCCAACTCTAAAGGCCTGCTTAAAATTCACCACCCGCATCATGCTGTTAACTAGAAACATGAGTTACATATATAGATTCTCTCTTGGAAGGAAGTACTACCTCAGTCAGCTGTGAGCCAGAGCTTAGAAAGGAGAATAGTTCAGCATTATGAAGTACTTTACTGTAATGCTTTGTCTGTGTGATTAAAATGTAAGCTTAATATATGATGTCAACACACACAACTTGTAGTGACCTGTAATAAGGGGATTTCTTGAACATCATAAAGATTAGCTATCAAATGTAATGTTTATGATGTATTAAAAGGTGAAATATAGTATAATATATTTAAGCTCAAGAGCAATACAAAAGACTTAACCAATAGTATAAGATACAAGTAAGCAAAAAATATGAACACCACAGGGCTGTCAAAATTACCTGTTTTGGGAGTATTCAGTTGTCAACTGAAAAACTATTAGAAGGTAACACTGAATTTCCAGAGATAATCACTAATGTCACAAATCCATGCTCACATATCCACATAGGAATTAAATAGTAATCCCATATCCAAATAACAAGTTTAAAAGGTAAATTAAAGGGTAAAATACAATAACAAAGGACAATTTTTAAAAAAGCAGGAATGGAAAATGATACATTTTGAGCATCCACGGTCTGACATACCTGCTATGTATTTGAGGAAAGGGGCTAGAGAGGGAGAAAGATGGACAATGTCTGTCTAGACAATGGACATACTTCCCAGTTAGGGTAGAGACAAACCACTCAAACAGGTGTGAAAACAGTGTGACTCCCTAGAAGAAGGAGGACAGAGAGAACACAGAGGGAGTGAAAGCAACTTACACAGTGAGCTCTGGAAGGTTATATGAGGGCGTGACATCAGAGCAGGAACAGGCTTGTGCAAAGAGGAGACGGGGGCAAAAGGGATCATTTTGATGAGTCAGAACGGGGAAAAGAAGTCAGAGCATAGTAACCGGAGGGAATCACTGAGAAAGGATGTAGAATGGGAGGTAGCAATACCCGCTTTAAGAATTCAAGATGGTGGAGAGCAAATGCAGTTGTAGACTGTAAACAAGCATCACCATAAGCCATACTATTTTCTTGTAGTGGGATTATGTTCCATTGTAAATAATTGTCCCACCTACTGGTTTAATAAAATGCTGATTGGCTGAAGGCAGACAGGAAGTGTGGGCAAGGCTACCAGTGTAAGAAAAATCTGGGAACAGGAAGAACAGAGCAGAGATGCCAGACAGACCAGTGAAGAAGCCAGCAGATGCAGAGGCAACTATGCTACTCTGAGAAAAGGTACCAAGCCGCATGGCTGAACAGGATAAGAATCATGGATTAGTTTAAAAGCAAGAGCTAGGTAGCAATGTGCCAGAGCCATAGGCTGATTAGCGTAAAATTAATGCAAGTGTCTGTGTGCTTCTGTGGAACTGCGGGACTGCAGGTCTGGACCACAGGCCAGACAGGCCAGAAACTTCATACTACATTTTCCATCAATTCCTACTGTTTTTCCATCATTTCAGGGGTATAATTTTGTGTAGGAAGCAACAGGATGCTTAAAAATATGCCTGTCAGAGATGTCTTGCATACATTTAAACCTAAGCTTTTCTACTTACTAACTTTATAACACCTATCAAAGTTGCTTAACTGTTTTGCGTTTTAGTGTTCTAATCTATAAAGTTGCAAACTGTAAAATTAATTCCAGTTATTAATTTGGTTGTAATATTCTAATATGTGTAAAATAATACTCAGACTAGGTCTGACACAAAGTAAACACTCAAAAGATATCATTTTTCTCCTGAGCCCTGGATGCTGTGTGATCCCAACGTACTGATAGGGAAGAATAGAGAATGTTTCCTTTGTCATATTATGTGAAGGGGCTGGGACTACACTTAGTTGGACATTTAAAAGTTGCTAGGAGTTGTTGGAAACGTTTAGAGATCCAAAGGAAATGCTTCCTAGATATGTACCTCACTGTCTACATACACTTTCCTTAAACTGTTTATTTCTTGATAGGTCACCAATGATTTTTAATAACTCCTTTGGGACACTTAGATGATGTGATTTAAAATATTGCTTTATGTAGCTGTCACCCTAAAGAGACACAACTTTTAATATTTTGTGTGTGTATGATGAATGTATGTGTATATGTAGCTGAGTATACAGGTGCTATGATGCTGGTATGGAGGTCAGAGGATGACCCTAGGTGTCAGTCTTCACTTTCCACCTAGTTTGAGACAATCTCCTTATGTTGTCTCTGCTGTTGTTTATCAATCTGTACTACAGGCCAGCTGCCCTCCCCCTCCCCAGCTTTTGGGGGGTTCTCTTATCTGAGTCTCCCATCTCACCATAGCAGTACTGTTCACATACCTTTCTAATATCTACCAGTGTATACTTTGGGGTATCATAGTAATACCAATATATATTCTGTAATATTTACTGTATGAATTATTGTTTAGGCTTGCATAGTTTCCACCAAGAATATGAGGAGAGGACACAAGGGGGAAGATTTTTATTAAACAGAAATATTCCCAAGTTTTTTTTTCTTCAAAATTAGAATTTGTGCCTTATAAAAGTATTGAGCACTATATTCTTGCACATTTTACAGGGAAAAGATAATTATCCAACTTTACTTTTTTCCCAAAACAGACTTATACATCCAACAATGGTTTAGGGTGTGCTTAGTGGTGTTTTTCTAAATATAATTTAGCCATATATAGATATTTATAAAATGTACTAGGAAGATGAGAAGGAAAATTAAAAAGTGATTTTGGTTCTTTCCCTCCCCCCTTTTTTTTAAAAAAAAAAAAAACAACAAAAAAAAGATACTTAGTTTTAAAGGGACGTATGATTCTCAGAAGCAAATGTGGTATTCCAGGAAAGGAGATCTGGATACAGAGGGCTGAATCTCAGCTCTGACTATTCCTGTGCAGTCACAGACATAGAACCTCCACCCCACTATGTTCATGATCACTTCAAGCTGGCTAGGTTTTACCAACTTGAAACACGCTAGAATTTCCCGGAAAGAGGTTGACTCAATTGAGAAATAATTGTCTCTAGACAGGACATTGGGCCTGTTTGGGGGCATTTTCTTAAGTGACAATTAATATGAGAGGGACGCAACCACTTAAGGACAATGCCGCCTGTAGGTAAGTGATCTTGGATTATGTTATTAGAAGGCAAGGTCAGATTTGGCTTGGAAGATACATTCTGTGGGCACAGGCATGAGATCTTTGGCATAACTGGAGCAAGGAAAATTAAAATTTAAGCTAGTGTTGGCCTCTAGTTTTTTAAACAGACCCAACTGAACAGCTTAGATTCAGTGAAACATAATTTTTTTGTAAAACTGAAAAAAGGAAGGGGAAAAGAGAGGGAGAGAAAGGCAGAAAGGGTAAGGAAGAAAGGGGGGGGGAATAAAGAAAGGTACGCAAAGGATGAAGAGAACACCGGGAACCACGTAAGCTGTAGCATGGAATAAACCCTTTCCTCCCCAAGTTGCCTTTGGGTCATGGTGTTTATCACAAAAATAGAAAACTGGAGCCCTGTGTATCTTGGTGTAGCTTTGTTGCACCCTCTTTGTTCTCTCTGTGAAGTTGACAATGAGACGCCATCTCATTAAGCTGTGGTAAAAGTTAGCTGAGAAGACACGCACAAACAGGTGCACACACGCAAGTGTACAAATAGGATCATCCCTATAGGAAATTATCACTAGGGAGGGGTATCTCCTATATCTTCCTTTTAGGGTCCTGCTCACCCCTCCAGTGTAGTCAGTACAAAGACATAAGATTTAGATACCTATGCATTTGACCTACAGCCAGCTCTGCTGCTTACTGTATATGGACTTGGAATGGTGCTTACTTTCTGCATGTTGTATCTTGTGTGCTTTATAAAAGCAATGATACCTACTTTACATGGCCATACATTTCTCTCCTCTCCCCCCCGCCACCTTTCCACTTAGCCATTCAGGGAAAAGCTGACATTTGCCAAGTCAAAAGTTAGGGAAAGCAGTTGAGGAAGAATAGGCACTCGGAAGATAATTTATAAGGACATTTTGACTCATATGGCCATAGATCATACACATGATCACTGATTGCATGCCAGGCATTATTCTTAGCTCCTTACATATTTTATCTCAATCAACTATCAAAACAAACCTATGGTGTAGGTGTAACTGTTATTTAGAAGATTCAGGAATTGAGGGACAAAGATTATTTTAGCTCAAGTGAAGTTATCCTTAACCCCTTAGGTTCAATGGCTGCACTACATTGCCAAGAACAAGCTTATAGGTCTGTAACACGCACCAAGGAACATAAATTTGTAAGGAAAAATAGAGGCATCAAGGCTTGCAAAAGCTTCAAAGGAAAGACAAGTCAGAGAGACATGAGAGCATAGAGCAGCCACAGAGAAAAGGAGAACAGATTTGCTCTTTACTTACAAAACTATATCAATTATGCTGCTAGGAAATATTGATGTAAATCATGTATTTTAAAATTAACATAAATATGTGAAAATAGCTGATGGTTGGTGCATGGCTGGGCTCACTGTTTACACCAGTTATTCTTCAGATGAAAAAAAAAAATCTATTGAGAATTATAGGACTATGCCACCAATAACATGTGTCATTTTCCAATGTGTCAATGGAATGAGATAGTGAATGACCTTCAGATGACCTTTCAGTCATCTTTAATGCATGAACGAACAAAGCTTTTTATTATGGAACTATGACAGGTTCTCGAAAAGGTAATAGTGCCCCAAGTTCTCTGTTCCCAGCTGTCACTGCCTCCCAGGAGAAAAGGAAAGGGAATTTGGGGGATATATCATGACCTGAATTGCATGCTCAAGAAGAAAATTGTAGTGTCAATTTTTCCCAGCTTCAAGAGTTGTCCTGGGTGTGTCCAGAGGTGTGTAAACACACCCTGCTTACTCATCCTTATTGAAATACATTCTTTGGGTTGTAGTATGGCTTTCCTTGGCCAAAGTAGCATATAGTCCACTGTTCACTGTATTCTACTAAAGAAAGTTTAAATGGATCTTGTATAGTTTCCTTTGCTTGACTGGTTTGGTTTTTCTAATGTAGGTTCTTACTCTGTAGGCCAGACTTGTCTGGCGTTCACTGTATACACCAGGCTGGCTACAAAGTAGTAGCAATCAGTTTTTCTGCTTCTGTATCCAGAGTGCTGAGGTCACCTGCATGAGCTGCACACTCAGCTGTCCTTTAGGCTAAATGTTCTTGTTAACCATTTTCTACTCATTTGTAAGATTTGTATAGTTTTCTTCTGACTATGGCTTATATTTTCTAGCAAATGGAAATTGACTGAGTGAATACTGGAACATAATATAAATAAGACAGCAAAGCTGGATATATGGCACATGGAATGCTGACAGCTTTCTTGAAAGGTCAGAGGAAGCCTTACCTTTCTCCAGTTTCAACATATTTTAGTGACTTGAGGTTGACAAACATGCTCTTGATGAATGTTGTATTCTACGGCCAATCTCTTTTATTGTCACACATTCAAATACTGCCAGTTAAGCATACTAAAAATTGCTACCACTGGGGGATGTTACAGAGACAGACTCTCATCAATGCAATGGTTTTCATTCCTTAAAAGGTACATGTTGATGTTGTATTCTCCAATGTGAAAGTGGCTGGGATTTGAGGGGCATTATTTGGTTGAGGTTATCTCAGGATGGTGGGACTCCCATTTTTGGACTACTGTGTCTATAACAAGGCAAAGACTCCTCCTTCCCTCTCCCTCCCTCCCTTTCTGCTTTCTTTTCTCCTTCCTTGTCTCCCTTTTCGCTTTCTCTTCTGTAATTTTGATATAGCCTGCTCTACTTCACTTTCTTTTCATTGCTCTCACTCTGTTTCCCTCCTTCCCACCCTCTTCCCTATGGACTCCTCCATGCGAAGATGGACACATAAAACTGCTGTATAAATGCAGAGGATTATGTCTGAGTCAAACCTGCCAGAACCTTCATCTAAGAAAACCCCAAGGCTCTAGAAAGAAATACTTGTCTGCTTTTGGAAACACTGTTTGTACTGTTTGATTATAATAGTCATTTGGCTCATTCAAGTGGCTACGACACAATGCCATAAACTAGCTTTGTAAACAATAGACATTCACGTCTCACAGGAGAAATCTGGAGGCTTCCTCAAGTTCAAGGTACCAGTAGAATGTGTGGTTCTTTCCGTTTTCTTACAGATGGCATTTTATTTTTATGTCCTCACTCAGTGGAGCACTGCTGTTCTCTAGAGCCTCTATTTTTAGGACACTAGTTCTATATACAAGGTCTCATGTGGTCGTGACTTTGCATCCTAAGTCTTATACCTCCTAATAGCATTACACGCATGACTCATTACAAAACACAAATTTTTGGAAGTCTAGATGTGGTCAGAACCAGGCATGGCTAGAGCAAAGACAATGCTCTACTCTTTCTATGACAATAGCCTCAGGAATTGTGTTTCCTACTTATCTGAGAAGATTAGTGATGGCAAGAAAATTTTACATGCATACATACTAAACTAAAATATACATTCATGCCTTCACAATTCCCTTCCAGGCTTAGAAATATCTACCACAAACACTCTAACATGCTTTGAAAGTTACTTTCTCTTGAACCACTTTCTGTTATTTTATGAGCTTTAAAAGAATATATACATCTCCTTTAGATGTTTTTCTGGCGATTGGGTATGTAGCTGAGATGGTGAAGCATTTGACTGGTGGCCACTGGGCCCTGAATTCAACCCCCTCACCTTATCCCAGCACTGTAGAAATAGGAGATCAATAAAAGTTCTGCATGAATGTGTTTTAAATGGTTTTTCTTTTTGTAAATAAAATTCTTCAGTTGTAAAATAGTTCTGCCTGATTGATTTCCTTATGTGAATTGACATTTTATTACATAAATATAGGAAAATGATATAATATAACATCCTGGACATTTACTTTGTAGCCTTTATATTTGTAAACCTGAATGTATAGTATAGAGTTTTTTTGTTTGTTTGTATATTTTTCAAGCATAGTTTTCTGTGTAGAAGCCCTGGCTGTTTTGGAACTCTCTCTATAGACCAGGTTGGCCTCGAACTCACAGAGATCTGCCTGCCTCTGCTTCCCAAGTGCTGGGATTAAAGGCATGTGCTGCTGCAACATTCTTACAATGATGTTATCATATATATTGTACTTCCAATCCCTCCTTTCTGTAAAGTACAGATCTACATAACATATACTTATCACTTATAAGTGCTGTCTACATTTTTAATGGCTCAAGAGACTATTTCATAAAATGCAAAATTCAATTAAGTTTCCATTTCTCTGTCCACATGCAAAGCTGTACTGGAACCCCACTGAGCTCCACCGTGCACTTTGTCTCTGGCTGGTTTTCCTCTAGAGCAGCACCACTGACTAGTTGATACAGACACAGTACAGTCTGTAAACCTAAACCTGCCCCCTCTATGGTAGTCATAATGTTAAACAGCCCTGCTTTTAAGGCTTTAAGAAAATAAAACAGAGTTGGGTAGTGGTAGGACACCTGGTCTACAGAGTAAGTTTCAAAGACAGCCAGGCCTATATAGAAAAACCTTCTCCTTGAAAGAAAGGAAAGAAAGAAGAAAGAAAGGATAGAACAGAGAAGAAAAATATATTTATCATTACCTTCAGTATTAACCACAGACCTGTCATCGAGGGTTCCTGTCTTCCTGCCCTATCTACATTCAGGAGGTGAGCACAGATGCTTGTTAGCCTCACTAGTCTGGAAGAAGACCAAAGAGTCTCAGCGTAGGCAATGCCCCCCCCCCCCCCCCGGAACTTCCTTAACTCTGTTTCCTCTTTGACTGCTCACACACAGTTCATTTGTGTAGTGAGCAAACAATGCTGCCCTTCCTGCTGAGAGGAGGGCCTCTCATAGTATTTGCATGGGATCTGGGATGTAGGGCAATAATTCTGCCTCCTCCTTCCTACCCCCCCCCCCCACCTGGAATCATATGTTTTTCTCTTTTCTCCTGGTTGTAGAGCAGATTTTTCAGCCATCTTCCAAGGGAGGCACTTTCTCACTCCAGGAAAGTTCATGGAAAAGAGTCTTTGAGGGGTTCTGCATTTTTGAGAGGAAGATTCTACACTAACAGCTGCATCACGCTCAAATTTCTTTCATTTTGTTAAAAAAAAAAAAAAAAAAAAGCTGTTCTTGCCCATTTGCATAGCACTGGAGCCTCACTATACTGTGGATAAGTAAGTGAGGTGCCTTGTGCTTGCTTTAGGTTTTGGCATGGAGAGTTTCAGTTCTCTTTTCTTTTACATTTTGAAAACTTAGTCCATCCTCTGTAAGCCATGATTTATCTACATGCTGTGGAGTTCAAAAAAAAAAAAGAAAAAAAAAAAAAAGGCAGACTGAAAGCATTTTGAACTTAGGCATTTGTTTTCACAGCTGAGCCACTATTTTGATATGCAGAGTATTTATGTTGTTTTCCATATTTCAAATTAAAATCCAATTTAGACACTAATTTAGGTAAATCTGTGACACGGCAGGCTGAGTAAGTTAACACAGAACCTCTCCCATTATAAACACTGAGGTATTCAGGATAAATTTCAACAACCATAAAATGAAGCAAACAAACCTCTGCTTTGGAGTACAAATGAATTGAACTCTTCAGTTGGTGGAAATTACGAGCTGAGGAAGAGCCCTAAAGGTAGAGGTATGAGATATATAAACATTTAGGTAGGAGCAGAGAGAGGGAGGTGCATAGAGTACATATGGTCCCAGACTTAGAAATATGCCTCATGGATGAGCCACAAGAAATACTGGTAAGATAGTAGATCTGGACTGTTACAGAGCAAAGTGCAACCTGTATTGTATAGTCTATGTGGTACCCATGCAGTCCAGGAAACCTTTGCTTAAGGGATGGCCATCAAATGATTTCTAGGCCAGAGTAGATAAGAGAAAGTACTCTTAAGGAACATCTGGCTACACCAGCTTCTGGCAGGTGTGCCCTGCAAATAGACTTGGCCAAAAAATGTGCTCACAACTAAAATATCTATATATACATGAGGTAGCCAGAGAACCTGAAGCAGAGTCAGAGTATAGAACAACGCATGAATAAGCCTGTGACACACACAGAGGAGACAGACGTTCAGAGCAAAGACTGTTGAAAACATGCAAAGTCAGAGACATAAATTTGCCTAGAACTGAAAATATCTACTTCCAAAAATAGAAGGTATAAAGTAAGTACATAAACATAATTAAAATAACAGACAAAATTGAAAGGGGGCACTTGAGTACCCATAACAACACGCATGTGCTCTCAAATATGGCCCCATGCATACATACCATACACAGAGAGAAAAGAGAATACTAAATGACTTTTTAAATATGAAATTGAATTTTTGTTAAAGTTTTCAAGTAGTCTCTATCTGACTCAGTTATTCTGTATCCTCACCCAGCAAGTGATGTTCTCTTAAGAGCCAAATGCACTTGAAGCGATATTGTACTCCAGCCTTATTTTTGAAACCACTCGACCTTAAGCAAAGCTTCTGCTGCTTGAGTGTTAAAATGGAGTGAGATATGGTCAGCTTTCACTTTTCTGAGACGGAGATCTGTTCATGCCATCCCTTACCCTGGAAACTCTGGTGTCTGCCCAGTGTCCACCGTTCTTAGAGTTGCCATCCTGCAGCATTTTCCTGTAACTGAGTTGATAGCTCCTCTCACAGCATCCCTCATCAATTCTTAATGCCAACAGTTTCAGTCCTTCTCACATAGAAACATATTCGTCTCTCTCTCTCTCTGAACTTGCTGTCACCTTGCTTAGAATAGCTTTTCTTCAGAAAAATACCTTGTCCTGAAGTTCATTCTCCATCCTGAAATGTCATTTCTCCAGAGTGTTTTCTACCATATGTAAAGCTGCCCCTCCCCCATTCTTTGTAGCCTACCCCAGCTTCATTTGTTTCTTAGAATTTTTTTATTAATATATTGTTATTAGTTTCTTTCCTCATTTTTGGGACAGTATACCTATTTAAAGAAACTTAAGACAGCAAAAGGATATTGTGGCTCCATTTTTTTTTTGGCGAATTCATATTAGTAGGATCTTGAGAGAGCTGGTCATGGTGTATCTACAGTCAGCAAGCAAAGAGCAGCAAATGCTATTGATAAGCTAATCTTATCCTTCTGGGACTCCAGTCCATAAAATGATACTGCCTGTACACTTGGGATAAGTCATACTTAACATAGTCAAGATAGTCCCTCAGCAATGCCTAGAGCCTAACCTTATTTAGACAGTCCCACAGGCTTTTTTTTTTTAATTCTAGATCTTGTCAAGTTGGCAGTATTAATGATTACACTGACTTTGTGCCAAGTATTTATTTATATCTAGCCTTTTCTCTCTGCTACTTTTATCTAAAATGACTAGACAACCATCTGACACACTGTATATTCTTAATAAATATTTATTGAATTAATAAACTTATATTCTTGGCATTGTACTTCTTATTTAAGGGAAAGTTCCTCTTCCTCATCCTCTTCCTACTCATCATCCTCTCTTTTATTTGTAGATTTCAACCTCTCTTCTAAGGATTTAGGTGTCAGACTTATTAAGGTAACAGAACCTTCTGTCCTGTGCTTTCTTTCTAACACACTTTTGTAAATTCATTCAATCACCATTCAAGAAATAATGAGATTCCCCCATATTGAAATGCCTCTTCCGGGCTCTGATGTCGTTAGAGTAAATGTGGGAGGGGAAGTCTGAACTTGGTTTCTAGCGGGGGGAACTGTGAGAGACACACAGTAGTAACATAGAAGCACACTTCACATTATTATGGCTGGTTTGAGACAGTGGGAAGAGATGTAGAGAATGAGTGTGAAGGGGAAGCCGCTGTGGCCGAGACTTGCTATTTTAAAGACTGTGTGCCCTTTGCTCGGATTCTGTGCCACGAATGGGTTTTGGGGGAGAGTTACTTGATCAACTGATACTTACATAAGCTCACTCTTATGTGTGGGACACAGAATAAAGCATGGGCAAAGAAGGAAGTCATTAAAAGTGTGCAGTGTCGGAGATGATGGTACCAGGGATCAAGAGAGTAGGAGAAAAGCAGAATAGTGTCCTTGATCAAATTCAGGATAGATTCGGAAACTAGCATGACTTAAGGAAAGAGAAAATGTAGAATGCAAGAGAAACAGAATGGTTCTGGTGAATTGGATGCATGTCTGAGAATCTAAAAGAATGAAGCCACTACTTACAGACTCGACAATGTAGGTGTGGAGTTGCTATGCTGTTGACCAACATACATTTTGGACATGCTGAGACATCTATAAAATACTATAATGAAGAGTTTGACTTAGCAACTTTATATAGCATTCTGGAACTCAGAGAGAATGTCCAAAAGGAAGATGTAAATATAGGAATTATCAACATACAGATGACATTTAAAACCATCTGGAGAATGTAAAGATATAAAATTAGAGAATTTATTTCTGGGCGGTTCAAATTTATATAAATTGAGATTGGCCACTGGGAAAGCCAAGATAGTGGGGATCAGAAGCCAAGCACATGAGTGTTTTAAAGAGCTGGGAAGGATGATGTGTGTATAGTGCTCCTTGGTGAAGAACTTTGTCAACCAGAAATTAACCATTAACTAGCAGTGTACAGGTTATTGATGGACCTGAATTTTTGTTGAAAAATATAGGAGCTTCATAGGTATTAGCTAACAAGAGTTGGGAACGCATATGTGAGAGATAGGATAGACCACTTATTAGGATATGACCTTCACAAAGGTCAGAGAATGAAGACAACAGCGAGATGAGAAATAATATTCAGCCAGCTTGAAATTTCTGTCTGTAGCAATGGTAAGGACTATGTTTTGTGGCAACAACTATGCCTGTCTTCTTGATTATTTTGTACCCAGCATGGCACTTGCCAAAAAGCAGAAGCTCAATTACATAAATTGGAATAAATATATGTTTAAATTGTGATATATTAATGTTTTAGCTTTGAGATAGTTTCCTATACATTTTCTTTTAAATTGGACAAGTGTATATATATATATATATATATATATATATATATATATATATATATATATGCGCACTGGTGAAGAAAAGCAATCACAAGTCATATGATTTTTCTGTAACTAGTCACTCATTCTCCAACTGACGCAGTTATATAAGTGTTACACACCACCAAAATTCATATGTGGCATGAAAAATTACTTCAGTAAAGATATTCAAGAAAAGTAGTGTTTCTTCAGTGAACAGGGTTCAAAAATTATAGATAATGACAAGGAGTATTTTGCAAAGTAAAATTCGATTCAAGTTTTCACAGCATTGGGACCTGTTCATTTAGAGAGGTTGCCCAACATTCATAGCTATGTGTGAAAGGTTTCTTCATAATTGAGCAATGATGTACGTTTGTTTAATGGAACATATTTGTACAGCATGAGACTGGGTAGTTGTAGTATAGTAGATTCTAAACATGGCACAGGGAGCTGCAGACATGAATGAAATAAGGAAAGACAAGGTAAAACATGGGTTAATTGTAGCTGTATGTGAAATTAGGTGGTGCCATATACTGAGCAATGTAGTAAGAGGTTTCTGGCCCAGACTTCTGGGCCTAACCTCAAGGTTTAGACCCGCAGACCCACAGACCCTCAGAGACACACAGATGCTTACAATAGTTACAGGCTGATCAGCCTAAGGCTCACGCATATCACTTGCTAACTCTTTACCCTTAAACCAACCCATGACTCTTACCCTATTCAACCATGCAGCTCAGTACCTTTTCTTAGAGCAGCATAGTTGTCCTTTGCTTCTTCTGGCTTCTCTCTGGCCTTCGGCTCTCTTCTTCCTGTTCCTAGAGTCTCCTAGTCTCACCCACACTTCCTGTCTGCCTTTGGCCAATCAGTGCTTTTTATTAAACCAGGGAGTGGGACAATAACACAATCCCCTACATATCCCTTTTTCTCTTTTTAAAACAAAAAGAACTCCAAATCTAATATTCTTCCCCCCTTTATCTATAACAACTTATAAATAACACTGTAAATAAACACAAACATCCATAATCCATGTTTTGGGAATGTGGGCGTCATTCTCTAGGCTACTTCCTGCTGAATGGGGGCGGGGTGTTGGCAATCTGATGGGAATCCACAGAAAAATTTAGGATTATGCACAAGTCTTTAGTGGGTTGTCTGTAAGGCTGGGTCATCTCAGCCAGTCTCCTTGAAATTGTTCTGAATACAAAGACCTGAACCTTCAACAGAGGTGCTCTGAAATGTTGAATCATCTGGTCCATCCATTTCCAATGGAGATTTTCATGGAGATTTTCCTCTATCAAACTTTATGTTCTTTATCCAGGAATAAATCCACAGCCTCTCATTTTCTATGGAAATAAAAAGAAAACCTCTTCTCCAAAGTAGCATATGTTTGGATATCAGTTTTAAAGTCAACTCATTTACAAAATATATAGGTTGAATTAAACCAACAGCATTTATAATCAACTGTCTTTTAGCAGCTTTCACTATTTCATTTTCAGTCAAGAAGCTTAAAGATACGACAATAATATACGGTATCCAGACATTCTTTGTATTTTCCATCTTTACGTGCCTTATTTTTATTTATTTATTTTACTTTATTTCTTTTTGAAGGGCTTTCTCTACCTTTTCTTTTCTTTCTCTAAGCCTATGTATATATATTTTCAACACACTCTAAACCACTTAGACTTTTTACAAAAAACTGTCTTTACTGTATATTTATTTCTTAACTTTTTCTGTTTCTGACCACACCTTTGCTTGGCTAGGGTGATTGACTCCACCCAGATTCTTCTATTTCTTTCTGTTTCTGAACACACCTTTAATCTGCCAGAATTCAAGGTTGGTAGGATGGGTAGATGGCACCACCTAGCTCCTAGTCTAATTTCATAGAATTTATCTTTTTAGCCCAGCAACTCTGGGGAATTTTAGGGTCCATATAATCACCAAGTAAAGCTTTGCCATCTGCTGCTCATTAACTCCATTTAAGTATTAAGCAGCAGGGCCTCTTAAAAAAACTCACAAGTGTTTTGCCTCTAAGGCTGAATCAAGAAGTTTCTCTTAAAAAAGCCAAGCCTTTGCTTGCCTCTGGCAAACAGAACTGATCCATAAAAACACCACTACTAGAAAGCCATCTTTGATTCCTTTCCCTTTTTGTCCTTATGAACAGAAACCTTAAATACATCATTTATAACTTTTTGCTTATATTGAGGATTCTGTGAGACTTCAGGAACAAGCCATTTTACACCTTAAGCTGCACTCCAAAAGCCCACCATTGTAGCTCAAGCCCACACACCTCACCAGGGCGTCTCTATACCACGGCTCACATGAGAGACACAATTCAGACACTGCTTTGGGCTCTAGACCATTTTTAAGCTTTCTATGACTTTATGTGGGTATATATCATGTATATCACCCACGTTGGGCTGCCATTTGTAGTAGGAGGTTTCTGTTCTGGACTTTTGGGCCTACCTAGCCTCAAGGTTTAGGCCCGCGGACTCACAGACCCGTAGAGACACACAGAAGCTTACTATAGTTTTAGGCTGATTGGCCTAAGGCCCAGGCAGATAACTTGCTAGCTCTTTACCCTTAATCTACCCCATGACTCTTATCCTGTTCAGCCATGGGGCTCGGTACCTTTTTTTTAGAGCAGCATTGTTGTCCTCTGCTTCTTCCAGCTTCCCTCTGGCATTCTGCTCTGTGCTTCCTGTTCTCAGAGTTTTCTTAGTCTGGTAGCCCCGCCCACACTTCCTTCCTGCTTTTGGCCAATCAGTGCTTTTTATTAAACCAGTGGGTGTGACAATTATTTACAATGTAACAACATAATCTCCCACAGGGCAGGGGATGAAATAATCAAAGATACATATTTACTAAGTAATTTGAACATTAGTAGCAGAGTAAATTATATGGAGAATTGATGTTTTACAAAAATTACTCTGAGAGATTTTCTTCAAGGAACATCATTGAACACAATATCTATAATAAATAAATTAAAAAATAGTTGATTTTCTGAAATTAATAGATATATCTTTACCTGGTCTACTTTCTAGATCTCCAGATTGTATTAAGTATGCAGACAATGGAGCACTTTGTTTAATGAACTCTATTAATTTTTGAGTTATCAGTGACTTTGACCATTTTTCTGTGGTATCTGAATAACATGGGCAGACTCTGAGAAGATAGGGGAACCAGACCGAAAGATGAGCTGTTAGTGAGATGTGAGACTGTCTAATAAGTGGTGGAAATAAGGACAGGAAAATGTCAAAAGGAAACATGTTGGTCCATGAAGTTGATGAGATTAGCTTAGTACTGAGTGATCTTCCAGAAGCAGGATATAAATTATCAGGATTTTTGCATAAGAAACCCATTGAAGATTGCAATAAAATTTTAGAAGCCTAGATACTGCATAATATGTGTTACTGAAGAAACTATCTATATAAAGCTTACCTTAGGATCTTGAGAAGTAATAGCTCTATATTCTTTAAATAATTAAAATCAAGTATTTTGGGTCTCCTAGGCATAATTTTCAGTACTCAGATTAAAATATATAAAGAATGCCAAGTAAAAGATTTTTTTTTTTCTTTTCAGGAAATGTATATGCATGTCAGTAAAATGAGGTACCTCCCCCTAACGCATGACATACTCAGAGTACTTGCATAGTCTGTGTACAGGGCCAAGCAGGAGTTCCGCTTCTCGTCTTAGCTTTCTCTTGCACACTGTGCTAATGACATGGCCGCTCTCTCTATGAACACCTGAATTACAATTCTAAATTCCCATCTCTCCCCTACATTCTGAGGCCTCACTCTCTGTACTACCCACTTCAAAGCAGCATGTGCTTCTTAAAGCTGAACTCATCAGCAGTTGGCAGGTGTAGGCAACGAAAGGCATTCACAGTGCCTGAAAGGCTGGAGTGCAAACATTAGAAATTAAATACTTTTCTTAATTTCAACAAACTGAGATTAAATAAAATGCAACATATGATGTCCTTTTGTTGTGTTTAAATCCACTGCATAATTATGTCTACCTGCATTTCTGTTCAGAAAATACGTGTAGCAAAACATGCAGGTGCATTTTCAAGGTCAGAGTTTGGAGTTTGGAAGAGAAATATGGAGCCAGACGGTAAACTCATAGGAAAATTAAGTCAGCCAGCTTTCCCCAGATGGTCACCTTTATACTGGTTTTTTTTTTTTTTTTTTTTTTTTTTTTGTAGCTTGTGAATTAGGCACCTGTGTTTTCTTCAATGCACTCCCTGCCAGGTGAACTCTTGCATTTGTCATCTTAATTGCAAATTAAAAATGTAAATTCTGATGCTTCTTTGTTGTTGTTTTCAAAATTAAAAAAAAAAAATCTCATGTTTTTAGCTGTTGTTTTTTCTTGAAATAAAATTAACGTTTTAGAGTTCCTCAAATGTTTGTTTAAATTTTACAGTTCATTAGCTGGTATAAAGAAAATCCAGCCAGAGTGACTACATCTACATCAACAGTTTCATGTTGCCTTCTTCGAGAAGCTGACTTGAGTAACCTTTTTGACTTCTGCAATTTTAAGTGTGGTACTTATTTTACTTAGAAAAAAATAGAACATTTTTAAAAGTTCTATTAATAATGATAAGAATAGCTATGTGGATTTCATACTTAATTGGTTTCAACAGTTTCTCTAAATGCACTCATCCGAACATTGCATTGGGTGTTTCTCCCTACCTGCATCTACACGCATGAGAAGAAAACACGGCTTTTTTATATAAACAATGTGGTAAGCAATGTGTTTTTCTTAGTCTCTGCTTTCAAAATCTTCTGGCATTTGAGTTGGCATTCTATTACTGAAATGTCAGATAAGGATAGGAAGCCACCCCTCCCATCATGGCTTAATAAACCCGATAAACCAGCACAATGACTTCCTCTTTTTTGCATTATGTGAATTAATAAGAACTGACACATGCATGATGCATGTAAGGAAGAAGAGACTCCTAAGAGAGACATATTACACTTCTTCCTTATCTGCTAGAGTCACCCTTAATAAATGTAGCACAATGATAAATGCACTGATAAGAAATGAAGTACTTGTACCCAAGTTTAAATATTCAGTTTATGTCCCACTAAAGATAAGAAAAAATAGTAAATTATAGCAGAAATTGTTCGCGTTAATGCCACTTGAAAATTAATGCCTTCCAGATAAAATTTGTTATGTATGAATAATTTATCTTATATTTTAAGGGAATTAAGTGCTGAGATCTTAGTGATCTTGTTCAAAAGATATGACAAAGATAAGCTGATTGTGATCTGCTCCCAAATAAACTAAAACCCAGCTATTTATTATAACTTCAGAACTTTATTGAACAAGCCATTCTAAGTTCATTCCGATTGCCTGTTTATTCTGAGTGAATTAGAGTGTAATGGCTTATAAATTTGAAAAGATACAAGTATAATTTAAATGGATCTAATCGTTTATAAGTTGAGCTTTCCCTCATCAGCCAAGAAAATATTAAATTACTCTACAGTAGAAGAGAAGGTATCCGGTTTGGTTTTACATTAAAATACTTTATTTATAATATGTAAAATTAACTACTCCATCGTGCTGTTTTCCTGTCTTCCAAATGTGAATCTCCTGGAATGTTCTTAAAATTACATTTATAAAGCCTTCTGAAACATTTTTATGTGTACAAAAATTGAATTATGATTACAGAGTCACAAGAAACAATATTGAGTAGCACATGTTCATTACCATTGGATGGGGAAAAAACACTCAAAATGTTGCTTTCATTTTCTGGACAGGTGTTTTGGCTCATTTACTTATTGACTGTATAATGGCTTGAAGCTGAGTCACTAAGAAAATTAAAGTATACTCTTGGATATTGTTCTCATGGAGTTTATAAACTAGAAGACAGCTATTCATCAAATAATCATGATTACAAATGTTAAATTACAACAAAGGTAGTAGGATGTGAAAGCAAAAGTAACTGGCATTATGAGAGAACCATGGCATACATTAAACATTCATTGGTAGACAGCTAATATTAGTTGACTGGGTTTATGGAACTAAAACTGAATGATAGGGATAACATGGGGAATTGTCCCAAAGAAAGATCGGGGGGGGGGGGGGCGATGATTTTCTTAATAGCTGAAGTATAAGCAATCACTCCGTGCTAAAAAAGGCATAAGAAAAATGTTTACTACAAACTGGGGGGGGGGGGGGGGAGACAGTCATTGTAACCAGATAGTTAAGACCTAAGGCTTTAAAGAAGCTCACGGTGTCAGAAGAATTTGAAGTGGTAGATGGTCTTTATAAAGGACTTACCTTCTGCATTAAAAAAAAAAAAAAGTTTAGTCTCATTACAAAAGCAATGCAAAAGTGTTTGAATTTGTCTAAAAGGAGGAAATGATGTTCATCAAGAGAGGATTTTGTATAAAAAAGATTCTAATGGGATCCAATTGAAAAATGCAAAAATTAGAAGACTCTTCATACCGGCGAGTGATAAGGCACTAGAAAGGAAGAAAAATGAGAAAGAGGAATAGGTTGTATGTAGGTTGGCATGACATCCCATACAATCATAAAATTAAGGATAGGCAGGGGGAAGAAGATTGGACTAGCCTCAACTGAATGTACCAGGCTTTGCTGACTCCCTATGGGAGGCCTTATCTTTTCAGAGGAGGGGATGGGGAATGAGCGGGGGAGTCTTGGGCGAGCAGGAAGAGAGAGGGATCTGTGATTGGTATGTAAAATGAATTTAAAATTCTTAAAAATAATGCCTTAACAAAACAAAAAAATTTATAAGGATGCAATCTGGACTGGAGAAATCTCCAAAGATAAGCATTCCATATCTAGATCCTGAGATAGGTTATTTTTTGAGAGATAAGTCTAAACACAAAATTTTTAAAAACTGGGGAAATTTGAGTTCAAGTTTTTAAAAAGTTAAATTTTGTTATGGACAAAACATATCTTGGACATCACATTCAATAGCGCTCTATCTTTTGAGCATTTTGTAAATTCCTGTAATGGCAAAAAATAACAGCTTTGATGTGTCACATCTGTGGGAATAAGTATGCAAATGCAATCAGGAATTGTACTGTTTTAATGTCAATAGCTGGTTCTCCTCTGTGGTCCAAGACCTCACCAGCCAAGGTAGCTGGTTAGATCTGAATCTGTTCCTACCGATCAGGCTTGAAGTCCAATTTTACATGGCTATTGGTTACTCTAAGATAGAAGTGCCACTATTGCATCTTTGGAAGTATATTGTCATTTGGTCATTGTTATGTGGTTCACAGGCCATAAACCCTATATGTAAGGCTCAGTGGAGGTTACTGACAAAGAAGTAGAAAGATAAGAGCCAGAGGACCAAATTAACACACACAACATAGCATCTTCTCTGCATGACGGAGAGCTACACTCATATTTCAGTAGTATGGTTTCCAAAACAAGACCTGAACAATTACACCAGCAGATGATACACCAATGTGGGTAGGGGAAGCTCAGAGGCTCTACTACCCTATGAGAATAACCAGTAACTTATAAGAAATAAAAATTCATTTGAAATGAGGTAATTCAAAAGAAAAAAAGCATGGATTTTTTTTTAAAAACTGATCTTTATTTTAAAACATTAATCTCTATGTAAACAAACACAAGATTACTGCCTTGATGGTGAATTGGTAAATTCTACCAAATATGTAAGTAACAAATATTATCAGGTCAATGCAAAGTCTATCAAAAATACTTTAAAATTCTTCCATCACTTTATAGTAGAGATTCTAAGTCTGAAACTAGACAAAGATAATACAAAAAGTCAGACTTAAGAATTTATCATGGATATAAAAGTACAGATGCTTAGCAGATTGTTACCCTATACAATTCAGCAAAAGAAACATATACATAGACACATGTATGAGTAGAAGGTAATATCTATCATGTGAGACTATCCAAGAAAATCATAAATGCTTTATCATTTGTCAGTCAATTCAAATAATTCACTAACACAAATATCATCTCAGTACACGTAAAAATAAAAATATCCAGGTGCTGGAGTGAATGAAGGTTAAGTCTTTGAGGTGACTGGGTTAATTTTCCAGCACACACATGGCAGCTCACAGCCATCTGAAATGCCAATCCGAGAGGATGTGATATTATCTTCTCACCTCCATGAGTACCATGCATACATGTGATACACAAACACACATGCAGACAAAACATTTATACACATTAAATAAAAAAATGATTTTTAATTAATTAAAAGCATTGTTTAAATTCCATAGCCATTCATAGTATAGACACTTAGCAAATTAAGAATAAGACTCTTCAAATTAATAAGGACCTTCATATAAAAACTTTACCAGATATTTTACTTAATAGTAAAGGGCTGAATTCCCCCCTCTGGGCACAAGTAAAACATATATGCTCTCATTATTTCTAATCAGTATTTCACAAGAGGTCCTCATCAATATGATAAGATAAAAACAGTGAAATAAATGATCCATAGCTAAGAATGGTTGTAAATTTTATTCACGGACAGCATTTGTCTATATAGAAAATTGCATAAAATCTACCAATAAAATACAAAAACGTCACCCCTCACCATGAAACCTCTCTTTGCAATGGACTGGGCCCATTACAAAAACATCACATCTAATCAAAATACAGAGTGCGGAGCCCAGTCCCAGATGGCTCTTCTAAGCACAATTCCCATACATAAAGGTCAAGGACAGAGAGATTCTAAGAGCCAAAAGATAAATTATCCTACGAGATTATGTTTCCAAGGGGAGTCAGAAGCTATACCCACAGTTCTCACCAACATGAGCTGAGGAAGGGCACACCAATAGGCATAGTAATCAGGGCTAGGGAACACTACGGAGGACTCTCTTCTACACAAATAATTAAATATCGAGGGCAGAAGAAATAGTCTTCTCCAGGAGTGAGCACACAAAATGGTTACTTAATACCAAATGGACAATCCAGAAAACATACATATATGCAATGTTACATTGGCAGAGTAGATCATTTTTTTATGCATTTAGGATCATCTTCCTACACACACACACACGCACATGCACACGCACACACATGCGCACAACTAATCAATGAATTTGGAAGAGAATAAGAAGGATAATATGGAAAAAGTTTGGATGGAGGAAAGAAAAGGGGGAAATGATATAATTATGACACAATCTCAAAATCTTAAAAGAAATAATTTTGAAAAATCCACTAGTAAAGTTAGGGCTAGGAAGATGGCTCAGTGAGAAAAGCCATGCATTCTGGCTAGTGTTATGTGAACTCAACACAAGTTACAGTCATTGAAGAGGAGGGAGCCTCAGTTGGGAATAAGGTTTCCACAAGCTTGGTCAGCAAGATAACCCTGTAGATCATTTTCTAAATGAGTGATGGAGATGACTCAATCCAGTGTGGGTGGAGCCACCCCTGTATTGATGGTCCCGGGTTCTATATGAAAGCAGGCTAAGCAAGACATGAGGAGCAAGCCAATAAGTAGCATGCCTCCATGGCCTCTGCATCAGTTTCTGACTGCCAGTTCCTGCCTTGCTTGAGTTCCTGTCCTAAGTTCCTCCAATGATAAACAGCAACGTGGAAGTAAAAGCCAAATAAACCCTTTCTTCTCCAAATTGGTCATCGTGTTTCATCACAGCAATAGTAACCCAACAAAGACGCCATGAATGTGTGAGAACCTGAGTTTAGATGCCCCAGAATCAGGTGAGGGTGAGCAAATTAGTGTAGTTGTTCCCTGCTCCTTTGACAAGTAACAGGAGAATCCCTGAAAATCTATACAATGGCTAGCCTAGTGTACACAGAGGCAATCACCAAGAACCCCTGCTTCAAAGTGAATGCCAACATGCTGCAATTGTTCTCTGTCTCTTACACTCATGCTGTGGCATGCACATGTCCAAAATTAAACACATATGTGTACACACACATGCACGCACACACATGCATACAAAGGCAATGAGAGGAAGAAAGAGAAGGAGAGAGGGAGGAAGGAAAGAAGGGAGGGAGGGAGGGAGGGAGGGAAGGAGGGAGGGAGGGAGGGAGGGAGGGAGGGAAGAAAAGACTAGAGATGTTTCTGAAACACATCTGATAAGAGATTTGTATCATAAAATATAAATAACTTTTAAGATTCAATAATAAAAGAAGTTAATCCAGTCTTAAGGATGAACAAAGATTTGAGCGGGCACTTAGCTAAGAAAGATCATGAGGACTAGGCATGTGAGATGTTCAGCCATTAGCGTTCGGGGGAAAGCAAATTAAAATGCCACCTAGCTATTTCCATTCAAATTTTAAAGGCCTCATTTGTATGTATGAGCTTGAAGGAGGTAAACCTGACATTATTACTCTGATGAGTGTTGTATAAAAATGGCTCATTTCTCATGATCGGACATTATTTCTAGTCTCAATACCTGATGTCCTCTCTCTCGAGGAATTGTTTTTCATTTCATAATCAATGTCGATGTTCCCCTAAATATCTCTGTGTTCAGAACCTCGGGGAAAATTATGTTTGGTCCTTTGAAATTAGTTTTTTAAAGGTAAAATGTGAGGCTGGGGAGGTAAATGTATCACAACTTTTATAAAGTAGCTCATCATGGAAGGCGTGTTGGAGATTTACACTTATGTTCTCTGTAACACTATTCACCATTACCGAAATATGGGATCAACCTAGATGCCCACAAGAATAAAGAAAATATTCTCTATATATTGTGTATCAATGTTCAACTTTTATGAAAAAAGAAACTCCTTTTACCTTCAGAAACAGAAAGTATCTTATTTCTTTGACATGTCAAAACAAAACAAATAAACAAAAAACGTGCATACAAACAGAGTGATATGTATTACACCAGTGGTAGTCAGAGGGTGCAAACTATCAGAGACCTAGTGTACAAAATTATTGAAATTTTATTTAAATTTTCTCATCACAAGATTAGTGTGGATTATGAGGAATTTGTTGGTGGACATTGTCAAAGAGGCCCATAGTTTGCAGAGGCATCAAACCGTCTACTGTATATGAAATATACGTCCAAATATTTTGTCTATAAAAAATTGAATAAAGACTAGGAAAATGGTTCACTAAGTGTTCAAATCTCCAGAATTTGTAATAAAAATAAATTTTTTTTAAAAAAAACCTGGACTTGGCCACTTACGACTATGACCCTGGCACTGTGGAAGGTGACAAGTAGATGATCCTGGAAACTCTCTGGCAGCTCCCTTTGCTAAAATGGTGAGCTTCTCATTCAGTGAGCAATGTATCACAAAGTAGTAAAACACAAAGCAATGCCTAATCTCTCCTGCCCTCTACATCCATACACATTAGTGTGTGGATTAACACAGACATTCACCATAGACATGTAATATACACTGAAACACTCACACATGACTAATGATAATAAAGGAGCTGGAGAGATGGCTCAGTTGGCTAAGGCCATTTGCTGTTTGTTTCAGAGATCCTGGGTTAATTTCCCAGTATCCACATAACAGCTCACAACAGTCTGTAAACCAATTCCAGATCTGTCACCCTCTCTGGCCTCCACAAGCACTAAGTACTTCTGATAACATATATATATATATATATATATATATATATATATATATATATATATATATATATATATATATATATTTAACTTCATGCTCTTTGGCCTATGGCTCAGGCACATTGCTAGCTAGTTCCTTCATCTTAACTCAACCCATTTTCATTAATCTGTCCTACCACATGGCCCGTGGCTCACCTATGTTCCTCACTTGCTTCTTCTTGGGTGGCTGGCTCAGTCTGTCTCTGACTCCGCCCTGCTTCTCCTACCTATGCTGTGATTTCCCCTCCTACTTTTTCTGTGGTGCCTGTCATGGCCCAAAACAGCTCCTTATTTAAAGATTGATATTCACAGCATACAGAAAGGCATTCCCACATCACTTTCCCCTTTCTGTCTAATCAAAAAGGAAGACTTCAATTTTAACATAGCAAATTTACATATAACAAAATAGCTATAAAGCAAGAATTACAGTTGCAATATATACTCTATTTGTAGTTAGCAAAATTAAAGAAAATACTCTATCTTCTACCTTATCCTGTGAATCTAAAGTTTTATATCCAATATACCTTTCAAATGACTAAGAAAAACTATACCTATAACTATCTAATCTTCAACTACATCAAAGAACACAGAAGGATATATTTACCCTATATGTGTGTGTGTTACATATATATACATATTCTGATTATATATATATACACACACATATACGTATACTCAAAACACTAATATACATTAAAAACAAATAATTAAAACATTAGTATGAACTAAAGATATAGCTCAGAGAGAGAGAGTGTGTGTGTGTGTGTGTGTGTGTACTTGCCTAGCATATGAAAGGTTCTGGGTCCCTTCCCAGCACTAGAAGAAAAAAATAAAAATAAATGGATGACTAAATAAATAAATACTATTTTAAAATGTATTTTAACATGAAGCTAAAATTATTCAATTAAATTACTTTGAATTACACTATAAGCTTTTGCTAAGAAAAAAAAGAACTTGGTGATAATGATGACAATACAGACAAAAGAAACTGAAAGATGTAAATCTAGAGAAAAATCTCAAGCATAAGATATAAGATCTCAAGTCCAGTCTATAAAACTCCCAGAAGTTAGTTTATATTATAATTAGAAAATAAAGTACTTAAAGTACCCCCAGTGACTTTTTATACTGTTTACAATTTATTTAATACTTCATAAAACTATCCTCATGGTTAAAGGCCATTTCGCTAGTTATTTGTTATCCCAAAGTGAATGATTCCAAAACAGTTGCTTCCCTTCCTCCTCTGTTCCTGATGTTTGATTTACAAGAGAAACATCAATACAAAGCCTGAGGAAGTAGCTCCGGGGGATCTAGAATAATGAGAAAAAAATCTCATTATTTTGTGATATTTTCACTTAGAAGTTTAAAATCTTTTTTTTTTTTTTGTATGCTGCCTAATAATAACCAAGTGCTTGACAAGATGCCTACACTACTTACTATAACCGTGGAAACCACTCAGCTCTACTCCACCCTCTAATCATCATTTAAAGATGGAGACTGTACCACACTAACTTGACTACACAAAGCCGTACATAGCTAAAGAACTGGAAGACGCAATGATAAAATGGTGAGGAGAAAGAGGGAACCTATTATTAAGTATCTTGATAGCAGAACAATATATCCAACTGTCAGTTCAGATAAAAATATTCATCCGCTTCCTAGGATCAGTGTACCTGAGGACAAAACAGTTGAATTTCTTGTTTTTTACAACAACCTTTCAGAAAACACCCAATTTCATTGCTCGTCTCTCCAGCAACTTCATGATTGTATTTCTCTTCCAGTTTCTGTTCCTCGGTGGAAGGGGAATTGGAATTTACCAGTTATATTACACTATTACACACACACACACACACACACACACACACACACACACACACACACACACCAATTTGCCTCTTGTTCAGATGGAATCACTCTAGAAAGTATCTAGTTGTGTATTTACTAACCTTCAGAAATAACACAACTGACTTTTGTGCCTCATATCTTAAGATACCAGCTAATAAGCTAATTTTTACCAAGAGGTCCTTAGAGAGGTAAGTTATAGAAGAAAAGGTCAAATACACAGTTAACATTTAAACTTTAAAGGTAAAATACAGGTTTTGCTTACACACTTTAGAAAGTGTTCTGTTGTTTGTTCATAGAGCTGCATAAAAGCAGCTGGCATCATAAGGAACCAAAATAAGAAACAGAGTGGACAGACAGTCAAAATGCTCGCTGTGTAGTTGAGGTCTCATATTTTAACATCCAGGTTTTAATATTTTCCCACATGCTAACAAAGTATAATTGGAGGGCACATATACCCTGTATTCATTTTAAGTAATTTTTTAGATAATATTAGAAACTTCCATGCAAACAATTCTATTTACAAAGAGTTGAACTTTGGATTGTGAAGTTTTGATTCATTGTTGACAGAGCTTAGAAAACTGAATTCCCTAAATCTTTCCATGAGTGCTAAAAATGACCTGGGGTCTACCTTCTAGCCAAACTCATTGATACTCTAATTTGTAGGTGAATTTGACCAATAATGAAAGATGGATTCCAGTTCCTTGAATGTTTTCTATTCAGAATTTTTATTTTGTAATCTAAATCTTGCCAAATATAACTTGACACAGTGTCATTGCTTAAGTGTTTATATGATACAAAGAAATTAAATTTAATACAATCTTTTCTATTTAACAAGCACTGTTAAGTGTCTTCAATTGTCACAACACAATACTGTACTCAATGACATATACAAAAGTTAGTTTTAAAAAAATAAGTGTTCTAGTATTCTGGGGCTAGTGAAATGACTCGGTAGTTAAGTGCTTTCTGTGCAAACATGAGGACCTAAGACTGAATCCCCAGAACCCAGTAAATGTCAGGTGAGTGTGGTTGCCCTCCTGCAATTCCAGCTTTGGAAGGTAGACACAGAGGATTTCCTACAGCAACCTGACCAGTGAGTCTCATCAAATCTGGTAGCACTGGGTTTAATTTATTGATCTTGCCTTATAATACAACAGCTATGAAGGATGAAGGCTAACCTTGGGAGTCTACAAGCATGTGTACCCATACCATGTGCACCCAACCACCCACATGCAAATATGCATATACATGAATACCATGCCTACACACGTGAAGACCAAGAAAGAAAAGAAATACAATAAGTGTTGTAACGTTTAGCATAAAAGAAAACAGTAATTTTTTCAATTTCTTTCTGACATGTTAAGACAAGCTACCTTTTGTCCAAATCAATCCTCATAGTTCTGAAACTGGAATCGCCAGGTATTCATTTGTATGGATAGCATCAAGGTCAGAAAGCAGAACACTGAAATAAACTGATTGCACTGTGATTAGGAATGAGATTGTGTGATGAAGGACTGCAATCATGTGGAGACATGGATGCAAGATTAACTAGAAAAGTGAGGGAGAGAATACAGAAGAAAAGGAAAGGCATACAACAAAATATGAAGGAAAATGCATGTACAAGAGAGGGGAGGCCTTTCTGAAATCCTGGGTCCCCTGGTGATGATGGTAAGCAAATCAAGTTTCAACTTTATCTTCTTGAGGAAAAAAAAAAAAAACAACAAGATGATTTTTGTTGAGTAAGTTTTTAAAAAGTAAAATGCTGGATATAGCTCCTAGGAAATGGGAACACATTACTCATTCTGACTACATTACAGCCATTGTTTAACAAGAAAGGCTGTATCTTAAGCTTTGTGTACCTAAAGATTTGTTTATTGGGAAAGTAATCACTTTCAAATGAAATAGATACCTTCCATTGCAGAGGTTCTCTGAGCAACTAGAGCTTTTCATTTTGTAGCATGAATTATTCCCTCGGAGGCAATGAGTTTGGCAAACACTTTTGAGCAGCTCTAGCCAGGATTTGTCATTATATAAATTCATAACTTAAATTTGCAATGTTGTCAAACTTGTCTCTGTGCAATGTGGTTCAGTATCAAGCCAAACCCCATGTAGAAGAGATCACCTAGCATTTGACAATATGTACAAAGGGCAATGTTTCCCACAGCGAAATGAGGAAATATTTTTGTTGCATTTGAGCCAGTTCTTCCAGAGGTGAGCCAATTAGTTGGCATTTAAGAAACATAGCAGGTTGTTGGCAAATCAAAGCAGTGACAGTATCAAATGAAGAGGACACACTAATTGTCATTTCTCATTAATGACTTGCCAGTTGGCAGGATTTTGTTTGTATCACAGTGAAGTCCAAAGCTCCATTGACCACTGATGTTTTTTATGTTGTTACACATACTCAGGTGCATCATTTTAGATACAGCTTATTCATCTATTAAAGAACTAATCGACTGGTGTTTCATGTGCATTTTGATGGGGGGGAATGCATTCTTAATAGTAAATTCTCCAACAAATACCTTGTAGAGAGTGCTGACTTAGGGGTAGATATAGTTGTGTTTGGTGGTTGCATTCAAAGTTTGGTTGGTCAAGCATAGGAGTATGTCTTTTAAAACAGGACATCTAGTTACTTCATCAAAAGGACGTCCAATTCTAAGAACTTCATCTTCTCATTGTACATTTCGCCAGAAATAAAACAGGAAGTAAAGATTCAGAGTAATCAGAGATAAATAGAAAATAAGAAGCATGTTTCAAATGGAGATGGTATTCTAGGAACTTATACTACAACTGCGGTGTACTTAAATTCTCACTTAGACCTCACAGTAACTGCATAAAGTGAGTACGACCAAGCTATATATAGCTTTTGGACTTTTTTGATTTTAGATTTATAATCACATCCTTCAGTTAATTGATGCAGTGATGAAATGTTTTAGATAATCCCCTACTGTTTTGAAGGGTCATTATGACTACAAAGAGTATAAGAAGAACATATCACCTTGAAAACAACATTATCAACTTGATATCATCTACATACAAAACAATTTGGATTGCTTGATTCTTCTATTGTTCTGTCTTGATACTTATAAAATTTGTTGACATCATCTGTCTATCCAGAATAATTAAGATATATCTACAAATCAGAATATTCAGAATAATTAAGGTAGCACAGAAAAGGTATGCTACTGCCAACAATGTTCCTTATCAGACAACCGTGGCAAACATCAGGACATCAATTCTTTTCATACCTATGTGTGCTTTATCTCTATGTCTTGCTGTACTTACTGTGACCTGCTCAGTCAAGCTTCTTTATCTTTTTGAAAGGCTGTTAGAATACCAATCCTCCTAACAAATGTCCTATATGCACCATTGGTCCATTATAACTAATCCGCAGGCAGCATCCATGGGAATGTTTATGAAGTTTGAACCAGATTGTTTTACTGTTTGGCCAGATGACCTCTAAGAACTCTACCTAGACATTATACAACAGCAACAAGACCCAGTTATAAAATCTTCGGACAATATCCAAGTACTTGTTTATTTCTCAGACTTTGACCCTTATCCAGTAAGGTACCAGACCTATTGCTCCTTGGCTTGTGAGAAACATTATTAAATATTTATCTATTTTGCAAGACAGTGACACCATATCAGTAACATCGAGTAGGATGTAATAGGAGAATTTACGTAACAGAAATCAGTGAGTGCTAGAAGTCAAGGCTGTTTTTAGTTTTGTGTGTTTGTTCTGAAGATCTAGTTGTTAATAAACCACCACACAACTATTGTGATTGCTCTCTGCCTCGACTGCAAATTTCTACTGATGCTGGCTTTGCTGGCTAGTTTTTGTAAGCTTGACACACAACAAGATATGTCTGGGAAGAAGGACTCTCCATTAAGGAAACGTTACATCAAATTCTCCTGTGGGCATGTCTGTGCGGCATTTTCTTCATCCCTGACAATGGTGGAAGGGCCCAGTTCACTGTGGGTGGTGCCAACCCTCATCAGGTGGTCTTTGGTGGTGTAAAAGCAAACTGAACAACCCATGGTAGCAAAGCAACTAAGCAGGGTTCCTCTATTATCTCTCCTTCAGTTCCTGCCTTGGTTTCCAGCAATAATGGAGCATAACTGAATGCTGTAATAAACCATTTCCTCCCTCATGTCAGTTCTGGACATTATTTTATCACAGCAACCAAAAGCGTGTGTGACACTGATATTCTAGCATATATGCTTTGTTCCCCCTTTAGGAACTTTATTTACATTGTTCTTTTTAGGAATCTTCTTCCTTGGATGTTCACATTGCCCTGAATCTATACAACCAAATCTAAACAACATTATCCTAAAGAGGCTATCCATAACTAAATTAATCCAAGGGACTAATGTGTATCATGCCAACTAGTTTTGCTATAATCTCAGCTTTGCAACTTAGAACAGTGCTATGGAAGTCATGTTCCTCTGTTCCACATGGCCCGAATTTGATTTTAAACCACAGGGGAACAAATACTAAAACATAGACTTCTCTAACAGACAAGAATCCTAAGGTCAGACTGCTGAATAAGGACAGCAGAGCTAGGGGCCTTCCTTTTCTGCTTCTGCATTCTTGGAGCCTCAGAGCCATTCTCAGGCTCTCACAATGGTTGCTTCAACTATAGGCACATTATGGACTTGGATGTCAAGAGACATGGGAAAGAAGAAAGGATCAATTCTGACAGCATACATGCACAGCCTGTCCATTTCAAAAGCCCTTTTGAACTTTGTGCTTATAATAACTTCTCAAAATTAAAATAGATTCTGCAAGAAGAAATGTGTTCATTTTCTGC
Organism: Phyllotis vaccarum; assembly: GCA_033318265.1. Taxonomy (NCBI): domain Eukaryota; kingdom Metazoa; phylum Chordata; class Mammalia; order Rodentia; family Cricetidae; genus Phyllotis; species Phyllotis vaccarum. Next base: position 19,707,909 of record JARWLC010000014.1, on the reverse strand, counting down.
TTTCTGTAGTGAATGGTGGCAAGGGACGAGTGACTTTGGAGCAGATACTTCATATTCTCTGTCATAGTATTTAATACATTTTTGCTGTCCTAGTAGATATTAGCTTTATTTAATTGTAACAACCAAGTTACAATTTTGAGTGACATATGGACCAAATTCTACATTCCAGTCAGAAGTCATCATTAAAGACTAAAAAAGATGACTTAGTGAGTACTGCATATCACTGGAACCTTGGCCCACTTGAAATCCACCATTTCTTAAACTATACTATTTTGTTGATACTACTATTTTGTTTACAGCATTCCACTATTTTTTAAGTGTTTCCAAAATGTTTCCAATCACTATTATCAGCAGTCAATAGAGACTTGACCATTTTTCTCTACAATCTAATGTTATTACTAGTACTGAAGATAAGATTTCAATAAATGGCAGCCCCTAGCTTACACTGATTCAGAAAATTGTGGTGATGAATGGAAATGCTGATATCTTTTATATAACATGGAGCAATGTTTGAAAATAACATAATGATATCTCAATGTATACTTTAAATCGTCTCAAGAGTATTCATTACATCCAGGTTACTGCACAAATAAAATAATGCCACTGAAGTCTTCGTTATATTCTACTGTTTATGGAATGACAAAAGGATCTGCATAGATTTGTGACACATTCTTTAAGCCTAACTCGATTTTGCATCATTGTTTAATTAGACCAGAGTACATGGGCTGTAAAGCCACATTTCAAATGTAGCCCAGGCTTTAGAGCCCTATTATTGCTTGATTCAAATTTCTATTCTTTGACTACCAGCTCTTTCCTTGGAGAAAAAGTTCCATTCTCTGGATCTGAGTTTCCTCTTTTACATGATGAGTTCAGTTGCGATGAAAATAGCAAGGATGCATTGGGATTCTATACCAACGATTCTCACTATGATTTTACATTATGGTAGCTGGGATACTCTGAAGATTCCAGTGCCCAGATCACAAGATCAATGAGATCAGAGATATATGTGAGTAGGCCCCAGGCATCTGTGGTTTCCAGTGTTCTCAGGTAATTCTGGTGGGCTGCCAAGCCTAATAGCTGTTCGACTCTGTGATTTGAAAGCTCTCCAGGTGATTCTGTTGGCCAATAACTACCGCCTGTGAGAGAAAGGCACACTGGGAAATGCATAAGGGTTAATCTCTCTTGAAAGAGGAAAAATTAAGAGCTCAGAATCTGACCAAGAAAACCTGCAGAGCACAAGGCATTGTAAAAGGCATTGGATGTCAAGGAGGAAAGGCAGATGAAAGGATTATTGGGATGGAAGTGAGAATGAAAGGCACAGGGCTTAGCATCCCTCAGAACCAGATTCCAAACTAAATTTCCCATATGTTAGTGAGTTTACTTAAACCTGTCATAGCCCTGACAAGTACATTTGGAACATTTACACCATTCACAGTTGTGTGTAAAGATAAAAATGAAGTAAAAGTTCTCAAGATATTAACATACACTGGCTTTATACTATAGTTCTAGTACTGCCCATCCCATATTTGTGCTGAATGAATGCAGTGCAATGTTAAGCAGTAAAAGCCTTGAAAAGTGATCAGCTAAATAGGAGCCATGCTTATTTTATTGATCTATGCCATCAACCAGAGATTGAGCCATGCATTCTCAATAATTTTACTCTAAGGGTGAATTCTGACTTGTGTTTGCTTGTTTATCATGCACACAATGTTCCTTGTCTGAACCAGGCTCATGGACTTGCCAGCCTTTTGGTCTGTGAGAAATAGCTTTATTTTCTTCTGTAAGTAACTCAGTCTGTAAATTTCGGTTATAGCCACAGAGAACAGACCAACACCGTTTGGTATCCAGATGAGGAGCTACATCAACAACCAATATCATAAAATGGAGTTTTTAAATGAGTACCCAAGCAGAGAGTCTGGAAGAGGTTAGCAACAGGCTATGTTCTGGTGAACAAAGTATGAAGGATGATTCTAATGAGAGATCAGAGGTAGAAAAGGATGGGGAAAGTTTATAACTTATCAGAATTATTTACTGTGGTCATAGTAAGAATGTTGAGAGAAACAGAGACAGGAAAGACCATGAGGTCTCAGATTGTAATGAGAAATAAGATATTGGAGCCTCAATCAAAGGGCATTCTTCTTACACAGAAGCAAAGAAGTCGCTGGAATTATGTCCATATCCTAAGGCTTTATGGAATGTGGAACTTCTGTGTGTTAGACTAAAATATCTAGCAGTGAAAAAATATGTAAGCAGCAAGCAATTCAGGCAGCTGCGTGGCTACTTTTAACTAGAGACAACTGTGAGGTAGCAGGTAAGTTATTTAAAGATGGAAGACAGAAGTAAAAAAAAAAAAAAAAAAAGGAAATCAGAAGAAAAGATTGGTACAATTTGAAATTTACATGTGTAAAAGAAAATTTTGTTTGAAACAGAATACAAATCAGATGACCATGCAACCATTTGCTAAAGTGATTAATATGGGTAAAAAGGAGCCAAGTACTGTCAACCAGACAATGAGAGAGTCAAGAAAAGCACAAACCTATAGACATAGCATTCTTATGTCTCTACTTCTATGTCCACTTTGCAGAATTAAACTGATTTTCCAGTTTTATGACCTAATGTGTTCTTTCTTATTTGTATTTTGTCCTAATTATAAAATTAGTTTGCAATTTTATCTTTTTTGCCTGTTTCTATTTTTTTTGGACTTCTGATGTCTATTTCACACCTGTCTTATTTTGAACATAGATTACATTTTGATTCCATGCATCTCACTGATAAACGGAATTGTTTCAGCTTGAATCATGAATTTCATGTCACCCATATCTGATTTAGCTGAAAGTTTGAACTTTAAACATGATGTTGCTGGAGTGATTTTAGGCTTTTGAAGCCCTTGAAATGGAAGAAATGCATTGTGTATATGAGAAGATTCTAAACGGGAGGGAGGCACAGAAACATGCCATGGTTTGAATAGCCTTGAAAAAATCAAAGCTGAAATTTAATTGCCACTTTAACAGTAATAACAACCAGGACATTTTGAGAAGGATGAGTCATTAATGCTCTTCCTTTGTGGATGGCTTAACCATCAGAGTTTTCCATTGTTGTAGAGATGGTCTTGTTCTCTTGAGAGTGGCTTGCTTCTAGAAGCTACCCCCATCCTGTTTGTTTCCCATGTGATAGCCTCTGCTGAATCATGATGCAGTAAGTGAGCCCTCACGAGGCTGCAGCCCTTGAGCCTATAACGTCTCAGTCTCTAGAACCACTATGAGTCATGAATTAGCCAGTCTGTATCATTCTCATAGACCATCTGAAAATGGGCTAAGATTCCCAAATCACAGGTGTTTAATTACAAATTACCATTGCTTTCAGGAGGAGAGTAAATAGAATTGAAGCTATAAAAGCAAATTATATACAAGTGTGGTTCCCACACTTTTCATGGAGGTGTGGCAATGGTAAAGGCCATTAAGGTGAAGGGTTCAGGAAGAAAACCTATTTGAGGATCTTTTCCCGCTGTGGCTATTTACCAGTCTTTCCAGTCTTTCAAACCCTTATCTAGTATCCATACTAATCTAAGATTATGTTGATAATCAATTTAGGTTTTGTAAAATGAATACAGGGAAGTTCTCAACAAGAATACAAAAGAGCTCTTATAAATAAGCTACACTCTACATTGCAGTAGTTTTAACTATTGAACTGACTCAAAAGCTTCTTTGTCTTTCTTCCAAGATCCTGACATTGAAGGTTTATTGTACAGAAGCAGAATTCAGTATATGGGTCTCATGGCCAGTTATCAGTCACACAAGCCTGACTTGCACTGAAGAGCATGATGCTCTCCATGTTTGGTTTTTAGAATCCCTTTATGTTCTGTGACCTGTGATTTCCTGGATTCGTATTGCTAGGACTCAAATGTACTGATACCAGTAAGAAGCTCAGAGCCCCATAGCATTTCCTCCTAGGCTCTCCTAACGGCTCAGATAGACATAGAACATAGGTCAGTGATGACCCCCACTGCCTCTGTGGCCAAGAAAGGCATGCTAGTCTCTCTTCCTCTTAGAACTTCCAATCTCTATGGTTGTTCTTCTGGGATCTCCCACCCTTGGCTAATGGAGCAGAAGCAAATGTTCTGTGAGTCGATCAAAAATAAAAAGTCTTCTTAAATGTTCTATCTTTACCCAGACATGTAAAGAACTTGGAAAAACTTAATGGGACAGCATAAAAGAACCAATTTAACATTCAATAAGTCATACTAGAGGTGTGTCTAGTTTCTTTCAGGAATCTTTTTTGAACAGTATTTTTCTCATCCCTACCTACATGGCCATAGAAATAACCTGGAAACTTAAAAGCAAAGAAGATGCCACTCAGAGATTAGAAGTTCATTGGTCAGGATTCCTACGTCAGTTTTAAGATATAAAGAATAAAGTGGTATTCAACATAATTACTTTAAACTTTGAGCTTGTATCATAATTCTGAGATGCCTCAAAAAATCCAATTTAGCATCTTTTTTTATATACTATCTCAAAAAAATAATAGAATGTAAGGCTTTCAGGGAAATTAAGGATGAAAGAAACGGAGATCATTTTCTTCGTATTTATTACTTAGGAAAGAATAAGCCAGTATTTAAAAAGTCACTTTGAGCACTTCTTATAAACAAGATACTTAGGCATTTTAACATCCTCTCAATCAACATCTCTCAAATGAGGATGATGCATTTCAGTCAGCTCATTTAGTGACCTCGGGAACAATTATATTTGGAACGACTAATCTGCAACAGAATTTAATGGCCCTAGATGCACAATATAATCCCACAGGGCCTTTAAAATAGTAGTGTTCACTACAGCAATGGTATTTATTCTGGATGCATTTGGGCCTCGCGGCCACATACCATGAAGTACCAGTCACACTACAGATCCTTTCATGTGATTGCACCAGGTGTCTGTGTTTTTAAAGCCCCCTGAGTGACTATAGTATATAGCTGTGATGTATACTAACGTACATCATATATACTAATACATCCTGTATACTAATCTTCACTGTCAACTTGACTCAATCTAGAATCATCATAGAACTATGCTTGGGTGTGTTTGAAGGTACTATTTCCAGAAGGTTCAAATAAAGAAAGAAAATACCTTCTGGACGTGATCAGAACTATCAATGAAAGGGTCTTGGATTGAATAAAAAGAAGGAAGGAAGCTAAACACCAGCACTGATCTCTCAGCTTCCTGAGACTGCAGACCAGTGGAGCCAGCCATCTTATACTTCTGCATACCCGCACACACGTGGAAGCCGCATGAACACATACATATCCCACATAAGCATGGGAACCCATAAGTAAGAAATATGTAAACTCCCAGGGATAAAGGAGGAGACAGGTGTGCAAACTGAGATGGAGTAAGAGTGAGAACAGGTGTAAGAGATGAGTGAACAGAGTATTAAAAGGAACACAGATATCAGTGAGGACATCTCTAGAGAGATAATATTTGAGCTAAGTCTTCCCTACAGGTACTAAACCAAGCTCCATAATATGCCTTTTCTCTGCTGCATCTCTTGTTTCTCTTGTTTCAGCTTGGACCAAACTCAGCTCCCCCAGTTCCTTAAGTGACCCACTCCCCTTAATTAAGCCCTTCATCTTCACTGATTCTAAAATGTTCTTCACTCTTTTTCTGTTCTCATCATCTACTCAGAAGCTATGCTTTATAGAGTTACACTTCTCTGGCCACCAATAGGGTAAAATACGCCTTTGCTATACATGCAAAGACCCCAGTAGTGCATTTTAAAACCATATATATATATCTTTGTGGCATATCTGAGACCCTAAGACAGTACATCCTCCAAAAGCAAGAGAAAGGACTATCTCTTCTGCCCTGTTTCTCTGTACACACACATGCACACAAACACACAGATTAGCATTACTAAAAGAATGAATGAATTGCATACCAATGGACAGGAAATGTGCTATAAAGGTGTGACATTCTGTGGCTTGATTTAGAAAGGGAAAAAAAAAATGGATTTCCAAAATGCAGCCTGGGGGTGGAAGGGTATAGTAATGCAGGAAATGAATTTGATTGCTAAAACCTTCAATAAACGCCCAGAAGACCTGCACTTTATCCCGTAGGTAACGGAAGTTTTATGTACAAGGGTATAAGAACTAGATTTGTCATTCAGGAGAGCTACCCTAGAAGCAATGCAGTGGGTGGTCTGAAAAGGGAAAGACTAAATTAAAGGAGATCAGTCGGGATATGCACCAGTACCACAGGTGAGAAATGATGAAGGCTTCCCTGAAATAATGAAGTGGAGAACACCATTCAGAAGGCACTTTTTAGATGGGGCCTATAGCACTTGCTGACTAACTGCACGTGGGAGTGAGTGAGAAAAATGATGTCACCACAGTCTAGCTTGGGAGTCAGGCTTCTCGGGTCCTATTAATGGAACTATACAATGCAGGGAGAGAAGAGCTGGTTTCAAGGGAAAAAAAAATAATGAGCTCACTTTTAAACATACTGAGTTCTTTGTGCCCATGGGGTATCTGGGTCGAGTATTTTATGTGCTGCCAATACATAACATCTCCGCTGGTACTTTATTGATTGTAGATGTGCCTGGTGTCATCCAATCGACTGTGCCATCTTCTAGTTTATGTACTAGAAGACAGACTTTGGGAACTGACAGTGTCATATTGATTTCATGATTTGTTTTACTTTGGGCTACCATAGGCAATCCAAATAACTGCTTCAGGGGGAGACTCTAAAAATGCCTTCCTGGTGATTTGCTTCAGTTAGATACACACACCCATGCTAAGTTTGCTCAAATTCAGAAGTGTAACAATATTTCCCATAAGTAACTGTGCTGCGGTGTAGGTTTTTTGTCTTTTTTTTTTCCTCATTAGCTGGTGAATTCCATGATGTCAGAAAGGAAATACATTATTCTTGATACACCTTGTATCATATATAGCAGAAATTTAAATTGATAGATGCATGGATGGATGAATAAACAAGTGGTTGGGTGAATGGGTTTGTAATCTTACCGCAGTGATACGTAATATTTTCTGTAGCTAGTTGCCTAGGAATTGAAAACTTAATATCCTACTGTTTAATGCCTAAGTGACTTTTCAGTGGGGTGCTGTGTGGGAAGGAATCACTATAAATATTTTTAAATTGGCTTTCCTTGTGTTATTTTTCTGTTGGCAATGAGAAATAACCTAAGGATTTAAGCTTTTTGCCAGCCTTAAAAGATAACATGCGTCTTGAAACATTAACCTTTGACGTTAATATTTGAAAACTCTCTTGATGCTGTCTTAAGAGCTAGTAGATGAGGCTATGACCAGATTTATGTTTCGAGAAGGTAACATTGCAGAACCTAAAACGAAGTTGGAGAATAAACGACTTCAGGTGGACAGAAAACAGATGATGGGGACCTGGAACGACGTAGCAGAGGACAGAGGTAAAATGGAGAAAAACAATGTTCTCCATCAAATACTCATAATTAAATCATTTCAGACGATGGGAGTTTGGGCAAAGAAACTAGTTAAGTTTCTTCCTCAAACAGTTTATAGACCTGGACCGGCGCTAAAATCATCATGCGACAGCCAAATCATCATGCTACTAAGTGTAACATTGCATCTAAGATAAATGTCATGTAAAAAGTAAAGGCAGACTGAAATTTTAAAAAAAAAAAAAAAAGGTTGTGGTGGGTACACAGTATTGAAGAAGCTGAATTAAAAAGATCTTGAGTCTGGAATACTTACTGATCTTAATGCTGAGAAATACCATTAAAGATATAAATAAACACTTAACGTTTGACAAGTTTAAAGTAGCCTTTCACCAGAGGGTGAGACCAATATGCTTCAAGTTCTAACTTCTGATTTTATAATTAATTCCGCCTGATTACCAACGGGGACAATATTATGACTCACTTGAAATGAAGCCATCTTGCTGATGTGATGGTTGAGTCTCGGTCTCCAGGTTAATTGCTTTGTTTTGTTTTGTTGTGCTTTTTTTTTTTCCCCCACACAGATGTTGCAAGAGCGATTGAGCTACTAGAAAAGCTCCAGGAATCGGGAGAAGTACCAGTGCACAAGCTACAGTCTCTCAAAAAGGTGCTTCAGAGTGAGTTCTGTACAGCAATCCGAGAGGTAGGACATGGATTTTTAACAACTACATTCGGCCATATGTCTTCTGGGTAGAAAACACAGTTTGCCATATAAACAGTTGAAACGGTTAAGCTTGTAAGTGCATCTTTGCTTTCTGTTTTTAGCTCCTTGGACAGATGATAAAACATAATTTAGTCTGCTAAACTCTTAAATTAGACCCAGGCAGAATTATACATTTATATAAAACCAAATGTGGATTTTCTGATACCAGTGAAGATGCTGCTCTAGCAGGTGACTCTAATATGCATTCTAAACTACTTAGCAGTCACATGAAGACCCCTGGAAATTCAAGTAGAAATAATCATTACTAATGAGGTAATTTCTTAGGGGTATACCTGAGTAAACCTTTCATAGTTAAATCTGAAAGAGTAACTTCCTACCAATTGAAGTTATGGTTACGTGAATATCAATGTCTTGTGTGACAATGGAAAAAAGAGACTGGCATGCCTTTGTAGCAAACCTGCATAATGCTTCCCAGCTAATCATTGATTTTGTTAAGTGAGGTACAAACAAGTGTGCTCATATGACAATTTAAATCTCATAAATTAGATTGTGGAAATAATTGACTTATTCAACTGATTAATTTAATTGGTCACAAGAAAATCTCCTTCTAATATATAGTAATCTATTATAACTTATCTGTCACTCAGTAGATTAAAAATGCACTAATCAGAACCTGGCACCTATAAATATAGCATAGCTGATGTTTTAGGAGTCACGGCTGATGGATCATCTACTGGTCTCCTCAAGGCCACCGGGGAGAGTTTACTTTATCACAGAGCGCATGGCTCTGAGGAACAGATCTATCAGGCTTCTCTGTCTTCTTTTGTAACTGCAAATAGATGGTGGTGGTTTACAGGTCACTGATAGATATAAAAGACCTACCTAGTTCATTGTAGTAGAGATGCACATGCCCTGTAGATTTAAACTGTAGCCTCTGCAATGCATCCAGCATTTAGACTCGGTGAGGCATGACTTATAACTATGTTTGTGCTCGGTCTTTTCTCTGATAGAGTTGTTTGCTCTTTGCTTTTTGTTAATACTGAGCATAGCGTAAGTAAATAACTAGTTACAATTCGAAATTTCCAACCTGTCAGTTGATCCAAGACTGGGAGGAAATTTCTCAAAGTGTTCAGTTCTGTGGCTGTCTTCCCCTTAGTACAAAAATATATGGTGCTGAGAAACCCATGGATTCCCCTCAGAAGACCTCCCATGAACTCTATAGAAGCAGCAGCTAAATTCTCTAGGCCCTTTTCTTCTTTCCCTTTGGATTGTGTAATCTCTTGAGAATTTGGAGCCAACTTTTCCTTTTTTAGAGATTAAATCATCTTTCTGTGTCACAGCATTCAGATTTCTGCAGAAGGGACTCAAGGACAAGGCCCGTAAAACATTTCTTTCACAATTTGGCTCCCAATTAATTCCAAGTCTCTGTGGTCACAAAACTTGTACTCTTCATGAAAGAAAATGATAATAAAAGGCTGATGATGCCACAGGCAAGAGAAAAGTGGATCAGAGAAGTTGGAGCAAGATTACCAATTTAGGAAGGTGGGGGGGGGGAGACCCGGCTGAATATTGAAAAAGTTACACACATCCTGAGGAGAAGGGTGTTTCAAGCATAGCAAACAACAAATGCACAAACCTAAAAGGCAAAAATGATCTCGATGAATGAATGAAAGAATACCCTGAAAGGCAGCGTGCATGTCTTCAGGGAATGAACAAGGTACATGTCACAGAAGCATCTGGAGAGCAGGTTACATAAAGCTTCATATGCTGCATAAAAACACTGAACTCCATTCTCTGTGAGGCGCCATTTGGAAATTCTTTTTTTTTTTAAGAGAATATGATTTGCTCTGGGAAAGGTCTCCCTGGCTACTGGGAAAGCCCAAATACTGGTACAAACGGGAAAGCAAGAGACCAGAAATAAAGTTAATGAGGACATCAGGTGAGATATGGGATGTAGGGGCAGCAGCAGGAAGTTGTCAAATGCTTTGTATATTTCCAAAATGAAAATGAACAGAGATTGTTGATGATTTGACTTCATAACAACTGAGAGGAAGAAGTGCCCTTGGTTTTTAGTTTGTATCTTGAAAAATGGACAGACATGCAGGAAAATGTTAAAATGGAGTACATCGCTTGGAGTAAACAAGACTGCTAACAGCCAAGAATACAAAAAGATGTCCATACAAAAGAGAATGTATGCAAAATAACTACTTCCAGCGTATAAACTGGTAAAAGTACATCTTTGTTTATGGTAGCGTTAGTACTTACCATTTTGTCTGGCATTCATAGCAGTGATGTAGAATCAGTTGCACAGTGTGATGTTATTATCATTATTAGCTCTGCATTGCATTACATTTGCTGTGGGAAGCAACAAATGGCAAAATTTTAACACGACCACCTTAAATAGCATTCCAATGAAAATGCCTTCAATGACAATACATCATAAAATGTTGCCAGGATATGTTACCAGACAGGCAAACCAAAAGTCAATAAAGAAATGGACTCTAGGAAGTCTGGCAATGAATATCCAAATGTTAAATAAGCTTGGGCCAAAAATGCTTTTATTCATGGCCTCTTTACAGCTGGAAAGGAATAAGAAGTTTTTGGGTTTTGTTTAAATGATCTTAGGAATTTTGTTTTTAAGTTATCTAATATTTTTCCAGAAATATCTCTTAACTAAAATTTAAACTGCATTGCTGATTATAGCTAACAGAGTAAACTAAACCAGATATAAGTCACATAAGTGCCAATAACATATGCTCAAAACACAAGAAGGTAGGCTTATCTTTTAAATACTGTCTTCTATAAATGGAACAATAATTATTATTCTATGAGGTAATTGCATTTTTTTTCTACATGTAGGATCAACTCTTGGCATATGTAGAATGCTTCCAGGAAAAGAGTTTGATAAGATTTCTTGTGTTTTGAGCTAAAAACTCAGTGCCCAGAAAATACTGAAAGTTTTCTTAACTGCTTTTCTGTAATCTGTAATACTAAAGTTTAAAACAATGCATATGGAGAGCAGCATGTTGAGGGGACTTTCATCATATGCATCTGACAAAGCTGTTGCTCCTATCAGTACTAACCTGATAAGCCATACACAGCATTTAACTGAGCACACTGACATCAGCAGGTATTTTTGGTTGTATTTTTTTTTTTTTGTAGAAAAATACTGAAAGAACCCAATCTTTGACTAATCTGTACCCATTCTGTGACTGTAACCTCAGAGTGCCAGAGTACATGATGAAGAAATGGGCTAATATGGATACCGTGTTTTATCAATGAGTTACATCTATATAGACAGACAAGAAAATATTCACACAAGAGTTTGGATGAGAGAATGAAGTAATGATTATATAGTAATGATTTTAAAACACTGGAATGTGTTTCACTGCTACACTGAATAGGTGGCTAGAATGGCTTAAATTTTAAAGTTGAGGTTCAAATTTAATGATTTCAAACTGGAGATGTTTGAGTTTAAAGTAGTAGGTGATTACAAAGACACTAGCTTTCCCCCCCCCCCCCCCCGCCCCGCCAGTGTTTTATAGTCTGTGTGTCAGATAAAGAAAGAAGTGTGCGAATAACCATATTTAAGAGACCATCCATCCACAGTTCTGGGAGATGCTATACATACTACTAGAGGAGAAAGGTAATCATCAATCTCAACCAGCTACAAACCATGCAAACTGTAAGAATGATTTGTCTGCAAGATATGCACACTGGTGAAGTGATGGCATGAATGCTAACAGAGCGATGAACCATATTTTCACTGGATTTAAGGCCCATACTGAGCTTGAACTTATACCTAATATTGTTAATAAGATCAAGAACCTGAGACAAGATAGATTGTAGAACCTACATTCTGCATACAAACAAAGCGACTCTCAATGGCCCATTGCTGTCACAACCCTGAGCAGAGAAGCTTGTGAGCTTGTGCCCGAATTAGAATTAATACAGCTGTTTAGTGCTTAAGGAAACCCAAATTTCCACACCCCACAGCTTTGATGCGCATATAATAACTCACAGAAATTGTGCAAATGCACACAAGGCAGTCACAACTCAAGCCAGACAGAATCCCAGGACGAAAGCAGGGAAATGATGCAACATGTTACTCCTAACCAAAAAGCTATTCGCAAATGACAGATACTGAGTGTTGAAAAGAATCAGTTTCTTCAAAGGAGTCCCACAAGGCATATCAGTTGCCCTCCAGGGCAGGCCCCATGCTTGGGGATACATGGCTGACTCAAACAGAGCTCCATAAACTTCAGCAACTTTTTTCTTTTGTGTTTAATTTTGCTTTAAGATAAAGCAAGAACATAAATTTGGGAGATAGTGATCTGGGAGAAACTAGGAGACAGGAAAGAATATGATAAAATTATACTGTATGACATTTTCAAATAAAAAAGTAAACCATTAGCAGGGAGAGTTTAAAAAAAAAAGGCAATATTCAATTTCAGCAAGTGAATATAAAGAAATTATTTTCATAGCAAAAGTAACCAAAAATCTTAACTAATAATTTGGTGACTCTGTCCATCTTCTGGGTGGTAAGACATTTGAGCTTCCCACTCCCCGGAATCATGCACTCCAGACCTGAATGCGACGTCCTGCCAAGAGTAAATCTGGGGAGAATGGACTCCAGCAGTGATTACTGTTTGAACCAGAAACATTCACATGGCCATGGTCTGACCTAAGTATCAAATACGATAAACCAAATTAAAATCAAATAAAGTAATATAAGACAAATATGTGTGAAATTAGTAGTCAATATAAAAACATATGGCTACTATGTACAACTGGATCTTCTGCGGAGGTGGCTCTAGTTTGTGTCAAGTTAATGTAAAACTAGTCAGCACAACTGACCCCCTGCCAACTTGACACGCATACACATTATTAAGCCACAATCATTCTTATTTATCACCAAAATCTCACATTAAAAATATAAATAACTTTAAAAGTTCTACGGTTCTTACAAATTCAAGCACATTAAAATTTTAGTATTCTTAAAATATTCTAGCTCTTCAAAATTCCAAAATCTTTTTAAAAGTTCAAAGCCCTTCAGCTATGGGCTTCTGCAAAAATCAAATTTAAGTTAAATGCTTTCTTCACAAGGGAATAAGCAGAGAACAGTCACAATCTGAACCAAGCAAAACTCCAACAGCATAAATAACTTATATCTAATTATCTGGGGTTCACTCACATTTTTCTGAGCTTGTCTAAGGGTCTTGGTTCACTTCTATGACTCTGCCCTCTGCAGCACACACAGCTTGTCTTCTAGGCTGAAGCTGGATCCACTCACTCCTGCAGTGATTCCTGACAGCTTTCCCAGGGTCCTGGCATCTCAGACACTGGGTCCCTCGCTCTCTAACTGGGCTGCACTTTTGCCAATAGCCTCTCACAGGCTCTCCTCATGGTGCCAAGCCCCAGCTTTTCTGCATGACCCCTTTAGTCCTGGGTCTTCAACAGCTACTAGGGCTGCACCTCCACCAGTGCCAAGCCTCAGCTAGTCTCCAAGGCCCTTTCATGCAGCCAAATCCAGTACCACCTGGGTGACTCTTACATATGACCAGGTCTGGCTGTCGACAGGAGGGTAGAACCTTGGCAGCCTTTTGAACACTGATTTTACCGCAGTGATGCTGGTCTCTTCTTAATCACTTATTTTTGGCTCTAGCTGATCAGCATCAATGGACTCATTAAGTCAAAGGTTTCCCATCAATGATGCTGGTCTCTTGACAACAGAATCTTAATTCACAATACCAAATAGCCCTGATAGAGTCTTTATATTTCTCTCTGAAACCACTGCCAACATTTTTATTGTCTAGTCTCCTAAAAAAATAAAAATAAAAAATAAAATAAAAAACCCCACTGAACTCTTAATACTCAATGGCTCTTCTAGTTCCAAAATTCCAAAGTGCTTCCACAGTCCTCCTCAAAACATAGTCAGATCTATCAGAGCAATACCCCATTCCTGGTACCAACTATGGGTCAGCTGTACTAGCCGGTTTTGTGTGTCATCTTCACACAAGCTAGAGTAATCAGAGAGGAAGGAGCCAAATTAACAAAATTCCTCCATGAGATCCTGCTATAAAGCATTTTCTCAATTAGTGATCAATGGGAAGGGCCCGGCCCACTGTGGGTGGTGCCATCCCTGGGTTTCTAGTCCTGGGTTCTGTAAGAGAGCAGGCTGAGCAAGCCACTAAGCTGCTCCCCTTGTGACCACTGCATCAGCTTCTCCTGCATCTAGATTTCCTGCCCTGTTTGAGTTCCTGTCCTGCTGACTTTCTTCAAGGATGAACAGTGTAGAAGTGAAACTGGATTTTTGGTTAAGGTTTTTATCATAGAAGTAGAAACCTAACTAAGGGTTTTGTGATAATAATTGAAATGTTTTATATGTTTCAATATAAACATTAGTTAAGAATAAGAAGAGAATCCTTGCATTTTTAAAATCATCACAAAAAATGCAGGTTTGAATAAGAGGCTCCACATATTGAGACATGCTGACATACACTATTGCTTTTAGATTAACTCATCCAACATAGTCAGAGACCTGCATACCTTGTCTTAACAATGGCAAGGTAAAGTCAATGATGGTATCAGAAGGAGAAAAATCATGTGTAACATAAGAATCAACAGATTTGATTTAATACATGGAGAGACATGAAACCATGCCACAGAACCACATAACCAATGAAGAATGTAGATGACCAAAACACGTGAGAATATCTACTGCTGGATTCTCTTGACATGTAAGAGTCTTTTTAGCAACAACAGAGGCAAGAGAATATATTTCAAGCTCCTTTAGGACAGAGAGATTTTCATTTTATTTAGATGTTATGATTTGATGTCTGACACATGTATTCTTTGTATGCTGACCAGATGAGTATAGTTAGCATCACCTACTGCAGACATCGTTTGTTAGTGTCGACAATATTACAAAGCTCCTTAAGTGTAAAAACAAATCTGGTCGACTGTAGTCTCCCTGCTGTACAGTAGAAAACCAGACCTTATTCTTGCCAGTTGTGATAGCCCGACACCCTGCACTCCCCTGCTTCCAGATGTTTCCCTCCTTTCTCTCAAATGAGCTGCTTTTAGAGTTCACATCTGAGTGAGATTATGCAGCATTTGGTGAGATACTTAGCTTTTTACTTTCTCTGACAAAACACCAGATAAAAAGCAGCATAAGAGAGTGATTTGGGCTCAGGCTTAACAAGGCAAGTGGTCCAAATACAGAGGTGAGGAGCCAGTTCACCACTTTACATGTTCTGTCAGAACACAGAGGGACAAGTGCTGGCCTACTGAGATTTTCTTGCTTGGTTTTACTTAATGTTTTGCTTTGTTTTCCCCATTTTCATTCTAAATTAACAATACAGTACCCTTTACCTTTGGGATGCACATCTTTTCTTAGTTAACTAAAGATGTATGGACCTGCCATAACATATTCCCAGAGGTGTGTCTGCTATTAATTTCAAGTCCAATCAAATTGGCTAAGATTCAACATTACATTTGTTCTGCTGTGCTTAGCTTCCTTCCATTAACATAATGCCCTGGAAGTTCATCCATATTGTCTCAAATAATAAGATTTCCTCCATTTTTTTAAGGATTGGATACTATTCCATTGCATTATATGTGCACCACATACTTCTCTGTGAATTCCTCTTTTGTCACAGATTTTGGGTTGTTTTAATACTTTAAAAACCTCTATGTGTATTTGCAGGAAGAACCATTCCATGGCACTAATGTAGCGGTCAGAGAACAGATGGCAGGAGTTGGCTCTCTCCTTCCACCTTGTAGTCCCAGGGATTAAATTCCAATTATCCGGCTTGCTGGCAAGCATCCTCACCCACTCACTAACCTTACTGTCTTTTTAAAAAATTCTTAGTTCTTGTGAATAATCCTTCAATAAACATAGAAGCACAGACATCTCTTTCACATTCCAGTTTCATTTCCTTTGAGTATGTTCCCAGACTGGAAATGCTGAATCATACATTAGTTCTATTTTTAATTTTCTGGAGAACTTTCATGACATTTTTCAACATAGTTTTAGAAACGTGCACTTCTATCAACAGTGTTCATGTATTCCTTATCTTCCCATCTTGGGTAATTCTGGTTATTTTTTTCTCTGTTTGATAACAGCAGGCAGCTAGAGTGAGGTAGTAGCTAATTATGGTTTCCCATGTCTTTCTCCAGTGATGATGGCCTTTTGTATGCTTTAAGAAATGGATACCGCACTCACCCATTTTAAAAAAAAAAATTTTTTTTCTCTCATTCTGACTACAGTTTCTCCTTCCTCTGCTCCTCCCAACACCCCCTCCCCCCGCTCTCCTCCAGATCCACACCTCCTTCTTTCCCTTCAAAAAAGAGCAGGCTTCCCAGGGATAGCAACCAGACATGGCATAACAAGTTATAATAAGACCAGTCACAAAGCTCCGTAGCAAGGCTGGACTAGGCAACCCAGTAGAAGGAAAAGGGTCCCAAGAGTGAGAAAAAAGAGTCAGACTTTCCACTCCCACTATTAGGAATCGCTACACAACCATAACATATAAGCGAAGGACCTAGCTCAGACCCATAGGGACTCCCTTATTGTTGCTTCCGTTTCTGTGAGCTCTGCTTAGTTGATTCTGTGGACCACATTCTGTGGTGTTCTTGACTTCTCCTGCAATCCTTCTACAGAGTTCCCTGAAACTCTGCCAAATGTTTGGCTGTGGGTCTCCGCATTTGCTCCCATCAGTTTCTGTGTGAAGCCTGGCAGGGCTAGGCTGCAGTCTATGAACAACACGATATCATTAGGAATCATTTCATTGACTTGGTTTGGTTCGGCTTTCGCGTTTGGTTCTATTCTAGGTCTCTGAGATATCCAGCCTCCTCCTCCTGGCTATCTAGGATAGTTCAGGTGTGGGCTCCCTCTAGTAGCATGAGCCTCAAGTTAAACCAGTCATTGCATGGCCACTCCCACAAGTTCTGCACCACCATAGCCCCAGCACATCTTTTGTGCAAGACAAACTGTAGGTTGAAAAGGTTTTGTGGCTGTGTTGCTGCCCCAGTCCCACCATGGGAAGCCTTGCCTGGTTACAGAATGTGGCTGGTTCAGACTCTGCACTCTCCATGATTAGGATCCTTTTGCTAAGGTCACCCTAGAAGGTTCCTGGGAGATTCTGTTGCACTAGGTTTCTACATCACCCTGCAAATATCCCCCAGTTGCAGTCATCTCTCTCCCTCCACCCAGCATCCTTTCTGTTCTCATCCCCACCTGCCCCCATTCCACCAGAGAAAACTATTGTGTTTCCCCTTTTAAAGGAAGATTTATTCATTCCCCCATTGAGCCCTCCTTAATACATAGCTTCTCTGCATCTGTCAATTGCAACATGATTATCCTTTACTTTAAAGCTAATAGCTACTTAATGTGAGTACATGCCATGTTTGTTTTCTAGGTCTGGGTTACCTCACTCTATATGGTATTTTCTAGTTCCATCCATTTGTCTGAAAATTACATCGTATTACCTGAACAACAAAAAGAAAAAAGAAAGAAAAAAGGAGAGATAGAAAAGAAAAATTGCAAAGTTTCTTAAATATTCTAGACTCGACATTGGAAGTATTTGCTAATGTATTATTGTGCCATATGTACGTTCTCAGTAAAAGAAAATTCTACACTGAGAGTCATGTATAAACATAGTAAAGTAAGAGCTAATATAGAGATATACACTTACATATTTGAGACTTTCTATTTAGCTTTCTGTTTTTCTTCCTTCTCTTTTTGCGCAAAAATCAGCTGTTAATGGTGAAGTGTATTCATGGGGTTTGGGGGAGGTTATATTTTTCTGCTTTA
The DNA here is from genome assembly GCA_033318265.1 of Phyllotis vaccarum. NCBI lineage: Eukaryota > Metazoa > Chordata > Mammalia > Rodentia > Cricetidae > Phyllotis > Phyllotis vaccarum. Next base: position 19,689,952 of record JARWLC010000014.1, on the reverse strand, counting down.
GTAAATTTTTAATGCTTTTCTCTTTGTATGGATAGAGTGGAATGGGTTCTTTGTGAGCAACGACCATCCTTGATGAAGACATCAGGATATGACTGCATTAGACAGAATTAAAGAAAATGTATCTGGCTGCTGTATAGCTATGCCTCCCTCTTTCTCTTTATGTTAAACAAAAATTGGAAAGTGTCAAAGAAAGGAAGGTTGATGGCTCTCCCATTTTCCTCTATTTTATGTGCACTGCTAAGTGTAATGGGACATGAAAGCCAGACTACTCTGTGCTAGGCTTCCTACCAATGAGCACAGAGTCAGGAGGGCTAGTTTCTAAACCTCTTGAAACTACATCACACACTGTAGGTTAATTTTTCACTACAGAAAAGCCGCACACTTTAAAAGGAAGTGCATTACTAAGCTTACATTTGCCCATCATGAAAGCCTTGACACTTTTCCAAGAAAAAGAACCTCTAAGTAACTAGAGAGAGCCTCATTAAGTCAAGTGGTCTAGAAATGCTTGAACTGGTGGGTAGTTCACAAAATAAAAAAGAAAGAACGAGAAAACTCAAGTAGAGCCTCTGTTCACTTGACATAACCTCCTCCTGAACTCTGGCATTTTGCTAATATTTTGAAGCCAACTGTGGTGAAAATAACAGCTGTGTCATCCCCATTTTGTGTGCAACTGGGCAAAAATTGTCATGGTTGCAGCAGAACTCAGAATTTTATGTCCCATGTGAAGGCTAATGACCCATGGTGCACATGAGTGATGCTTCCTGATACTGTTAAAGGCCACGTTCTTCCAACAGTGAACCGTTTTTTAATCAAGCAGAAGTCCTAATGGAAGAGAAGTCTTGGCAGAGCCTGTACACGTGGAGGACATACACAGTTTCTCCATCCAAAATCTAGGTCTCTTAGTGTGGTGAACACAGCCAGAGGCATTTAGTGCTTTCACTACCAGTCATTAGTGTCATAGCGTTGCATCTTCCTAACGGAAGCCTTGCCTGGGCCCTTGAGCACACTGTCCCAGTCATTTTGTACACTTGTCTTTGAAACTATATTTTCAAAGGTTTTTATTTAGAACTTGAACTAAATACATTGTTTTAGCTACCTGAAATTTCATGGCTTTTCTGAAGAAAACCTGTTCATATAACTGGCTGAACCAAGGGCAGAAATTTCCCTATATTTTGAGAATGGAAGAATCTTAGAACAGTTTAACAGGAGCATTTTATTTCTGTGACAAGACTCTTTTGAAAATGTTAGGCTTAAAGCTGGGGTGTGGCAGTTACATATTCTTGCAGTTACAGTTTCTTCTGTTGATGGGAGACTCTGAATGCCTGCTGTTTGAGAGGGGAAAAATAGAGGTAGAAACAGGAGAGCCTCCCTTACTACCAGAGGGTTCAAGGAAGTTAAAACTAAGATTCCTGCTGTCAGCCATCCATCCAAAAGATGCTCTACAGACTGCTGGGAAGAGGGCACAACTCTTTCAAAGGTTACTTCTGTTCAGATCATTCCAGTTCAAAAGAAGAATTTAAATTCCTTCCCTTGCTAACCAAGGCTGCTGATGTCTACTTTCCAAGAGGATTTCTTTTCCCTTGGAGACAAAGAACTGGGCTTAAGTTCGACTGAAGTGTGTTGGAAAACTCAAGAGTCACAATGAGAGTCCTGCTTGTGATGGGTATTTGATCCTCTTTGTGACTAAAAGTCATATACGCTGCCACTTGGAGCACCAACAGCTATTAAAATGAATGGGAAAATGATTGAATACTAAGAATAACATCAACAAGTTTCACGTTAAAAAGATCCTCTCTAAATTGTAATGTCTCACTAAGCCGATGAAGGATGCTACGTGCTAAAATTTATTATAAACCCAAATCAAGCTTTTAAAAGAAGTTATTTGGTAGATTTGGTCCTATTAATCTCTAGGAAACAGCTATGTAATTTTTTTATCAAAAAAATCATTTAATCCTTTGTAGTATGTGCCACAAATCAAGGGTAAATGCAGGGGGTAGGGATAAATAAGCACTTAAATATATTTCAGTCTACTTTTTTAGTGTTACAAAGAAAAAAATCTGAGACTGTGTAGTTTATAAGGAATGAACATTAGGACACCAGGGCCAAGGTGACAGACACCATCTAGCATCTGTGGCGTCTTCTTACTTCACACCCACATGGCATAAGTTAGAAAGACAAGCTAGAGAGTTAGATTATCTGCTGGATGAAGCCTTTTCTGTAAGGACTTACTTACACAAATGAATCAACAATGGCTTTTCGGGGTGAAGGACCTTATTCTCTGGCACTATCACAGTGGCAGTACTTGAACTTTGGAAGGGACGCATTCAAGCCATAGCAACACACAACAGTGATTTCATTTAAGGTAGCCCTTTGACTGCATCAGATTCTCAAAAACATCTATTGCATACCTATTATTCTATACAGTATCTACTGCATACCGTATTATTCACTCTCAAAATAAAGACTGATCCCCAATGAGAAATTGTGGGGTCAACATGAGAATATTGTCCTAGTAGTCTCTGTTCTAAAGTCTTACCAATTCTGTAATCTGTAGTTACATAATCTTTATATATCACCTATGGAAAGATGGCATCATATGTGGATAGTAGAAATATGTGAACGTTATATGAGTGTGTGAATGGGATGGGGGGATCATATACAATGGGATATTTAACTGTATGTGAGACATTTAAATATGCACCAATTGAAAGTGAAGACATTTAAATACCCACCATTAAAATGGTATCTCACTGCAGTGAGAATTTGCATTGGTGTGATCATTAAATTGCTGGACATTTCATCTTATAATTACTGGTCATATGTGCTTCCTTTTCTGCTTTTGCATAAGTGCTATGCATATTTAAACAATAATTATAATAACAACAAGGAATAGATGTACTCATTGCACTTTCTTTTGAGGATATGGCTCATAACTTCATCTGAAAAAATACAGCAGTAGAATGATGACCTCATTCATTAGAAAAAGAATTTATAAATTCAATTGTAGTTTTGTTTCTACAGCTTTATCTGAGTAGACACATTTATTTTTATGATGTGTAAAGTGGTTTCAGCATGTCCCTTTCCTATAGCAAGAAAGAGGGTCTCTGTGGTAGGAACCTCCTTATACTATAATAGCTCTAATGGGTCATTGATCTTAAAGTGATCTAAACAGACCCTCACAGTACAATGCCACTGGAAGCTGTTAACGTCACTGTTGGGTAAATACACAGTGCAAGCATTTATTTGCTATTACAAATGATAAAATAAACAGTACATATTTCAAGAAGCTTGTAATTACATGTACTTACACAGTAGTTCAAAATAATAGACTCCCAGGGAAAGCTGTATTTTATATCAGTCAAATGAAGTGAACATTTTGTCTTCTATTGAGATCACAGAAGTGGAAATCAGAACTTCTATTTTTGGGCACCATAGATGATAACTGTTTCCCCCTGTCGGAGAAATCACTTAACCTTTCCTTGCTTTAGTATCCTCAACGCAGAGACAAGTCTATTTATATAATCCCGTTGAAGTTGTTAGCTTAAAATGGTCACATCAGCCAGTTTTCTCTTATTTCTAACAGTGATTAAAATACATCAAAAAATAAAATAAAACCGCTACCCTATGTAATCCAAACATATGCAAAACACCTATTTCCCCTTCGCTTTTTTCTTTCATCCTCCCTTCCTGTCTTTCTCTCTTAAAAAACATATTCCAGATTTAAAGATATATGTGTATTTTAGAATACACACATACATATTTTAAATATGCTTATTTCCATTTTATTTATTGAAAATGTAATAGTTATATTATTGAAATCAAGTTTTTTCTTAACAGTTACTACTAAGATTTAGTCATATTTTTCGAAAACAATTTACTTGTTTTAACTGTCACCTAAAATTCTATTGTGAATAACATTCATTCTTAATTTAATCTCCCACTTATGCTCATTTACTTACATGTTTTTTTCTATGAGGAATGATACACATGTATCTCACATTAGAAGGCCACAAATGTTCATGGCTATTTATGCCAATATGTGTTAAAAGGTTCAAGAGTAATTAGTATTAATAGACAATGAGAGCTGTAGCAGTGTGCCAGTGGCCTCAGGGCTTGCCGTGTAAGTATTCGGATCTGAATTAGATTTCCTAAAGCTCACATGAAGTCAATGCTCTTACAACAAGATGAAAGCTGGAGACAGACTCTTCCTTAAACAAGGTTAAAGGAAGGGAGGAACAGTTGTCTGCCTCCACTTACATACACACACACACACACACACACACACACACACACACACACACACACACACACACACATACATGTATATAGTCAGGAGTTTCTGACTCTGAAATTGCAGTCCAGAAAATCATCCCAGCAGTGGTCCTGGGATGTGGGATGTCTTTCTGCAGGCTGTGAGTTACCATCGGATAACAAAGAAACTATTGTGGCCTTTGGCAAAGCAGCTTATAGGCAGGCAGGAAATTCACGCATAGATAAAGGGGAAGGAGTACAGAGTCAGAGAGAGACGGTGTGGGCTGCCTCCAAGAAAAAAAGATGTAAAAGTACAAGTAAGCCACCAGCCATGTGGCAAGACATAGATTAATAGAAATGGGTTGACGTTAAGATGTAAGAGGTAGCTGGTAATGAGCTCAGCCATAGGCCAAACATTCTGTAATTAATATAAGCCTTTACGTAATTATTTTATAAATGGCAGTGGGATCAATGGGTGGGAAGATTCCTTCAGACTACAGGCTCAGACAGGTCAGAAACTTCTGACTATAAATGGTGCCCCACGTTTGGTTCCAGATATAGTTGGCATTAATCACTAGCAACTTATTAAGGGGTTTATATGGAACACTCATTGATACAAGAGATTGAACAGTTGAGCCATTCTTGAAAAGCTGGACTGGTCCGTGCGACAGAAGTAGGTCTGGTCCTTTCTCAAAGAGCTTGCTGTCTCTCTATCCAGGTCTTAAGCTGTCCTGGCTACAGCCCATACACAGGTGCTCAAGGCCCTAAAGCCACTCCAGGTCAAGGTGATATTGCCTGATTCCCACTACACACACACACACACACACACACACACACACACACACACACACACACACACACACACACACACCCCAAGACACCAAGCTTTTTGTTCATTTGTTTTTAAGGTGCCTTTTATGAATAAAATTCTTAAATAATGTGTCCTCTTTGGAAATCTAATAGAATTTCCCAATCGTAACATCTAAATACCTATATGTTCTACTAAAGTAAAATTTTTAATTTTCATACATATGTACCTAGAGTTTACTTTTGTATGTAATATGAGCACACATCAAGTTTATATTTGGACCACAGGATCAATCTTCAGTTTCAATTTCATGTACTCATTAAGCCATATAGCCCTTCAACCTATGACATGATTACACATTATAACAAAATTTTTCCTGGCTTCTTTGTTTAACTAGTCACTTTACCCTTCACTAAAATCCACTTACCTTTCTTAGAAGAGTCACAGCTGTGAGTATGGTGAGACAGCATCTAATTTAGATTTTAGCTATGTTTTACTTTTGTTTCAATGAGTGGGTTGTGTGTGTGTGTGTGTGTGTGTGTGTGTGTGTGTGTGTGTGTACGTGCATGTGCATGCACATGTGTATATGTGTCTCTCTGTGTTTCTGTACATCTCTCTCTCTCTTTTGTGTGTGTCAAACAGATAGAAGAAACACATGCACACACACACACATACAGAGAGACTAACTTAGTAAGGGTAAGACATCCATGGATTCTTAGACAATAATAAATTTGTGCTGTAAAAATTATGACTCCAATTCTGCCTTTTGTGTCTGAGGTCCAGTGGGGAAAGAGAGAAATAGAACACAGCCTAATCTTTGAAGGCAGAAGTTTCAAGTTCATGAATTTTTTTCCTTCCCATTTCTTTTATAAAAGTTAATTAAGTTTTAGTAAGAGTCAGATAGCACAAGAAACAGGAGGTTAAGGTAATCCTCTATTTTAATTACAATAGAAAATTAGTATGTAGAATGTCTGTCAGAAAATGAACGATCAAACATTTCTTCTGTGAAAGACTATTGTGCATAAATTTTCATGTGGTAAATAATGTGTTTGACACGAATGTTAGCAGTCTGTATGGAGTTAAAAGGAACTTGGGATACATGTAGTTATTCTGTTCTTTGCCTTTAAAGAATCATTAGTAGTTTTCAAGAGTTTTATAAAGTTATTGACCCCTGTTCTAGGAAAATAAATGAGCTCCAAAGTTTTTATTGTTAATTTGGGGTTTAATACCTTAAAACGGATCTATTATCATACCGCAGTATACTAATTTCATGGATAAAAAATGAGATTGAAAAATTTTAAGCAGTCATCAAAGCTAGTTGGTGTCTGAAGAGCATAGAATCAAAGTTGTCTTTGAAAGTGTCACTAGAATTATGCAAATAAACAGAAGGTTTAGTAAACAACATCAGATGTGTAACCAAGCAAAGAATAATGTAACAGCACACTTGCCTTAACACCACCTGGGTGAGCAGCTCATCACCATCACAAAGATGTTTGATCCCTCTCCTCTGGCTGGCTTCTAGAAATGGGCCAATGAACAGCAGCAGCATAACCGTGGGTCTGGGTGACTGAAGTATAACCTTAATGATAAAGGGACACACTTGTTTTTCATGCTATATATATAGTCATGATCCATATGAGTAAGGGTCAAGCAAATAAAGAGAACTGAGATTTGGGGAATATCCAATCATCTCATCTTGATTTTTTCACTTTTATCTCCTTTTAATTTTTTTTTTTTTTTTTTTTTTTTTTTACGATTTCTTCTTCTCTCATTATTACAGTCCTCCTCCCCACTCAGCCTTGCAACATCCTCCACTCGTCCTCCATTCCCCATCAGAAAAGGGCAGACCTCCAGAGCAAACAACCAAACATGGCCTATCAAAATACAATAAGACTAGGTACACTTACTTCTCCCTTATACTGAGCCTAAATGAAGCAACCTGAGTAAGAGGAAAGGATCTCAAAAGCAGACAAAAGAGTCGGAGACAGTCCATACTCACACCATTACCACAAGAAAATCAAGCAACCCAACCATAATATATATAGAAAGGGCTAAGACAGACTCACTCAGGCTCCCTGATTTTTGGTTTAGTCTCTGTATCACCCTAAAAGCCTAAGTTAGTGGGTTCTGTTTCCTAATCTCATTGTCATAATTTGACATAATTTTCTTTAGTCCTTTTTTAAAGACAGGTCTTACCCAACCAATATTAATATTAGTTTAAAAATTATGTTATAATGCATATGTCCTTAAGCATGAACCTATAATCAAAATATTAATAATTTAACACTCTATATATCTGGCCATTTTGATTATTGGTTTCCTTTTTAAACTGATTGGATAAGCATTTATTGAATTCTCTACATCAATGTGCTTGGTATCAATGTTCGCATTGACAATTAGAAAAAAATAAAAACTGAGGTTCCTAATTGCAATAACTAATTCAAATATGCAAAATTGTTTTGTTGGATTTGAAAAAAAAGGGTGAATAATAAGCCAGTATTTTGCTTTGATAACAGAGAAATAATCTTTGAGATACAGTATTTCAGACACTGCCTTTCAATAAACATGTTTAGTTTAATGTCACAGGTCACTTAGAAAATAAAGTCACCAGGGGATGTACAATAATTCCAAGGAACAATTCCTGCTCTCTTCTCTTTTTCATTGACTCTCCTTTGCCTATATGAACAAAGACAGAAATAACTGGCAAACTTTTTTTATCTTCTTTCCTCTCCCTTCCTCTGTCCTCTAGAATGGCTGGAAGAGGGAAGCAGAAGCTACAAGAAATGCTCACATAGTCCCCGAGTTCTTGCTGTTCTTGACCTAAGTTTTCTGACATTTGCCTGTGACATAGAATCCTTCAAAGTGCAAGTAGCTAGTTTTATAACATTAGTCAATCATTTCATTGAAAATGTTCTTTACATTTATGGTAGAATTTCAGGGTTCTTTGTTTTGTTTTGTTTTTTTAATAGTTGGCCCTATAAGGACTAGGCTTAGTGAATCTGGTCAGTTTCAGGGACTTCCTGAAACTATTTTGAGTTGTTTACCTTCCTGTTTCAGGATCTATCTTTCTTGCAGGATAGGCTGTTTAGGTCTTGGAGGAAACTTTTACACAATATATGGTGACATGATTTTTAATAATTTTGAAAATTAAACTTTATCTGCTTGGGCTCAGCAACTAAAAGCACTCATTGTTTCTCCAGAGGACCTGGGTCCAATTCATGGCACTCACATGGTGACTAACAACCATCTATATCTCCAGTCCCAGAGGATCAATGAGTATCGGGCATGCATATGATGAACAAGTATACATATATGCATAATACCCACAAACATAAAATTAAATTGGGAAAGGAGGTATATTTTTCAAAAAAAAAAAGTATTATAGTCATTCTATGAACTCTGAGAATGTAACTGAAAAATTTAGAGATCATGGTTTTCTTTCTATGCCTCTGAGAATTTTTGCCAAGTTTTTCTCATGGTGCTCAGATGAGGTACCATGCATTCTACCTGCAGATGAGTCCACCCCAGTGAACAAAGCAACCCAACCTAATATCTGGAATTGTTTGAAAAAACAGAACATAGCCAGGTGTCTTTAAAACTCCCTCTACTGAAAAACTCTCAGATGAGACTGAAATTATCTTGATTGTGTGAGCAGAGAACATGAGCTAAACTATCAAATTGGGTTCCCACAGGCTTTAATATGAGCTGAAGAAGACCCGCCATAAACTACATTCCTTTTAAAAATTAAGTTTACATGTTCATAGGTTTAATTGTCTATATGCCTTCTTTGTCTTTTCTATGCCTAAGCAGAAATCTGGCCACCTTCACACTCCAGCTTCTCATAACCAAATTTTGACATCGTTTATAATGAGTATCTTGTCCATCTTCCCTAAGTGTCAAGGGCAGGGCATTTTGAGTTGGAGTCTGTCTAGTTATTCACATGGAATACCAACCAGTCTCTGTGTTGGATTTTCCCTAGGATGGACCTGGAATGTAAGTTTCTGTGAAACCTGCTCTGAGAAAAATCTTACACTCCAGTAACCATATTCTAAGGTTATGTAATCCCATGTTAATTAAAGCTAAGCAATGATCTCTGATGAACAGCTGGACAGGCAACATCTCACCAATCTCTTAGGTCAGAGTCTGTTAAATGAGATAGACAATAGTCACCCTCTGCTTAGTAAATTAATTAATGCCTGAGAAAATCTACTGAAAATGTATCAAAAGACAAATAACACACTTATGTGAGAAATGTGGAAACCCCTGTAGTTTCTTTCATCTCTTACCAGCAGGAAAAATGTCTCTGCATCCTTGCATATGCAAATACTGACACGTGGGAAGACCTTTGTAAATGATTACCTGGATTCCACGTAGGTGGCCTCTGATAATTACTGCTATACTCTTGTGGATGGCAGCTGAAGCATTATCAAAGAGAAGAAATAAATGATATCCAAACTGAGTCAAGTTGGTATCTATTATTTTGGCACAAGAAGCTAAAATCATCTGTTTCTAATCTTCAGTTTGATTAGCTCTAAGTGTACACTTAAGGGATGGGTACTCTATGGACTGAAAACTTGAAATATTCTTGAGTGAAATTTGAAATGCTATTCTGTTAAACATCATACATGTTTTGAAACTTGTTCTTACATGTTTGTAGGTATGAAAGGGATGGCCGGCAAATAGAACAAAGTGTAAATGAAAAGGAGTTGATATTTTGTGACATCAAAGTCTTACACAACACTAGAAAGGGCAAATAGGGATAGAAGCTGAGAGTCAAATCTTGGCATCCAGAACAGGATGGTTTGAGATTCGTGGTAAAATTTTCCAACAGATATTTCTCTGAGCCTTGATATCTTTATGATTTCTCCTTAATATAGAACACATGTCTATATATTTGTTTTAAAAAGGAGAAGAAAATGAACAAAATTCTTGCAGGAGAGCCAGTCTATCCAAATATGTACCAGGCTGTGGAACTAAATGTGGAAAACATGAACAGGACTAATAGTACCAGCTTCCCAGTGAGTGGAGCCCTTACTCTCCTCTGTAACTGGCTGGAACATGATTGGCCTAAGGTACCTGCACCCACCTCTTATATCGGGACTCATTATGCCTCAACAAACAAGGAGGAAAATGCTCACTCACGGGCAGCCACCTCAGTCTCTTTCTCCTTGTGAAGCACTAGGTCAGAGGGAGGCACTCAGTCCTGACTCAAACGTCTTGCTGTGAATGGAAGTTCAAAGGCAGGCATCTGCTGTCTAGTGGCGGGTTTTGAGACTATAGCAGTTATAAGACAATTCCAAAGACAGATGTCAGGCTTCCTTTGGGGTAAACACCTAAAACTGTGCTGGAAAGATGAAAACCCTAAACTAATAACACAGATTCACTTTATCACTAACTTATTGTTCACCTTTCCTAGTGTTTGACCACTGGTTCTTGCCCCCTCACATATGAGAATCACCTGGAAAGCTTTCAGCTATCCTTGGCTTAGATCCCACCCACAGTTCAGTTTAGTCAGTATTTGGGACTGGGAGCCAGAGAGCCTTCAAGGGTATTTAAAGGGTCTCCATGTGATTTGATTATACTGCCATGTTTGAGAAACATCTGCCTTAAACCATCCTGAATTAAAAACTTTCATTTCTGTCTGAGTTCTTCTGAACCGAGAAACTTAAATTAAAATACATGGAGAGAGAAGACTGTACTTGTATGAGTAGCTAAACTGGATAAGAGGGAAAAAAAACTATGTTAAGAAGAGCCATATTGAAGAAGCAAAATGTCACTTAACAGTTTCTCTAAAGGGTATTGCATGATTTCTAGTTAATATACAATGAAAACCCAGAGCCAGATATTGGGGGAAAGCTGGAATATCAGAAAGAGGAAACAGACCACAGTCAGTTCTCACTCAGCCATCTTTTCAGGCTGAACAAGGTAAATGGTATCTTCAAGGGTCCTCAGCCTGGCTGATGGCTTCTACAGAACGCCTGGATCTTTGCTTCCTCCTCCCTTAAATCCTTCCCTGCCCAGTTGTTTCCCATCTGGGTTCAGCTCTACATCATAATTCGAGAGTTAGGATTAAGGTCTAAACTACTACTCACCGAAATACAGAACAATCTCTGTCTCCTGAGTGATGGGATTAAGGACATAGGTCACCACTCTCTGGCCCTCATGGCTTGACTGGGTGATTCTGTTTTCTGATAATCCAGTTTTCCCCCAATATCTGGCTCTGGGTTTTCCTTATATACTAACTATAATTCATGCAATATTTGGCGCTCATATTTTGGGGCACAAATTAGGAAAAGAAAAAAAAAAAAAAAAAAAAAAAAAGCACTGGCTTGCCAACCAGAACTACACATAGCTGGAGTAACTACCAGCTGGCTAGGTTTTTTTGTTAGGAGTCAGCCTTCAGCCTTAGGCAGAGCCGGCCACATGCGGTTCTTCTCCATGTTCATCTGGGTAAGTTTCCAGACAGTGGGCTCCTTCTCCTAGGGGGTTGTGTTTTTTATTTTGTTTTTCTATTTTTGGACCCATCTTTGGGCTGATACCACACTAGGTAACTGCCCCACTTTACAGTCATCTGAGTTACACAAGTTCGGTGAGTAAATTGAGTTTTCTTACAATAGAAAATTTGTTTAACACACACAGAGAATTTTTTTTCCTCAGTAAAAACAGGCAAGTAGCATAATAGAAGGTGGTTGATCTTTCTTAGATATTACTCTAGACAATTTGAAATTGGAACCAGTAAAGGAGAAAATAAATAATGTACACAGGCTTATCATTATAATGATTATTATGAATATTATTGGCTTATTTCTATTTTATCATTTAAAAAGGCCAGTTAATGTGAATGCCATGAAGACTTAGAAAAGTCTGTTAAGAAAGAACACAGAGCTATTCAGACCCAGACAGAGGAATTTAAAAAACCAATCTCAACATTGTTTTATAAGATTACACAAAAACAGGCTAAGTCTTTCAAACAGCCAGGCAGTGGTGGTGCACACCATTAGTCCCAGAAACTGGGAGGTAGAGACAGGAGGATCTCTGTGAATTCGAGGCCAGCCTGATCTACAAGTTCCAGGACAGCCAGGACTGTTACACAGAGAACTCTGTCTGAATAAACAAAGCAAAACAAAAAAGCTGGAGAGATGACTCTGTCTTCTTTTATTCCAAACTTAATATATCACCACAAAAGGGACTCTTGGTTACTTAGCAGTCAAACTGAATAATATTCAAATGTAATCAAGGACCTATTTCTCTTGATACAATAGCCTCACTGATTACCTCCTTTTATCAAACCTTATGTCTAGTAAATAACTTTTAATTTATGTAAAATACTTAAAAGTGAGAGACTTCTATCTTTATTAATATCAGTCTTTGAAAAATGTTTATTGAACAGGAACAAATATTGATTTCTATTATTTACAATTTCAAAAAGGGAAAGAGATTATCCTTGTCATTTGTGACAAATTCCACCAAGACAGACAGACAGACAGACAGACAGACACACACACACACAGACACACACACACACACACACACACACACACACACACACACACACACACACACACAGAGTATGTTAAGTCCCTCTAATGTTGTATCTTGTTACCTAGTCCACAAATTCTTATTTTAAAACAAACCATCTCTGAAATGGCCCATAGTGACTTACATTCCAACTGGAATGATACAGGCAAAACTATTCCCACACTTCAGTATGAATCCTGGCAGCAATTCTGAGACCCAGCCAACTTAAAGAAGAAACACTTTGAACTCCTTGGAAGGATTTGCTTTCTCTTATCTTGAGAAAAGAGGTGTCTCATCTTTCTCTTTAGTGAATACTACACAGGGTCAGTTATTAACTGTTCTTTATTCCATTTCCAGTTCCCTATTCATCCTCACATTCATAAGATACTAGTAGGTATTAGATCCAAGATCTTCCTAGAGTCCCTGTGTTAATATGCACAATGAGCTGATACTTCTAGTACCCTAAGGACCCTACTTATCACATGACTTTCAGTGATAAGACATCTGTTCCTCCCAGACATCAACTGAGGACACCGACTAGACTAAGGAGGTACCCACCTAGTTTGGTCACTTTTGGAGTTACTTACAGGATCATGGTTGAGAAAGCTTACTGAAGAGTCCACATTTGTTTGGACAATTGTAGAAGGTATTGATTGGGCTTCTAAGAGGCCTGGTAATCAGCTGAGCCTCAACCAGTGAAAACTGGTGATAACTAGTGCCTTGAAACAACTGGTCCTAAGCACTTCTGCATAAGCCAACCTGGGGTCAGCCTGGGGCCTTGAAGAGGGTGGAGTTCAGACATAATATTCCTAGACCAAGAGGAGACCTCCTCTGGAAGGAAGCTGCAAATACCAACAAATCAAAGCTCTTTCCCCTGACTGGGGGAGGGTCTGGGGAAAAAAGTATTTAAAGTCTTCCTCTTCATAATAAAATTAAACTTGCTTGCTTCAACCTGTTCCTGGTTGGCTTCCTTATTTCATGGCCCCTCCCCCTCAAGGGGAAAAGCAGGACCCTGAGCATAGAGGCAACCCACCCCTACTCCTAACCCCAAACCAGGACCCTCAACAGACAATCAGTCATGAAAACTACATCCCTAGAACTTCCTGCCAACTTGCATGAAGCTCCAACAAACACTTTTCCTTCCTCAATAATCTAATGCATACAACATCTATCAGAGAGGAACTTTATCTATATCATGACTTCCTAAGATTTCTGAATCTTTTAACTTTCTTAAGCTTTCTGGATTTTCTTTTAAAGGAAAATGTCTCCATTTGTAGGAAGCAACTACCTAACTTACATTGTAGCCATTGTTCTGTCCAGAGAACCACCCCCAGAGAGATCACTGGTATCTGAAATGCAAACACAAGATTTATTGAGTGCACAGTATAAGCCAGGCAGGGAACTCATCTATACACTCAAGTAAAACGAGGCCAGGAGTTCCCAAGTTGAGAATACATGTATCTTTTATAGGCAAAAAACCATGAACTGGAGTAAAAATGAAAAAAATGAGGAAAGGAGAGTTGACTTGGCATCTCCTCAGGGTGGGTCAGGATTGGGTTTCTATTGACTGGCCCCAGGGCAGGGTTGGAACATCCTGCAGCTGCTTAACTTGGGCAAGGTGGGTCAGGGTGGTATGTGGATTTGTATTAACTGGCCCCAGTGGAGGATTGGAACATTCTGCAGTTAGGCTAGGGACAGACCAGCCCAGATGTTCTTTTGGATAACATCATTTGCAAGTTTCTGGGAACTGAAGGGGTCTTTAGCCTGAGCTTTCCTTGACCTGTTTGCTAACACGGTTGCTGACTCTAAGATGGTTCCTCACCATATCTGTGATTACAAAATCTAATTAGTCATCCTACTCAAATGTGACAACTGGCAGAGCAAAACCTCTAATTCTAAAACCTTCTGGGTAGTTTTCTTGTGTTTTGATGTCAACTCTTTTCTCTATTGTTCAATCACGAGACCTAGGCCTTTCCTTCATTTTCTACTACTAATAATATAGAAAGAAACTCTCTCTACAGGGTATAAGTAAGCACACTTTCCCAGTCTTATCACACAGAAGGACACACCACTCATTTAAAAATACAAATGTTAGGTTTCAGATCTCTCAGCTATATCAACATGGAATTTCTTTAATATTATAGTAGGCAATTTGGCCCATAGGTAATAAGAGTGATCAAATGATATTATACATCTAAATATATGGTTTTAAAATGTGCATTCAGTTAGGCAGTAAGAACATGAAAGAGGGAACTGTAGACTGTGAAACAGGTATATAATCCAAGAATTGTTTTCCCTTACCGTTGAGTCATGCTAACAATTATCTCATATAAAAAATGAATGGGCAGTGTGACAGTAACAACCAGTGCCTGAAAGAGACTGAGTGTCCATCCTGAATAGGTAACACTCATTGGATGAAAAGAGGTAACAAATAAAACACATCAACTCAATTAAAACTTTCCTTGCTTATCTGCCCTCCCTCCACCTTTTCTAAAGCAGCTCCATTTTTAAAAATATGATTTAATCTGAAAGATATGAAAGTACAAAGGCAGATTTTTGTCATCCCCAAAGGCAGGTTAATAATGCATTCTGATTCAAATCATTATTCACATTGATAAAACTGACCTACTTTTTATCTTTTGGGGAAAAAAATGTCCTAGGAAATATTTTTTTTATATATCAAAATGTTGCTTTTTCATGCCTTTCTTCTCTCATACCATAATTAAAGTTGGCATATCACTTCAAAATGTTAAATGAAATTTGGTTTATTTTCAGGCCTGGGCTCTTTTAATGAGTTAGCATCTCTACTGGCTGAGACAAGCACACTCACTATTTTGCATGCCAGAGAATCTTTCTGACAGTTGTGATCATGATGCAGATGTTTTGCTTCATGGGGTTTTTCTAACAATGTCCCTAATGAAAATGCATGCCTACTTCCTCGCAACTAAAAGAAAAAAAATTTCTAAACAAAAATTTTAGATGCCTTCACCCAATCATTGCAAATGTAAACAACCATTGCTTTCTCCACATCATTTTTGCTGAGTTTTGTTGCATCCATAAAGTGATTTATTTTCTTTTACACTTTTTCCCCTTTTGGTTTTGGTATGGAAGCAACTTTAAAAGCAATCTTATGCAGGTCCATAATGGCATAGAGGTAAACACAGATAATGGAGTAAAGGTAAAGATAGTTACCACTGTGTTGGAATCTTACAAGTTGTCTCCTAAAAGCGATTCACAATATAATTTCTATTCTTATGTCTTGGTCAATTGTTCCATTTTCAACATGGAGGTGCCATAGTACAGTGACTCACTGACTTATGGGTAGGAATACTTTTTTGAGATGTAAATAGAATAGCTAGAAACAATGAAAGGAGATCTGAGTAAATAATGTATTAACAAGTATTTTTAAAAGCAAAAAATAATGGATAGCATTCATTTAAGCTTTTTATAAAATAAAAATTCCAGATATGTTTTAAGGTGTACAATTGCATAGCAAATCCCTGATCAGAGCTCTGGCTCTTCAAGACTTCCACATCCTCCTAAATGATGATAAGCCTTAGGTACAGGAATTGTATTGTAGATGTATCCATTGGAATCAGACTCCATAACTCTGTATTTTGATTGGTGGTGATTTCAACTATTGTGAGAGACATTTCCCAGATGAGAAGTGAGGGCTATAATTATCCCTAGGTATAAGGACAATATTTAGAATGAAGTTGGGGACTGATGCCGGTTCAGTCCTCTCTCGCTAAAAGTCCCTCCGATCCTCTCCTGCCTAGCTCTTGACTGTTCAGCTATTTATTAAACCAATCAGGAGGTACTTAGGCATGTAAGGTAAAGCAACAACACATTTTCACACACTGTCATCAAATACCCTGCAACAAAGTTGTGCTTTACCCACTGTAGCACTGGCAAAAGTTTACTTGGTCATAGTTAACACAGTTGTAACCACAGTCAACTGGATAACTTCCTTAGAAAAGGACCAAGAGTGGAGAAGGCTCATGTTTGTCTACCAAGACATTAGTGTGAACCCTGTATACCACAGAACAAAACTATGTGTGATGTCACACATTTATAATCCCAAGACTGGGAAGATAGAGGCAGATTGAGACTGGTGGGTCTCTAGATCTGGCTGTCAAGACCCAGTTGAAAAATTCCAGACTAAGGGGAGGCCCTGTTTCAAAAAAACAAGGTGATCATCTCCTGGGGATTAATACCATAGATGGTCCTCTGGCCTTCACACACACACACACACACACACACACACACACACACACACACACACACACACATACACACACACACACACACACACACGGACACACACACACACACACACACACACACACACACACGGACACACGGACACATGGACACACGGACACACGGACACACGGGACACATGGACACACGGACACACGGACACATATAAACACAAATGTATTTTCCCAGACATGAGAACATATAAATAAGCATGCACGTATACACAAAGAAAAAAAATAAATGAAGAAATGAAGGGGGAAAGGAAAAAAGGAAGGAGGGAGGAAGGGTGGAAAAGAACAAAATCTTCCATTTCTCTATGCTGAGATCTATTTTGAAAGCTACTATTATCAACAATCAGTCCTTAGTAGACCTAATATCATCAGTGATAAAGTTTCAGCATATGAATTTTGGAAGGGGGCACAAACATTCAGACCATAGCAGTTATTAAATAAACAGTGACATTTCATCTTGCAATTATCTGTTCATATACATGAACATTTATAAATTAAATATGGTACCACCTTTAAGATAATGCAAATATTATTAAATTCATGGGAAACCTTTTCTATGTGTAAAATATAAGATTATGCCTATCATAAGATAGATATAATTAAAATCAGCTCTGTATACATACCTCATATACCTATCACCTAACTATTTGCTCTGAACTATAACCGCCTTCTGACTAAAAGTACTGCTTATCTAGGTTTGATATTCTGGTCTTTCAGAGATAATTTGTCACCTAACTAATGGACAAAGCATGCCAGATTGTAAGTGGAGCTCCTCTGGGTACCACCCTCTCTAACTGAGAACCAAGGGTCCCAAAAAATATTAAGCTCTCCTAAAGTTAAAAAACAAACAAACAAACAAACAAACAAAAAACCAGCACAGCAGGACAGTGAGCCTTAAAGGATGTATCTATGACTCAGTGCAGAACAACCATAGCTAAGTGTTGCAGAAGGACCAGATCTTCACTTGCTGCCCAGTGGCCCAGCAGGTAGTTCTAGTAAGAATCCCATCAAAAGCTGTCTAGCTTTCCTGAGTGACCTCATTATCATTAAATACGAGCACAGCTTCTGTTGCTCTTTTGGTAAACATTTATAGGTGTATAAAACAGTTTCTCTTACTTGCCATCATGGATACCAGGGTGGACACTTGAAGAAAAACATCCAGTTGGACAAGAGGACAGAAATGGCCAAAGTTACTCCACTTTATCAAGAGCAGGAATAAGAAATAGTAACCCAGGCAGTTAGAGCACAATCAGATGGTCATTTGTTCTATAAAGTGGACCACAGCTATTCTGAATCATTCTCTGAAACATACAGAACACAGTGCAAGGAACACAAACCTTAGAAGTCAGAAATAGTGTAGAAAACAAGACACAGAAATTAACTTAAACTTTGAGTGTGGGGATACTTTCAAATACAATAAAAACATGCAGAGATAGCAGAGGGATCTACCCCCCGTCAGTCTAGGGGGATCAGACAGTAGTAACTCACACCTTGAATCCCAGGACAGGGAACATCCTGGGAGTGGTGACCTATGCCCTTAATCCAATCTGAGTTTGAGGTCACCTTAGTTTACCGAAGGAGTTTCAGGCAGGCAGCAGTGGTGCCACCATGCCTTACCTGAGCGAAGAGAGTATTTAAGGCAGGCGAAGAAAGACAGAGGAGGCAGAAGAAGCCATGGCTCACACTGTTAGTCCCAGCACTTGGGAAGCAGAGGCAAGAGAATCTCTGTGAGTTCAAAGCCAGCCTAGTCTTCAAAGCCAGTTCCAGGACAGCCAAGATGGTTACACAGAAAACTCTGCCTGGAAAAAAAAGAAAAAAGAAAAAAAGAAAGACAGCAGGAGGTGGTTCTGTCCTCTGATATCTCCTAGTGTTTTTATTATATTTGAAAATATCCCCCATTTGAGTGTTTTCAGTCAAGGGAAGACTCACTTCTTTTGGGGTTAGCTGCCATAGCAACTAACAGCCTTTTTCTATCTGAATTGCCATACTCAGAGGTCTATTGAAGAAGGTGACAAAAAAGAGGCTACATCTTTCTGCCTAGATTGCAATCTCTGATTGGGTATCAAGAAGACCCAGATTAGGGTCTTGATATCAGCTTTGGAGTCATCCCATTTAAATGACAAAATGGTGTTAGCTTGGTCCACAACATCTATGCTTCACAAACCATTCCCAAATTCCAAGATGTGGCTCTGGACCTCCAAACAGTAAATCATAATTTACCTCTTTCAAAGGATAAAATCTGCATGCCATT
This sequence comes from Phyllotis vaccarum, assembly GCA_033318265.1. Lineage (NCBI taxonomy): Eukaryota > Metazoa > Chordata > Mammalia > Rodentia > Cricetidae > Phyllotis > Phyllotis vaccarum. Next base: position 19,670,850 of record JARWLC010000014.1, on the reverse strand, counting down.
TGTGAGGAAAAAGCTAATTAGTCCATCCAAATTCAAAGATATTTATAGCTTATTCAGATGTTCTGGTTTCTGAAGGAATCAGTCCCTGCCAACATTGCTGGGAATGGACCATTCACAAAACCAAATGTACCCTAAGGATTTGTAAAAACTCTCTTTCAGGACTGAAAAGCAAATCCCATCAGAACAAAACAGTCCCTAGACAATCAGCTGCAGAACAGTGGTTGTGTTATTTAAGAAGCGGCCCCAGCAATTATTTTCCTAAAGAAAAAGCCCAGAGATTAGTATGAATCCTGGACTATGAATTGGAGAGATTTTGTTTTTTTGAATAACATTACTTGCATTCATTCTTTTGATGGCAAATTTTCTGAATTACGCTTATTGCTAATATTGGATATAGTATTCTAAACCTCTGACAATCTGAAAATTAACAAATTATTAATGGTGAAGTGTGACATTGCTTAATTTTCCTTCGATAATTTAAGGACTGTCAGTGAATCTAGAACTAAATTCTGATAAATAATTTCTTGCAAATTAGGCATAAATTATATAGTGTTTATTCTTTCTCTTTCCAATTTCTTTTACTCAGGGAGAAAAAAGATCATATATACTATCACATGAATTACTGATTCATCCCTTTTATATTGCTGAGTAGTAATTCATTCTAGAGTTATACTTCTCTTTATTGATTCACCCACTGATGGACATCTGGATCACTTCATCAGGCGTGTGGTTGCCTTTAGGGTCATCTGTAGACAGACTAGACTAGGTGTTTTTATGCTGTTGCAATTTTCAAAACTTTACAGAATGGACATTCTATCAGTATCTACTAATACTGGTCATGCATATGTACCAAGGCATAAACACATCCATAGAACTTTTCATAACAAGAGAGTTTAACATTTGCAAAAATCCAAGCTTATCTGTATTGTGGTGAGGTAAGAACACAAAATGCTCTTCAGCAAAGAACTGATCCAATGCATTGTGGTGCATCTGTGTTAGAAGGACTTGAAACCTTAAGACAAAAGAGCATTAATATGTATTATGATGTACCATTATTGTAACAGATAAAAAAAAACAGGTTATAAAAGAAGATGCTAGCAAGTGATGCTTTAAATTTCTAAATGAAATAGACAAGGAATAAATACCAAAAACTGATGCCAACTGTTCTTTCTGGGAGAGTAACAGATTATTTCCATTTCTTACTTGTATTGTTCTATAGTTTGCAGTTTCTGTGGTGTGGGTCAACTATTTTTACCTTAAAGATCACTTCTTAAAAGTTTGCTTCTTTGTATCTTCTTCTCTTGGGATATTATTGAGCTGAAAAAATGAACATGTGTAAGTTATCCCAACTTAAAAAAATAATTTGCTTGTTTTGATAGTTTAAATATAGGATGAAGGCTAGGCTTATTTAAAATAAATTAGGTGTTGATTTTGACTCAGTTTCTTCCTGTACGTTCCTCTGAGAGAATCACATAGACAAGGAAGTTTGTAAGACAATTAAACAGAAAACTGACAAGCTACATTTTACAACCTAACCGCTTTCCTCTGAGCACCACACATATACATTTAGCTGTCTGCTGAAACATCTCTTAAAGTTGAGAAATAAGATGACATTGTCCAAGTTAACCTCATTATTCCATATCTTTTACCAGGACCCCATTGGCCCTCCCTTCACTTTCTCTAAAGCCAAACACAACTGAATTCTGTTTCCTCCTTAACTGCGTGACTAACATCTCCTGATAGACTATAATCTCCTTTTCAACCTGAAAGCATTTGCAATGGAATATTAGCTATGAAAGATACATATATCAAATATCACATACGGAATACCATGACCTAGAAATGTATTGCTTCTCTAACATTCCAATTTAATTTGGTATCCAGTTTTTATTGCCACATCCAACAGCCTTACCAGATACAATTTTATTCTAATCAACTGACTCTTCAGGCTAGTTCTGAGTAACTGAAATGTTTTCCTTTGATTAGCTGATATGGCTCTTCTAACAATGATGTTAGATCACCTAATACTTCCAAAACGGTTGACTTCTTTTCCTGAGAAAGTTATGTTTCAAGTGGAACAGATTTTTACATATCTTACAAAATATTGGAAAATTTCAAAACTGCTGTGCCAACATCTTAGGGCCTTGGAGTGCTGGTAAGATTTCTAGTCATTTAATCAAACTGAATTTTTAAATTAAAACCAACCAACCAACCAACCATCTTAAGCCAAAGCCCTTTTTAAATCTCACTCAAAATAAGCAAGTAGAGATGGTCCACTCACTCTGAACACTGCAACACTAATTGGAAATGACACATTCCCAAAATTTTGTTCAGGCATTTCCTGTCACAGCAGAGTCTGGCTGTGTGACAAGGACAGGACAGGAATATCTGCCTCTAGGGAATATTCTGTTTGAACTACAAGGAAAGACATTTCTCCCTAGTGGCTTGGCCACCTGCCATATGGGCCCTGTAGAAATCCGCTGTTATTTTTGCTCTCAATTTCTTCCTTGAAGTTATTAACTTATTCGCATGAATTAATGTGTGTTACCTTATGAAAGTGATATGTTTTAACTACTCACTGGAATTATAAACCAATTATAAAAATAAGCGGTGAAATAAAGGTTAATGGCACAGTTTCTTAAAATTGGAGTCATTCTTCAGCTTTAGAGTTCCACAACCAATTATTTTGCTTTTATATAACAGAATAATTAGTTGCAAAGCCATAAAACTGAACAAAGTATTTTTCTGTTCCCTTTGGAAAATTAAGTATATTGCCTAGTCATTTCAATTCACTTAACACAAGTGTTATAAATAACTTTCAGAAATTTACAAGTTGGTTGAGATTTTAAGGAGTGTGTTATATAACATACCTGCGGGTCTCATACAGCCTTCTGATTTTTCACACTAAAAGCTAGAGGGGACATTTAATCTGATTTTCCTCAAATATCATCTCAGAGAAGTCTTGTCTCTCTTTCATATCATTTACATGGAAGAACACTAGAGAAGTTTCTTAATGTGCTTTTCTCAATAACCTTTATCTGTAAATAGTAATTCAGAAGAGAGCCTTCATTTCTTTGTAAATTGAGTAGGCAAATGATCATATATTTAAGGGAACCATTTTGCCCCAAATTTTCCCAATCTACCTCTATATCCCAGCTTTGAAAATCACTGACAATTTTAAGGCTACATTTCCCTTCAATCTAGTAATGCCATTTTCATCTAAATTCAGTCTGAAACATAAGATTGGTGAGAAATTATGGACATTCAGCTTTTCCACAGCTGTAGTCCAGTTAATGTCCTTGAAAATAAATTGTAAGTGCCATGGATCTCTTTGCAGAAGAACACCGGAGTCAAGAAGCTGAGCTTAGAAAAGGCTGGATTGTGAGAACTAGGTTTAAGATTTCAGTGTTGTTCAGACTGTAGTGTAGCCAAAAGCCTAATTGAGTTTACAGCCTCTTCTGCATTCTCTCTTCTGCTTTATACCACCAGCCCAACGAAGCAAGGTGAGGGCACCCCAGGAAATGAAAGATAGAGTACCACTTTGTCATGCCTTCTCTATTACACCTTTTTTTTTTTTCTTTTTTTTTTTTTCTGGAAAGACACAGATTAGAGAATGTCACTTGGGCCCAGACATCTGAGTCAATCCTCTCTTTTTTTCTAGGCTGAATCAAACCTGACTGGTCTGACCCAGCAGTAGAACATAAAACGAGCACTGCCCTCCACTTGCCTCCAAACAGCAAGTCCCTCCTTTGAGCCTGTCTCAGGGCTGTAGGCTTTTAGGGACATTATCACAACCACTAGTTAAACCATTGACTAATATAATTGCTGGGTGTTGAATCATCACATGAACAGTTCTTTCTTCATAGCAGGTGGAGTACGAGTAAACAGGGTGCAAGGCAAATCAGAAGGTTTCAGTTCCAAAGCATCATGCTCTTTTTCAGTTTTTAAATTCAGTGTAATTTTATCTTTAATTGTAAATGATGTTTTGTCTGTCTCAACGAGTGATCTGTTTCTAACTGAACAACACTGAAATCTCAATTAAGGAGTTCAGAGAAATATTAGAAAAACATACTCTGAAACCTTATTGACTTGGACCTTTCTCAAGATTGATTTGGATCTTGATGTCTGACTCAAATAGTCATGATCTATAAATACTATGTGCCACTTAAAGAAAATAAGTACCTCCAGATATCAAATCTTATAAGCTAAATTCTTTAGTTTATAAGAATCTTAAAACTTTAATTTAAAATATTGATTTTCACAACTACAAAACAATTTATGAAAATAAATATACAAGATAAATTGAGAGTTGCAGCTTTCAGCCAGACTTAAAGCTATGGCCTTATTTCAAACTGGAAGAAACTAAAGATAGAATGTCTTTCTTTACCTTTGGAATATTGCCTTTTTACTAGAGGAATCAGTTCATCGATATTGTTTCAATAACTACTATAAATGTGCCTGGGGGAGTCGCTCAGGGGTCAGAGTTCTTGCCTATTATATACGGAGCCATAAGAGTGGTGGACCATATCTTTAATCCTAGAGCTTGGAGGCAAAAGCAAGATAATCAGAAATTCAAAGTCATGTTTGGTTATCTAGAGGGTTTGAGATTAATTCGTGGTATGTGAGACTCTGTTAATATATATGTATGTATATCTATGCAAACCCTAAATTGAGGTTTGGTGTGTTAAGCTGCCATCTTATACTAAATTACAATCTAGTCATGTCAAATTAGTACTCAAATTCATATCAAGGCCTACAGACACAGACTACACCCTACTGAACGGGATTAAGTTTAGAGGCATAAATAAGCCAGTGAGTCATATTTCCTATCTTTTCCCACACTAAAATAATCTCCAAAACCTGTAATATTTTTACATGTTTTGATAAATACCTTAGGGCTCAGTTTTGTGAATATTGTTTGGTTATTCACCTGATCTATAGTTCTAAAAGAATTCATGGAGTCAAATTTTTATTTTTAATGTGATGGAAATATTTAAATATCTTTGAAGACAGGTGCCATATCAAGTACATTCTCTTAATTTAACAATGAGTTTTCAAAGCTGAAGAATCAAGAACTCCATTCAAAACTCTTGACACTCCCAATGAAAAGCCCTACATCTACAAAGTGATAATGCACACTTTGGTATGATGAGCCCTAGACCACATCACTGTTCACACAGCCTTTGCTTCTCTTGAATTTGTTCCTATGATTGAATGCATAGGACTCCTCCTGCTCATGCGTTAACTGAGTCTTATGTCATCTCTCACAAAGTTGCTGCATCTATTCTGATGGTTCCTAGTTTAAGCCAGTTGCAAACAAAGAGGCTATTTGGCACTCACATGTCATTTTTATGTGAATACAACTTGTGTTTGTATTGAACAAATAGGTATGAGTAGAAGAATGGGTTTCTAGAGTGTATGTGGGCTTAGCTTTATAAAAAACTGTTATCATGTTTCCTCAAGTGGCTGTACCATTTTATATTCCTACTGGCAATGCTTGAGAGTTTCCATTGTTTGAAATTCTTGTCTACATTTTTATATTGTTTGTATTTTTTAAACTTTACATTCTAGTAAGTATGCAGAATGATCTAATTATTATTATAATTTTAATTTCTATCATGATTATCTTATTATTTTTTAAAAATGTTTTAAATATATCCACCACAGTTCCCTCTCCCTCACATCTTCCCAGTTCTCGCCCTTTCCCCCCCCCCCTCCGCCGCCCCGCTCCATTCCCTCATCCATTCCTCAGAGAAGGTAAGGATTCCCAGGGTGAGTCAATGTACTCTGGCATATCCAGTTGAGGTAAAACCAAGGCCCTCCCCATATCAAGGCTGAGCAAGGTGTTCCTCTGCAGGGAATGGGCTCCAAGAAGCCAGCTCATGCACCTGGAATAAGTTCTGGACTCACCACCAGAGGCCCCACAAACTGCCCACACCATTCAACTGACATCCACATTGGGAGGGCTTAGTTCAGTCCTATGACTATCTTTTTATATTTTCCACACATGTATGTGTATCTTCCTTGATGACATACCTTCTCAAATATTTCAGAGATTTTTTTTAAAAATATGGCTTTTCTTACTAACCACTTCAAGAGTTCCTTACACATTTTGGATAGGAAGGTTTTGTCTGATAACAGAGTTAATTGAAAGCACCTTTGTCCCTGTCCATATGCCTTTTCATTTCCACAACAGTGTTTTCAAAGTGTTCATATCGGCTTCTTTGAAAGCTGTATTTTAGTTTGTCCTCCATATCTTGTCTTTTTATATATACAATTCTAATATCTAATGAAAAAAATCAAAACTTCCAGCATTGGAAGAAATATAAACAACTAAAGATACCATGGTTCTATATAAAATTTTGTTGGAAAATATAGCAATCAGGAACTCTTTTGGCCAAGAGTAGGAGAAAAATCTAACTTTGCTGGCTTGACTTAAAAATGCTATTTTTAAATATTTATTTATTCTAATTTTATTTGGTGTTTGGGGTGTACAGGTGTTTTGCCTACATGCATACCTATATCTAGTGTGTGCCTAGTGCCAGTGGAGGCCAGGAGAGGCCCTGGACCTAAACCCTTTGGAACTGGGGTCATGGACCATTGTGAGCTGACGATGGAGCTGAGTAGAAATCTGGGTCCTTTGGAGGAGGCATGGTCTCAATCACTGAGTTATTTCGCCAGCATCCTAAAAATGCCATTTTTTAAAAATTATTGTAGCAAGCAGAGAAATGAGCAGCTTCATAAAAATGAGCAGTCTATATGTCATAGACTGGAGGACCCTCAGTTAATCACATGCGATGACTATAAATTTCCATGCTCCTTCTTTGGAAGCTGATGTCTGCAACTACAGCTGGATGTATGTACATCGGTGAAGAAAAGAGAGAAAGAACAGTGCCACCCAGAAGCATCTCACTTAATTCTAATGTAAATCTCCCTGAACACAACTGAGCCATGTGGCCAGGCAACACTGTGATGAGAAGATGAAATGCTGATTATGTTAGGTGAGCATAGAACTATTTAAATAACATCAAAATACAAGAGACAATGAAACCATTCTTCTATTATAATAGAAGACATAAAAAAGTCAGGCTATCTTTAAGTGCAAAGAAAAAACTTTTAACTTGCTACCAGCTAAGCATCTACATATTAAAGACATCACTGGAAAGATCTTAGTTCTGCAGAGGTTAGTAAAAATAGAAATAAAAGCCATTGTAATTACGACAACTAGAGCATAATATGAAAAATGGGTTATGCCAACAAAGTCATGTATTTTATCTTTATTCTACCGCCTGTTTGATACATAGTAGAAAATTAGGTTAGAATATGTAGGCTGTTAAAGTCTTCTAGAAAAGAACTCTGGATGAGGAATTCACAAGATAGGCTTTACAGCTCTTGTCTATCTCTGTATATTGCTGAGAATTTTCAAGATTGGAACGTGTACACTAAAACTTATATTGTGGTGTTTAGCTTCTGTGCAAATTAAGTTCAAATGCAAAAAAAAGTCTTTTCTCATACTAGAATTTTGGTCTTTTGTTACACTCTATCTAAATGTCAATGCTACTGAGCCCTTCATTGATCAACTGAAGTCAAAGGGAAGGTTTTATTTCATGTGTACCAGCTATTCTCTCTCGGATAAAATGAGAAAATATAAAAGCAAAATGTGAAATAGTCATTAGAAATTTTAAAGGACCAATCAGTAATGAAAATGATGTTCTTTACGTTTTGGAAATAGACTTTGACCTTTAATAGCTTTGGACAGCTGGCTAATACAGACTAACTCAAAAAGGAATGTCAGCATAGCACATGATTCAATTCACTTCCTGAACCAACCTTCCACTGTCCTGTTGTTTGTATCTAGTTGACTCATCTTTCTAAATTTTCAGCAGCTGGGAGGAAGTTCTAAATATTCAAAATATTATAGAATCTGTGAGAGTGTTTAAAGTTAGGCAATCGCTAATGTTGAAATAGAAGGTAAAACTTCACTAAACCTTCTTGCAATGATCTCACTTGCTTAGGAATGAAACCTATGCTGCTCAGTGGGATTTGCCTACAAATGATGTAGCTCAATTTTATCAGACATTTGAGACAAGGTATTCAGAGGGTAGTAAGCCTCACTTTTCTTAGTTGATGAAAATACAACTATTTTCTCTTTTGCTTTTAAGAACCCTCTCCAGGTAGCTAGCAAATGAGTGTCTTTCACTGACAACTTTCTTCAAAATACACAAATGTATTTATAGTTGTCCTTGATATGAAAACTACACAAGGATACATCTTTCCCCTTAGGAGATAAGTGGACGTTCCTTCAGTGATGCAGCTAATGGAAACAGAATGAATATCTCAAAACACAGGCCTGACTGATTGCATCACTAAACTGTACGTTCCTTCTTTCGCTTTTGAAGACCAAGCATTTAGAATCCACTCTGCACCATAGAAATAAGCAATGATCGGTAATAATATCTGATTGACTATATTTAGTATGCTAGCATTATTAAAAATTTAAAATGCTATCCCACCCACTTTTGTTTGGAGTGGTGAGCTTATTTTTTGGATACAGAATGGCTGCCACTAGTTTACTGGCAGCATTGTCGAGCGTCTCCTGGAGGGCACATTTGTGTCCAGTTGAGAGCTACAGCTGACCGTAGATTGTTTATCCTGGAAGAGTTTACCCTAAAGATTCCAGGGCCAAATAAGACAACTACAGCAGCAGCAGCAGCAACAGTGATATTCGCAGACTGAACTGTTATCTAACTACGTGTGGCAAACTGTTCTTCTCTTATCCATCCTCATAAAAGACTTGCAAGTTACCACTTTAAGGCAGATTTTTCAATTGAGAACACTGAGCCCCAAGGAAGTCAAGAACTTAACAGACCAGCATCGTACAATTAATTGGAAAGCGGCACAGCCAGGGTTTGTTTCCTAGCCAACCTTCAGAGCCTGGGCAATTATCCAGGCCTTTCTGCCCCTTTTGAATCAAGTTTTTAATTTAAAATTCTTAATTTGACATATTTATTAAATATTTACATTTTCTCACTAACCAAAAAAAAAATGACCTTTTGTCTTATTCAGTTGATGACAATCTTTTAATTATTTGCTAATTGGTATTTCTTAAGATTATCTGTGGATGCAAGCAAAGACATAACTTTCCCTGGAAAAGCTAATCAGCATGAGATCCAGAAAATTCAGAAGTCCCAAAAGTGAAAGGGAGGCATGTAACTCTGCATAAAGGAGGGGATATAACAAAGGAGATAAATCTTGAATTAGGTCTTTAAATATATGGTTAAAGGGTAAATTAATGCCTGCAAGGTGGAGAGGTATTTTAAATTGATGTTATTAGGATGTCTGGACAAGGCGAAGGGTTTGCTGTTTGAAGAATTTCAGGAGCCAAGAACACAAGAGAGGATAAAAATGAAGGAAAGCTTGGGTACTGCCCTGTGATCTCCAGCCTGGCTTTGTAGACCAGCTAAAAATCACACTAGACATGTGCTGTGATGGGTACTTGACCAGGCAGCTGGAATGAAGGATGCTTGATGGTGGGGAGACTATGTACATGAGCACATGGCCTTCAGCAAGAGTTGAGGTGGTCAGAACGGTTGGGAGAGAGAATTTACTAACAAGAGAAGAAAAGCAGGCAGTGGGGGGGAGGCACTTCTGTTAATGAGCTATAACAACAAATAAGTAGAACATGTTTGTGAAGAACTGTCAAGGAAGCAAAATAATGCACTTTCAGAGATAATATGGAAATATGTTTGGTAGCCATTTCAATAACTGTTAGAATATGAAGTAACATACTGGTGGATCTTCTTACCTCTTCCACATTTCCCACAGAAGCTGAACACCCATATTAATTCAAATTAGTTAGACAAGGTTCAACGTTACAAGATAGATTCAGAGTTGCATTTCTACCTCCCTCTAACAGTTTACCACTGAAAACATCACGGGTTAGTCTGAGTAGTGATGGAGACTCAACCAAATGTATATGAGAAATGAGGAACCAGCTGAACGTTGGAGAGACTAGCCTCAAATAAGAGTAAATTGTTGTTAAAGGGTAATTAAACAAATTTTGTGTTCTTTTTAATAAACTGTTGACCCATGAATTTGACATAAGCATACATAAAAGGAAGAGCTACTCTTAGACCTGTAGTGGCATTTTTTTCTACTTTATTCTTTCAGAAAATAATTAATGTTTCATTTTCTTTCCAAAGTAAAATTCTTCAGTATAAAGCCAAACAGGCTTTTTATCTCTATGCATTATGTGATAGATTTTATAACTTCATTATTTAAGATCAAAATAAGCATGCAGTATATAGTCCAACATTTTTAATCTTTTGGGTTTTCTGCTAAGTATCCTCTTCAAACTATACCATTAAGAGTCACTTACCATATTTCAGTTTCTGTAAGATGGAGCAGTCTTTACTTTTATCACCTATATAAAGATGTTATGATCTCTTTATTAGACTTGTAGGAGAAAAACGGTTTTTATTTACAATGTTGCAACAATTTCCTCTATCGTTGTGAGTAAAACATTAATTAGTTGTGTTATCTACTGTTTATGGAGTGCCATTAAGGGGCCAGAGCCCTCGAAACCTACTTAGTAAACATTCCTTACCCATTTTCCAGATTGCCAGAAAGACCAAACGTATTATGAAACATAGTCTCATAGTTTCTCAATTATATTATAAGGTGCAAACTTAAATTTATCCCCCGCCTGCTTTCAACAGCCTTCTGGCTCCAGGCTTACCTTATTCTTTATGTTTAATCTAATTGTATCATGTAGTGAGTATCAGTGCACCATGAAAGTTGGTGCCTTAATTCTACAAATCTTGGTCATCCTAGTTCTTCTAAAACACCAATTTTACCTCTGCACTTAAGAGACTCATCAAGTATCCTGTTTGCTTACTACAACATTTAGCTCTGAACATTCAAAATTATAAATGTGTATTATTAATAACAACATACCTCTCAGCATGATGGAATTCAAGCCAAAGTAAAAATTCCATGATCTTAATTTAGAAAACTATTTATAAAATGCTTCCAAATTCAAGAAGTATCTATCCATGTAACCTAATAACTTTTTTAATAGCTAGAGATACATACATGCATGGAAAAATATTAAAAATATTGATAGGTTTATAAAATCAGAAATAAAAGGACAGTTGTAGTTCACAAATAAGGACAGATTAAAAACTTCTTATAAATGCAATTGCTTTGTCTGATCCAACACGCACAGAGAGAGAGAGAGAGAGAGAGAGAGAGAGAGAGAGAGAGACAGAGAGAGAGAGAGAGAGAGAGAGAGAGAGAGAGAAGGAGATATATTTGGTCTGAGTTGATTCATCTGTTGTGATAGAGAGCACCCATCATTCTTCCATGAAAATGTGATGGTCAAAATGTAATGAAACTGATGTCTTTAATATATTCTTACACATTCTTTTTTTTTACATGACTATTTTAGGTGTATCAATACATGCATGAAACGATTGCTGTTAATGGCTGCCCTGAATTCCGTGCAAGGGCCACGGCAAAGGTAAGACTTGAGTAACTTTAAAAGTATACTCGAGCCCAGTGATGTAGTAATTGATTGTGCGCGTGTGTGTTTCAGGTATTCTCGTGTGTACACTGTAAGAGAATTTAGACCTCAGTGGCAGCCCAGAGTCTAGAACCAGTACTCCTTACCAGGTAAAAATCCTAATGGAAAAATTGACCTTTTCTGCTGCTTCTGTAGCTTACGGAAGGAGAATGATTTCATTAAACTCACTAAATGTCCATTTGGCACAAGCAAATCTGCTGCTTTACTGTATCAAGTTCTACATGGTTTCTGGTACATCCCGTGGATGCAAAAGAACCTGTATCCTATGTAGAGCATGAAAACTCATTTGCCCAGGCCAAAAGCCCTGATTTAAGTTAGACATGAAAGGCTTTACATGACACCATTGATCCAACACTGCACTTTGTATTCAGCTGGGCAATTGGTAGTTTGCAGAAAGTGGCATTGACCTAAGGAAGGCCTGGCATCTTGGTGGCAGGGACCACTTTTGTTCTTTAAAGGATCAAACCCAAAGATTACAGAAGTCTCACTGAAAAGGATACACGGAAAGAGAGTCATGGCATTATCTGGAAGAAGGATCACTAGGAAACTATAGTGGTAATCTAAAGTTGCTCTGCAGCTCCTTTTTAGAAATGCAGAAATATTTTAACAGAGCACAACTTCCTTCTTGTAAAGGGCTTGTAACTTCCTAGTAATACCAAGAAGTAAGAACCACTAAGAATATTCAGAATTTCTCATTCAATCCCTTTATGTTCCATCACCCGTTCTTTGATTTTTTTCCCCCCTGATATTTTCAGTTTTCATTCTGTAATTAAATACTATGAATTTTTAAGTTTTTCCTTTTTTGCCCTCCCTCCCTAACCCAAGCAAATAGAGGGTATGATTACCATTACATCATGCTTTGCTTGTTCTGAAGTGGAATACAGATAGGAAAAAAAAAATCCCCTTCATGGTTTAATTAAGGGCAAAGTGAATTATGTAGTGTTTTGCTATTCTCATTTCTAATTCATGTAGAACAGCAGGATAGCAGCACAATATTGCAATAGCAGAATATTTTCTGGTTGTTTCTGGGCTGTCTGCATTGCATCCATGTCAGCCATTAGAACCTCTGCATGATAACCGGGTTTGCATGAGCAAATGCATGTAGCTAAAACCAGGTCATTATTTCCATGTCATTCACTATCTTTCATTAAATGCAGGCAGTAGCATAATGCTAAATTGATGTGATAATGTGGTGTGTGGAAAGAGAATGTACAGTAGTTGGAAACCAGTATTTTCAAAGCGTTGAGAGTAGATCACTTTATGCTAGGTGTCTAATTAACTGTGCCTTAAGGCAAGCTCATGGAGATGGAATACAAGAGACAGGCAGAGTATCTTTTCGTGATTGAAACTACTATTTTATTACTATTGGATGGGAACTAATGGTAAGTTGATTTCTTGAATTTAAAGAAGCTAATATCTTAATTTTAAATAGAACTATGACCATAGTATACATAGGTATAAAGCTTCAAGTTGTTTAGTTTGCCTGTGTCATATTAGCTAAAATGTTAGTGTAGAATTAAGAGAGATATAATCAATGACTTAATAAGATTCCATTCATAGTAATATGGAATATTGTAGAACAATAATACCTTTTGATCTAGTACTTCTTTTAAATTTGTATTTTGTTTTAAGCATTCTCAATCTAAAAAATAAAAACCTGTATATTTGCTAAGCTGGTGATTCAGCAATAGCAAGATTACACATATTTTCATGAACATATACATATAAAAGTACTCATAAGTTTATCAAATAAATATTTATGAACATATATGTGCAGGCAACAACATAGACTGTGTGCCATAGCAAAGTCTGGTACAGACCTTCATAAGAATGCCTGTGGTCAGCATACACTCAACACTCACACCAGGTAGTACGTGTATTAAATCTATTTGGAGTCCTCAATCACGCTGTGTACGTCGCTGGCGGAACTCTGAAAGACTTCACTGCGCTTTTGGTTTGATTTCCCTTTTTATAGTAGATAAGCCTTACAAAGATGATTATAGCTAGCTGAGGATTTACCAGAGAAAAAGGGCCCTACCCAGCATCTAAAAGAAGACATTGTGTGTTCTTCCCTCTACAGGAGAATGCTAGAGCCGTGTCTAAGAAATTGTTCCCCATTGCTCCTCTACTTAGCGTACTCTCCCTCGTTTTATTACCAAAAAAAAAATCTTTTCTTTCAGGCCACAGTGGCAGCTTTTGCTGCCAGTGAAGGTCACTCCCACCCTCGGGTGGTCGAATTGCCGAAGACTGACGAAGGCCTGGGTTTTAACGTCATGGGAGGAAAAGAACAAAATTCCCCAATTTATATCTCCCGCATCATTCCTGGAGGGGTAGCAGAAAGACACGGAGGCCTCAAAAGAGGAGATCAGCTGCTATCGGTGAACGGAGTGGTATGTTGATAAAATAAATACACCGAGTCTTCTCTCCCTAAGCACATCCCTCCTCCTACCCCATCACTGAAGCTAGTTTGGAAATTCTAGTACAGACTAGAATTTTATGCCCATATCCAACCAGTTTCCTGGATGGGTGGGTAAAAATCTATAAAGGCAGCAATTTTATATTTTTAGGTCTCATTTCCTCTTAGCGCACGTATAACAAACATTAAGTTTGAAAATCATGCCAAGAAATTATCAAATAGACTTTCCCTGGCAGAGTACTGCTATTAAATTAGTTTTCACAAGAATATAATTTCAATGCCATTTTCATCCTAAATTCTTAGAAGCCTGTGGGGTGGGTTCAGTGTTTTGTTTTCTTTCAGTTACTTTGTTCGTTTGTTTCAAGGCTTGGCATTGTACCCATAGTTACGTGCATGTGAGAAAAGTACTGTCCCACCAAGCTACAACCCCAACCCAAGAAAGAGTTTTCTATGAAACAAATAAATATTTTTCCTTATCTTCCAATTGTATCAAATATAACAAATCTAAAGTTATAAATTCCAGAGGAATATATAAGAATTTATCAAAATATATTTATGCTTAGGTCCCAAACATAAGACTTAATATGTAAGCTAGATTTTGATTTGTTGTAGCTACATTGATTTATGCTCAAAACATAATATCTAGCATACCATATTTGAAATGAAATATTCTACCGATAACTATGGTAAATCTTTGTTTATATCTTTAATCTTGTTTGCATTTGTTTACATTTTAAAATATATTTTTATATTATTATTATGCTATGATCTCAAGAGTACTCTGCCTGGCAGACTCAGCCCCAGGTAGGTGGTAGTGCAATGGTCAGCATGGGTGTGGGCCTAAGAAAGAGACACTCAGGCTCACGTGGAGACTTTATTACAATAAGGACTAGGGGATTAGGAGATGAAAGAGGAAGAGAGAGAGAGATCAGAGAAAAGAGGGGTAAGGGACACACACACACACACACACACACACGGGCAATCTCTGACCTCTGGCAGGTGTGTGTGGGGGGGGGTGAAGGTGGGAAGGTGGGAAGTCTTCCTAAATAGACTTCTTGACGTCAGAACATTGGGCAGGCCAGGTTATTGCTTATTAGTCAGGACTCTAGGAAGTGGGTCCGAATATTAACATTTATAACATATATATATATCGTATATAACTTATTTCATACTGTAGAAATAGTTGCTTTATATTAGCAAAAGCTATTCACTGAACTCTGCTGTATCTAATGAACATCGAAACTAGCAATCCATGAATATTTTATATCATGGTTCCAATCCCCAAATTACTATTCGCTCTACATTCCCTAGGAGATAGGGTTTTAAGTGTTTTATTGACCTTTCAATTGCTAACACTTTTCAAAGATTGTATCCAAAGATAATTGTAAAGCCCAGCTTTCTGATAGAGGATCCCGAGCAGGATCAAACATTGCGATACACAGTAAGCTATGCCTTGCGTTATTAATTTATCATTTCTCGGAATACACTTTGCAGGTCTAAAGAATGTATAGGTTTAAAAACAGGGAGAAGGGTAGCAAAAAAGATCACTCAAATGTGTGCATAGTCATTGTAGTTATACAAAGCAACCATAACCGTATATGACATTAATCGACAATCTAATAGGTAAATTGAAGCCAGTGCCTAAACCACAAGTTTGCAAGGAGCACAGCATCAGGCATTTCACAGTCAGGCATCTATTCCTGCCGTGACCTTATGATGAACCTGGGAAGCAGCAGGGAATATCACAACAGTGAAATCAAACAGACCTAGTTTTACCGTATTGTTACAGACTATGTCTAATCTGTAGCTGTGGTATCTAAAAGGCAAGCAGGCAGTGTAGTTGGTTACTAGTTCTAAGAGCCGTGATAAAAATTAGTGAGGCTACATGTCTGCCAGAAGTCATCCTGTGATCATTTGATCATATGCACCTTTGATAAGGAATTGTGACCAGCAAATAAGGTGACAATGAGTGAGATTTTTAAAGGGCCAGGTACATTGCTTTTTATCAGAGTGGAGAAGAGTAAACCGTATGGAAAATTCTGCTGCACATGAAGCTATGTGAAAACCAGAAAATATTTATTAGTAAGATGGTTTCCAACACCTCTTTTTGGTGAAGCTGATAAGGTACAACTTCTCTGTCCATCTGGGTGTTCAAGTCATAAACTGGAGAAAGATCCTCTTGAGTCAGATATATATTCCAGGGTCAAAATTTGTATTCTTATATTCAGCCTCTGAGAACTATAAATTCTATTAAGCATATAATTAACTTTTATCTTAAAGTCCACATTCTTACTAACCCCATGTGCAAGGTACACATACATTCTTACACCCCATTCACATTTCCAATGACTCTGGAGTTCACATTTACTTAAAAGCTGTAATTTACTAGTAGTTTCCATTTATTAATCATATCATGTTAGGGAGCAAGGCACTAATTTCAACAAAGACAGTTTCTGGCCTAGTGTGTTAAGGAGAAAAGACATCATTTGTTCACTGCAGTTCATCTAATAAATGCTCACCCTTGTCTTGGCTAGAGTGTTGCTTCAGATATAGAGTCGGGTTACTGTCCCCACTGTAGCTTGGTTTATCAAGTTCCAAGAGTTGCAACTTAAAATAATGCACCTCCATACAACATGTGGTAACAACTACCTATTTTAACATATATACATATACAATTATTAAATATTTGTGTGTTTAATATATATACATATATGAAATCATGTATACACTTATCTATGGAAGAACAATTAGTGAAAATGCAAAGAACCATTAAGTTGAAATAGAGCAAAGGGCGGTATCAGGAGGGCTTGGGAGAGAGAAAATGGAAAGAGGAAATGATTAACCTTCAAAAAGAAAAGAAACATGTTTTAAGTAAATCAGAAAGAAAGCTATGTCTAATTTATCAGGTGCTCATCTCAAGGTACTTTTCTATAATGGGAAATGACATGGTCCACTGCTCTGCTCCTACTCACAGAAAAAATAGCTAATGCAATTCCAGAAGTCTGGGCATTTAGCTCTGGGTCCAGAGGCCCTTTCAGTAGGAATAATTTTATGCAGGTCACAGTACTTAGTGAAAATAAAATATTTTACAGTAAAATGGAGTTGGAAGCCCTGTAATTGAAAGACCAAAAACAAACCAAAGACAAGGTTAACAAATGATCAAGTGACTGGTTTGTCTGCTTTGAAACACCGTACCATTAGGAAAGATACATACAGAAGATTTTGAGAACATAGCATTCTAAGCTGTGAATTTTAGGGAGAAGTGCTTTGAAAGGTTGGGGCAAACTTTACTTTAATAAGCATTCTGAGAATAATTCCCTACCGACCTAATCAAATGTTAAATTATCATATAGACCCAAGAACCTTAAATGATGGTTCTAATGGCATCATTTATTTTTTGTTATTTTTTGTATTTTGGTTATATGTAGAAAGAATATGCCTTGATAGCTGCCAAAATTTATCATGTATTAACATAGAGATGATAACATGAAATACTAGATAATAGAGAGAGAGAGGGTGGTCAATAAACAGAATTAAAGAAAAGATACAGCAATTGAACAATTGATTTTTTTTTCCCTATAAATCAAAACAGAAGGAAACTCATAACAGCTCAACTCTCACTGACGGATTTTTTTTTCCTTATCATTTCTGGCTAGAAAAGAAATTTCCCATGGGATTCTTATAAATGAGACACTGAATCACCTAATATAGCCTCATTAAAAATACAGAGTCCTTTTTTGTGTGGTGACTTCTTATGTCAAGCCTTAGCAAAATCTAATGGCTGAGTTAAAATTTAACCTTAATACTCGGTCAAAATGTTACAGTTAAAGTCTGTAGCTCTCTAATGGTCTTCTTTTTACCCTTTTATGTACAAGTGTTTTCTCAAGGACTATTTCTAAAAAGTGCAGCCAGCGTGGACCCAACAGGGACAGGAAATGTGTTTAGTAATAGAGCCAACATATAAGAAAATCTCAATAGTGGAACAATAGGCTCTACTTAAGAAGGCTCTTCATGAAGTCCTGCCCTGATGCCAAAAACTGTATATAGGGAATCAGGGACATGTGGCTAAATAATAGTGCCTGAAAAGTATACCCAAAAGATAGAACATATTTTAAAAAAACAATATTAAGTAATTTGGAATGAAAAGTAAAAGATAAAAACGAAACCATATTAATGTTTCTGTAGGAATATTGATTCAAATATCTTTGACAGATCTTGGTGTAGCCCTTCAGTGTGCTGCGTGGTGATCAGTCAGTCGGCATATTACCAGAGTCTGATTTAGTGATCTCAACCATAACTTAACGTTTTTCCCTGAAGTGCACACTATTTAAGGATTTAAGTCATTAGGCCAGAGAAGAGAAAGTTTAGGAGAATGACGACATCTCCAGGTGACCTCCATTGTGCCAGGTTCCAAATGACAAAACCAAGATCCATGCATGAAAGCTGCAGGGAAAGCAGAGCCCAGCTTTCTTAATAAAGATAGTGTATAGGTGTAAAGCTATCTAAGCAAAAGAAGACTCAGCCATAAAGAGGACATACCCATTGTCTGAAATTTTAATTGGAGATTAGAAGACCATCTGCCATTCAGTATTTCAAAATACAGGTAACGTGTACATGATTGTATCAGGCTTGAAGGCCCCTGGCATCTCTGTGACTCTTATTTTAATAGCTTAGATGAAATTCTTGTTGATTCCACTGTATAGTCCAGTTCCTCAACACATACCCCCTTATGTTCTGACACTGAGCGATAGGTGTAGGGTACTGTCTATAGACTCTCTTCTTGAGATACTGTCCTTAAGTGAGAGAATTAAAAGGTTGTGACACTACACTTCATTATGTTTAATATCTTATAGTTTTAAAGCTTGTTTATGTTATTTTCCTACTGGTTGCTCATAACAGCCTCACAAAAAGGGAAGAACATTCTACACTACACATACATGCACACACATGCACAAAACATACACATACACACACACACACACACACACACATAAAACCATTGATCATTCATAAACTCACAGACCCACAATAAACACATGAAATAAATTTCAATATTTACTGTGATGTTAATTGATAAAAATGATTGTTCAAAAAATCAATCCCAATTAAATCTGGATGAACTCTGTAACTACCCTCAATGTCAATTTCCTGGGGGTTTTATTTTTATAGTCTCATAAGATGTTAATATGAAGGAAAGCTGAGTAAAAGGTACAGGAGAGGACCCTGTACACCTCTTCATCAATTTTTAAAGCTATAAGTAGTTCATAATATGTTTAAAAGGAAAAACTCTAAACATTCACCCTCAAATACAAGAGCCTACTAGTGTCCTGGAATAAAAGAAAGGTAGGAATAAGATTGGAAAGGACAGACAGAAAGATAAAACAGAAACATAAGAACTAAATCACATGCCCTGTCGAGAAGAGGCCTGGCTAGCTTTGGAAATCCAGAGCTTGCCTCAGAGGTCCATTGGCAGGACAATTCCAATTACATTTGCTTCTCTGTAGTTAAACCTAAATCAAGTTGTTGGTAGAGTGTATGCACATCGCTAATTACTTTTTAAGCATAACAGATGAATGAATAAAGATGTGGGAAAGGAAGGGAATAAATAGTTTTGTTGGTACCTGGCCTTTTTCCCATTTTATAAATGCCTCTGCCAAGTGAAGGGTGAGAATCACAGCTGAAATTACAGAGAATCTGTCAGGTGAGCTATGAAGACTAATCAAGAATTAGAGCTGCGGTTGGGATTGTAACTGTGCTAAGGAGCCTGTCTTGCATATACAAGGCCCTGGATTTGATACCCCACACCAACGAAACAAAACAAGAATTAGATTTGAGCCTGTGTGAAGCTATAACATCCCAGCAGAGAAGCTTGAACTGAAATTGTATTCATATATCCTTGGAATGCATATTACAATATAACCAAATAGGGTTTTTCAATTCCTATGAAATATAAGATATTTCTGCAGGTTAAAGTTCTACAACAAAACACACTGACCATGGGCAGTAGTAATTTTTCTTCATTGTCTCATGTCCAGTCCAAGAACAGGCTCAGTGCATAGCTGAATGATGCATCATAAATAATTTTGGATGCCAGGCACCGATGTAAGAACTTTACATAATGAATGTATTATCTTCCTCATAATGATTTTTTTGTGTGTGTGTGTGGCAAGCACTGTTAATATCCTTTCCATTTTCTAAATGAGGAACCAGAGAGATCTAGTACCTTAGGCAAGCTCCTAATGACTACTAAATGGCAGAGCTGGAGTTCTGACTCAGGCCCCCTTTATAATTTAAAAGTAAATATAGCCATAAATAACTTGTGCTTTTGCACATGATATAGAAAAGATCGAGACTTCTTAACCTTTATGGGCTCATACTCTCAGCGAGGAGAAGGTGAAATGCTTTCCTCCGCTACTCACTTTTGACCTTTCAAAAGTTAAGAACCACAATAAAGGTCATAATCTTTTGAAAAAACAAGTGTACTTTAATTTAAATGTCTCGGGTGGCTGAAGAGTGGGAAACATACTTTTAGCCTGATTGTGTCTAAAATTGTTTCATACCTTCCTGGACCATCAGTGCTTTTTACCTGGTACCTCAGTGTGGCCAAAACAATCAACTATCTTCCCTCAGCTGGGTGAGTCACACTGATCCACAAGCACAGTGCAAATCTATTGGGGTCTCAGAAGGATTGGCCATGGCTGGCAAACGGAGCAGAGGGCTCTAACCTTCAGCTTTCCCATGGGCTCAGCATGCCGATCCCCAACTTCATTCCAGGCTTCCAGGTTTGAAATAAAGCTCTTATCACAGGTTCTCTGTGCATATGAACCACTTGCAAGTTTATAAACGCTTGTGATGGCCCAGCGTGGGAGATTGCTTGGCTTAGAATTAACAGGAAGGCAAAGTGGAATTTCAGTTATGTATGGAACATGTTTCTGTTCTCGCGATGACATCATGTGATGCTTCACTCATATTTGTGAATGAACCAAGAAATGCATAATTTTGTTTTACACAGTCACCTTCAAAATGATGGAGACACTGCAGTTTAAGTGAGTGCATGCTTGCCACAATTGACATTTCTCCCTTCAGTCCTAATTGCCTCATGACAGAGATCTTAAGTTTTGAAAAACAGAAATAAATATTGCACCATCTCCAGAGAACAAGAAACTACAAGTCACAGGCTAGGACTGCCATATCTCCCCCATGACACTTTAACCTACAAAACTAGCATTGGGAAACCTATCTCTTTCCTGTTAAATGTGGTAATATGTTACAGATTTAATAAAACCAGTCTGAAATAGCAGAGAAGAGATCTATCCACAGTCAATCCTGGAGGATCAGAGGTTGGTAAATCACCTTTAATTCCAGCATGGAGGGTGAGACCAGGAGTGGTGACCTATGCTCTTGATCCCAGCAGATCTGAGTTTGAGGCCAGCTTGATTTTCAGAGGGAGTTCCAGGCTCCCAGGCAGGCAGTGGTGGTGCCAGGCCTTTAATCTCATAACTCCAGAGACAGAGGAGATCTTTCTGTGTTTGTGAGTTCAACACTAACTAACAAATAGTAGTAGCCCCACCCACACTTCCTGTCTGCCTTTGGCCAATCATCATTTTTATTAAACCAGTAGGCGGGACAATTATTTACAATGTAACAACATAACCTCCCTACAGTTAAGAAACCGTGTGGGATTGTGCTGGTAAATCTCACCAAAATTAACGATAAAACACACTTCCAGGCAGGCAGTGTTACAGGATCAGCGATCAGATGAAGGAAGCATTCCCACCCATGAGCCACACCCACTAAACTTCAACTTGCTTTGTCAATGACATGTGCTTGACTCTTCAGCTTACTGTCCGGTGTAATCCTTCTCCCAGTTATGGTTAGCATTTATTGTTTGTGGTTTTATTTGCTATTGTTATTTTTAATAATGCTTTTTGCTTTTTATAGAACAATTACTATGTGCCAGTTGCCAAGCTAAGCCCTGGATCCAGATCAGGAAAGCAAGACAAACAACCTATAGCCCTCATGGAACCTTGTCTGACAAACAGAAAGAACTATATACATACATGCAAATATAAATGTAACCACAATGAGCTTTCTCAGCTTAAGGAAAGTTCCCTCAAAGATTCTGTCCAGCTCCCCATGGGTCAGAGTAATCTGGTTTTTACTTTATGTATTATTTTCCTACAGCACCTGTAACAAATCGCCATGTACTTGGTGGTTTAAATGATAGGAATTTATTCCTGATGGCCAGAAGTCCCAAATGAGTTTTTGCTGATCTGAAACCAACTGGCCACCAGACCTGTGCTCCGCCTACATTCTCAAGGACAGAATCTGTTTTCTTGATTCTTTTATGTTCTGGGAGATGTCTTTATTATTCTATTTGTAATTTCCCCATATTCTGGTCTTTTTCTCCATGGTAACATCACTTTCGTTTCCATACCAAATCTAGTTGCACAATACTAAAACACTAATGACTGCAGTTGAGATCCACTGAGACAATATGGTATAATCTCAAGATTACTTATCTCAAGATCTTCAGCACGTATAGGTTCTAAGAGGGTATGCTGTCTTTAAGACCTAGACCCTGACACTTCTATTTCATGTAAACATCCCAAACCCAGAATGCCCTCAAAAGCCGAGGAAGGAATGAGTCTAGTGTTCTACCACCTACGGGAATGTTGGTTTTCCATTCTCAAACACCATGTACTGAATCTTTCCCACTGTGCCCTGGGTAAGTTCCTTCTTCCCTTCCCAGTTTGGGTGCTTGGCTACTTCCACTTCTATTTATTCAGTGATGCCCACAACTCTTCTCTTCTTCTTCCCTATGGCTTCAACGTAATACAAAATATGAATATGAAGAGATGAAGCCATGATTTTGCCTTGTAGTCAAATGTTTTAGGTATTTGGGGTCTTGGGGTCCTTTGTCCTTCCTAGGGAAAGGGTGAAGGAAAAGGGATAACACACAAAGAACACAAGTTGGTGCTTCAGGCTACAGCACTGCATCATAATTAACCACCCTGACTGATGTTGGAGAGGAAAGGAGAAAAAAAAAAATTATTGCCAGAATGTGGGAGAGTTTGAGTGATGTTGTTACCAAGATAAGAAAGTCCAGGGTCCCAAGGTTTTTCCATGTAACTAAAAGAAGATAAGGATGATTTGGGCACAGTCTGTGAGATAAAATAAGGCAGAAAAACGAAATCCAACCAACATATTCTTAGTAGCTATACACAAAAGCCTTCATTTTGTTTTAGGCATAAAGAATCTCAACCCAGTGTATCAACTCTGAAATCCTTTGATGTGCTTAGAGTTTCTGGTCACTTCTGAAGCTGTTCACAAAGACACAAATTCCACTAGTTTTATCTCTACTGAGTTTTTTCCCTCAATAAGGTTCCTTTTTATGAATCATTAAATCACTTGACTAGGATATAGCATCTGATAACTGTGGCATAACCTTTTTATTTTTACTATTAATGGAAATTGAAAATTTTTATACTTAATGGATATTTTCTATCTTCTGAGAGTGACTCATTAATTTTCAGGTTCTAAAAGTTCCTTGGGAGCTTAAGCAGCCACAGTATATTCATTTATCTTGAGACTTTCTCTTATCATCCATGAAGCAAAAGCACTGCCTTTCTGGCTAGGGTAATCTGAAGGTTACATGAGATACAGTTGACCAGTCTATTATTATGCTGGATACCTTTGCAATACCCAGTGACTGCTCCTGTCTTAGAATTTTGCACACAGAAGGACTTAACACCTCAGCTCAGTCTATATCCTGGAGAAAGCACTTGAGAGTCCTACATCTTTCAGGCAACAGGAAGTTGACACTGAATAGTATGAAATCCTGAGCATATGAAACCTTAAAGCCCGCCCCCACAGTGGCATACTTCCTCAAACAAGGCCATACCCACCCCAACAAAGCCACACCTCCTAACCTATGAGATTATGGGGACCAATTACATTAAAAAATACTACAGTATTATATCAGGAGACAATAAAAATACCTCATCAAAGGCAATTAGATACTATTTTTTGGCAGGATGGTTATGGGAAAGTCACTGGAATGGCCAGTGCCCTTACACTTTTTGAAGCATTGTAATAGTGTCTGTTTTATGTTGCTTTGATGATGACAATCAAAATAAAAGAAAAAAATGATAAAGCATTGAAATAATAAGCCTTGATTTCCCCCAAAGACAGCACTACTGCTATGTTTGTAAATTATTAAATAATCTTTTCATTCAAATCCCAGATGAGTGTACCTGTGTTTCCTCTCATGACAAAGCTATCATTTGCACAAAGCAAACACTGTCTTCAAATTCTGCCTGGCCAAGTGTATCAACATCCATTCTTCAACTCCAGCTTCTTTAAGCATTCCTTAGCTTTAAGACATAAGAATCTAGGATCTATCAGAGTCAAGGTTGATGGAGTGTCTTCCATCGAAGGAACAACATAGTGTAACTATTGCATGAAATCTATAGCTAAAAAGAAGTATTAGAAGGCCCTATAAATCCTGTTTGGGAGCCTGCATTTATCCTTTGAAGGGAGAAAAAAAATTATTGGCAATGTTTTTATTCTGACAAGAATTTTCTGAAAAAAAGCATGGAGTTAGTGAGAGTAACTAGGAAATTCTTAAGATTCTTGAGAGACATAGTAGAGATTGTTAGTGGGAGAATAATGATTGGGGTAAAAGATTTGAAAATTATTTTGAAGATAATGATGCCAAGAGTAAGATCCAGAGTTGATTGAGTATAATAGTATAATAGGTGAAGAACAAAAATTTGCCAAAGATGGATCCCCAAACCTGGATCTTCCCATTTTTTTATTATTGTTGTTACAAAAAAAAAAAAAAAAATGACAGTGAGGGAGAGAAGGCAAGGAACTGGCTGCCCAGCCATGTGTAGTATCTGCAGCCTAATCTATGGGAGATGGGATGGGGACAGAGTGGCAATTTAACATTAGCAAAATAAAAAACTGATTGAGTTCCACCAAACTAACTGCAATTAAAAACAAAAATATCTATTATTGTGTTTTTACAGTTTTGACTATGCAAGCCGTTCAGTAAATTACATAGTCTTAATAGGGAATTCTTACCTCTCAAATAGTTTATATTTTCAACTGGATAATTATTTGTTGAAAATGTGATTCCATATGTTGGAGAATGTTCTACCCGGCAATATAATACCTCAGCCCTCTAGACATGTCAATCAAAAGTGTCTTCAGGGCCAGAGCAGTTAGCTCAGTATGGAAAGTAGATGCTGCACAGTCAGGAGGATCTGAGTTCAGATCTTCATATGAAAGCTTGGTGAACCCCTGGTGATCTACAAGCCTAACACCGAGAAGACAGAGATAGAAGGATCCTATATCTCACCAGTCAGCCAGCCAGCCTAGCCAGTTACTAAGTTCTATGTGTGGTAAGACACTTTATCTCAAAAAATATACATATCATGAAAATGACAGAAGAAGACATCCAACATCCACCTCTGGCCTTCATAAGCATGCATATACACATGATCACACGCATGCGCCATACATCCACACTTAGCCCCCGCCCCCCCCCCCCCCCCCCCCCCCCCCCCCCCGCCAACACACATATTATAACATGATTTCAGACCTGCCACTTCAAGATGCAAAAATTATGCCCAGTTGGGAAACACGATCTTCAACTAGATCAGTAAATTTTTTAAAAAGTAAATACTGGTACAAACCCATAGCAACTGAATTATTAAGCTCTAATTGCACAGAATGTATATCATATAGTATGTGAGAACAGGATTTCTATGAGATATTGGCAGATAGGAATCCACAAGTGGGAACCATTCTGGAAGATGCTTGATCCAAAGCTTGTCTCAGACAGGGCTCTATGAGCACAGGCACCTGAAATGAGGATAATTCTCCAACCACAGAGGTACACGGGGAAAACAATATTGTGAGACCATCACCTTAGAGTTATCAGTAAGACTTCCAACAAGATTTATTGGCCATATCCTGGGCCTAACACCTTGAAAGGTACAGTTCAAGAAAACACAGCCCATACCCAAAAGGAGCTCCTTGTGCCCAAGAGTCTTAGTAGCTAGTAGATACGTTTTTCATGTGTAGAAGAGTCTGTACTGTTCGTAACTGGCTTTACCTTCAGCATTAGATGATTTGAAAAAATATCATGCCAACATATCACAAAAAGAAATACACCAAAGGTTTGCCACTTTGCCCTTCTGCTCAGGTCTAGAAAATTCAATAAAGTCTATAACTAAACTCCACAGGGAACCTCTCAGCGCTCCAGTTTTATAATGGGTGTGAAAAGAGTCTGGCATTCAGGTGTGCAGGGCAGGCTGCTGTTTTTCCTGAAGTTTCCCTTGTTTTTATGTCTAGGCGCTTTTTAGATTTCCAAAGTCTGATTGTTGCTCTGCGAGTCTCTCTTAAGCAATGTGAAGGTGCCTTCCAATCGTGCTGCCCATGCTGTGGCAGTTTAATTGTAGCTACTCACCTGAGACAGTTAGTACATGTTCTGTTTTTACATGGCTTCTATTATATTAGGTGATATTACTGGGTGGAATGATAAATTGTTGGTATGATGTTGACTGTCAATCATATGCCATCTTAAAGCATCATTATTTAAAATATATTTTCTTGAGTTCTGTTGGACATAATTTTGTACATATTTGGTGCACTCCACAAAAAAGCCAAATCAATTTTATTCTTATTGGCTCCTAGTTTTTTTTAAATGTGTGTGTTGCATGTATGTGTCATGTGTGGTAGGTGTACATATATGCATGTGTATGTGTGTATGCGTGTTTACACAAATGAAGGCCCGAGTAGTACATGGGTATCTTCCTATATCATTTTTTCCCCTTTTGTCTGAAAAAGTCTCTCATTGAATCCAGAAATAAATGCTTTAGGGATAGGCCTTCTGGCCAACAAGCCCTGGTAATACCCCAGTGTATGCCCCTGCACTGTGGTTACATATAATCACAATCATGCCCAGCTTTTACCATGGATGCTAGAGATCTGAGCCAAAGCCCTCCTAATGTACGGCAAGCACTCTTTGTTACAGTGAGGTTTCTTGGCCCTGTCTGGCCAGAGGTCCACACCCACTGACTTGCCATCCAGGGCACCTAGCCACCCATAGCTGCTTAGGCCCCCCAAGTGACTCAGACACTTATATTAAGTTCATGCTGTTTGGGCTATGGCTCAGGCAATTGCTAGCTAGCTCCTTCTACCTGCGTTCCTTACATGTTTCTTCTTTGGGCATCTGGCTTGAACTGTCTGTGTCTCTGCCTTCCTATTCTGATTTCTACGCCTACTTCTTCTATGGTGCCTGTCATGGGCCAAAACAGTCCTTTATTTAAAGAATGATATTCACAGCATACAGAAAGACATTCCCACATCAACTCTTACCTAGCCCTAATTTTTCCTAGTTCTTTTTTTTTAACAAAATAAATCAAGAATTTGGTTCTATGAAATATGTGATTATATGTGTTCAATTATTCTAGGAATAAAATGACTCAGGTGTAGTCATAGGGTTTCTTTCTCATGCTCTTTCAGTTATTTATAAGAAAATGATACCCTTAGCAAAATATTTAGCATTATTTGTGATTTTGTTACAGTCCCTAGAAGCAAATACAATCATCCACCTAACAGACAAGCTACTCACTTATTTCACAAATTCTATTCTTTTTTTTTTTTTTAATTTCCCATAACCACCACTGCTCTCCTTACTGCCCCTTCTCCAAGTCCTCCCCCAGGGTCTCCTTCCTCCCTTCCCCTCCCCCCAACCTGTTCACTTCCCAGAGAAGGTAAGCAATCCCAAGGTGAGTCTGTCTAGTCTGGCATATCCTGTTGAGGTAGGAAGGAGTCTCTCCAACAAGTATCAAGACTGGGAAATATTCTTTAACTTGGAAAATGTTAGAGAGGGCCACCGGTCAACAAAATACATCATTTAGAGCTCAGGTGTGGCCACAATGGTTGTAGATTACTTCCGGGGCAAAGCGTCAATATTTATTAACTCATTCATTCAACACAGATTATTTTAAATTTTGTTACTCGAGGCAGTAGGGGTCCTATGGTGGAGAGAGGGAAGTGTCTTTCTTTGTGTTTACACTAAATTGGGGGAGAGAAACAATAGGAAAAACCAGATAATCAAATGCGTATACAGTAAGCCAGGCAGTAGTGCCACATGTCCTTAATGCCAGCACTTGACAGATAAAGGCAGGTGGGTCTCCTATCGGTTTCAGGCTATAGGTCTGGTCTATAGAGCAAGTTCCAGGACAGTCAAGGATACATGGAGAAACTGCATCTCAAAAAAACCAAAACTAAATAAGTAAATAAATTATGAGGTGATCACAAATGCCAAAAGAAAACAAAGGAATGAGAATGAGTACGATAGAGGAAGGAGAGAAACAGCAGTGAGAGGCGGCTTTGCTGAAATGTGTGATGTAAGCCACATGAATGTGCCAGGAAGACAATCCCATCCCCAGGCAAAGCCTAGCAAGACGTCTTGGAGGAGAAATATCTGTATGCTGCAGAGGCAAGACTGAAGCCAGATCAAAGATTGAATGGAGGAAGTTTCACTGACGTTAGCTCACCACTAACTAGTTAATTAATTAGTGAGTGTAGACAAGGTCTCTAACCCAGGATGACTGTGAACTAATCTTCCCGCTTCCACCTCACGAATCCTGCAATTATAGACACAGGCCATCATTCTCAGTTTTACAGGATCCTGGGGTCGGAGCTAAGAGCTGCAAGTATGCCAGACAAGCACTCTACCAATAAACCTAATTCCACTTACATTTGTTTAAAATCATGTCTTATTCCTTATCCTTTATCTTAGATAAAAATAAAGTAATAGATCATGCCCACAATGACCAATGAGTTTGAGCAAAAAATTCTCAATAGGATTTTTTCTGAGAATTTTATACATTAATATAATGTACTTTTATTATATTTATCTTTTCTCCTACCCCAATTCCTCCTATGTCCATACATAGGTCCCTCGAATTCTGGTCTCTTCTTCTACAGATGATAGATGGATGGATGGATGGATGGATAGATAGATAGATAGATAGATAGATAGATAGATAGATAGATAGATTAATGATAGATAATATATATAATCTACTTAATCCAGCTAGTGTTGCCTATATGTACATGCTTAATTTAAAAATTAGCTTAAAGGATGTATATTTTACTCCATACAGTTGCCACTGCATTAAATTGTTACTGATAACATCCCTAACTATAGGTACAGAAGCATAGAAAGCAGAGCCAAATGTAGTAACAATATTGACCAAAAGGAAGGAAAAAGAAAGGTCTTTACTTCTGAGGCCAGGCACTTGGGAAGCACTTACACATGGCTATTTAATTAACCTGGTTTCCACACAGCACAAACTTTCTCTATGTAACTTATAGAGTCTGATGAATCACTTGTTAATTTCTTTTAAATCTTAGTGTCTTCGTTGCTAGGAGACACTAATAGTAGCTACTAAGTTTCTATACTTTTAGTATTTACGTGGTATAATGCAACTTGTGGACATACTCTAAGTACTAAACAAATTGTGTTTGGTTTTGCTGTTATTTCCTAATAAAGGCTGAAGTCATGGCTTTAAGAACAAATAAGAATCTTTAAAAAGTGACCATATATTTCAGTTTCAAAATCCTTGATAAACACTAACTAAACCATGAAGTTTAGATATTATTTACCCACACTATTGGGAACTCTGGTATTGCTTTAGTCAGTAAATGAAATCCAAATTAAATGCATTTATGTCTAATTTCATCTAAAGATGTGGGTAAGAAAATGGTAGCAACATAGATCAACTTCACAACACAGATTATTTTGACTAATAGGATCGTAGCAGTACTGGTAAGCAAAGTACGGGAAGTGAGATGAGACAGGCACACAGTTCTCCACAGAGAAGTAAATGCTGAGCAGTGAGAAAGGTTATGAACTACTCTGGTCAAAGCAGGGAGATTCTGGCATTAGAGAAAAATCTCGAGTCCTTTTACTTGGAGTCTTGGGTATTGAAATTAAGTGTACAAAATACAAGAATGGGAACACCTAGAAAGGTGAGTTACTCTGACCCGTAGATTTTTGGCCTCAGCAACACTGGAGCAACTTTAAGCAAGAATAATATATATCCAACTTGAATCTTTGAGGCATTCCTGAGATTACATGTTTAAAGAGTGGCCCCGAGGGAGACAGAATTTGAGGCAAGACTACCAACCAGGCTTAGAAATAATTTAAAGCTAAGGGACGAAACACATCTCAGTATGGATCTGTCATAGAGGAAATAATAGTATTTCTTTGTTATAACAGAATGCTATTTTGGGGTGGGGGAGAAGAAGGGATCAATATTAGTTGTATTGAAGAGGAAATACAAAGCCGACTCATTTCACTTTCAGAGAAATTCCTGTGTCAATTGATTTGTGACCCCACTCTTCTGTCTCATGCCTGCCGAGACCGAGAGCAGGCCAGGTTTTCATCTCAGGAGCCTTTAAATGAGAAGCAAAAATTAAACAATGTTTTTCAATCTCTTCCCATCATTTCTCAGTCAAACATTACTCCCTGAAAATATAGATTTATAGCCAACAGACACAAATATGAATTATCTCCTGGGCATGTCATTGACACGCAGGCACAAAAAAAATAAACCACTGGTGGGGGGTTGCTCACATCCCAGGTTACGAATGATGCTACAAGAAAACAGACCTGGCTGTGGTTATTAAAACAGCATCACACTGTCAGTCTATTCGGCACCCCATAGACCACACTTCTACAGCCAATATCACTAACTGAACTCAGCTAAAATCCTTTCCTTTCACCTAACTGCCTAGGCAACTCTAGTTGTAATTATTTTTTTATTTCAAAATAGTTCAAAGCAATGCCTCAAAGCACTATTTAAGCAACATTATCATTTGCTCTACCTTCTTTGGTTGATTAAAGGATGTTATAGGTCTACCAGATAATTTTCCTCAACATATACAAACAGATACACACACACACACACACATCACACACTCAGACGCACATGCACACATGTTTACATTTTTCCCCCTTTTTCTATTGCATAAAAAGTAGATAATGTAAGCAGTCACTACTGAATGTCAGAGAAGGCTCTAGCAATAGACTTGTGGTTCATTAAACTTGTGTGCGGCCCTAGACAATTTTCTAACCCTTACATCATCTTAGTTTGTTCATTTATGAAACAGAATTGTTTTGACATATGTAAAGCACCGGAAAAGTGAGGCAATTGCTAGGTGAGTAATGTATGCTATATGTAATTTGAGGGAGAAATGAGTGAGGTAGCTAAATCTCTGCAATTGAGGACAGTGTCTACCAGGGCCATGTTTTTGCTACTTGTCAATAGATTTTTAAACAAAAGCATCAGCAAAAATGAGATGTCTCCGTTCCGAGCCTGGAGGACATGAGAAATAAAGAGCAGACTGTTTCTCCCTCTCTCCACGTTCCTTAGCTACGTGCAGTTCTTTGAGTAGGACTGTGGCCTCTTCCAGCTCTCTCACCTCAAGTTTAGAAGTCCTGTTGCTAAAACTTTACAAGTGTGGTTTCTGACATTCCTAGGACATACTATCTCACAGCAAATTCCCTAACCTTCTGGCTCTTACAATCTTTCTGCCCATCCCCACTTTCAAATGATCTCTGAGCCTTAGATGTGAGGTTTGTATTGTAGATATATCCCGTAGAGCACAGGAATTAGTTATCCAGTACCAAAGGGTCAGTCCTGAAAACATACATACTAGTATCAGTATATACACTAAGTAGATTGCATTTATATGTGTATAACAATTTGTAATAACAATTAACAAACAACAACAAAAAGAGAGACCATGAATTTGAGAAAGAACAAGGAAGAATGTGTGGAAGAGTATAGAGGGAGGAAAGGTCTGGGGAGAATTATAAACTCATATTATAACCTCCAAAAAAAAAAAAAAAAAAAAAAAAAAAAAAAAAAAAACAGGAGAAGAAGCTGGTATCTGTAAAAGGACACCGGCTGAAATTGGTAACTAATTGGATATGGGTTGAGGAAGCAGTTAAAGATACCCCCACAAATAGTCCTGGCTATTTACATGACCAGTTAAAATAGGGGGCATGGAGGCCAGCTGGAAAGAATTTTTGAAAGTGTGAGCCAGTTAGAATATTTAAAATAACTGAAAATTCTTAGTATAAATTAATGGCGACAAATGCAGAGAATCATCTGTGGCTATGCATTTAATTGGAAAAGACATTTTTATCTACAGCCAAGAAATATCGGCCAGTAAAGCTGAAATATTCTCTAAATTTTTACTTCTGCAAGAAGGCAGCTGCAATGTTGAATCTCTGCAATTAAATTAGGTGTTATTACTTTCTACTATTCATGCAACACAGTAATAGAAATGTCTGTTCATTATACACTTCACCAGAAATATATTTGACAATGCCAGGCTCAGAGGACTTCGCCCTTACATTGCATGCTAATTGTCTGGGTATCCTGGATTCCAAAAACAGATATTAAAATGGATCTTTTAAAGAGAATGGTTAAAATATTGCAGCCATCATTTGTTCCTATGATACTCTTTAGAAAACTATTACCTCAATGAGATTTCTAGAGGACAATTCTATTAGACAAAAATAATAAATCCTAATTGAACAAATACTAGATGCCATGGCCACATAATAGATGCTGTTGCCTGGGAGAGAACACAAAATGACCTATGTTCTGTTTAGGATAGCAGGATTTCTTTCTTTCTTTTCTTTTCTTTCTTTCTTTTTTTTAATGCCCCAAAGGCTCCACCCTGGTTTCTAAGTTGTGAAATCTCTCACAGAATCTTACAGCTGTACCAATTATAATGGCAAACCACTCACCATAGAAACCTTCAGGGAAGGCTGGATGTGGGGGCTTTTAATTTGGCCTCTGTGTATCTGGTACACAGAACTGCTTCATAGCATTCCAAAGCCCTCAGCTGTACAGATCATCCTTGGGATGCTGCAGAGAAGGGGTGGGGGAGCGGAATGGATGTCTCTTAACACCATAGCTGCCTTTGTTGTCTTGCCAGAAAGCAAAATGACTCAGGTGTTCACAAAGCTACTTTTTCCAACCTCTTTCTTAGGTCTGCTTTTCTCTTGTCTCCGTGCAGCTATTTTGTGTCCAACGACTCTTCTTTCCTAAACAATTTCTTCCTCTCTTCTTTGAAAATTCCAGCTCCATGAGGGATATTAATTACGTTTTTCCAAATTACAGAATTAATGCAATGTGCCGGGTACAGCTGTACATTGTTCCAACTCTGCCACATCTTCCCAATTCTAAATGAATGATCAGTTATCTCAGTTCCCTGGAATTAAAGCCTTCCCTGGATCCTTGGGTGCTAAAACCAGGACAGGAGAACCCTGGCAACTGGGAGAAAGGAAAGGTCATACTCTACAGATGACAGTTAATCAAGTATTGTCTCATAATTCAATGCAGACCATCTTGATGCCAGTCTCTAGTCTCCCTGTGTGCCTAGGCTCTGCTAGATGTTTGTGACCTCACTAAGGGATGATACCACATTTTTGTCTCTAAGTGCATTTTGGCTCTTTATCTAGAGTTATAGTAGTGTTGAGTACAGGAAAATACTTTGGGAATGAATGTGGGGAGAGGTCCACCACTGTGGTAACTCTTCCCCAGTGTGCATCCAGACCTGGAAGGCAAAGTGCAGAATCAGGAATTAGGGCACTTCAGGCTTTGTGGGAGATTTGGAGGGTTCCGTTTATTGTTTTTGTTTCTTTTGTTTTGTTTTTTAATTTTGTTTGAACACACACACACACACACACACACACACACACAGAGAGAGAGAGAGAGAGAGAGAGAGAGAGAGAGAGAGAGAGAGAGAGAGAGAGAGAGAACATAAAGTTGGGTGGGTAGGGCGATGGGGAAGAGCTGGGAGGGGTTAGCAAAGGGGAAACATGATAAGGATGCATTGTATGGGAAAAATTAAATAAAGAACACGATAAGGAAGAAGACCTCTGTGGATTTGGTGTATGAGCAGCCTGCACCTGGAGAGCATAGGTGGGCATAAAAACTCCCTTCCAACACCATTGCAAATAGGTTCCTGGACTCTCAAGTTCTACCATGTGACCTGCAAGGTCAGTGACAAAAAAATAAATCACACTACAATGGCACAGGATTAATGTCGGGCGAGAAAACATTTATTAGTAGGGAGGGGTTCTCTAAGTCAGAAAACCTGGTAAATCTAGAAAAATAGAAGGAGATTGATGTTTCCTATTTCGGAATGAAGTTGGCCATCCCTGGGAATGATCCGGGAGTGGTGAATAAAAGAATATCAGATAACTGATAAGCGTCTTCCAGGGCCAACCTTTACTGGGGGTTGATTAAATGGAGAAGGAAAAGAATCTAGAGACAGGAAAGATCAAATTACCAAATTACCATAGTTTAAGGAATGGTCACAGTTCAGCCAAAATGAAAGAGCGTCACAGAGGCGTGATGTGACTCCTCAGACCTACCACTGGATGTCAGCATGTCAGCTCTGTGTGCACCATGGAATGGAGATGGGACCATGAGAAGCTGGAAATCATAAGAAGTGGGGTGGAGGATATATGCAGGATGGAATGACTGCAGAAATTCAATCAAGTAACAGAAAGGAGCCAGCAAGAAGAAAGCAAAGGACAGGCAGCTGGGCAGTGGCAGAAGGAAACCAAGCATATTGACGTTGCCAAATATGCATAAAATATTATAATAAAACTCATTACTTTTGTGCTAACTTAAAAAAAGAAGGAAAAAATAATCACATTAATTTAAAATCTCGTTGCCTAATATAATTTTCTAGGCAGTTTTGTTCTGTTTACAAACCTCGATCTACAGCTCATGTGTCCTCACTTAAAGGTAAGTGTATATGTGATGGTGTGTGTGTGTGTGTGTGTGTGTGTGTGTGTGTGTGTGTGTGTGTGTACAGAAGCCAGTAAAAGGTAGAATTCAGTCTTTAACCCAACTACTATTGCTGTAAGGCCCCCTCCCCAAGAAGTAGAGTTAACAGTAGCGCGTTGCAAGTAAACCTCCCTAAGACATATTAACAAGACAGTAAAGATTAACTCCGTAAGATGCTTGAGATAAAGACAAGGGAATGTAGTCAGGTAACTTTCACAATATATGTCAACAGGGCAGAGGGGGGGAAGGGAGGAGAAGCAGTTACTTAGCTATGGGATCAGGCCCAGCCTGATCAGGGAAAGAATTCCAAAAAGAAGATAAAGAACAAAAAAAACAGCAGGCCTGGGGGCGGGTGATAACCAGGTTGTTTGGTCAGGCCGGATGGCAACCTGGGGGCCCTCACCCCTCACCCCTCAACGGGCGGTTTCATTCAAACCAGCCAATGGAAACTTTGTAACTTCGCCTTTGCCTCTGTACGCATGATTTTGCTTCCCTAACCCTATAAAAAGGCCCTAAACAGAGGGCTGGGCGCGCCAACCATCCCAAATGGCTCGGTAGCCCGCAGGTCCTGCGTTATTCAATAAAACCTCGTGCTGTTTGCAGCTGATCTGTGGCTCGGTCCTCCTTGGGTCATGGGGTCTCCTTCCGAGGAAAGGTCCATTCCGGGGGTCCCTAACCCCCGGGGGTCTTTCATTTGGGGGCTCGTCCGGGATTTGAGACCCCCACTCAGGGACCACCGACTCACTGTCAGGAGGTAAGCTGGCCAGCGTTTTGTTCGTTGTCTATGGCTGTGTCTGAACTTGTCTATGGCTGTGTCTGAACTTGTCTGTGGCTGTGTCTGAATGAACTGTGGCGGTGTTGTCTGAACTTGTTTTCTGTGAATCTGCGCACGCGTTTGGTTCGATCGGGTCCATTTGTATTTGGCGGGGGCCAGAAGGGGCTGACGAGCTCAGAACTTCTCCCTCGCAGCCCTAGAAGACGTTCTAGAGGCATTTGTAGTCCCGCCGGGCGGGACATTTGGGTCCTTCGGGACATAGAGCTCGCTTTGGAGTGGCAGTCCTTTGGAGCTCAGCCCGTATCAGAAGGATACGTGGTTTTGGTAAGAGAGGGGGGGAATCCGGACCCCCCCCAAGTCTCCGTTTGAGGTTTTGCTTTCGGTTTTAGGCCGAAGCCGCACAGCGCCTTTGTTCTGTGTTTGAGTGTTCTGTGTTTGAGTGTATCTTTGTCTGTTCTACTAACCTTACTCAGTCTTAAAATCATAGGACAGATGATAACCACCCCGCCCCCGAGTGTTGCAGCTCCCCCCTCCCTCCTCTCCTCCGCTGCCCCAGCGGCGGGGCTCGCGCGCGCGCATGGGAGGTCGGGTCGCATGGCTCGGGCGGGAAGAGGTTGGGCCGGCCCGCCCCTCCTGCGGCGTGACCACGCTCGCAGGTGCGGGGCACACGGGTCAGCCTAGCCGGCGCAGACCCGTCCACCTGCGCGCGTCTCCGGCCGCAGAGGTTGCGCGCTTTCGGGCGCGCGCAGGCGGAGCAGGAGATAGGGTCTGGCCAGCCACGGGCTGCCGCAAGCACACTTCTGCCATGGCGGCGCCGCGACCGGCTCCGGGACAGCTGGGAAGACCGGCCGCGCATCTCTGGCCGCAGTGCGCGCGCGCACGGGCAGGACCGGGAATTAGGCTGATGGGCACTTCCGCCGTGACCAGCTCCCTCCCCCTGGGCCCCTAGCCTGGGTCGGAGCAGCCTAAACCTGGTAGATGCTTCCAAGGCTCCTGGGGTACCTGGTAGAGCAGCTTGACTTTCCCTTAAAGTCCTCTGCCTACCGGGAGTCTCAGATCCGACAGGACCCACAGAGGCTCCTCCTCCACCCGTTATAGGCATCCCCCTGGTGCCACTGGGAATGAAACTGGCAAGGGACCAGGACCCCGAGGGAGCCGGGCCACCTAAGGGCATTGCCAGCACTCCTGTTAAACTATGTTCTCTTATCAGCCTGCTTGGGAGAACTCTCCTTACCCCTGAGGAAAAAGATCGGATCTTATTAGCAGCTTGGAAACTGGCCCCCAGCTCGGATGCCACCCCGATGCAGTTGCCTAACCTAGACGTCCCCATTGGGAAGGTAGGAGACACCTATTAACTCTGTCGCCAGGCTCTGATGCACCAATTAATCTGGCCAAGGTAAGAAAAAGAGATGTAAAAGTCTGATAGATTCCCCCTCTGAGTTTTTAATGAGGCTAGTAAAGGTCTATCAGAGAGGTACACTGTTTGCTCTAGAATCGGAAGAATAGGGGGGCGTTAAGAAAGTCCTTTATAAAACAGTCAGCAATAGGTATTCAAAGAAAGTTTCAGAAAATGGGTGGCTTACAAGATATGGCCTTGAGACTTAATTAGAGAGGCTAGAAAGTGTTTTGAGAGAGAGAGAGGAGAACAGCGGAAGCGAGATGTGTATAGAGAGAGAGAGAAAAAAAAAAAACCGATAGATGAACGAGAGAATGGGGAAGAATCTTGGCTGCCTTGGTTGGCAGGCAGGGGAGACAGTAGAGCTTGGGCCCGCACCAGAAGCTCAGAAGAATACCGAGCTAGTGGGGACTGCCCCAAGAAAAAGAAGCCTGCGGCTAATACAGCCAGCCTTCTGAATCCCCTCCTGAACCTTTAATGTGGAGGGGACCCCAAGTGACTTTGAAACGGACACGGGAATGGTTAGGTTCCCTCTCCAACAAGAAATCATTAGTCCAGGATGTCAGCAGTGCAGACATAGGGCGTGGACGACTAAAAGAACAATGGACTTTAAAGAAAAAAAAAAATGCAACACTCTTTCCTAGTGACTCCAGAGTGCCCAGAGAGACTTGCTTACCAAACTGGGGGCAAAGATCACCTTTAACCCCCAGGGGCCCAAGGTAAAATTCACTAACCCTCTAGTCAGCAAGCCTGCTGTAACCAATTCAGGCCTTCCCGGAGGGGAGGCATGAGTAGAAACGGCTAGACCAGGGCTGGCGATCCAGTGGCCCCCTGTGGTGAAACCTTCAGCCACACCCCTGCGAGTCAGATTTGAGCAAAGATGCCAAGAAAGGGATCAAATCCCACACTCAGAGGCTGCTGGAGCAGAAAATCCTGAAACCATGTCAGTCAGAATAGAACATTCCATTGCTGCCCATTAAGAAGCCTGAGACCTGAGAGAAGTCAACAGCCGGGTAGTATAGACATTTACACTGTCTTAGATTAAAAGGATGCCTCCTTCTGTCTGCGTCTCCATGAGTCCAGCCAGCCCCTGTTTGCCTTTGAGTGGACAGACCCAAAGAACGGATTCTCAGGACAGCGCACCTGGACTAGACTGCCTCAGGGCTTCAAGAACTCTCCTACCATCTTCGATGAGGCCCTGCATCAAGGTAACTAACTCCGTTGCAGTACTCATTGCTTGCAGCCTCCACAGTGGAACAGTGCTGAGAAAGGACTGAGAAACTGCTCGTTGAACTGGCCAAACTGGGACATCAGGCCTCTGCTAAGAAGGCCCAGATATGCCGACCTGAGGTGACATTCCTGACCCTTCAAGACGGTAAGAGATGGCTAACAGAGTCCAAAAAGAGAACTGTCACTCGGATGCCTCCCCCTGAGAGCCAAAAGAGCCGGAGAGAGTTCCTGGGAACTGCTAGATTCTGTAGGCTCTGGATTCCGGGTTTCGCAGCCTTGGCGGTCCCCCTATGCCCCGCCTATAGATGGGGAAAGAACAGCAAGAGACTTTTGACCAGATCAAGAAGACCTTGCTCTCGGCCTCAGCTCCAGTCCTTCCTGATGGTGTTTCACTCCTGGTGAAAGACGCTTGGTAAACCTTGCAAATTTTTCCTTGGTTTAGACTTTTGATAAAAGATAGAGTCCGCGGCCCAGGTAAGTTAGAGAAGTAGCCAAGAAGTTAGGGGACTAGCCAAGATGTTAGAGATTGATTAAAACCTTTATTGTACCCCAAAGTTCAGGACAGGTAGAAACCTTAAGCAAATTAACCCTGGAGACTGGCCACAGAGTTTGGGTGATGCTCCTGCCCTATACCCTTTTCTGAGCTCAATACTCCTTCTGCTAATACTTTTTGGATCTGAGAACCATCTCTGGTGTAACCCCCTTGTCTGCTAGGTTGCAGGCCCTGGCTAATATATAACATTCTTTATAAAAGCAGCTCTCAGACCTTTACCAGCCCCAGAGAGATGAGACCCCACATCGCTACCAAGTGGGAGACCTCGTCTACGTCCAGTGACACCAGCATCGGACTTTTAAACCTCGCTAGAAGAGACCCTACCAAGTCCTTCTGACCTCATGGCATTGCTGCTTAGATCCTGATGACTGATGGACTGTACAAAGAACTGGTAATTCCCTCAAGCTCCGTGTGCAGCGACAGTCCCCTAGAGAAGAGCCTTCACCAATCGATTGAGCAGACGTGGCAGGTGATATCTGGGACTGAGGACACTTTTCCCACCATCTCCAGTGGACCTGGTGGCCTAGCCTGTACCCGGACCTGTGCCTGCTGGGGGCAAGATTAGAACCTTGGGACATACCCACCATTGACCCTGCCCATCTGCCCCCGTGTGCCCACCAGGGGATCCGAGAGCAGAAGCCCTCACAAGCGTAGTAAGGGCTTCCCATAGAGTTAATTTGCTGTCAAAAAAGTAGACACTAGATAAAGAGTCATCTCTAAGATTAGAGATATTCAGAAAAGAAAATGGGGGAATGTAAGGCCCCCTCCCCAAGAAGTAGAGTTAACAGTAGCGCGTTGCAAGTAAACCTCCCTAAGACATATTAACAAGACAGTAAAGATTAACTCCGTAAGATGCTTGAGATAAAGACAAGGGAATGTAGTCAGGTAACTTTCACAATATATGTCAACAGGGCAGAGGGGGGGAAGGGAGGAGAAGCAGTTACTTAGCTATGGGATCAGGCCCAGCCTGATCAGGGAAAGAATTCCAAAAAGAAGATAAAGAACAAAAAAAACAGCAGGCCTGGGGGCGGGTGATAACCAGGTTGTTTGGTCAGGCCGGATGGCAACCTGGGGGCCCTCACCCCTCACCCCTCAACGGGCGGTTTCATTCAAACCAGCCAATGGAAACTTTGTAACTTCGCCTTTGCCTCTGTACGCATGATTTTGCTTCCCTAACCCTATAAAAAGGCCCTAAACAGAGGGCTGGGCGCGCCAACCATCCCAAATGGCTCGGTAGCCCACAGGTCCTGCGTTATTCAATAAAACCTCGTGCTGTTTGCAGCTGATCTGTGGCTCGGTCCTCCTTGGGTCATGGGGTCTCCTTCCGAGGAAAGGTCCATTCCGGGGGTCCCTAACCCCCGGGGGTCTTTCAATTGCGAATTTCTCTTTACTCCATGGATGATCGAATATCAAGGGTTGAGGTGAGTTACTTCCATGCATCACTGTGGCACTCTAGTAGAGTTACTGTGATATGTTACTATAGGGAGGAAGCAGAGTCCGTATGAAGCATCACTGCTGGGATGGAATAAAGTTAGTGCAAAACATCACTACAAGGTCTAGTTACTATGAAGGGTAGTATAAAGTTCCTGGCCTTGACTAGCCTTGAGCTCCAGGCCAGCAGTCTGAAAAGGACCACCCACAGCTGATTGGTCCCAAATAATCACACAAAGGCTTATGCTAATTACAAACTGTTCAGCCTATTTCTCAGGCTTATTGCTAGTTAGCTGTCACATCTTAACCCATTTCCATTAATATGTCTTGCTACATGGCTGGTACAGTCATATATAAAAGTATAGTACATCTATACATTTAGATTTTGTTTTCTCAGAGGAGGCAGCACGCAGCATCTCTCTCTGGATATACCCTCCTTCTCCTTTATCTATACTCAAATTTTCTCTCTGTTTCTAAGATGCCATTGCCATCCAATGATAATTCACAGCATACAGAAAGACAGCTCACATAAATGAAGTATTACTAATGAGATGCTACTGAGTTACTATGAAGCATCACTACTGAGGTACAGTTACTATGAAGTATTACTGCTGAGATGCCATTGAGTTACTACGAAGCATCACTACTGAGGTACAGTTCTTATGAAGCCTTACTGCTAAGATAAAGCAGCTGAATACATTTCCAATTTGAAAGACAAGCTGAGATCAACCAAATGTTAAATTTATGGATCTTTTTTACTTCTGGCAGGATTTTTTTTTTTTTTTCCTGAAGCGCTTGCTCAATTTAGATTTTCTACCCCCTAGGCCTAATACTAAAATATTGTGTTCTCCACTTCCATGGTTCAAACTTTTTATATTTATAACTACTCTCATAGGATGAAATTATGTATAATTATGTGTACTCCAGCCCCTATTAACCTTCATGTTGTTTTTTCTACTGTTCAATTATTTGTTCTTCCCAAGGTCCCTCACCTTGTGCATGCTCCTATAAAGTGAATCTCTTACACAGGAGTCTTGTCTTTAGGTAAACATGACACCAGGGAAGATTTGAGGGAATTAGGATTTTTTTTAATAAGCAATTATCACTTGTAATCATCACATCACTGTATGTATGAAAATGATACAGCTAGAGTACATGAGGGTAAGTAAAGCTGTGCATTTATCTTAGTGGTTTCAAGCACATTTCCATCAAGTCCCACACTCTTGTTAATTTATGTAATAAACCTTTCTCCCCCCAAAATATAAAGCATACTTCTACCTATTCAAAAGTATAACTGCATCTTTCCCCAGCTATTCCTAAGCATTTGAAGCTATACAAGAAGAATGGCAAATAATGGAACAAAGAGTTAGTATCTGTTGGAGGCTTGCAAATACCAGACATTCTTCCAAATGTGTGAGACGATTTTACATAGTAGATGTTCTATACTCAGTTCAGAAACAAGGAACTTGAGGCCCAGAGATATGAAGCAGATCCTCTAGATTAACAGACTTGGTAAGTAAAAAAGCTCAAATTCAGACCCAAGAAGTACTGGTTCCTTAGTTCTGTAGAACAGACGGGTGACAGAATGATAGATGCATGGATGGATAGATACATACACAATACATACATACACAGATGGAGACAGGTACATACAGTCATACATACATACATACATGCATGCATACATACATACATACATACATACATACATACATACATGGATGCATAAACAGATATAACAATAGTTGGATGCATGGATAATAGATTGATAAATAAATATATGGCAGATTAATTAAAGAAATATATGGTGGACAAATGGATTCATAGATTTATGGACTGCACGTAGACTGCTAAATAAGACTTATCTCCCCTTGAAGAATCAAGTAGCAGAATGTAATTGTGAACTGACAAATTATAGTACACAGAGATGGATATTAGCATGTAGGCTGGAACAAAAGTACTCTGAGAGAACATTAGCATATTGTTTCCAAGGATAAATGTGACACATTTCACACACTTGTCACTTTTCTTAAGCAGAAGATAATACATTTAGAACAGAAAAATTAGCATATTTGAGAAAAGAGAAGGATCAAAGAACCATATAGTTCTTTTCTGAACACAGCCTTTAAATGTTCAAAGATATTCCTGTGCTAATTAAATACCAACTCAGCAGAGCTCTACCCCAAGCTCAAGATGATTAGATTTCCCACATCTGGCCACACTAAAATAATGTCATTTAAAAAAAAAAAAAAAAAAAAAAAAAACCCTTCAGAGGGTACAGGCTTTAGAAGGTTTGCCGTAGTTTAGAACATAGCATCCACACACTAGCCGTCCATCAGTGACTGGATAGCTGGATTCCAGTTTTACACATGGTCACAAATGCTTAGGTCAAAGAGCTGGGGCTTTTGATGTAACACACCATGGAATCTCCCCAAAGTTCTTCAGCAGTGGTTTAGAAACCACTGATCTAAACACTTCCCATAAAAAGAAAAGAAAAAAGGAAGGGAGGGAGGGAGGGAAACACTTCCATATTTGCTTTTAATATTTTTTTTCTGAAGGTCAATTCACAGGAAGTGCTGACATTTTTTTTAAGAGCTAGATGTCAGCCTTCGACAGTGTGCTTTTCTGACCTAGGACAAATTTTTTAGCTTTTCCAAGGCCTGTTGCATATACTTATTGTGAGGTGTGCATCTAATACACATTAAAAAAAAAAAAGAAAAGAAAAAAAAGCAAGGCTTTTACTAAGTAGGTATATTAGAATACACACATATGTATGTATGCATATATATTCATATGCATAAGTGCAGACATTCAAATGTAAAAAAGATTAAAGCAAGACAAATACATAATACCATCGTGAGAATAAAGTGACCTATTCTCATTGCAACGATACAATTGTCTTCCATCATTGCATAGAAATTGTTCAAGGGTTTGGATTACAGTGATGATAGCAAATATCTTCTCCTGTGTTTGCCTTTACTCTCAGAACTAAACAGACATGTTTGGTGACTGCAGGTAAACCTTCTGTTACTCTGACACATTAAGTGTGCCGCTTAACCTTTGAAGAAGGCTGGATGCTACTTAAATTTTCAACATTTTATCAGCCTTACTATAGTTCTGTAAAGAGGAAAAAGTAAAATGTAATCACAATCATCTTTGTGGGAAAAGAAATGGTTTCTGTGTGACTACACAGGGCCTTTTCAAAGCCCAGAACCCTCAGTCAAAACAGAGGTCCCTGCAGGAATTTCCCACTACTCCCTGACCAGCAGCTTACATAGTTAGCTACGATTTGACAGGTCTTTCACCTGTTCCCATCCTTTTACCTCAGACCAGTCATATGCTTCATTTCTGAATTAGTTAGAAAAGTGGTTTAGGATTGTTTTAAAATCACTCATCAGTAATAAATCCTGAAACAAGTAGCTTTATGCACTGAGCTGGATCCCAGTTGATTTGGTCCCCAATTCCTTATTATGAAGAAATAAAAACAAGCAAGAAAAGGATGGGAATGTTTCTAAGGGATCTTTCAGAGATAACACGCTGAGCTACTTCCTTGTATAAAGGTATTACTATAATCTCATACCTTTCTTATCTTTTACACCTTCATAACCTCATCTATCACCCAACCTCAATGACAACTGTCACTTAGAAACCTGGGTGCACCAAGAACAACCCATGAGGCATACTACCTCTTGGTTACCATAGTGTTTCATGAAAGTACTCAGTAATAAACTCAGTCAAGACCCAAATGTTCTCCATAATAAAAGCCTGGCTGGACAGAGCAAAGGGAGGGAAGGGAAGTGATGTAATTATATTTTAATTTCAAAAAGAAAAAAGCTGGAGGAAAGCATTGAGCATGGGCATTTCACAGTCAATAGTGCTTACATATAATGTGAAATATTTTTTTCCCAGGGCAGGGGTCCCTTCTCTCTGCTGTCTAGGCATGGTCAAAATGGAGCTGTGTCACACAGGGAGGCACATACAGTGAGCATGTTCATGTAAGCAGTATAATCCAAACTCTTAAGAGGATTTTCAGTCACCTAGGAAATACACCATGCTAGAAATGGTATCTTGATACCTCACCGTGTGAAACAGCTAAGGTATTCAGGGGTCAGAATGTACCCGAGTTTAAAGGCTGCTTCATTTAGCAGCTACAACTTTGATAAATTTCCAGTAAGTCAACAAACTTTAAAGTGTTCTAGTATGTTCTACTGCACAAAATTGCTAACAAAACAAATGTATAGTGAATTCTTTGTTCAG
This sequence comes from Phyllotis vaccarum, assembly GCA_033318265.1. Taxonomy (NCBI): domain Eukaryota; kingdom Metazoa; phylum Chordata; class Mammalia; order Rodentia; family Cricetidae; genus Phyllotis; species Phyllotis vaccarum. The sequence continues at coordinate 19,626,302 of JARWLC010000014.1, read as the reverse complement.
CTAATTTCTTTCCCAGATTCCTGAATGGAAACATTCCTTTATACATTTGCCTGACAGGAAACCCAGCAGTTCTGGGTTTACATATTTAGTATTTTAATGCCACGTCCTTATGTAAATTGTTTGAATTTTTTCCATATTGATATTCGTAAGTGTTAAATATTTGAAGTCAGAAAAAGGTGAATGTATGCAGGACTGGGGTGTCCACTCTTCCTGGTGTACCTGATTCACTTCTATGAACATTCACAGCCCTGGAGGCTTAAGAAGGGTGAATAAAGTGCTTTTTAGTAATTTCCTGTTTTAGGACTACACTCTGCTCAAACCATTCCTGAGAGCCTGATATACCTTCTTCATCACCACTCACATTTACAAATCCTCTTCCCAGGTGTCCATTGGGAAGGCTTACATTGAACTAATTTTTTTTCTAAGAACTCTTTCAAATTGCAACAGATACAATAAAATCCTTAAAGCAAGGGGATGAAACTCTGGCTTTTAAGAATTCTATCCTTTTTTAAAAGGAGGTAGTTGATTTCAACAATGGAAGCCTTTCTTGCTCTCTTCAATGCACAGTCCCCACCTGTGTAGAAATCTTGTTACAAATTTATTGCATTAGATTTCAGGTAACTGCTTTTTTTTTTTTTAAATCCCTAAATTAGAAGGGCCTTACATAGACAGTTTCTTTAAAAATAAGCTTAATAATGTATTCCAGTTTTGAACATATTTAAATATTTAACAAGAAAGGAGGGATACTTTCAACAAGAGTAAGGAAGCAAGTCCAAAGCTGGAAAGATGCCAAACTTTCCGGGCAGAAGACATAACTTGTCCTGAGTGCTCACTAATGAACATCATCTAACTGAGCAAGTGTTGTGGCTTCTCTTAACTTACAAAACTAGACTTCCATAGAATGATGATCCATTTATTTGTTCTAACTCTAAAGAGGAAAAGAAAGAGAGAGGAGGGTTGTCAATCTTTCTGTTTTTGTTTCCAAGTTTACTGATGAACTCCAAGCTGTCTAGGGATAAACACATGGTAAGTCAAGAGAAGCAGATGTCTGCCAAAGCACGCCACAGACTCAAACAGGAGAAAGCACAGTGTCCTGGGTGATCCTTAAGCCAAGTGTGAAGATATTTGGTGACTACATCACAGTGTTTGAAATGAACTGCAAGCATGCTTATATTCCTTCACCTTTGCAGGCTGCCGATTTTCCATTATATTACTAAACTGCACACCTTGAGGTCACATAAGTATTTTCTATGTAGTGGAAGTAAAGAAGAGGCCAGCCCCAGCTCATATAGTGGCTTTGTGCTCTGGTGTGGGAGACAAAGGAAAGCACATATTGATGCTAATAAGCCCATGAGAGAGAATCACTGCCACAATCTCGACCAGGTTTCTAGATTTGAAGAGTATGGGAGGTGCTCTTTGTGAACTGCTCATGAGAGATGGCAGAGCCAGGAGTTGGGGCAGTAACAATGGTTCCCAGAGCCTGATAATGGGGCATAGGATTCAGCTTTCTTTCTGCCATCTCCCCTTTCAAAAGTGCCTGGTGGCCTGTGCTTTAGTGCCTGGGCCCTCTGTTGACATGATGAATGAGCACCATAGTGCTTAAAGGAAAATGATATACTTCTCAAGGTCTGGCTTAGAATCTTCCACCCAACTAAATGCAAGAAAATACAAAATCAAGTTTTGAAGGTTGACCAGCTGGCCTTGGAAGTGGTGAGTCACTGTTATAAGACAGGAAAATCTGCCGCTGGGGCACACACCTTTGATCCCGATACTTGGAAATAGAGAGGACCAGAGTCAACAGTTACTCTCTACTGCACGTGGTGTTCTAGATCAGCCTGTAAACCTCTGTAAAACCAAACAATAACAATAACAAAAGCCCATGTAAGCTTTAATGTAGAAAAACACAGGCAGCTTTGGATAAGCAAATCATGCTTTCATCTGAAAGCAATGATTCACACAGTAATAGATCATGTTGGGACAAATTACAAAGTATTTACAGGCAAACTGAAAAGAGATTACTGTTAGCAATATTTTCCCTTGTCTTTTATTTACTTGAAAATTTCGTGGACTATAATCGCTGAGATTAGTAGTCAATAAAATTCTGATTAGTGACTATCAACAATTGAATAAATAACCAAAAGAATGAATTAATAACCAGCAAACACCTTTATTTTCCTGGCACTTGATCCAGAGATAAAAGTTCTCTCTACCCAAAGGCTGTGTAAAGCTTCTCTTTCTATTTAATCCATATTTAGAGACATACTTACATAAATTGTCTTTCCAGATCACTATGCCATATCAATTGTACTCCCATACTATCTGCTTGGTACTCAAACACAAGCTGTGTTCTCACAGTCAGCAGTGACAATCGACCAAATTGTTAAATTCAAACTCTTTTTTCCCCCCTCAGCCCACATGCACCTACTGAAAACAAGGGACTAAATTTGTAATAGGCGGGTGCCCCTAGAGCACCCCAAGACACCCCAAGACCACGGCTAATGACCACTGTTAACTTTAAAGAAAAAGAGAGTTTAATGAATATGAATACCGGTACACACATGTGTGGGCTCCAGGCACTGTATAAAAGCCTAGAGCCCCGAATAGTTTCCGGGCAGAATTCTTATACTGTACTCTGGGTAGGGGAGGGGGTATGGGCAGGCTCCGTGTGATAACAGGGCGGAGCCAAAGGTCAGCTTAGGACAGAGTTTAGGAATGCAGGCAGGCAGGCAGACAGGCAAGCGTATTTCCTGTGAAATTATAGGACCACTTGAAGACATTCATTTCCTGAGCAATGGTCATGATGGGCACATTGTGCAAGCTTCAGAAAGTTCTTGCCTGCTTTGGTTAACAGTTCTCATGGTAGGGCTTTCCTGGGTGGCCCCACCCAGGTTGCTACATCGGGAATGTGGAATGCGGTCCCAGCCAGGCAATGGGGGAAGTACATCCTGTGAACAAAGCTTTTCTGAGAAACAGCCATCTCAACCTTGGCTAGTTTCAGGGACCTCAGGAAGGGGTCGAGGGGGAGAGAGTTACAGGATTTTTCTATTTTCACAAATTAAATACACCCTCTAAAATATCTGTGTGTGGTAATTACTAATCTCAAATTATAATTCAAGTCCTCTTGGGATCTAATAGTTTCTTCTTTTTGTAGTTCTCACAGGTGTGCCTCAAGTTCTTATTATTATGCTCCTGTCATGAGCTCCCCAGAGATCACCAGGAGTCCTAGTTCATATGCAAAAGGAGGGCCTTTATTGCAAGCTTAAGCCTGGGCTTTCTGTGTGTTCCAACAGTGGATGTATATCTCCTGGGGGAGAGCTCAGTGGGGGCAGAGCTTTTAAAAAGTAAAGGATAGGGGTGGGTGGGGAGGAGAACTTCAGATTTAGATGGGGTTGAACTCCTGACTGTGCAGGTGTGAAATAACAGAAATTTCCTCAGACAGTTATTGGTAATGTCATTGCTGCAAGGAAATTGGCAACTTATACAAGTGACATAAGTCACCCTTAATGTTCTTGGAGGATTTAATTCCTGTCTCAATTCTTATTGGTCCCCTGCAGGATACAATCTGTGGTTTTTCCTGGTTGTTGTAAGGGTGAGAGGCCTAGTCCCAATATTGTTAGCCTGCAGCCTGTCATGGCTGCAAGTAGGCCTCTTCACTTATGCTTGTGGAGTGAAACAAAATCTTGACCCACCAAGACTGACGTTGTCTTCACCGCTCTTAAATGTTCTCATCATCTTTAAACCTCATCCAAAGTCTAGCTTGATCTTCTGACATTTTGTCCCTTCTGCACTTAATCCAAATAACTAGACAAAAAGCCATTGCACTTAAATTTTGTAAAGGAAAGGTAATCTGTCTGTCTGCCTGCCTGCCTGTCTGTCTGTCTGTCTATGCTTGCTCTATCTAGCTATGCCTTTAGTGTGAGCTAAAGGGGTATCAGATAATATCCTTTATAGGGTCCCATATCTGAATACAACTTTATTCTCTTTTACATCTCTTTTCCCAGCCTAGAGAATCTCTGCAGGATTGTCTTTAGCTGCTTTTGGTTTGCCTGAAATAATCATAGTCTTCCCAATAGTTGTCTGAGCTGTGATGTTCAAAAGACTACTTTGAATCTCAAAATCTCAAATTCTAATCAATTTATTTGCATTTTATTTCTGTGATGTACTAGCAGGTACACATCTAATGCTATTATTTAATGCTTAGTAAAATACTCATTATAATATGGTATATTCTTCCAGTGAGTAACAAGAGCACCCCTCCTAAAATTGGGCTAGAGCCCATTAAACTGATCAAAGTCCATTTCCTCACATCCTTGTCTATATACCATATGTAAAACTACCATTTTTAATTCTAAAATATAATATGTGATGTTTATCTATACTTCTCTGATTAAAAGGAAGATGGATTATTTCCCTTGCTGTGGACTTAGGAGACATTTTTTTTAAAAAATTATTTAAGCACATATATAACTAACCCACTTTGCTTGTAGACTTGTGAGAAAACCGCTTGTAAAAACAATCTTGACCAATTCACTGATATATTGACAACACTCTCCTACCTTATTACTTTACTTGTGCAGTGTTTGAAATACAGAAACTTAAACTTTGGACATCTGATTTTGAGATTCCACTCCTCCCTGGTTTTTCATTTGTGAATCCCCTTTCCATTGCAAGATGATAAAGGTCCCTCTAGGCTAGTTTAAGCTTTTGCAGTTCAAACATTAAGCTTTTGAATGAAGACATTAAATTTAGAGTATGAGAATGGAATATCAATTAGCTTTTACTATTTATTTGTTTCAGCATAATTATCTAATAATTTTTTCCTTGTGTCTAAATTCTAGTACTTCAATCACTGTAGATGCTTAATAGGGGTTATTATCTAGCAGAGAAAGCTTCCCTTTATTTATTGCAATTTTTAACTTTTTTCAATTTATTTTTGACTCATTCATTTACTCTTACAGGTGAAATTTTAAAATTCCATGTGACTATGACTTATTATTAGGTCTTTTATATCTTTAGCCCTCCTGACTCAAACTTTGTAATTCACCCTGTATCCAAATACAGGCTAACCAACTTGTAGTTCCGTTACAAACATAGATAATAATGGTGATGATACTGCCTTATTTGCCATGTCTTCTGTAAGTTGCAGACTTTGGATGTCTTCTAGGGGAGTCTTATTGGATTTTACTGCAGGAGAGCATTTTTGTTTTCTCTATTACTATTACTTTGTTTTGCTTTGTTTGAGATGTGATCTCTTGTACCCTAGGCTGATCTTGAACTTACTATATAGCCAAGGATGACTTAAGCTTCTAATGTTTTTATTTTGGGGTTGGCATATTCTACCAACTATGATTGTGTGTGATATTGTTCTTATTTTGGGATTAGCATGTTCTACCAACTATGACTGTGTGTGATATTGATAGACCCCAGAGCATTGTACATTCTAGGCCAGTATCCTACAATCTGAGATACAACACCAGCTCCGTTGGTTTTAATTTTTGAAACAGAGTTTTCACATTATAGACCAGACTGACATGAAGCTTACAGTGCATCCCAGACTCACTTTGAAATTTTAGCAACCCTCCTGTCTCAGCCTTGTGAGTACTGGGATTTACAGATAAGACCTATCTACACCTACCTCAACGTTTGAGTTATTACTAGGATACATGTTTCAAATTAGTCCCCAGAGAAAACATATGCGTTCTCACCTTATCTGTTTAGAGTGTGGAAGGAGAGCATCATGAGAAAGCCGTGGAACTTCTCAAGGCTGCGAAGGACAGTGTGAAACTAGTGGTCAGATACACCCCAAAAGTCCTGGAGGAGATGGAGGCTCGTTTCGAAAAGCTGCGGACAGCCCGGCGTCGACAGCAGCAGCAATTGCTCATTCAGCAGCAGCAGCAGCAGCAACAACAGCAACCACAACAAAACCACATGTCATAGGTGAGATTCACCCTCCTCCCTGTGTGCAGGCGCCTCATGTCCTAAAGGTAACTCCGGAGCCAACTGAAACAAAAGTGTCTGGTGTAATAGACACTCTGAGGAAAATGAATCAAACAAACGGTGACCAAAAGTATAAGCAGGTTATTCCAGTCTCATGTCATTCAGTTACAGTCTCCTCATACATAAAATATTTTGGAAAATAATGTGTATGGCAAGGGTAACTACTGACTCCAGGATGCATTTTTATAAACTAGGGCGATGCGTCATTTCTGCAAACCCAGATCAATATAGAAATTAAAAATGATTCCAATGTCCACCCACCCCGCTGACTAGTAGGTTTTAGCCAGTATACAAACTCCACAATAGTATAATGCTATTTATGGCAACATCTACTTTAGATAGAGAGATACGGAATACTGGAAATGTGTTCCACATGAAGAATGAAGTAACAAAGTGACAATTAACACAATGTGACACACTGAAGGGTTTGAAATATATCTGACTCTTTTACCTTTCTCAAATCCCACTTCACAACAAGAAATGATAAATCAAGTTTTGCACAGATTTTCAAGAGAGTTGAAGGAAAAAAAAATGTGTTAATAGTAAAAAGCTGCCACCTTTGAAGTGTCTAGTATGAGTTAGGGACAATTTTATCACATATCCCTAAGCCTCTGAAGAACCTTTCAAGGAAATTATCATTAAAGCCATGCATGTCTTAGTCAGTGTTCTATTGCTGTGAAGAGACACCATGACCACAGTGACTCTTAAAGGGAAAACATTTAATTGGGGCTGACTTACAGTTTCAGAGGGTTAGTAACTGTTGTCACAGTAGCAGAAGGCATGGAAGCACACAGGCAGACCTCAAGCTGAAGAAAGAGCTGAGAGCCCTACATCTGGACCCACAGATGGCAGACAGAGACTGCCGCACTAGGCCTAGCTTAAGCATAGAAGACCTCGCCCCATCCCATGGTAACACACTTCCTCCAACAAGGCCACATCTACTCCAAAGCCACATCTCCTAATAGTCCACTCCCCAGGAGGCAAACATTTAAAGACATGAATCTATAGGGGCCATTCCTATCCAAAGCACCACAAGCACATCTTTGGGATGAGCAGAGTGAAGCTGTGATCAGCCACTATTAATAACTAGATTGGAATTAAGTTTCTCTTTCTGCCAGTATAAGATGCACTGAAGTTAATTTTATGTTTCCCAAGCTATTTTAAAAGAGCAATTTTATCATTAGGCGTTTGAATACTATAAGGTCTTTAATTGTGTCTTAGTAAGGACATTTAAGTGTTCTTTAAAAAGTGACAATAAGTAATGGTGATTTTTCATTTTCCATATTGGTTTACCAATTGCTTAACAGAAATATTGAATGAGACATGAGATATGTCTTTAAAAATTGACGTTTGTGAAAAAGAAAAGCTATATAGTGAGTTTTCTTTTTAAGTATATTTAAGACTGGAGGATGGCTTAGTAGTTAAGAGCATTTACTGATTCTGCAGTGGACCTGGGTTTGGTTCCCAACACCTACATCAAAAAGCTCACAAACACCTGTAATTCTAGCTTTAAGGTTTCTGATGCTTTCTTCTGGCTTCTGAGAGTACACCACACACACAGTAGGCATACAGAATTAGACAGACAGACAGACAGACAGACAGACACACACACACACACACACACATGGGGCTGGGGGGCGTGGGGGCGAGACTAAATAAATAATGAGATACATACACATTTACATTCCTTTCCCCAAAAGTGTTTTGATCCAACACTAGGTGTCTTTTGGCACAACCGTGGCCAGGCACTGTTCAGTGAGCTCCAGGTGTGTAACATGAGCAAACACCTGATCTTCAGGAGGCTGTAATCTGCTAGGAAGAGATAATTAATAAACAAACAAACAAACAAAATAAATCAACATTCACTTGGGAGCAACACTTTGAAAAGCTAAGCCAAGGCTGTCTGAATGGGCTTTGGCAAGATGGTTACTTTAGACACCAACCCCTTGAAGATAGTATCCGTGATGAAAGTGAATGGCAAGAGCAGCCCCCAAGGAGAAGAGAAAAGAGGAAACGGCTAGTTTGCTAGTGTAGGAGCAGAAAGACGACCTTGAGAGCTGGGAACAATGAGTGATAATAACAGAGGTGGATTATGAGGTCAAAAGGATATACAGGGACTCGGTACAGAAAGCCTCTCCACCTCCTGAGAGAAATTAGATCATTGCAATTGGAGACAATGAAGGTTTTAAGCAAAAAGGTGGCATGACTTGATTTATGTTCCATGAAGATAATTTGGCTTCTGCGACAATAGAGAATTACAGGGTTATAATAGAAAGAGACAAGTTGGAAGGGTAAAATATAGTGATCCAGGCAAGAGATGGGTTGGCTTAGACTGCGGTTAGGATAGATACCATGAATGGGCTAGTCACTTTGCCCAAAGCCGCCTCCTCAGTTACACATTCCGAATTCTATCAGTAAGTTCTGGAGGGAGAGGAGATCCATCATTCTCTAATGAGTCACTGGCAAGCTTTCTGCCAATGCTGTTATTTCTTCTATCCCTGGTAATACAGACTCAGACTTTTTCTCCTGCGTGATTTATGACGATGGCCCTGAGTAAAATTGTACAGGAGTGTTTTGAAAGCAATATATGTCAGTTAGATTTCCGAGATCTTCCTGAAAGCTGCCCATGTTTCAGTTATATTTGGAAATACACAATTTGACATATATAACTATTTAGATTTTCATTCCCTGTACAGTTGTCATTACGTCATCTCAAGATTTCCTATGGGTCATTTGAAATTCACTTACATACTTAACCAGAAAAAAAAAGTCCACCAGCTGTCTTTGTTGTTTACATAGGATGTGGTAGAATTCTGTTTGCTTAAACATGAATTTTATATCTGTGCCCATCAAGAGAGCTATTGTTGTTTACAGCATCTGGCCCTTGAGATGAAATGATAGTGACCATTTCATGAATGATCAAATTCATGTCACCCATAGATTTTTATGGAGAATTCAGTCAAAAAGTCCCACATTAGTTTTTGCTTAATTTTTAATTAACTTGATCTTTGGGAGTCAGAAAAGATTTATAACACTAGCTAATTTATGCTACAGTTGCTTTTTTTAAAAGAATTTTCAAGCGTATTAAGTCTGTTTAACTGGAAACAAGCCTTATTTGTTGTAGTGGTTGTTCCTGTCACCATTCAAGTCAAGACCAGATAAATCAAATCGGAAAATTTGTCAGAGACAGTCTCACTGCTTATCAGATGAACTATAACTTAATATTCTCAAAATCATAAGTAATATGTGTTGTCTGAGAAGGTAGAAATTATGAAGTCACTCTGAATGAGAATTTGACAAAAAGAAGTGCAGACGGAATGTAAGTTGTATAGGGTTTGCCTTTCATACCTACTTGAATTTTAAATTCTGCCAAACTAAAATTGTATTTCATCCTCACTTCTGTGTTTGTTAAGTGAGAAGATTAGATCCCATTTCCAAAAATGTCAAAGTCTGAATACTCCACACTTACATGAAAGAAACCTAAACAGAAAATATGATTACAGGGTCTGTCATGTGATGGCACTTTTTTGAGAAAGTGCTATGTGTATTCATCTTACATGGATTTTTAGTTTTAAAACATGACTTCATGTGCGTATTTGGCTTTTCACTCTGATTTGTAAAGAATGCAAAGGAAGAGGAACAGTAGCACTTTTTCAGACATTGACATTCTAAGACACATCCCAAGACCGAAGCCTGTTTCTGCCCTTCATTGTTGGGCAAGGATGGGATGAAGAATTTATCAGCTATTAAACCACACAAGTTCCCACAGAGGAACATGGCAGCTACCGTTTGTCAACTGCCTCCCTGACTCTACCTTCTGCTGTTTGTATCTGTCTCTTTTACTTTGTCGTTTCTGAAATCTTTCTCTACTTCCTGATGATATCAAGGAATTGATTGACAAAAGCACTAACCCAGCCATTGGGAACAGTAGAGCCCATGTAAGACCTGATAAGAGTCAATATAAGGGGTCCAGAGCCCACCAAGCAGAAATCTGGAACAGAAGAAATGAGTATGCTAATATCTATGAAACAATACAAGCAAAAACTCCACAGGGTGATCCTGACAGGTTAAACGACTCCTCACAACGGACCTACAATGCGTAGATACATTTTAGTTGTGTTTTAAGACATGAAAGGGAGACATAGAATGACTTTTTAGATATATGGAACATTTTACAACCAGAAAATGACAGGACAGAATCTAGACTGAAAAATCAGAGTTTTTGCACCTCTTACTCTTCAACACACTGAAACACTGTCATTACTCAAAGATATTTGAACTTTATATGTGCTGATTCTACCTTGTATTCATGAACTTCCTGGAGATGCCATTTCACACTGCTTAAAGTTAGTCATATCCAAACCACCTCCAAAATGGTACACCACCCTTGAGAGACCTTCATTACTACAGTGATACTAGCTTTCTATTTTTGTTACAAAATAATTGCTATTAATTTAGTGCTTGTAAGTAACATAACTTTAGCATTTTATAGTTCTGTAGGATTCACTGAAACTGTTATAAATATCCCAATGACATTTTTGACAAAACAAAACAAAACAATAGTACTAAAATTTTCCAACCATTAGACCACAGAATAGACCAAATGATCCAGAGTAAAAGGAACAAATCTGGAATCATCATACTTCCCACCTTTGAAATGTATTTCAGAATCAGAGTAAAACCAAGCAGCATGGTTCTGGAGGATCACCCATAGAGGTTTCCCACATTGACTGTCGTAATACACACATCAACATTGCTCTCTGTTTTCTCTGCACTGTCTTAATATTTGCTATCTTTTTAATCTTTTAAATAGCCATTCTGCTAGCCAGGAGATCTCATATTGGTTTAAAATTTCATTGCCCCAAGATCTCATGATGGAGAGCTTTTTATTTATTTATTTTTGTGTGTGTGTCTTGGTTATTCATCTTCTTTGGGAAATACCCCTCTAAGTGCTTGCTTGGGTTGCTTCTTGATTAACTCCTTTGGCTTGCTATTGAGTGGCTTGAGTCCTTTAGCATATTTTCAATATTAGTCCCTCATCAGATGTATTTGCAAGTATTTCTACCAGTTTCTGACTGTTTGTCTCTTCATTTTATGGTATCATTTGAAATGAAGAAGCTTTATCATTTCAAACAATTCCATTTGCCTATGTTTGCTTTTCCTCCCTGTGTATATTGTGGATATCATGTCTGCTCAACCCAGTTACTACTTATAAAACATAATATGCATATGTGTCTTTCTGTGCCTGACTCTTTTTTTTTCACTATAACGGTCTTCAGTTCTGTCTGTTTAGACTTCAGTTGACCATCAAAACATTGCTTCCTCTATACTCTGTGTTTCCCACTAATATATAATCCAGCATATCCACAGACCTACAAGATAGAAGGTACACACATCAAGGCAGGAAAGGGAAGAAAAATTCTTTTTATGTAAATTAATTTTTATTGTGATAGGTTATAAACATGATGATTAAAAGTGAAAATGAATAATATAACAAAACAAGCATAAAGTGTTAAAATAGACAGGATTTATAAAATTCTTATAAAGGATTTGTACATGGTTTTATGAAAACACATAATATTGTAGAAAACATTGATTCCAATTTATATTACATTCAATTTCAGGGAAGAATAATTCTTAAGACCGCAATGGCAGCTCTGAGAGTTGACAAAGAGATGCGTTTGACAAAATGCATGCTAAAATACAAATCAAGTTTGTGTGTGAAAATAAATTAACAGAGGCCACAAGTTGGCTCAGTCGATGAAGGCACTTGTCATAAACCACTGGTGACTTTCAGTCCAATGCTTTCCCAAAAGCCACAGACATGAGTTTGATTCCCAAAACCTACATAAAGATGGAGAGAAAACCCCAAAACTACGAGGTTGACCTCTAACACACACACACACACACACACACACACACACACACACACACACACACACACACACACACACACACACACACACACACACACACACACACACACACACACACACACACACACACACACACACACACACACACACACACACACACACACACACACACACACACACACACACACACACACACACACACACCCTACTTCCTCCCAGAAGGAGTTATGCTGACCCCTCTGCCCACTACTGGTAATTTGTTTCAGCTGCTGGTCAATTTCTTAGCTCTATTCCCCTTCTGGATATATGAGGAACTCTGAGATTCTGATGATATAAAATGTATTTGGACCCTCATTCTTTTAGGACATATGGCTATGATAATTTAGTTACTCAAAAAAATAATCAGTCAACCTCTAAACCAGGAGGTAGTGGCACATGCCTTTAATCCTAGCATTCCGAAGGCAGACAGGTGGATCTCTGTGAGTTCCAGGCCAGTCTAGTCTATGGAGCAAGTTCCAGGACTGTCAGAACTACAAAGAAAAACTTTGTTTTGAAAAACCAAGAATACAAATAAAAAAACATTAAAAGTCTCTAGCCTTGTTATTGTAGGGAGGCATGAATCTAATCCTCAGTAAAACGTTCCCTTGTGGAGATTAAATTTAAATAAAAAGGGAGATATGTAAACTCAAAACACATTCACGTGTGACCATCTGATACATCTCAGTCATGATAATAGTATTGTTACTGATGCCACAGTGGTTAAAATATCAACAGCATTCACACTTTACACAATGCAAGAAGGCAATTTGCTTCTGCGCAGTGGCCTCTTACATGTCTGTTGTTTATTCTGTAGCCCCTGGGTTGCTGGCACATCACTAGAAGACTTTCAGCCAGTGCATTGATGAAAAGTAGGCAGAACAATTTTTTGAAAAAAATCTGTTTTGCGCATTTTTTTTTTTTTTAGCATTAATTGAGGTAAAAAATAGCAGCATCTTTTAAAACAAAGATTGGGGGAAATGACTGTACTGTTGGAGAGTGGCAGATCTGAGGGAGGGGTTCAGGGGAGCAGCATCCCCAAATCCAGCCAAAAATGACACTTTCTGTTCTATGTGGTGTCAGGCTGACCTTGGGGGAGGGACTTAATTTCTGCATCAGAGAAGGGATATTGGTGCTTCCCATGGTCAGTGATAAGCTTTTGGGCATGTATCTCAGGAAAGGCATCACTGAGTGTTCTTGTATTAGTTAGAATTACACTGTGAATGCTACTTGTATTTTGTTACCTTCATGGAGAGAATTAGAGTCATCTAGAACTGATAGGAAGAAATGTTAAATATTTTAAATGTTTCCAAACTGAAATTCCTTATTATCATGTCGGGGAAATGCTGTGGCTTCTCCAGTCATGTTCTCCAATTGCTTCCCTTCATAACAGGTTTACTGTTGTTCTTGCTTTGTTTTGTTGATTTCTTGTGTGAAAGACCATGAATAAATGATGATGCCCCAAATAATCCAAGGCATTGTCACCGTGCTGGTGTGAATGGCGAGGATTCCCTGTCTTTGAGTTATTATTGCTGTGATGAAACATCAGAACCAAAAGCCACTTGTGGGAAAAAAGGGTATGTTTGGCCTAGTGTAGTAAGAGGTTTCTGTCCCAGACTTTCAGGCCTAGCCTCAAGGTTTAGATACACTGACCCACAGACCCGCAGAGACACACAGATGCTTTCAATAGTTTTAGGCTGATCAGCCTAAGGCCCAGGCATATCACAGTAGGCTAGCTCTCTACCCTTCATCTAACCCATGTCTCTTGTTCAGCCATGTGGCTCGGTACCTTTCCTTAGAGCAGCATAGTTGTCCTCTGCTTCTTCAGGCTTCTCTCTGGCATTCTGCTCTGTGCTTCCTGTTCTTAGAGTTCTCTTACTCTGATAGCCCCGCCTACACTTCCTGTCTGCCTTTGGCCAATCAGTGCTTTTTATTAAACCAGTGGGTGGGATAATTATTTACAATGAAACAACCCAATTCCCTACAGCCTACTATCCTGAATGATGGTCCAGAAGGAAGCCAAGTCAGGAATTCAAACTGAGAAAGAACCTGGAGGCGGGAGCTGATGCAGAGGCCATGGAGGGGTGCTGCATACTGGCTGACTTTTCATAGCATGCCCAGCCTGCTTTTTTATAGCACCCAGGACTCAACCAGTTTTTTTTTTCTTTTTTCTTTTGGATCACCAACTAGCTCCCAAATCATGACATGGAGATTTATTAGTTATAATTTTCAGCCTAGCTTATGTTCCTTTGTGGCTACCTCTTTTAACTTAATTTAACCTGTTTCTCTTTATGTATATTTTGGAGGGGGGTTTACTTTTCCTACCATTCTGCATGTCTTACTTTCCTGCTTCGTCCAGTGTCTGGCTGGCAGGCAGCTACCTGGCTTCTTGTCCCAGCATGCCCCTCTCTTTCTTCCTGGTTCTTTTCTCCTTCCCCTAACCCTCAATTTCTCCTCCTATTTACTCTCTCTGCCTAGTCATTCATCATTCAGCTCTTTATTAAGCCAATCAGGTGCCTTAATCAGGCAAGGTAAAACAGATGCAACACATCTTTGCATAGAGAGGCAATCCTTACATGGATAAACAAAAGTAACACACCATTACAGTGACAGTAGTATTTCAACAGCATAAACAAAGTTAAATATTCCACAACACAGGACCACTAGCCCAGGGGTGGCTGGGACTTCCCCATCCATCACAAAAAGGCCCTACAAACTTACTTACAGCCAGATTTTATGGATGCATTTTCTCAATTGAGGTTCCCTCCTTTCAAATAACTCGAACCTATGTCAAATGAGTAAAACTGCTCAGCACACCACCCGTAGCCTCATATGTTTAAATGTTAGGCTTTCCATTGATTGAACTATTTTTAAAAGCATTAGGAGGTGTGGCCTATGTCATACAGAATGGTTTTTGAGGTTTCAAAGGATTACTACTAGGCCCACGCCCACACGGCTTCCTGCTTGTGGATAAAAATGTCAGCTCTCAGCTACTGCCTGACTGATGCAGTACTGTCCCCAAAGATGGTCATGGACTCACCCTATAAAATTATAAATCCCCAGTTAAGCATTTTCTTTTATAAGGTGCCTCGGCCATGGTGTCCCTTCACAGCAATAGAGCAATAAGACACTAGTACAGTGCATACTATTGATGTATTTAGTAATTTGTAGCTTTCAAATAAGTCCTAATCATGGGTTTCTCTCCACTGTCTTCCCCCATGCCACTCCGTTTTAGGCCCTGAAGAAAAGCTACTGGGTCAATCATCAGACAGTCATGAATTTGGAAGTGTGCTCCAGAATCCCAGCACATAGAAGAAGGAAAAGGCAACACCAAGAACTACACCCATCACAAAGCTGTGAGCATGTGGTGTATCCATCCTTTACCAAGGCAATTCAGCATCTTCCTCCTCTGGGCACCAGCCCCCTGTTCATTGCTTTTTACCCACTCAGACCTTCCATTCTCGACAGTGGAAACTCTCAGTGTGTTGAGGGAGAGAATTTTCCAGTCTGCAGACTGAAGCAGTGTAAGAATAAAGTCTGTGACTTTTGAGCAAATCACCAGGGCTAGGATTAAGTGAATCTTTAGCAAACCCTTCATTAGGCTATAGTTAAACTGCATCAGTTCAAGGTTGTGGCCACTTGAAAGGAACCTACACATTGTCCCCTGCCCTCATCTTTTCTATAGTCTAGTTTGATTTAGTTACAAACTCAACCTTCACTCTCCTCTTCAAAACTGCAAGTTCTTATCCTATATAACTTCTCCAGAACCTAGAAACAGTTGTTTTTTTAATTTCTGGTTTTGATCAATTTCTGAATGATTTAACAGAGTAGGATATTTTAGCTGAATGTTTAATTTTTATAAGCAAGGGGCGGAACTCAGTGTTAGCGCTTTTAAAATTTTAAGTATTATATGTATCTATTATTAATTTCAACAGGATACAATGCATAATTATTCCACAAGACACATAAGACCAGAGTACACTTCTTCTATGTTTATCAAGGGTTACAACACTGGTAAGAGATTATCTCCACTATATGAACTCATCCACACTCAATATATTTAATCTGCCACCCATATGTTCTTGTTAAATTTTATTTATTTATTTTTATTGATAAACTTTGGAGAAGTCTAAACTCATTCTGTACACACTGATGTGCTTTCATAGATATATATTTGGTATTTTAAATCTTGGAAATTTATAAAACCAAGTTGTAACAGGTGCACATAGACATACATCCAAGGGGATATATCACACAAAGTTTCAATCAGTTTCCCTAAATGCAAACTGTTTATTTTTGACAGTCTAATATCAAAGGTATTGGCTCTCTTACATTGAGGTACATGGGGACCCAGTGATACCAATATTGTGAATGACAGGCACTGCTTCCTCCAAAGGAAAATGTGTTTCATTTTGCATATTCCTACTTGTAAATATACAATTAGATTCTTCAGCTTTTACAAAGAGTTGTTAGTGTTTCCTGTACATACAATCCACCTTTTCGAATGCAGAAAATGCCCCCCACAAGATTCAACAAATTGATACTTCAGATAGTCCTCCAGCATAAAAGTTTGTGAAACTTGACTTAAAAGCCATGTTTTTGAGACGAAACAAAACCAATTCGATTTACCCAGCATGTTTTTTTCATACCATTGGATGGTACTATTGTCAATGGCTATGTTTTCCTACTCTAGATAGTGTATCACCCATCAGGTGAAAAAGAGTAAGAAACACCAATTTATTTCAATACTCTCCTGTTGTGGTAACAAGTTCCCATCCTAAAAAACTTTCTTTTGTTGGTTTTTTTTTTTTTTTTTTTTTACTAGAGAGAGGTTAGGGGAGTGGTCAGCAAGGATCCAGAGTGTTATATAAGGGACATGCATAAAGACTAAGTGAACACCATATGAACACTATTCAGCTTGAAAGATAGGTTCCATTTTTATAAGAAAAATGTAATAAACATATATTTTAGTTATCACTTAACAAAGAAGTATTAAAGCTCTTCAGGAGATGCCACAAGACTCTCATAAAAGGAGATCATCTCACCCTTATAATGAGAAAATGGTCATTTCAACAAGTTTCAGTACATTGTATAACTTTGGAGCTTAAGACGATAAGTATGTTTTCACGTAGCTGTTAAGTGTTTAGTTAATAATATCAAAGTTAAAATATGGTTTCACATCAATACAAGTATTGTCAGAATCGACTCTGAAACCAGCAGATATTTTACACGGTGTTTTCTAGAAGTCTTTGTATTTTATGCTTCATCTGTAAACGTGTAGTGCTGATAAATGTATCCCAAGTTGTTTGTTAAAATGAAGCAATCCATCATACCTACAGAAGCCAAGGATAGGTTCTAAGTCTTAGCGGTCTTACATACAAATGGCTGGTTTACTTCAGTGAAGTTTGGCTTGTTGAAATGTAAGCATTTCCCTAAGATTGTAATCAAAAGGATACCCTCAAAGGCTTACAGTGTCACTGATGGTTCTTTGGAGTTTCTGAGGCAAGACAGTAAAGAATGAACAAAGCCACCAAAATGTGGTCTTACCTTCTCTATTCCTAAGAATCCTATATAGGGCCACTGACATGTCTGATGTCATCCATTAAAAGAGAAGGCATAATAGACCACTCTGCCATTCAGTTCGACATAAATATAATAAATGGAGTGTTATAACTTAGGGGGAAATGGTTGTGACTTATCAACAGTGACCCGATGAAGTGAAGCTCAGTTTGTTCTTTTGCCCTTTTTCCCTGCTGTGACTTGAGACAAGTACAGAAGGTAAAAGAATCTCTGAACCATTTCATTGGAGCATTTACATTTTGATTCTGTCGGCATTTGCAATGGAACATCTGCAGAGAGATAATGAGCCTAAATTACAATAGACTTTGCAAGAATAACAGACTTTCCTGTTCCTCTCTAAGGACAAGAGTCACCATATCTTTGAAGACAATGATAAGATCTAAATGAAAAGTCTAGTATTCAGGGGCTTATTAAGAACTGGAGTTTGTCTCTAAAGAACTTAGAGATAGTTCACACCCATTTACAAATGTGATTCTCCAACGTGACATCAAGCTTATCTTATTTCTCCTCACACAGCTGTGAGTTCAGGGCTCCAAATGTGATCCATTGCTTTCATCATCTATTCCTATCTGCCGGAGTGTGAATGAGCACCTGGATTTCTCCCCTTTTAGCGGGGCTTTGTTTATAAGCACTCACAGGCCATTTTTAAGAGTAGCTTCAGACAAAATTATGACACAGAGAGGGATCACATTCTCTGAGGATTCAGGGAACCCCATGAGTAAGACCTTCCCCACCGTCCTGTCCTTTAGTCCCCTAACTCCACGGAATGCAATTACAGTGTTTATGGATGGGCTGGCACACTGTGGGTCACTCAATGAATATTTGCTGAATAAATGATTGAAGAAGGGAAATATAAATTAATTTTGACTTCTGACATATCACATAAAGGCACTAAAATTTCCCATGCCATAGCAAGAGCCAGGATTTTCTCTAAGATACAATCTGGAATCAAATGACATAAATTATCTCAAAGATTTAAGGATTTTTAAGTAAGGGCCATACTTGGGGATTCAGATTTACACACACACACACACACACACACACACACACACACACACACACACACACACACACACACACACACACACACGAAATCTCTAGTTCATTGCAGAAGCACTTGGATAATTTGGTATGGGAGCTTCCAACGGAACCTCATTTCTAAAGTTTCCAGGAGACTGTCCTTTAGTTTCTTTTATATCATCAAGCATATTAGATTCCTCTGTGATGTTTCAACTTGTCAAGGAGTCCACAGCTATTGAAAGAAGGATTTCTAAACTTTCTGCTTTCAAATGCTGCTTCCTTCATCTTTGATTTCTAGAATGTACTGGACATACAAATGACTCCCTCATCACCCCCAAACCTTCCTATGTACTTATTTATTTAACAGACAGTCCCGTGCTGCTGGTGCATGCTAGATTCTGGAAACACATCGTGAAATAAGTCAAATGTGATGTCATTCTAAGGTTTACTACGAGGAATTCATCATATTCTGTAACTCATTCAGTACTTATTCTGGCCACACTATCTTATTACACACTGAGTCCTCTTCATACATGCAGAAACATCTAGAACAACAAACCTTCACCTTGTGGGAACCATGAAACATTTCCTGCGTCATTTATGTGAGCTTGCTTTTCTGAATATACCACTCAAATATGCCACATAGTTTAGCCATAAAGTAATTACAATCCAGTGATGTAGGCAATTGTAACAGTCTTACCATTGCATTAGTCCCCAACAGGTTGCAGCTTCTGTGCGGAATGTCTTCACAAAGTCCTCAGCTCTGTTCACTAGGCTCTATCTACACACAGGAAAAAGGAAGCACAGACTGCATGACTTTTCTAAGGTCACCTGATTAGCTGGTGGAGTTAGGCTTGAACCCATGAAGTCTGACACAATGGTGCATGTGCCTAACCATGATCTGAGGGTTTGGGGAGCACTATTACATTAAAATGGTTGAGTCATTGTATATAGAAAAACCTTGAATTTATAAAGTAGTAAATAAAAGATATTAGTAAATTATAACTCATGATAGTCAACAAATCACATCAGAAACAAAACACAGGGTTAGAACTGAATCTGACTTTAGAGCATACTCTCATCAACAGCCAGGGACATGCATACAAGTTCAGGTCTAGAAAATTTCTATTTGTGAAAATGTTTCAGTGACTTCAGAATTATTTATTGCCGGCCACTGTGTCTATCTGGTGCTATAAAATCGAAAGAACAAAACCCCCTGCTCTAAGGGCTTATAAATACACAGTGTGGAGATGAACCAAGGATATTTCATATTTATAAGGAAGGATTGGCCAATTGTACATTTTTTTCACCATTGCATGTACATCGTGTCTTTCCAATTGTATTCATTGTTTTTTATGAAAGAGCTGCAAAATTGTGCAGTGGTTCAATCTGACCAAAGTGGTATTATGCTGCTGGGAAGTAAATGTATTAGACACCAGACTGGAATTATTGTTTTCATTCACATCATGGGGATCATCAGATGCTAAGACATAAGTGTATTTGGATGTGAAGTCTCATATATGTCTCTATTCCTAACACATATTGAGATCTTTCTGTGTAAGGATGAGGTTCTATCAAGAAAGAGAAAACACAGTTTCTTCTTTCCCCTTTCACATCCCATATGAGGACTTCAGGGACTGAATTTTAGAGTGGGGATGTTGAAGTCATTCTACAAGTGGATACCAGTTTGGTTTTTGAAATCTCATCATTTGCTTTGGGTGTTATCTGTTTTCTGCCACATCTTTCTCAGTTTTTCTATAGAGAAGTTATCCTGAGTTTCAGAATCCTGCACATGGAACCACACCTAGATTTTTTATTTATTTATTTACTCTAACATGAATGCTCAGGATTTGAACTCAAGTTCTCTTGCTTATAAGTAGCACTTTAACCTCTGGGTCTTCACGCAGATCTTTATCTCTTATTTACTCAGCTTTTCTAACCTGAATTTTATACTCAGAATGAGCATGAAGGTTTGTGTCAATATTTTTTATGACACCATCACCATCTTCCATTTTCCCCATACACATTATTCCATAGAAGAAATTCTAAGGATTAGTTGGCTTCAAATTATCAACTCAGCTGTATGATTTCTCTCCTACTCTGCTCTGTGAGGCTTGAGAGACTAATAACCATCCCCAGAACTGCTTTGGTTACATAATAAAAAGTTACCAAAAAAACCAAAAAAAAAAAAAACAAAAAAAAACTCAAAACATTTACCCAGCCTTAACCTTGATATTATTTTTTGAACATCAAATTTTATCTGAGATTAATATTTATATTCTAGTATAATTTAGATATTAGATAAATGTTCCCTAGAGGATCAAGTGGAAAGGGCTCAGTGCCAGCATGGTCTATTGAAGGTGGCAAAACTGAATAGATTTTGCTCGCATTACCTTGAAAGTAGGTAGTAGGTCTCCAGCGCCTTCCCCTTTTCCTCACATTTGGCCACATAGTTAATGGGTTTGATTCCCCCTACATGCCACAATGCTGCAGCATCACAGACTCAATCCAACAGGGCAGGGCCATCAAGTCACAAAGTGACACCTCCAAAACTGTGAGCAAAGCAGACTTTCCTCTTTGTACATTGGTTTCTCTCTGGTATTTAGTCATGAGGACAACAAAATTAATTAACACATCCACAGATTACTCCACCCTGAGCCTATACAAGGTACCATTGGTTCTTTTTTTCACCCCAAGGATGAAAACCTACAATACCCTGAAGAAAATACACACACATGAAACTACAACCTACTCTTCTTTTTTTTTTTCCATTAAGTTAAGATTACAAAAAAGGAGAAATGCATCATATATAGTTCCAAAGAATTTCATTGTTACCTGGAAGCTTTCTGTGAACATTTGATTATTAACTGCACTGTAAAATTTTTTTAAGAAATTGATAAAAGGTCTGGAAAAAGACTCAGACTGACTGTCACAGGGACAGAGACACGTGGAGGGTCTGCAAATTGTTGTGCTTTGTAACATAGTGGTTCAGAATCTAGACCTCACCTCTGAAGCTCCTTGACCATGTAGTTTCTCTGAGAAAACTAGAAAGAGAGAGAGTTTCATTTAAAATGTGTATTTCAGATCAACATTTCAGATCCCCTTATTTCCCAGAAGTATCTCGTTGCAGAAAACTCAATGTGTGGTCAATGCATTCAGAAGAGATAACAGTGTGACTGAGGATCAGCCTAACCTCTTTTGGTACACAATATAATTGAAGTGATTCTCTTTTTCTATTTCAAATAACCCAAACCAACAACTGAACACAAGTTTTAAAGAGAGAATGAACCAACTCCAAAACAGACGATATCTAGGCCTCAATGATGATAAAACCTTTGCTTCTTATCCTTCCCTTGTTCTTGGGTCTGTTTATCTCTCCTCTATTTGTTCCCTTCTGCTATTGCCATTTTTTTTCCTTGTCAGTTCCTCTTCTCTCCTCTGGCTCTCAAGAACAGGGACTATAACTTCATAGCTATGAATCTAAGAGCAAAACTGGGGGCTGGAGAAATGGTGTCAGTGATGAAGAAAGATCAATTCCTAGCACCCATGTTGAGCAAGTCACGACTGCCTATAACTCTAGCTCCAAAGACCTTCTTAGGTACTTACACTCACATGCACATAGCCATATATGTATGTATAATTTAAAATAATGCATGAACAAATAAATAGAAAAGCAAATTCTCTTTTCCTTGGTGTCTATATCTTGTAGGACAATTCTGATGACTCTCTTTGGTTCTGGTACCATACTGAAACAAATAAGCTAAGTGATTAACCAGACCCAGACAAGATTCACATATCTATTGTAGTAGCTTCCCAAAAACCAGAATGAGAGGGACACCATGGCTGTAGTACAAAGCAAGTCAAGAACTGTCCAAGAACACACATATTTTGAAAGCAGATTTGGTTAGTTGGATAATGTTGGATTACTGAGATAACATTTTACCTGAATAATTAGAAATTCCTTTTTGGAACAGAAGAACTACAAACAAGTGCTACAAACTAAATGGGACCTGCCATGTGTCAAGAAAGACTAGATTAGCACTGAACAGACATTGACTGCAGGAGGCTCAGTACCACAATCCTTGCTTTATAATGAAGAAGGCCATCTATCTTGGTATCAGGAGGGGAGTTATTCTGGGCTTAAGTGGTTAACCTCTGTTTCTATAGTTTCTATAGAGCTCAGCAGCGAATTGACTGAGAAGCTCTTGTATAATGCAGATATGAGAATACACCATCATCATTTAGTCAGAGAAGACAGTAAATTGAAAATGGTGTCAACAGTGACAAGCTTGTTTGCATGCCATCACAACATAAAACTGATACTGCATGAGTGTATACTAAGAATAAAGTATGTTAGTGCGGTGATATATTGTATATTTAATAAAATCAGCCCAGAATATCAGAGAACAGAATCACCCATGCTCAAAGTCATGAGCGTCAGAGAGTGGTGACTCATGACTTTAATCCCAGCACAGGGAATGGCAAAGTGGTGACCTACACCTTTAAATCCCATCACTCAGGAGATATCTTTCTGGGTTTCTGGGAGTTCAAAGCCTAACAATCAAATAGCAGTAGCTCACACCTTCAATCCTAACTGTAGGATTATGATGCAGAGTTGAACCCGGAAGTAAAACAACTGGGAGGGGGAGATATTTAAGGCAGGCGTAGGACGACTTGGAGGCATTCTGTAGAAGCAACAAGTCAGGCAGAGGACTCTTGAAGACAGCTTTGACTCTGAGAAGTTGGCTGGGTGAGAAATGACTGTGGTCTGTTTCCTCTCTCTGATATTCCAGGTTTCCCCCAATATCTGGCTCTGGGTTTTCATTATATACTAACTGGAATTTGTGCGATACTTTACTCAGTATCAAGATCTTTGGTATCTCAAGCCTTTCATATCTCTTCATTGTCATGTCCCAAAGAAACCCGGGACCAGTCTTAGTACCTCTGGCTTCTTCCCAGCATTTCTTACTCTAAACTTCTTCCAGGAGCTGGGCTTTGATTTCACTCTGCCAGCTCATGGTCTCTATATAACCTTAGGCATTTTGGCTGTGTGGTCTCTTGCTCTCTGTTTGCTCCTGGCACGTTCAACTCCTGTGTCTGTCTTGGTCTGCTTCCCCTCGCCTCTTGTTCTCTTCTCTTTCTCCTCTCATGGTCTAATTCACTCTGGTCACATTCAATATGGATCCTTCCATATGCTACTGGTTATACGTACTCTCCCTTATATCTGCAATAAGCCTTCTTCTCAACTACACCTAGGAGCAATCATGTCTTCGCTTATTCATTCATCTGATGCCACAACCATGGGGGTAGCATATATGAGCTCCTTTCCAAGGGACTTGCCCTCTCTGAACCTGGCTGCTGATCCAACTCTCCTAAAATATGTACAGATCGTATATTTCTGATGGCTTCTGTCACCCACCAAACTGGATTCTGAATTCTAAACAGAGTCTGTCTCTTCAGCTGCTTGTTCCTTCCACCTGCTCTAATTATTCACCTCTCCTCTCCTATTCAATAATTGCCCCCTCTCTTGCTCTTGGGGCTTCCTATGCCCTTTGGAAAACCCACCACATGGACATCTCAAGCTTACTATATTCCCTGGGGCCATCAACCATGTGGGCAATTCTCTACTTATCAAAACACTTACTTTTCTGACTCTGCTGGAACCACCCCTTTTCCCAAGAGCCTCTCCTCCTCTGCCTCTTCACCTAATTTTCCCTCTGCTCTGGATAAATATCACCCCAAAGCTGCCTGCTTTGTATATTATTACTTTAAAAGCCATACTTGTGTGCCAGGATGCTCTTCACCATACAGGGGTCCCTAGAACATGGAAAGGGATGCCTCTTCGCTGTGATTCCAACATTTCCCTCTGACGAGTCATTCAGTTCATTTGGGGATGCGCCGGATTGAAATTCTTGTTGCACAACACCTAATTTTCCTCTACTCTCTGTGTTCTCAGTTCCCTCCTGGGGTTCCCTTGACTCCTCTCAGGGGCTGTGTGCCTACAAGTTCCTTAAGCCCTTCTGGGCCTCTGTAGTCCTGACCCATCTATCTCTCAGCTCCCTCCTGGAAGACCCAGAGCTTCCTTAAGTCCTTGGGTTGTTTTATAAGTATAGACAAAAAGTTCTTCTGTGCTGACCATATCTGGCTAAACTATATAACCAGCTCTTCAACAGAGGAAACAGTGTTCATGCTTTTAATCCAAAAGAATTTCTTTGTGTCCTCAAGATTTTACTGTGACTCAAGGGTAAGAGTCTACTGCTTCTCTACAATGTGGATTTCAGTACAGATTACAAACAGTGGTAATGCTAATGTATCTACATTTTTATCTCTTTTTTGTGAACTTAGAAATAATATTCAAGGAAGCTTCAAGGAGTCTACATAGATATATCTCTCATAGGTCAAATCTACTCCAGATAAACACTCCTGTCCGTCAATAACTCAAACTTCTCTGCATAGTGTCAATTCCCAAGGGTGGATCTCTTTGTCTCCTCTGATCCTAGGACACTCCTGCCCAACTACCAGGAGCATAGGCTTAGGTGTTTCATAAATAGGACCAAGATAAACATTTTCCTTGAAACTCCTTAACTTTACTTTCTGTCCCTAGTTTATATCTGTCTCTGCATATTTCCGATCAACTGAAGACAGCCAAATGAGCCAGCCCTAAATGCTTCTAATGGAATTTCAACCAGACAGACCCTCTGGAAGCCAGCTGTCTCCAAAGCTGCCTGCACTTCCTCAGCCCCAGGCTCCCATACTGCTGCACTTCGCTAGCTGCAGTTGGTCCCCCAGAACCTGGGCAATAAGGAGCTAGAGAAACTGATATCCTCCAGCCTATCTTCCTCCTGTTCCTCAATCAGCATTCCAGCCATCCTGGGCCCCTACAAAAACACCTACACTTCAGTAAGAAATAGTTATAAAACAGATTACTTCACTCCTTTATCATCAACAAAAATGTTGGAATGGTAGGTTCCAGGAAAACCCAAAGCAAGTCCTTCTGAGTACCCGTGGCTCCTCCCAACGATTCTCACTTGTACCCTTACCTCAACCCCCCCCTCCCAAGGGCTGGGCTTCCGCTTTCCTTCCCCAGGTTCTGATCCCTACTCAACTCAGCAGCCATTTGAACACGTGCTTTCTTGCCTTCTTGCTCGCTTTACTCCTGGCTGGCTCCACTCCTGGATCTCTCCTGGCCTCCTTGGCCCTCTCTCTTCCTTCCTCACGCTCCCATTCCTCTTGTCAGGGCCTGGTTCAGTCCAACGACCATGTTCAGTCTGGCTTCCAGATGCCTCTGGCTGTACTCTCCCTCAGACCTACACTAAACCTTCTGCTCCACCGTACCTTGGAACAGTCATGTCCTCATTTTTTTTCATCCACTAGTGTGTTTTCCTATAATCATTCATGCATCTTTATGAACGTTTAGTGTTTATGTATTTTTTATTTTGTTTTGTTTTTACTCACAGTGTAGTGCAGGCTGATTTGGAACTCACTATGTATCCCAGGTGGCTTTATAATAATCTTTCTGCCTCAGTTTTCCAAGTACTTGGATTGCAAGTGTGAACTTCCTTATCATCTATGAAAGTTTATCTCAAAGCCTTAGGCTGGATCTATTTTGATATTCTTGATGGCAAAGTCTGAAGAAGATTGGCACAATGCGGCCTCCTTACTGAGAGTCTAAATCTCTATTTAGATTATGAATATATGTGGTACATTTTGATTTCAATTTTGGTTCTTAGCTGTAATTCTGGACTAATGAAAAGAGAAAACTCCCTTCAGCATTTTATTGTAATTGCCTTTCTAGACTGCATTTAGTTTAGGAGGAAAAAAATGTTGAATCCATTCTAGTAATTGTCACTTTTAATATACACGGTTACAAGCCCAAGCATGACTTTCTCTAACATTAAAGCTGTTTAAAGTGCTAAAGCATATTAGTAAGTGAAAATATGAGGACATGCACTGCTCCACGGGATGCTTGCAAAGACAGTTTGTTGTAGATATGAGGGAGAGAGCAGCCAGAGGCATCGGGGGGTTCCAGTCTGCACATGGTCCACAGACTGAACTGGACTGTGAGAGGAAGAGGAAGGAAGGGGAGAAAAGGAAGAGAAGAAGAACAGAGGAGGCAAAACGAATCAAGAGAGATCCAGGAGCAGAGCCAGCCAAGAGAACAAGAGACCGTGCTGACAAAACGGCTGAGGTTACTTAGGAAAGAGAAGCTGGGACTAGGGGAACAGAAGCCCCTCCCAGGGAAGGGAGAGGTTTAAGGTAGTGGGAAGGGTGAGCATTGCTGGGGAGGAGCCAGATTTATTGAATGAGATTTGCCTGAGGTTTCTTTGAGACCTGATAAATACAAGTAACTTTATATAGACTGATCAGGTTATATATTAGGAACACACAGAGAGGCACACATAGACACACACACACACACACACACACACACACACACACACACACATACCCAACATACATATATGTACACAATAACAATTAATGGAAAAAGAGGCCATAAATTTGAAAGAGCTCAAGAAAGCACATATAGAAGGAACAGTTTGGACAGAGGAAAAGAAAGTTGAGCAATGATGTAATTATATTATTATAATCTCTAAAAGAAAAAAAAAATTCTACCATAAGATACTCATGTCATCTGGGTTAGACTTGTGCAGGCCCTGTTCAGGCTGCCATGCACTTAGTGAACTCGTACGTACATCAGTCCTGTTGTGTCCAGAAGGTCTTATTTTCTTAGTATCCCCTATCCATTCTGGTGCTTGCAATCTTTCTGCCATTTCCTCCATAGTTCCCAGATCCCTGAAAGAAGGGATTTGATGGAGACATCCCTCTTAGACTCAAATGTTCCAAGGTCTCTCACTCTCCACATTGCCTACTTGTGGGTCTCTGTATTTGTTCATATCTACTGCAGGAAGAAGCTTCTTTGATAATGGCTGAGCGAGGCACTCTGGTTTCAATGCTGAGAGCAGAAGGGAAGAATACAAGCTCCCATCTCGAACCCAGAAAGCTATCCTCAATTGATAACTACTTGCAAAGAAAAAAAATCTCACTGGGTATGCAAACCATACTGAAGGGCAGCAGACCCTATGCCCAGTGGTAGGTTGCAAACAAACGAAGAAACAAAAACCTCAATGGTAATTTTGGAGATGTCATTTTATTTTATAATAATGCTTGCTTTGTCTGGGTATTTTTTAAATTAATTAGTTAAATGGCTACCATGTCTCTGTCATGAGAAGCTTTTTATTAAAAATTTTAAAGGAATATTCTCAGATCTCTAAAGTGTTTGAGGGTCATTATCTGTTAGGTATAACCAAACTAGACAAACCTTTGTTTCTAGATACTTGTTTTAGGCTTACCATTAGAAAAAGTTTAGTCTCAAGAATAATAATTTCTGAATGAAAGCTTTTTAAATATCAACAGAGATTGAGATCTTTACAAATCTTTTTATGGTACATCATTATAGAACATAACAGTTTTCTGTATGACTTAGTTTATTAAACTACCTACTGTCTAACAATGTTAGTACAAGCAAGAAGGTTAGACATTCATTTCTAAATTGGTATTTGTTAGCCTGAATAGATCTTAGGTGGAGAGAACCTTTGCCAGACTGTTTATGTCACCGTTGTGGTGAACCATAAGATAGAAATACCTTAGTCTCTGGTGTTCAGCTGTGGTCCTAAGCTTTTATTTCAAAAATGAAGACATTGAGCACAGCCGTAATTTGTAGAAGGCAAAACCAAGTTTCAGCAGTGTAAACTGTTCAGTGTCTTTAAAATCAATATCAGGTGGATTACTCTTGTATTACAAAATCTGGCTGCCAGCAAGTTACATGAGTGAACGGAGGTACAGCTTTAATACCTCAGTAAGCCAGCGTTATTTTAAATTTTATCTCTTTATAAACCTTGTTTTCAGGACAGGATAGGAATTACCATACAAGAATACATCCTAATCCAAACCTGGAGACCTGTTCCACTCCATGTGGTCACCTTTAGTCAAGGTGGCAGCGAAGTCACGTGACCTCCCTTTTTCTCCAACCCCAGTCAAAATGCTGACTGCCGATATGGCTATACTTAATTAAAATGGTGGCAAACCGTGTGTTGTTTCCCAGAACAGTTCCCATTTGGAGTTACAAATTTTAAGCTAACATTTTTGTTATAGGTTTTTGTTTTTTTTTTTAACTGTAACCAATTCCTTAGCTATTGCACAATAATAAAATCTGGAGCCAGATTTTGGTGAAAAGCTGAAATATCAGAGATACAGAGAACAAACCACAGTCAATTAACTCTCACCCAGCCAGGTCCTCAGGCTGAATGAGGTAGATCCTGTCTCAGACCCCAGACTGACTGGGTGCACAGGCAAAGGGGAGAGCTTCCGTCTTCTCCTGCCTTATATTTCTCTACCCACTCAGCTATTTCAATTCCTGGATCATCTTTCCTAGTGCTAGGATTAAAGACGGGGTGACCACTCCTGGACCTCCAGGGCTTTGCTCTGTGAGTGGCTCTCGGTCCTCTGATATTCCAGACTATTTTCATTAAATATACAATATATCACCACACTTAGCTGTTTTATTAAAATAGGCGAACAGCATAAAATGACTTTAATATTATTTATACCCAAATGACATATAAATCTCTACTATTATATCAGATTCAGTGGCCAGAAATCCCAGAGACAAATTTTGAGCCCAGGCAATTAGTAGCAATAGTAACAGCTGAGCTATCACCAAGACACATGGAACATAGTAAACTCAGCATCCAAGACCATTCAGAAACAAGCATGCAATGGCCACATAGATTTGCACACCCAACTGAGCCTTGTATGTGGTTCTCATGTCCATAAGAAAACATACAGTCCAAGATTCATACATGCCTATAAAACAGACAAAACTTGCTGTGGGAAATAGACTTTGTTGCAGACTATATAGATTTTTAAAGCATGCCAGATGAGCAACTTACAAATACTAAAATAAGAGTTTACAGTATAATCTTTAGAATACAGAGCAGCATACAATGAAATCATAAAAATAAAGTGCCCCCGCCCCCGAGTGAGAAGTAGAATCTTAGAGATAAGGGATGTTGGAAGTGCAGCAGAGCAAGTTTGGGTATAGGGTATTTGAGGATCATTTGTGTGTGGCAGTAGTAAACAATTTGTGAGAATTAGGAAACCAGGTTTGCCAATTTTGATCATTGCCAGAGCCACATGTAATATAGCACCCTGGAGCTTAAGCTATGATTCTCTCAGGCTGCTGGGAGAGAGGAGAGAGTATAAGAGGAGATGTGCACATGGGTGCAAAAGGCTGCAGGAAGCAGTCAAGAACACATGTGCCCACATGGATGGTAATACAGGGCAAAGGGAAGCGTCAGCTGAAGAAACAGACTCTAGAATTTGGAATCAAATTTATAGCGAATGATCCATATATACTTTATTGAGAGTTGGCTAGATATAAGGGGAGAACAGGCCTGTGAGCAAATCTGTTGTAAGTGGAGCTGGCTGGTAGAATCCCAGCATGGTAAAGCGGGAGAGCAGACAGAAACAAAGAACGAGAATATATCTATTATGGGTGAATAAAATCCCAGCATGGCCAAACCAAATGCCAGGAAAGCGTAGTTAGGTAAAAAGGCAAAGTGAGTACCTTCTGGTAAATCCTACCAAGATAAGCCACTAAGAGAACACACCATGAATAACAGAGTTAATGCAGGGGGGAGGGGAGAGAGCAAGGCCAGAGTGTAGAGCTCAAAAATCCTGAATAAGGGAGCTTAAGTCATTTGGCTTATGGTTTGAGACAACCCTAATGTGGATACATTTTGTAATAACACACCCAGGGATGACTGAGAATGTGGTTTAGACCTGGGATTAGCCATTTATTTCCAAGGCTGTGCAGGAGAACAAAGACTATAATAGGGCAGGGCATCCTCACCATACCGTGAGGTCAAGCCATGGGCATAGATAGCCTCTGAGTAGAATGTCTCCCCTGCTAAGGTTCTACAAACAAAGGTCTTTGCTCCAGAAACAAATTGGGGTTACTTAGTGCAGCTATGGCTTGGCAGAAACCCTGAAGGTCTTGACCTAGAAGAGATCTTGACCAGGAAGAGGTACCCAGACCTCTATAGGCAGTGGCTTGGAAATGGGTGACTTACCCCAAATCAAAGGTCGATTCTGTCTGTTGGAGAAGGAGATAGAAGAGGAGTGGCCTCCTTGGTGGCTGTAGACCATGTGTGTGTGGGTGAGGGGGTGTGTGCTCATTCATCTCCTCCAGGGTTTCCAACACCAGGATAATAGGTATTTTATATCCCAATAATAAGCCTCTCTGCTAACTCAGTAAGGCAGATCAAGCCAAATTGAAAAGTAAGAGATCAGGTTTATTCTGAGCAAAGCAACTCTCAGGTGAGTCCTCCAGCTCCTCAGAGATCATGGTGGGGGAAGGGACAGGAGAAAATCATATTGTCAAAACTAAAGGGGGTGTGTGCTTATATGCCTGTATTTAAGGAATGATGATGTGTCTGCCACAAGCTGAGCCGCCAGTCACTAGCAAGAATGCAGAAATGGTCTTTCTGGTTGTAGTCAGAAGTTTCTCTGCGCACCCCCACCACCAGGTCTGGACCCCCAATCCTACAGCCATTTAGTCCCAAATAATCACACAAAGGCTTATATTAATTACAAGTTGATTGGTCTATGGATCAGGCATTTTACTTGCTAACTCTAATGCTTTAACTTAAACTCTATTTCTATTTATGTTTAGCCACACGGCTTGCTACCTTTCAGCTCAGAGCAGCATTCTCATCTTCCTCCCTCTGTGTCTGGCGGGCATATCCTGCTCTGCTCTTCTGCTTCCCAGAATTCTTAGGCTAGTTGTTCCACCTCTACTTCCTGTCTAGCTACTTGCCAATCAGAGTTTTATTAAGCCAATATGTACAGTGACAAATATTTACAGTGTACAAAAGCATAGTCCCACAACGTTTTCTGAAACAAACAAAAAAAAGTTGGCGAGATGGCTCTGTCCTCTGATATTCCAGACTAATTTTATTAAATGTACATCAACACATTTGATGTTTTTTTCTTTATTGGATATTCTTTGGGGGGGGGTTGGAGAGGCTGAAACGGGGCTTTCTCAGGGACAAGCTATTCCAGTCAAACATTTTTACCTTATAGATCTTTATATATACATATATATGTATATATATATATAATATAGATCGATCTATCTATCCATCCACCCATCTATCTATCTATTCATCCATCCATCCATCTATCATCTATCTATCCATCCATCCATCTATCTAATGGTTTCCAATCTTGTTTCGTGGACTTTCTGTGTGTGCAAATGTGTATCTCAGTGTCTACAAATGGTTTTTCAGCTTTCTATTTGGCTTATTGTTCTGTTTGTTTTGTCCTGTTCCAGTTTGTTTTTATTTTATCTTATTGAAAAGTATTTTTACTATTTATCATTAATATGCTATATACCTGTTTGTATTCTAATGAGAGGAGAAAAGTGTTTCAATTGGGTGAGTGGAATGTTGTACCATTGTCTTGAGACCTCCGGAAACCACCAAGGAAACCGTTTCTGATGCAAGCACACAAAGGTCTTTTTAATGTCAGCTTCAAACCTGCTCTTCTCTCTGACAGTGGATGGAGGGAATGCAGCTCTGAGCTCAGGGGTGGGAGGGATTTAAAAGAAAAAAAAAACACAAGCCAGGAATTATGTGCCTTGGCATTTCAAGATTGGGCAAAGGAATATGGGGTAAGGCAGGTTTTAAAACTATTGGTTAAACTTTTGGCAGAAAACCAGTCTGCTGACAGGAGATCTTCAAGGGCCCAAAACTACACGATGATGTCTGCAGCAACATCTGGACCCATTTAATTTTTACTGCTCTGTTTCCTAATTGGCTGCGTCTAGAGTATCTGTTCGAATGGCCCCTCCCGTTAAGTCTAGGCCTTCACATGGGAAGTGGGATGGATCTAGGAGGAGCTGGAGGAGAAGAAAACACAATCAGAATATATCTTATATATATAA
The DNA here is from genome assembly GCA_033318265.1 of Phyllotis vaccarum. Lineage (NCBI taxonomy): Eukaryota > Metazoa > Chordata > Mammalia > Rodentia > Cricetidae > Phyllotis > Phyllotis vaccarum. The sequence continues at coordinate 19,593,785 of JARWLC010000014.1, read as the reverse complement.
AAAATCTATTTTCAATTAAAAAATCAACTCCAACTAGATAATGCTGAACTCCAAGAACCACAGAGCGTCCATTCTTTCATAGCTGAATGAGATCAGAAGGCTTCTGGGGTGTTTTGAGATGATTCTCAGATTAGAGCCGACGCAAACAGAAACAGAAATAGTTTGATTCTCTCCTCTCATAGGTCTGTGTCACGCTGCATGTGATGTCTGAGAGATGAGGACAAAGCCTTCTCTTTGCCTTTTATGATTCTCATGAGAGGGTCTCAATATTTCCATGAGGTCCCTGTGATAGAGCACTTAATTTAGAGGACAGCCTTTCATGGCTCTGGGTGCTACAGAAAGTTGAATTCTAGCCATGTAGAGTGGTGCCTGGAAACCCAGGAAACAGAAGCAGGCAGATCTCTGTGAGCTCAAGGCCACTTTGATCTACAGGGAGCTATAGGCCAGCCAGAGATAATAGTTAAGACTTTGCTTCAAAAAAACAAAAAAACAAAAACAAAAACAAAAACAAAAAACAAAAAGCTTCATTATACACAGATTTCTAAATGTTTGAGTTTAGGCTCTAGCCTATTTCAAACCATTCCTGAGTCATACTTTGAGGAACTCAGTGTCCCAGTTTGATTCCTTAGCTTTGATAAAACCCTGATAAAAGGCAACTGGGAGGGTGGGGGCTGATATTTCAACATACATATTAAAGAAAAGCCTAGAAGGAAGCTCAAGGTAGGAACCTGGAAGCAAGAACTGGAACAGACCAGGGGAATGTTGCTCACTGACTTGCTTCCAGGTTCACACTGGATTGAAGTCCCACAGTGAGCTGAACCCTGCCACAAGCAACCAGCAATCGAAAAATGAGTTGACCACAGGCCAAGCTGGACAAGGTAACTCCTCATTTGAGACACCCTCTTCCTGGATATGTCTAGGTCTATGTCAAGTTGCCAAAATAATTAACCATTACAACTACAAAGTATACTTGCTTTTAGGTTAAAAGAGCTCAAGATCATATAAATAAAGTAGAACTGGTTTTAATTTCTGTAAACATTAAGAGGCAAAAATTTGTTGACTCTCCCTATGATAGACCTTAATGGATATACAAGAAGAAATTTTAAAAAATCACTGTTGAAAACCATGGCAAGACATGGAAACCATAAGAACAGAAGCATTTGCAAACTCCAAGGTACAGAAGTCTTGAATAAGCCCATTCCAAAGACTGACTGTAATATATTCTCATTATCTTACTGTTTTGCAAGTACTTATGTTTCAATAAAATCAAACCGTATCAATGGACTTGCCTGCTCTAAAATTTAATCAAGTGCAGTAACAGGTTTGCTTATTATGTACTTTGGCAGACACACAAAGAAAAGCACAAGGAAAAAAAATACAGTGTTTTCCTCAGAAGGTATAGCCCTTCCCTTTTTCCCTATTACTGAATTTGTCTGCATTTATTTAGTCTAGAATAGTTATTTTAAAATATAATAAAAATTCAGAATCCTGCCAAAATGGTAAAATAGGCCAGACAGCTAGGTTTGAACATTCCCTATGTCCCTAGAACAGAAAAATTTGGAAAATAATGTACTAATCCTTGTGAGAAAGAAGCCTCTATGGAGCTAGCCAGTTGAGGAAAGGTGAAGGCTAGCCTGGAGCAAAATGCAAGGTGGGGGTCAATGAAAGGATACTCAGGAGAAGAGCGATTTACTTTCACGTACTTCTTGGTATTCCACACCTAACAGTGCCTGAGGGCTGCCTCCTTAATGCTGACATCTGCAGAAAGACTTGGCCTTATCTTATATCTACAGAGTATTAAGTGAGCTGCTGGCCAGTCCAGCCTAGGGCACTCACTCTATCTTACTATTCTGTCCCTGCTGAACGGGAGGATTGGTGGATCAGGGTGGTCAATAGTTCCTTCCCTCTCAAGCTCGGTCTCCTTGCCAGTGAAGAAGTGTTAAAACACAAGTCGCCCTCTATCAAGAAATAAATGACAATGATTTTGATGGCACCTGGGGCTCTGCCAGTTCCTTCCTCCTAGATGACTTCAGAATGTAACTCAGAAAAGGATCTGGCTTTCAGCCTTCTGGGGAGGGCATTTGTAAAGGAAAAGGCTTTTGCCTAGTTAAAGCAGATAAAGAATTTATAAAGAAGAATTTATAAAGAGCTATTTCTCAGACTCTAAATCTTAAAAAAAAAAGTTATCCATCATATCGCTACCTTCTGTACTCATCCCACCCAGTGTGCCTACTCCATTCATCTCTCTCTCTCTCTCTCTCTCTCTCTCTCTCTCTCTCTCTCTCTCTCTCTCTCTCTCTCTGTGTCTCTGTCTCTCTTGTGTGTGTGTTGAGTCTATGTATATGTGTGTATGTGTGTGAGTCTGTGTATATGTGTGTATGTATGTATATAGACATGTGTGTATGTATATATGTATATATGTGTGTGTGTGTGAGAGAGAGAGAGTCTGTGTATGCTTGTTGTGTTCACCTGTGTGCTGAGGATGCCGCCCACACAATGCCATCCCCCAGTTCACCATTTTTCTCAGTGCCTACTGCCCTGCTTTCAGAAAACAGCATGCCCACCTTCAGTACAGAATCAGTTAACTATGGCTGTGAAAACTAGGTTATACAGTTTGTTTCAGCTGCTGTGAGGTAGCAGATAAGAAAATTAATAGATTTATTGTGAGTTGCATAAATAGAGCTCTAAAAAGAATCCAGTATTGAATTGAACATTTAGAAAAATTTGGATGACTCTCTGGGACCAAGCACTGCCTCTGCAGATGATCCTGCCCAAATCACAAGTTAAGAAGGTGATGAGGACTTTGCTACTTGTTAACTTAAAAGACGGTTTTGATTTTTGCATTTTTCACCACTTATTTAACCAAGTAGAATAGACTGAGATTTGTTTCTTTGCTTGATTAGTTGCTTGAAAAAAAAATTAGCTATAATTGACCTGTATGTGTTTATTCCACAGGAGGAGAATAAGAGACCACTACCACAATTAGTGAGTCAAATTTTAAGCAAACTTGTCCTTCCTTCCTTCCTTCCTTCCTTCCTTCCTTCCTTCCTTCCTTCCTTCCTTCCTTCCTTCCTTCCTTCCTTCCTTCCTTCCTTTCTTTCTTTCTTTTTTAATTGGAGTGCACTGGAGGGCTCATCAGCAATTGCCTCTTAAGTCGGGTGAAAGAGAACAGCCCCAAATCCATATCTTAGGCTTCTTTAAAAAGTAATAGCTCAGGTAATTGCAAAACAGGTTTACAGAAACAAAATGCAGCCACCACCATGTGGTCACCATGTGATTAGCGGGGGGTGGGGGGTGGGGGGGTGGAGCTAGGGTGATTATGGAGGATTTGGCCTTTCTCAAAAACAAGTCAAGGTCATGGGTTGGGACAGGCTAGGTTCCAGGAAACAGGGACTTAGAATAAATGGAAACTTACTTTTAACAATACAGGGTCTTGGCTCCTCCCTTCAAAATGGAATCAGGCATGTTCCTCACATGAAAGCATCTTTTTTTCGAAATTCAAATGAACATGACATAAATGGCCTAATAACGTCTACAGGTATGCTTGATAAATGCTAGGCAGTGTGCAAATTGAGTCTCTATAGTCTTTGAAATATGAAAATCTCTACTTCAGAGTTCAAAATAAAGATGTACTTTTTAATCTTTGAATCTCTTTGGTGTATTTGGAGAAAGACTCCATCTCCCTTCCCCTTCTAGTCCCACAGCATGGTTCCAAAGCACTGAGTCAATCCAGCAGTTCACACTGGGTTACATGTGGTCACAAGTCTTGACTAATTCAGTCTCTAAGATTGATTCTCATAGTAACTCAACGTATGATTCTTCTTTAATTATTAATGAAATCTTGGTTCTTAAAGCAATTACATTATGTAGGGCAAATCATTTAATCTTGCTACTTGGCCAAAAGGCTGAAAATCAAAGATTGAACCTACAGGTAAAGTCTAATCGATTCATGATGAATTATTAGTGACTAATCACTCTTTAAAGTCAACACACATAAGAATCTGAAATGTTTCCTCTTGTAACCATTCCTATATTCTTAAATGAAGGAGCCAAATTTATTAGAAGGGAACAAAGGATTGCATAGAAAATCCAATCCCTAAAGAAGTCAGGAGATTGGGTAATTCTGTCCTATAAATTTAAATTTTGTCTTTCTTCAATAACAGAACCAAATCTTAGATTGTTAGTATATATGTCTGTGGTAGAAGTCAGGTGTTAGCTGACAAGGCTTGGAGGCATATCTCTAGAGCTCTGAGAGCCTGAATGCGCAGTAATATTTACTTGCAATATATCATAGAAAGGATTAATATTTATTAGGGGGTATATGAACACTCACGATACAAATTGAACTGTAAGACAAATCTTGGAGATAGGATCTGTCCTGATCCACTCTCCCAGAACATAGGAACAAAACAGGGAGGGGCTCAGGGTCCTGGCTCCTTAATCAGATCTGGCCACGCCCCATTCGGCTCCCAGAACTCGAGTCATGCCTCCAAGCCTTGTCAGCTAACACCTGAATTCCATCACATCTGTCTCCATTAAGTATTGATGAAGCCAATGTGCTAATCTATCTCATTGCCTCTGCAAGAAAAAAACTTAATCAATGGTGTGGTCTATTGCTAGAATCTGTACAAGTACAGAATCCCAAATGAAGATCATCTACCACACAGAAGTTCATGCAGAATTTCCTGTGTCTAAGACAGAATCTCTGGTAGGCCCTTTTAGAATACTACCTTACCTCCTGAGTATAGGCATTACTTTTTATGTTAGATAGGTGTTCGGTTCAGACCATAAAGACTCCAAGAAAGAAAAAGGTGTCCAGGCTGCCAAAGAAATCAGGTGAACCAGTAGCTGGAGGGGAGGACTGTTCTCTTGTTATATTCAAGTGAAATGTATAATCAATGGAACAGAGAAATTGCTGAACTATACTGTTCTTTGAATATAAGAAAGGTTTATTGGGGATCAATCTGCCAAAACCATCTTCGGGTGGTGTGAGGGGTGAGGAAGGGGAGAAGGATAAGAATAACTTTGGACCTGACAAAATGTATCTGTTGTATTGATCCAAGCTTTTGGAGGCATCTGTTTATTGTAGGTTTAACCAAGATTAACATTTCCTTTTCCTGTTGCATGAAAGCACATCATGGCATTCTCATATCATCGCCATGTATACCCACATGGGGAACTGTTGAGCAAAGAAACAGTAATACACATTCCATTTCTCACAGAACTACAAAACTGCCACAGCCAAGACAGCATATATATGTGTGTGTGTGTGTGTGTGTGTGTGTGTGTGTGTGTGTGTGTGTGTGTGTGTGTGTATGTATGTGTATGCATATAGTGTGTGAGTATGTATGTGTGTATATATATAGTGTATGTGTGTATGTATATATACTGTGTGTGTATGTGTGCATATATATAGTGTGTGTGTATGTGTGCATATATATAGTGTGTATATGTATATATATAGTGTGTGTATGTATATATAGTGTGTGTGTATATATATATAGTGTGTGTGCATGTGTGTATAGTATGTGTATATGTTTGTGTATATATAAAGTGTGTGTGTATATGTGTGTATATATAGTGTGTGTGTATATAGTGTGTGTATGTGTGTATTTATATAGTGTGTACATGTGTGTATATAGTGTGTATATATAGTGTGTGTATGTGTGTATTTATATAGTGTGTACATGTGTGTATATAGTGTGTGTATATAGTGTGTGTATTTATATAGTGTGTACATGTGTGTATATAGTGTGTGTATATAGTGTGTGTATGTGTGTATTTATATAGTGTGTACATGTGTGTATATATAGTGTGTGTGTATGTTTGTGTGTATGTATATATATATATATATATATAGTGTATGTGTGTATGTGTATGCATGTGTATATATGTATGTATATATCCCTAAGTGCTGGATCCCAGCATGGAAAGCTCAGACAGCTCACACCTATTAACTCCAACATTTAGGTGGAGACAAGATGATCTAACATTCAAGGCCAGCTTGTACTACAGGAGACCCTGCTTCAAAATCAGTGATAAAAAGTAAAATGTAAATGAATTAAGAATTCTAAAGTAGTTTGAATTTTGTTGTGTCTGTTCCATGATGGATAAAGACCTATGAAGTAGCATGATTTAAAGGTATAAGTAGTTTTGTTTCCTCCCCAGGGACATAGTATAAGTAGTGCCCTCCACTGTTCCACCAACAGGGACATAGACTTCTCAGTACTGCAGGGAATGTGAAGGTGTAAGTGGTTATTCACATGTAAAACCACTCCCATTATCCAGGCTTTATTCTTTGAGAAAATTGAGTCTCCTTTGGGAGAGGGAGAGAGGCTGTTGAGGACATTTAAAATCTGCTCTTTGCAGATTTCTACTAAAGAAAGTATTATGATCTCCCTTCTTGAGTTCTGTAATGAGACAGTATTAGGGTGTCTAGGGATAGCTCATTTCAATTAATGCATTAAAATACCTTACACTTTGCAAACTGTGTCGAAATCTAAGATGACATGAAAGCCCGGTGAGGATCCTGTAGGCAACCTGGAGGAAGCAGATGCAGCGGGGCTGTAGACATTGTCTCATAGGTTTCTCATCACTTTCTCCTGGTCAGGAATACTGGGTTTCTGCATAAATGACTATGTTCAGGAGATAAGAACAGAGGAAATGTAGACGAAAGAAGCTCAAACAAGTGGTGAGACTCTGCGTGGTACCCACACAGCCTTGAGACTGGTCATCACGATGGAAAATGATGGACAGCAAAACAGGATGGGGTACAAGGGTGCTCAGTGTCAAGACTGAGCACTTGAGTTCAGTTCCCAGGACCTACATGGTAGTAGGAGAGCATAGAGTTTTCTTCTGCTAACCACATGTACTCCTTGGCACCAGTACACATGTGTATTCATACACTCACATATATGTAATGTATGCATCAGTGTAACAATTTTGAATGGAAAATTGGGAAAAACTAGCAATATTTACAAAAGGAGGCCCATTCCTTTCTTGTGTTCTCTCTCTCTCTCTCTCTCCCTCTCTCTCTCTCTCTCTCTCTCTCTCTCTCTCTCTCTCTGTATGTGTGTGTTTAAGCAAAATAAAACAGAAAATCTTGTTTCCACAATTACAGATGTCAAGAATTTACTATTATGATTTCAGAAATATGTATCCATTTTCCTTATTATTTCTTAACTAGATCAATTCTTCAGATCATACTAGCAATTATGTGAATAGAAATTGTTCTGTGTAAGTAATGATCAAAGGCACATTTACAGTCTTAAAACATAAATAAAACAATGATTTAATTTAAGACAAAACCTACTTCCTAATGAAATTTAAAGGAAGGCATGCTGAATGTAAATTTAAATTAATTTAAACTAGTCTTGAACTTGGAGCTTCAGGGTGCAATTTTTTCTTTGACCACCAGGTAGCAGTCAAACGCCTTGAAAGATAGGCTTGTCAATCACTGAAAAATAAATAATACGCATGGGTAATGTCTGTTTCATTTAAAAATGAAGATTTCTTGACAAAATCCAACACTCTTTCATGATGAACATCCTGGAGAGATTATGGATACAAGGGACCTTCCTCAGTATAATAATAAAGGGAGTTCACAGCAAGCTCATACCCAACAATAACAGAAATGGAGAGAAACTCAAGGCATTTTCACTAAAATCAGGAGCAAAGCATGGCTGTTCACTCTCTCCATATCTATTCAATATAGGACTTGAAGTCTTATCTAGAGCAATATGTCAACTGAATGAGACCAAGGGGATATAAGTGGTAATAGAAGAAGTTAAAATGTCTTTATTTGCAGATGATAGGATCGTATACAGAAGTGACCCTAAAAGTTTCACTAGAAAATCCTTACAGCTGATAAACACTATTACCAAAGTATCTGTGGATACAATTAACTCGCAAAATTATTAGCCTTCTTATATGAAAATGACAAAAGATTGAAAACAAAATCAGAGAAACAGTATCTTTCACAATAACTCAAATAATACAAAATATCTTGCAGTAACTCTCACCAAGCAAGTGAAAGATGTGATAAAAACTTAAAGACACTGAAGAAAGAAATTGAAGAAGATAGCAGAACATAAGAAGATCTCCCATGTTCATGGATTTGTAGGATTAACATAAAAAATGACTGTCCAACCTAATGCAATCTACAGACCCAATGCAACCCATATCAATATCTTAGCACAATTCTTCAGAGATCTTTACAGAGAAATTTTTAACTTAATATGTAAATACAAAATTTCCCAGGATAGCTAAAAACAATCCTGCTTAATGTATCATTATCACTGATCTCAAACTGTACTACAGAGCTATAGTAACAAAATCAACATGACATTGGCATAAAAACAGATACAATGATCAATGGAATAAAATTGAAAACCCAAAAATGAGTCCACACACCTATGGTCACCTGATGTTTGATAACGAATCCAGGAAACCACTGAAAAAATAGAGCAACTTACGCAGATGATGCTTGTTAAATTGGACAGCTGCACATGGAAGAATGCAAGTACGTCTATACTTCTCACCATATTTCACAAAATACAATGACAGTTGCATCAAAGACCTCAACTTAAGGCCAGATACACTTACTCTCATAAAAGAAAAAATGAGGAATAACATTGAACTCATTAGCACAGAAAATCTCTGAACAAAAACCCCTTTAGCACAGGCCCTTTGATCAATAATTAACAAATGAGTCGTCAGGAAACTGGAAACATTCTACACGGTAAAGAACGCCATCATTTGGACAAAGCAGCCAACTGCACATCCCATAGAGGGCGATATCTGAAATATCTAAAGACAAAACAAGCAAAAACCCAGAAAACAAATAACCCAATTAAAAGTGGGAAGAAGATCTAAGCAGAATTCTCAAAAGATAATACACAAATGGCTGAGAAGAACTTTAAAAAACTAAATTAAAAAAAAAACTTTCTAAGTAGTTTACAGTGTGTTTAAAAATATACATAGGCCTTAAGAGAGAAAAGGAAAGGGAAAAAGGATAGAGAAAGTCCTCCAAAAAAAATTGGGTAAGAAAACAATAAGCCACTTGAAGATGTAAATACAAAGTGTGTCTGGATACCATATGCTATTGTCTTGTCTTTGAGTTTTGGACTGCAAATAAAGTAGTAAAGGCTGCTAAAAAGCATTTGATTATAAATGCTGCTGGACTGATCCAATCTATATATTTGGTGACTGTTGACTTTAAAGTTGCGATCAAAAGATGTGCTACTTTGGAGAACAAGTTTTCATTTTATTTCCACAGAAAATGAGAGGCTGTGGATTTATTCCTGATTAAAGAAAATACAGTTTGACAAGGAAGACCCCCTTGAAAAGTCTCTGGTGAAAACAGAGGGCCCAGATGATCCAGCATTTCAGAGCACCTATGTTTCAATTTCTTCTAGGCTCTGCACTCAGAACAATTTCAAGGAGACTGACTGAGAGGACCCAGCCTTACAGACAACTCCATTAAAGACTTTCCCATAATCTTAAATTTTTTGGGGGGTCCCCATAAGATTACCATCACCCACAATCAGCAGGAAGTAGCCTAGTTAACTACATCAATATTCTCAAAAATGGATTATGGATATTTGTCTTTGTCTACAGTATTGGTTACAAGTTGTTATAGATAATGGGAAAAAACAATACAAAGGAAGTTAGATTTGGGTTCTTGTTTTAAAAAGAAACAAAAGGAAATGCTGAGGGATTACATTCTGGTACTTTGTAAATATTTGTCCTGCCTACTCATTTAATAAAGTACTAATTGACCAGAAGGCAGACAAAAAGTGTGGGCAGGGCTACCAGACTAAGAAGACTCTGGAAAGAGGAAAAGTCAAAGACACCAACAGATGCAGAGGAAATAATGCCAGGATGCTGCTCTGAGAAAAGGTACTAAGCCACTTGGCTAATCATGGGTTAGTTTGAGTTAAGAGTTAGCAAGTTATGTGACTGAACCATAGGCCAATCAGCATAAAATTAATATAAGCATTTGTGTGATTATTTAGTTGGGAGGAAGAGAGAGGAGCAATGTGGGATGCCTTTCTATATGCTGTGAGCATGATTTATTACCATTGTTAATAAAGACTCTGTTTTGGCCTATGGTGAGGCAGCTTAGAGACAGGCAGGAAACCAAAGCAAAGATAAAGGGGAAGAAGGGTGGAGTCAGGTAGAAGCTACATACAAGCTTCTGCCCAAGAACGCAAGATGTGATGGAATACAGGTAAAGCTACGATATGTGTGGCAATACAGAGGTTAATGAAAATAGATTGAGTTAAGTTATAAGAACTAATTGGTAATGAGCCTGAGCCATAGGCCAAACAGTTCGTAAGTAATATAAGCCTCTGAATAATTATTTGATAAGCAGCTGCAGGACCAGATTTGTTAGAACTGAGGGGCCTGGACAGGTCAGAAAACTTCCAGCTACAGAGGAGAAAGGTGAGGGAGGTAATATGGTAAAGGCCATTTGCTCCATTGTTACAAACAATATTTACACAACTCATTGAATATGGAGAAGCTGAGCTGGTACTTACCTGGAGCCTTCATTCCTATTGACTAATGTTTCCAGAGTACCTGGAAGGTACTTTGCATGTTACCAAAGAAGAAATGTAAACACCAACTTAGCTAAAACCCCTTTGAATAACAAAGGTGTCCCACCTGCACCATATGCTAGTGTGATGGTGGCATAAAGTTTGTGGGAATAACCAGCCAATATCTGATTTGATATAAGGCCTCTTCCATGAAATATAACCCATAATAGATATCGTATGGCTGCCCACAAACCAGGTACTAGATAGTCCAAGAACCTACTATGGTAAAACAAAAAACTACTGTTCTACTAAAAAAAAGCAAGGTGATAAAATGACTCCAAATGACCTTCTGCCTTATTCAGCCATCATCAGAGAAGCTTCTTTCTGTAGCAGATGGGAACAGATACAAAGACCCATATCCAGATATTATACAGAAAGTAAGAGGCCTTGAAACACTCAGCCCAAAACAGGATGTCTCCATTAAACTCCTCAGGGTTCAAGGTGCCCTGCAGAAAAGGAGGCAGAAAGAGAATAAGAACTGGAGATAAGGGAGCACACCAAAACCTCTCAACACAGCAGTATTCACACACTTATGAATTCACAGAAATTGTGGCAGTGTGCAAAGGGTCGGAGTGGGTCTGCACAGGGTGAGGTTCGGGAGCTGAAAGAAGTGGACACATCCCCATCTGTAACCTAGACACTATCTCCAAGCGATAACCATTTACAAATGCAAAAATTAGTTTTCTACAAGGCAATCTCACTGTGAAACACACTACTCTAAATGGTAAGGCCGATGTCCAGCAATAGATAAGAAACTTGGAGGATCTTTGTCTCATAATGCTAGGTCAGGGTCTATTGTTTTTACTTTACAAGTCCTTTGGACATATATTATATATATATTGACTTCTTGTTTTTTGTTTTTATGATATTCCTGTGGATGCAAATGTGTCGCTTCATCTCTAAGTGTTTCTTGGACTCCCCCCCCCCCCCCCGTTTTCTTTATATGTTTTGTCCTTTTCAAATAGTCTTGTTTTTTTTTAAATATTATTATAATATATTATTTCCCCTTACATGTCTGTTTCCTAAGGAAAAGGAGAAAGTGGGTGGATCTAAATTAAAGAGGAAAAACTCAGAGGAGTCAAGGTAGAGGAAACCATAATTAGAATATATTATATGAAAAATCTATTTTTAATAAAATGAAACTAAATTTAAAAAGACATAAAGATTCTGGAGATATATTTTAAAATAAATATCACTGTCTCAATTTTTGGAAGAGTTTTATCAACACTATATGTTTAAGAGAATCTTCTCCTTTTCTCTCTCAAGGTGGGTGAGTATTTATCTATAAAGGGGAAATGTATACACTCTGCCTATTCCCTGGCATTGTTTCATGCATCACAAGACAACAGACACTGTAAACTATTGTAGTTTTTCCATGGAGACAAACCTCCATTCCATGTGTCTTTTGCTATCACAATGATTGCTGGGGCTAAAGAAAAAAGAATCAGTATATGACTTAGTGCACAAATGCCAGACTCACTTTATCCTTTTGTCAGTTTTAAGTTAAACTCCAACTGGTTAGTCACGAAAATCAACAAAATTGAAGCACAACGTTATTTGAAGACAAATTTAAGCAACGTAATCCTTAGATATGCATGCCCACCGTATCATGTGCCTTTCATTTATAGGCATCAATTACTGAATGCTATAAGAGTATACCCAGTTCTTACTTAACAGCACTTCTTCAAACAGTAAAATCTTAGGAAGAGTTGAGCCGGAAAGCAGGTCTTTGCCATCTGGCTGTTGGAACTCCGTAGTCCTTTAGCTCCTGCTGACCTATCCCTTGTCTTCATTGGGCACAGAATCTGTACCTGCTGGATTCTCCCCATCTCTCTCACCAGCTGCTGTTTCAACTGACATGGAAGATATAATGACCAGCCAGTGGTTTCTTTTAGTACTCTCAGAGTTTTTAGGCATACATTTGAGTCTTGATGCATTTTTTAATTTTGATGTTTTGTTCTTAAGGGGCAAATGTCTAGTTCCACAAGAAAGGGTTTTAAAGCCATTTGTCTTTAAAGTCTTTCCCTTAAGTAGGTTAGAGGATTCTGAAGGTAGAATACTTAACCAGATCCTAATTTGAAAGAGCATCTATTCACATCAACTATTGTCATATCACATAACCTTGTGCAATTCATTGAATTGTTTCTACAGATGAGTGTCTTAGTTTGCATTTAACACTATATTGATTAGGTAGAAAAGTATCTTGTTCACTGTGATTTAAAGCTCTTCCTCATCTAAGATATTAATGCATGGCTGTATATATTTACGCATGTCTATAGATAGTAAGCAGGCATTTAAATCCTAGGACATCTGAACTAAATTTCTGCCCTATACGCAGAATTCCCAACTGCCTTTGTTTTGTTTGAAAGTTACTCTGCATGTATATATCTCAATCCTACTCTTTTCTCTCCCATGTCTCATGAGGAAGTTCTACCAACTCATCCATGCAGAGCTTTGCAGTCCTCTGTAGTCATTCCCCCACCCCAGCCACTGTCTCTAACTTGGATGACTATAAACTCCCTGCTGGGCTCTGATTGGATTCCCTGCTGCCCTAGCCATTCTCAGAAGGAACTGTTTCCCTTGTAGATAGGAGACAGATTGTACCGATGCACCTAGAACAAATCCCTGGCCTCTTATCCTCTTACCGCTCTCAAGGTTTGCCATGCTCCAACCTGCTTTGCTTCTCTGTTTCTGGTGTCTTCTCTACAGCACTTTTGGCCACCAGAATTTGCACCTATGTTGCTCCCAAGGAAGACCAGGCATATCCACCTTGAACTTGCTTCTCTCTCTGCCTAGATTACTCTTCCAGGGGAAAACTGGTGGCTACTGCAGGGAGGTCTTTCAAACCCTTGTTCAGGTCTGACTTTCTCAGTATGGACTACCAACCGATTTATGTGATATTAACAACCTACCTGTCTGTATACCTCACACTCCTGAACACTGTTACATTGTTCTATGTATTTCTTTTTTCCTTGTACAGGTTGCCCCGCTTATTTTCAATTCTTATTTTAAATTATGATAAGAAGCGCTTCAGATTCTGAACATTCCTTTCTGACTTTGAAATACTTGCCTCTGAATAATAAGATATTTTAGACTAGGACCCAGGTTGCAAGTGCAAGTATAAAATTCACATTTTATAATTATGAAGATAATACAAGCAAAAAAATAGACAAATATCCACACCCCTTAACATGTATTTGCTTATGGAGAGAAGGTTTTGCTATGTAGTCTTGACTGGCTTTGAACTCAAGGAAACCTGCCAGCCCCTTCTGTGCTGGGATTAAAAGAGATTCCCACTACACCAGCCCCTTTGGAATTTACATTCTATTGGCAAAAACAAATAAGATGCAAAGTAAAATTTAAATGTTAGATGTTGCTAGTGGGAGACGGGAAAAGAAACAAAAATGAGTTGCAAAAGTTGTCTAGGAGCTAGAGATGTTCAAGAAACACATCTGTGCTCTGAGAAAATAATATTTTTGTTAAGAAGTAAAAGGGGAAGGTAGAGAGATGGCTACATGGTTAAGGGCAGTAGCTGCCTTTGCAGAAGGTCCAGGTTTGATTCCCAGCACACACAGGCCAGTTCACAGCCATCTATAATAGAAGGTCCCAGGGATCCCAATTGTCTTCCAGCTTCTGTGGGCACCAGTCACACAAGTGGCCCACAGATGTACATTCAGGCCAAACTCATATGAACAAAATAAATAAATAAATCTTCAAAAGGTAAGAAGTGAAAAGAAAGTGTTGGTAATTTTAGAAAAGATAAAGTCAAACCATAAGCAGTAGGGGGACCAAATAATGCTACCAGGGAGTGAATTGGACAGGAGAACAGGCAAAATTAGAGGCATTAAGAGAAGCATATTATCTTGGCTTTTATGTATGGCTTGAAGCAATGCAGTTTCTGTGTTGACTTAAAAGAGAAAGGATTGAAGTATTGGGTGAGGGGCACAATGCTGTTGGATGTGTATTTCACATTGGTAATGATTCCAATTAGCACACTAAACAGTCTGAAAGGCATACCTAGGTGGAGTAAAACAGTAACAGTATTGCACTAAAAACACCTAGAACATCAAAGGTAGTGGTGATTGGATCTTAGGTATCATCAAAAGAAGCGGACATCAGAACACTTTAATAAATCATAATAATATGAAAAAAGGCAGTGAAAGGGATGATTTAAAGATCTGTGTCCTAAACAACCAAAACCATTAGATATTGTTTGTCACAGAAGAGTACAGAAAGGAGCAGGCTTGGGGGAGAAATTAAATGATGTAATTTTTCCCACATGTAGCTTGAGATGCTTTTTAAATATCTAAGAAAAATGATTGTGCTCCATGTTGAACTTAGTACCTTGTTGCTTTAAGCATGAATTCTAAAGTCATGGATATTAATTGAATATATATGTATGTGTATAAAAAATATTTTCCAGGTTTTTATTAGTGTTTATTACTTGCAAAAATGGGGTTCACCATGAAAAAATTTAAAAATGGGTGTATTGCACTTAACATGCCCCCACATTATCCTCTTTTGAAGATATTTAAAGCTGTGAGGTCAAAGGAATTAATTAAGAGGAAAAAAATATAGTGAAATACAGGAAAGGTGCATAGAGGCAGTTCTGCATCTGGTTTAACAGGGATTTTCAGAAGCATTCATTGCTATAGTTTAGAGAAATTTATAATGAAACTAAAAACTGGTTTGGGCACTGATGAGTTGGAAAGACCTAACACTTGAATATACCTGAGCATACACTGCTTTATCATTATTTTCTCAACACATGAAGTGGGATGCAGGGAGGGAGGGAGCACCAGAGCTAACAGTCCCTGCTGTACTAATGACACAGCTACCATTTACATCCACGTCAAGGCTCAGAGTTGCCCAATGTTCTGCACGTGGCAATTTGCAACAGCTCTGTACACTCTTGAGGTAAGGGGAGTCAATAGCTTACCAAATGGTCGACAGCATTTGAGTCTCATTGGAAAACAGAGCTCGCTGAAATGGCCTATTTAAGTGGTTTTTGGTCCTAAACTCATTTTAATTGGTTAAGCTTGAAGTTACTCAAATCTTTACATCATTCATCACATAATATTTTTACAAGTACAGTTCATAAATTCTACTACTTTTCTAGAAATGTTTGCATATTTGAGGCATTGTAGGTGGTAATCTCCTATGGGTGGAGTTCCCATGCTTAAAATGGGTATGTGCCCAAGAGTGGCATACTTGGGTCTCCTAGTAGATTTGGAAGCTACATCTTAATTGTGTGTGTGACCATTCCTTAGGCAGATAATTCTGGGCTGTATAAAATGAAGAGAGCAGGCATAGTACTAGCATATGTTTGTTGTTTTATGATCATGGATGTTGTTTTAAGCAGATGCTTCAAGCTCTTGCTGCCTTGGTTTACCCATCATGATGGACTATGACTTGAACTGTGATCTAAAGTTAACCCTCAAAACTGCTTTTGAAGAGAGAATTTGATCACAGTGGCAGGAAAAAGAAGCTAACATAAGTACACTGTAGGAATGTGTTTATCTATGTTGAATAATTCAATACCTAGAAAAGACTTATCATTTAGCACTACTGGGAGAGTATAACCTCCTTAATGCTATTATTATTATGGAAAAAAAATAAAGCAAGTCAGAAGCACTAAATTATTTTGAGTAGTTTTGAATATTCAGGCATCTTAAACTTACCGAAAAACTAGGAGAGTTTTAACTTTAGCAATGCAGAGATTAGAATAACAGACATCATAATTTATGTTTAGTGATATTTTGAACAGCAGATATGACTCATTATTAGTCTAGTTAAAATGCAATGCATCAGAATGGAAATATATAGTTTACTATGCAATCCATACAAGTAGAATTCAGTTTATTAAGCATCATAGTTACAATTAATTTGGGAATCTTTATAGAACATAGCTACAAGGCTCACAATCTTTGAATTGAACCTGATCATCTTAAAAAAAAAAGAACTTAACTATTTTATCAGCACTTCAGTATTCCCACAAGAAATTCTGGACTAAATGTGTATTGTGGGTTGAGAACTATTCTGACTTTTATAATATTAGTTGAACAGGTCTACAAGAAATATTTAAAAGCCTAAATTCATCTCAGTCTGGACAAGATTTATCACATGTACATAAAGTACAGTGAAATGTATTTGTTCCCTGATGTCTTTCCCATCTCACAGAAAGACCATTTTGTCTTTCTGCTTGCTGATCATTCACATTAACTTGATGGGATTTAGGATTTCCATGAAGACACATCTCTTGACACACCTGTGAGGAAGTTTGCAGATTAGATTAATTTAGGTTGGCAGCCCACCCTAAATGTTGGTGGCAGAATTCTATGCTGGGAATTCTAGATTAAATACAAAGGAGAAAATGAGCTAAATACCAACATTAATCTCTCTCTGCTTCTTGATTGTGGGCATAGTCTGGCCAGCTGTCTCCCCCTTCTTCCCACATGCTCTTCCTGCCATGATAGACTGGATACCCTAAAATGATCAGTCAGAAGGAACTCTCCCTTCCTCAAGCTGTCTTTGTCATTAATTTTGCAATAGCCATGAGGAAATTAATTGATATGTCATCTACAATCCATGTTGCTAAGATGCCCCATCAGAACACACCCTTTTGGTTTTTTATTTCTTTTAATAATTGTTAGTTCAGTTGGTTAAGGAAAAAAAAAAGGGCACAAGAGTTTACTAAAAGTTTCAGGCTAAAATTATAAGAAAGAAGAATTTAAGGTAATATGAAAGAAAATTCCAAAACAGGAAGAAGAAACAGCATCAAATATTAAGGATCTTATTGAACTAGAGTGATGGGATTTCTATTTTTTTTTTTTTTTTGAAGACTTCAAGTAGGCAAGAAGCTTAGGACCTTACCTGAATTTGTGAATAAACTTATAGACTTTTGGTTTAGCCAATCCCTGGAAAAAAAAATGAGTACATTTTCTTCTTCTTTGTGCCCTTTCATATAGTAGCATTTTATTTTAGTGTTGACTAATCATTACCATGAGTGTGCATGCATGTTTGCATTTGTACATCATACATTTGTCCTCATTTCTAGGCTCTAAGAATAGAGGACTTATTTTTGGACCAAAGGGCTACATGTTTGAAAGTATGTGACACTGTTAGGACATGCAAGAAATCCTTACTATGTGAATTAATAGATATTTACAGATCAATATTTAAATATATTCTGAGAAGATGCTCTTAATACCTACAGATTAATTGAATCACTCTCCATGTTCTCTATTCTAAATTGTATTTCATAATTTGTTCACTCACATACTCACCCATCCATCCACAATCTATTTTTATTCAGTCATCTATTTACTCACTAAACCATTCAAATATTTCTACAAGTATGTATGCTATGCTAAGAGTAGACGAAATTTTGCTCTTACATCTGTCTGGTAAGGAAACAGAAGTCCAAGGTTATGCCAGAAGCAAAAGAACTTTAATGAAACTGACTAGTCAATGCTCTTAATCCAGCCTTGCTTTCTAAAAGTAGAAATCCCATAAACTCAGATCCCCAGTAAGTTTTAGAAAGAAAACTTTTTAAAAAAATCACATTTCTAGGCTACAAGGTTAAAACAGCATGCTATATGTGTGGAACCTATTTATCCATCTAGTAAATCCCAGTTGATACACACTAGTAAGTATACACTGAATATTTAATAAATATTTGCTCCAGGGCTTGCATGGTTGTCATCGATAAATATGGTAATTATCCATAAATACTGTGACTTCCAGAGAAGTAGATAGTTTTCCTTTTGCTGTATCATCGTATAGCTAAAATAACATCAATTCCTAAGCATGCAGTAGTTTAAGTACCTTAAAAGATAGAACTTTGGTTTTCTCTACAGTTCCATGCCCACATACATTTCTGACTTGAGTGGTACATTGTGCTTAATAAGAGTCCAGAATATCAATCAGTTCCTTGTCCACACTGGACTGAAAGGAAACCACACTCTCCCTCTATTAGAAGAGAAGGAAAGCAGGTGCTTACAATCTATCGAAATATCAAAAAGCTTTCACTACTCTTCGAAGGAAACAATACACTTTATTATTACAGCATTCTGGGGCCCTGTATATTCCATGCTACTTAATACAGAATATCATTGGAGGATTTCTTGGCAATCATAATTCACAGCTGATCTCTCTCTCTGTCCCTTATGATGTCTATCCAACTCCCATCTGTTCTGTAGTTTCAGAACAAGACTGTCACAAAAAGAGATTCACTGCCCATCAGAGGGATAGACCAGAAGCTTCAGCAAATGCGTGTCTCAGTCTGTAAAAGTAGTGTAAATGCCTACGTGTGTTTGTGAATCCTGAGAGAATTAGAGAATGGGCCTATTACTGGGACAATGAGATGATAAGAAAAACAAACAGCTCGTTAATTCATATTGAAACATCAAACAAACATTAATGTGGATATGCTAAGGAGATGAGATACGGAGAAAAGGGCACATGCAAACCTTCAAGAAGTTCAGCCCCAAAGCCTAGTCCATTCTTCTCATTCTCCTCTATGAAAGAGGAGGATATAGCACATGCACAAAATAAAAAGGTTTACATAGGAAGGACTGGGACCACTTTACAGAAGCACTGAGAGTCTTAGTTTACCTTGGAAAAACTGGACCTGAATCATTGCTAGTTAGGTAGCTAACAATCTACACGCTCCAAGTTTTGCTGATTGCCCAGTTCTCACTAATTCATTTCAGTCACAGCCTCTTTGTCCATCTCTGTTGCCCCATCTAGTTTCTATAAAGGATTACATTTATGGTTTTTTTTTTTTTTTTTTTTTTTTTGGTCTTCATTCACCATGTTCTTCAAATTAACGTTTTGGAAACCTTTCCTTATATTTAGATGTTACCTCCAGGTGAGTTTTATTTTTAATTCATTTTTTAATTGCCATAGTCTATAATGGATGAATAGAATTCAGGAAAGGATGGTGCAAGAGGTGTCACAAGGTAGTTAAGTAGGAAAGAGATTAGCCTATTATGCTATGCGAGCCTTACTAAGGATTATATTCACTTTCAGGGCATCATTTTCTTATTTTCTAAAAATGAGGGTGGTCTGGATGATCATAATTTTTCCTTCATTTTAGACCTTCATGATTTTAGGATTCTTTGACTTGGATTGTTCTCAATTTCTCCAAATTTGCCAGGCTGGTCATGAGATTCCCCACCCTTTTCTCCACTGAAGATGAGTAGGAAGTTATTCTAATTATAATTTTCAAAAGGCAGTCGAGAGAGGATGTCAAGTAATATAATACTTGGCATGTTGTGAATGAGATTTCAAACCAAATATTTTTAGACTGTGTTCTTTCTTTGATGTGCTGTTATCTGCAGCCTCCTTGCAGGGTTTCCATTTCACATGTGACTTAGAGTTAATAATATGGTAAGAGTCAAGCGACTCTTCCCTCTTCTGCTACACAAAAGGGGGAAGAAACAAGCACCAAGAAATCCATGGCTAGGAATATGAAGAGTTGTATGTTCTTTTATATTTGGCAGAGCAGAAAAATTCTGTGACCCCATTAAAGATAAATAATAGTAGCTGTAATACATTATTTTCTAGTCTCAATAGGGTGATCAGAATTTGATAGTTGTCTTAGGGTTTCTATTGCTATGAAGAGACACCATGACCATGACAACTCCTATAAAAGAAAATATCTAATTGTGGTAGTTTTCTTACAGTTCAGATGTTCAATACATTATTATCATGGCAGGAAGCAAGGGAGTATGCAGGCAGACAGGGTGCTAGAGAAAGAGCTGAGAGTTCTTGAATTTTGACTCACAGGCAACAGGAAGTAGCCTGAGACACTGGGTATGAACTGAGCATGTAGAAGACCTCAAAGCCCACCTCCATAGTAACACTTCCACCAACAAGGCCACACTCACTTGAACAAAGCCATACCTCCTAATGGTGCCACTCTCTTTGGGGGCCATTCTTTTTCAAACCACCACAATAGTACATTTTGTAATATTCGTAACTGGAACATACACTTTCTATGTTCGAAATACTTTGACTAATTTCATAATATACATTTTCTCTACCTTGACATAGGTAGAAGTCTTAAAGAATTTCCTTCTTAAAATGTACCACTAAAGAAATGTTAATTACATAAGAACTATTAACATATAAATATAAAAGCAAACATTTAATTAAAGTCATCTAAAATGATGACCCATGACAAAGCTCTTAATGATTCACTAAGCTCATATATACACAATCTTTCTCATTTCTCATTCTGCCCTATATCGTTATATCATCTTTCCCTTTTCTACCGATAATTCTAATAAATCTATACCACACCATTATTATACTATATGATATGATATATCCAGGGTTAGGGAAATACTATTCCTCATACTTACCTTTTTGTGACTGTGATTATTTTTTATTTATTTTTAATTGAAAATAGATTATCCTCTCCTACAATACATCCCAACGACAGTTTGTACTTCTTCACCCTTCCAAGCTCCCCCGCAAATCCTCTGTCCCCCAGATCCTCTCTCTCTCTCTCTCTCTCTCTCTCTCTCTCTCTCTCTCTCTCTCTCTGTGTGTGTGTGTGTGTGTGTGTGTGTGTGTGTGTGTGTATGTTTCCTCTTCAGAAAAGAGCAGGCATTCAAGTGACAACAGACAAAGAAACAATAAGACAAGGCTACACAAGGCAAGCAAAGGAGGAAACGAATCCCAAGAGCAGGCTAAAGAGTAAGAGATATTTCCAGTGTTAAGAGTTCTACAAAAACACCAAGCTAACAGCATTAACATATGCAGAGGACCTGGTGAAGACCCAGCAGGCCCTGTGCTTGTGACTTCAGTGTCTGAGCTGATGTGAACCCTGCTTAGTTGATTCAGTGGGCCATGTTAACCTTGGTGCTACTGACATACTAATCCGTTTAATTCTTTGCTCTCATAGATGCCCTATGCATTGACAGACATTTAGCAACATTCCTACAATTTGCCTACTAGATGCCAGTAACACCCCTTTTATTATGAAAACCTCAAATTTCTCTGTAGCTTTCCCCTTCCTCAAGGTTGTGAGGCATAACTAACTTTATTGAAATCCAGTAGAATTGTCTGACTGCCCTCGAATGAAATTCCAAGTGTGGCTCCATAAAGCAGTAGAAACTAAATGTTCATGGATCAGTGACTACTGGGTTCCTTTGGGAATTTGCTTCTCTTCAGAAAATACATCTTTCTCTGTTCATACACACCTGGGGATATAGACAGTAAAAGGGAAAGTTAAACTCAGGACCCTGAAAACAAAGATCTCAGCAAAAAAAAGAGATGTATTTGCTCCAGAGGGACAGAGGGCAGAGATAGAAGTAAAGACAGGAGATAGCATATGAGGGAGAAGGGGAAGGGAGCAGAAGAAAGGGGGTAGGGTATTTGCTCCAGAGGGAGAAAGGACTGCTCTGGAGAGAGGAGACAGACTCAGCCCATAGGAAGGTGGGAGTTTTGCAGATAAAGGGGAACCCATATTAGAATGAGGTCTTTAATTTAAATTGAGCATGTTAGCTAGATGAGACAGCAGGGACCTGTAATTTCTAGACTTTAGTACTTTGATAGCTGGATTTTAGTAGTTAGCCTCTACAGGTGGCCAGATAAAAAGAATGGTTGGTGGCTAGCACTAAGAATATAATCTATTTTTTGTTTGTTTGTTTTAAGCAAGATAGGAGGGTGGGGGAGAAAGGCAAGGCCTGTTAGAACCATGCTCACCACATTTGAGGAGGCCAGAGTTCCTTTAGTTAGTTTCTACCGGGAGCTCATTTTTGTAAAAATTCTATCAGTTAACACTGTACCTTGTAACATGCTTTTGGGTTATACATTTGCCTATTTTTTCCTCTGGCACAATTTACATGGTGGTTTTAGGTAAAATTTTGTTGAGAGCAACTTGGCACGTTATCATTTTTAGGGTAACTTCATTTTCACGAAATTAATTCTGTCTCAACAAAAATATCCCATAAAGGACTTGGCAGATAAAAGCTACTTCAACTCTCGAGGTCAAATAACTGTAGTTTGATAGTAAACTACACTAGAGCTCGGCATCTAAAGAGGATGGAACAGTGGATTATTTTTGTGGAACACTGTTAGACAGGAAAATATTGGCTTCTTATAATTTTCAGCCAGCCTTCACAGACTGAAAATTACTTTGGGTAATATTTTTTGGTTGTGAATCTAGCCTTTAATGTTGGAGATATCTATCCAGCGCCAGACTGAGTCTTTGAACCACACAGTGTTAAGTTATATATCGATTTCACTAGAGCATTTTCACTTTAAAATATTAGCACTATTCCCAAGCGATAAGTACTAGATACAGTCTGAAGTTCCATCCTTCTTTCTGTAATCTTGAAGAAGTTTATTCTTGGCAAAATAAGAGCCAATGTCTCTGATCCAAATGCTTTGTCCATCTTGCGCATGGATTCCTCTCCTCCTACTACTATATGGTTGCAAAAGTGTTTATGAGCTCATTTATTATACAAGTTCTGGTTTAAATTTCATAAGCTCAATCTATACCATCACTCAGAATGTTTACTTGTTAATTGCAGTGTGTATTTTCTATACTGTGTGTATACACAAGTATATATGTGTATCTATGTGTATAAATGTATGTGTGTTCATGTATGGGTATATGTGTGAGCATATGTATGTGTGTGTTTGTGTATAATGTAAAGAAGATAGATTATCCTTTTAACTAGAAGTAAAAGAACAAAATCAAAAACATTTTATTTGCAAAACTTTGAGAAAATTTTAATGATCAAGAAAAAAAGAAGAGTTCTGTGCCTGAAAAAGTATTTTTCTTAGGCTCACAATTAACAAAACAATCAAGAAATACTTTAACACAGCAGGTTTGGGCCATATATGCAGGCATAAGAAAATTAATAACAAAACAAATATAAGAACAAATAAGTGAATTTGATGAAGATCAGAGTTATTTAATTTTTTCCCAATCATAGAAAATACCTTAGAGATATATGAAATGAAAATTATTTCAGACTTTGTGGACATAGTGTCTGGATGTGGAAAAAAGCAGAAAAGGGTGTTGCCTTTAGTTTCTTTTAAAGGGATGTAAGAAATATAAGAATTACATCAGTTCATCCAAAATATCTACAAATCAATGACTTCTAATAAAGAAAAAGAACAAAGATCTTGAAAGAGATAAAATGATTCTTTCATAAAGGGAAGAAATTACTGTTTTTGAACTCTTCAGTTGTAGTTCAAAAAGGATTTGTACAAAGCCAAAAGGAGAATCCTGGGAAAACTTCTTTGAAGCACAGAATGATTAGCCAACCTCAAGGTTGTGGAAAATGAGACACAGAAATCAAGACAATAACAACTATATATATGTATATATAAGCTCAAGAATCTCTTGGTGAACAGTTGAAGTGAAAGTAATTGGTATCAGGTTTACAAGATGACCTAGGCCTTAAAGGACTCATGCCCCAGGAAAGGTAAGGATATCTGACATACAAAGGTGACTAGGAAGAACAATCTCACAGGCTCGGCTCATCTGCTTGTGTCTGGTCAAAAGAATTATGTCTTGCATGTGGTTATTTGACTTAGGGACATAGAGGCATGCAAAGCTCTTTGGATATTTCAGCTTTTATCAAGTGTTCTTCAAACTCTATGTATGTGTATGCACAACATCTAGAGGGATAAACTTTGAACCAGTAACGACAAAAGTACTTAGGACTCCAAACCAGCAAATCCCCCCAATTCTACCTGAACTAGTAGAAGAGGAACGATCTAAAAATTAAGTAAAATGCTAATACAAAATTGATTTTTTCCCAAAGGAGCAGGTAAATATCAAAAGGAAACTAGAGTACTGCAAACAGGAAGCCAGAACACCTCAAAGCAATGGAAAATTTCAAGATGACCATAAGTTAGGGCACAGGGTCGGTATTAGTCTTTCTAGGGTTTTCCAGAACAATTTTTAAGTATTGCATTTGCAGGATAAATCTGTCAACTGAGGTAAGTCTTCAGCTGAAAAAGTGTAGATGAAGCGGAAGTTTCACTAGCAAGCCAACTTCCAGAAGCCTGCAAAAAGCAGACCCAAGCAAATAACAGAAGCTATTATGTTTGTGCCCAAGAGAAAATACAGGCGTTCCCAATTAGTGCAAAAGCACAGTATCAAGCAAATTATATTGGGGGAGGGATTGAAGCAAAAGAGTTTGAATTTGATGGGGACTCTATGTTGCAAACTTTGAGCATTTCAAGGAAATGGCAACATTATAATGAGACAGGAAAGGAAGATTATCCCAGTGAGAAGGAATAACATCTTCAATACTAAAAGAAATAGGGCAAATAGAACAATGGAGAAGGAAACTAAGCATAGAATGATGTGATAGATGAAGCAGAGATCATATTGTGGTGATATGTTACATATTTAGTAAAAACCAGTCACAGTCAA
This sequence comes from Phyllotis vaccarum, assembly GCA_033318265.1. NCBI lineage: Eukaryota > Metazoa > Chordata > Mammalia > Rodentia > Cricetidae > Phyllotis > Phyllotis vaccarum. Next base: position 19,568,777 of record JARWLC010000014.1, on the reverse strand, counting down.
TCCTTTAATTGGTAACTCACACCTTTAATCCCAGCACAGGGAAAGATCAGGAGTGGTGACCTATGTCCTTAATCCCAATAGATCTGAGTTTGAGACCAGCTTGGTTTACAGAAGGTGTTCCAGGATCCCAAGTAGGCAGTGGTGATGCCTTTAATTCTATAGCTCCAGAGACGGAGATCTTTCTGTGTTTCTGTGAGTTTGAGGCTAACTACCAAAGAGTAGTAGCCCATGCCTTTAATTTTAACCTGGATGTGAAAACAACTGGATGAAGAAGGTGTTTAAGGCAGGTGTAGGAAAACAAATCAGGCAGTAGAAGTCACGAGGATAGAGGCTGAGGAAGCTCGAAGACAGCTGGGTAAGATTTGACTGTGATGTTTCCTCTCTTTGATATTTCACCCTTTCCCCAATATCTGGCTCTGAGTTTCCTTTATTACAATCAGAATTCATGCATCATCATATCTCATATATTAACTGCTAAATCCATATCCAACATTAAGTTTATATTCAAAGAGAGTGTGAAACCACATAAACAGAAAACTGATTTAATGATGGACACATTTAATGTCTACCAGGAAGGTCAGCAGCTAGTAACATTTGCGGTAAGGTTGGTTATACTAAACTGAGGAAGGAAGGGATGTGCAATACAGAAAGAGACAAACATCTATACACAACATCAATTATTTACTCAAGCATAGCATGTGCCTTAAAATTTTCACATTGTAAAAAAGCACTTACTCAATTCTGCAGGATGGATGATGGGCATCTTTTCTGTTGGTTCATGTGTGCCCCTGTGAAGGCTTCTTGCCTTCACAGCTTCTTGCTAGGGTTCCAGCTCAGCTGGAGCTGCTCAGATTGCTTCCTGTTCTCTTTCTAGTCTTTTATTCTCACCAAAACATGATAGGCTCAGGGCTCCAACTAGAAAAACATGACAGTTGATAAACATTTGAGTCCCCGTACAGAAATGCACTAAATAGTGTAGATGACATTTTCTTTGTGCTACCAATCAGCTTCCAAATAAAGACGTGAAGACTTATTATTATATTCGGCCTTAGCTTAAGCTTGTCCCACTTAATTTAACCTTTTTAAATTCATATACATTTAGCCTCTGAGATTTTTACCTTCCTTTTTTTCATTCTGCTTCTTCAGTCTCTGGCTGGCTGGACCTCGGTGTATCTTTCTCCCCCACAGCCTAAATTCCTCTTCCTATTTATTCTTCCTGCCCAGAAGTCTCCCCTGTAACTTGTACCTTGCTATTTGACATTCAATATTTTATTAGACCAATCAGGTACCTTAGACAGGCAAAGTAATACATTAATGTATCTTTACATAGTTAAACAAATCCAACACATCTTTGCACAGTTAGACAAATACTCCTCAGTGCAATAGCATCCGTACCACAGCCAGTTCTAATACTTCATGAAAACCAAAGGTTGACCACACAAATCTGAGCAAAGACTGACTGGCTAGCCCATCAACAAAGTCAACCTTTGCTCCAGATCACTCTTGTATTTATTGCTCTATGAATACTATTGCCTATCATCTTGAGATTGATTTGATTGCTTTTACTTTCCCAGATAAGTTTTCCTTTTTATTCCCCATTGAATTAATGACAGTTTTATTTTCTTGATTGAAATTTAATTCATTCTCTAACTCTTCAATATTTTATTCGTCTCTGTAACTATATTTAGAAACTGAGGTAGTCCTCAGCTTTGACAACCCGATGCAGTCCTTGGTAGCAATTTCTGTATGGGTCCAATCCTTTTGATAGGCAAGATCTAGCATTAGCACTTCCTGTGATTGACATTCTTCAAAGTTTTTACATATTGTTCTTTGTAAAGACATCTTAGCAATAAAGCACATCCTCTTGTGACAGAAGGTAATATTTTAAATATCATGCAAACCATTATAAATGGCCTCATTCTACTTGCTGGAAAAAGTCTAGATACAAAATAATTTCACACGGAAGTGAATAAGTGTTTCTTTACCACTTCCCTTTTATTTTGTTCTTAAGATGAGTTCTTATTGCTGTTCATATTAGGTACTTCTAGAATTTTTCTTTGCCTTAATCTGCTGAAAACACAAGCTGACTCCTCTGTCTGAGTTAATTTCTATCACATTGGATCAACAGCCAGTAGGCTGAATCAGCTTGAAATATTCTTCGTTATTTACAAGATTTTAAGATTATTTGAATAAGGATTTCTAGACACAATGGGATAGATCCACATATGAACTTACAGAGACCCTGGAAGTACACACAGGGCCTGTATAGGTCTAAGCCAGATGGGATCTCAGAGCTGAGAGAAGAAGTAGACACGAGCTTCCATTTCTAACCCAGAAGCATGTTTTATTAGGTTTCCAGCCCAGACTTTCCAGCCTAGCCTTGTGGTCGGACTTCCCAGCCTACCCTGGTGGTTTGGACTTTCAGACCCACAGTCCCCTAGTCCCACTGAAACACATTGACACAGTATTAACTGTACACTGATTGACCTGGGGCCCAGGCATATAACTTGCTAACTCTTTACCCTTAAATTAACCCATGATTCTTATATTGATTAGCCATGAGGCTCGGTATCTTTTCTCAGAGCAGCATTTCAACTTCTTTCCTCTGCATCTGCTGGCATCTAATTGTGGTGTCTCTGTGGTTTCACTGTGGCATTTCTGCTCTGTTCTTCCTGTTCCTAGAGTTTTCTAAGTCTGGTAGCTCTGCCCACACTTCCTGTCTGCATTTGGCCAATTAGTGTTTTTATTGAACCAGTGGGCAGGACAATGGAGCAACATAATTCCACTACATATTCCCTTTTTCTCTTTTAAAAACAAGAATCCAAAATATAATATCCCCTTTTTTCCCACTGCTATCTATAACAACTTGTAACCAACATTGTAAGCAAAGACAAACATCCATAATCCATTTTTGAGGAATGTGGGCATCATTCTCTAGGCTATTTCCTGCTGAAGAGAGGTCCATGGAGACCCAAAGAAAAATTTAGGATTATAGACAAGTCCTTAGTGAATTAGTCTCTAAGGCTGAGTAATCCCAGTCAGTCTCCTTGAAGTAGTTTTGAATACAGAGCTCAAGGAAACTTCAATAGAGATACTCTGAAATGCTAGATCATCTAGGCCATCTGTTTATATTAGATACTTTTCAAGGGGTCTTCCTTGATCAGACCTTACTATTTTTAACCAGGAATAAACCCACAGCTGTAGTATCTGGGGGTTTCCTTGGTCCTGGGTGGCCAGAGACACAGACCCTGCCATGCCAGACCTCTTAGCTGCCCACTGCTCAGGCCCCCGAAATGACTCAGATGCTTATATTAACTTTATGCTGTTTGGCCTATGGTTCAGGCACATTGCTAGCTAGCTCTTAGATCTTAAATCAACCCATTTCTATTAATCTGTATGCCACATGGCCTGTGGCTTACCTGTGTTCCTTCCATGTTGCTCCTTGGGCGGCTTGCTCGATCTGCCTCTGACTCTGCCCTGCTTCTCCTACCTATTCTGATTCCTCCTCCTACTTCTTCTGTGGTGCCTGTCATGGCCCAAAACAGCTCCTTTATTTAAAGATTGAGAATCATAGCATACAGGAAGGCATTCCCACATCATACAGCCTCTCAGAGAAAACTTCTCCAAAGTAGTATAACTTTTGATTTTAATTTTGAAGTCAACTCATCTACAAAATATATAGGTTGAATTAATCCAGCAGCATTTATAATCAAATGACTTTTAGCAGCTTTTACTATTTCATTTTCAGTTAAAAACTTAAAGACAAGACAGTAACATAGTATCTAGATACTCTTGATATTTTTCATAATTAAGTGGCTTATTTATTTTTTTACTCTATTTCTGTTTTAAGGACTTTATCCTTTTTCCTTTCTCTCTCAAGCCTACATATATATTTTTAATACACTAAAACCATTTAGAGTATTTTTGACTCTGTCTTTACTATATATTTCTTATTTCTTATCTTATTCTGTTTTCCAACCACACCTTAGCTTGGTTAGGGTGGCTGACTTTTTCCAGCTCCTTCTAAATCTTTGTTTCTGTATACACCTTTAATCTGTCAAGGTGTAGCTAAGGATTATAGGCTTGGCTAGGGTGGCTGAGTCCACCAAACTCTTTCTATTTCTGACCACACCTTTAATCTTCCAGGGTGTGGCTAAGATTAAAGGATTCACTAGGGTGGCTGACTGGCTCCACCCAGCTCCTAGTCTAACTTCATAGGATTTATCTTTTTAGCCCAGGTACTGGTAGAACCCACAATTACCACTCTGAGGAATTTTAGGGTCCATATAATTACCAAGTAAAGCACTGCTTTATGCTGCTCATTATCTCCATTTAAGTATTTGCCAACAGGGCCTCTTAAAAGACTCACAAGTGTTTTGCCTCTAAGGCTGAGTCAGGAAACTTCTCATAAAAATTCTGTGCCTTTACTTGCCTCCAGCAGATAGAGCTTGCCCAAAAAAATGCTGCTGCTACTAAGAAGCTGTCTTTGACTCTGTTTTCTTTTTGTCTATATTAACAGAAACTTTAAATCCACCATATACAACTCCCTGCTTACATTGAGGCTCAGGAACTGACCTTGTTCATCTTAAATTGCAAGCAGCAAACTTACCATTTTGTAATTTAATCCCATACACCACTTAGTCTCTTTACCACAGCCTACTTGAGAGACACAACTCAGAAGCTGCTTTGTGCATCAGTTCTGTGCTCTAGACCATTTTTTAAGCTTCCTATGGCTTTATACCAGTATATTTTATCCATGTTGGGCTACCATTTGTTGTATTAGGTTTCTGGCCTGGACTTTCAGGCATAGTCTCAAGGTTTGGACCCACAGACCCACAGTCCAACAGACACAGAGAGACACACAGATGCTTATATTAATTTTATGCTGATTGACCTGGGATCCAGGCATATAACTTACTAATTTTTGCTTTTAAACTAACCTATGACTCTTGTTCAGCCATGAGGCTTGGTACCTTTTCTCAGAGCAGCATTTCAACTTCTTTCCTCTGCATCTGCTGGCGTCTCTCGTGGTGTCTCTGTAGTTTCTCTGTGGCATTTCTGCTCTGTTCTTCCTGTTCCCAGATATCCCTAGTCTCGTAGCCTCACCCATACTTCCTAGCCAATCAGTGTTTTTATTAAGCCAGTGGGCGGGACAATTATTTACAATGGAACAACATAATTCCATTACAGAAGCAATCTTCAACTGATTCACTGCTGGGTACACAAGCCATGCTTAAGGCCAGGTCCATATCCAGCAGTAGATGACCAATTCAATGGTGTTTTTGGAGGTTATTGGTTTCATAATGCTTTATATGGGCGTGTTTATAACCTAGCAGATTATGGTTTTTAATTTTACTTTAATGGATTTTCACAAATGTAGGTATGTGTGTTAATGTCTGTATGTGTTTCTTGTTTACTTTGACTTTTTTTTGTTTGTTTTTATGTTTTTTCCTATTCTGGTTTATTATTATTTCATCTTATCTTACTATTATTATTGCTATTGTTGTTATTATTAATTGTTATTTTAGATATCTGCTTATATTTTAATGGGAGAGATAAGGAACTAGTGTAGATTTCAGTGGCTGACAAAGTGGAGAGGAACTAGGAAACTAGAATCTATCTATATCTTTTTTAAAAATGCAGAAAGTCAAGTGATGTAAGAACCATAGAATGTCAGGTTAGAGGGATAGCCCAGAGGTCAACAGCATTTGCTACCTGTTCAGAGTGAACCCCCAGTTTGACTTCCAGAACCCATGTCATGTGGCTCACAACCTCCTATAAGTTCTGTTTCAGGGTATCTGACACCTTTTTCTGGCCTCTTTGGCCCTGTATACAAGTGTACATGCCTACACACACAAGCACATACACACACACACGCACATACACACACACACACACACACACACACACACATGCCTCAACATGCCTGTACACATGTATTCATGAACAAATGAAAAGTAAATATTAATCTTTTAAAATGGAAACTTACTTCATTTTATTTCATTATTCTTTAATATTAAACTTTTTCTTAATTGCTGTAGAGGTTTATACTGAATAATATCATATGAAATAGTATTGCTTAGTTTTATCATCTGAATATATTCATAGAAGTATCCAAATATTCATATTCAGTAGAATTCACTGTGGTATTCACAGTAAATAACCTATATACTCATCGATGTGAGATGACAGAGGATGGAATATATACCATAACAGTTTTTAAAAGCACAAAGGAAGTGTAATGAGGCTCATATGGACAAAAACCTGAATTTCCTCTTAACTAAGACATAAAACAAAAAATGTCTGATGCTACATTTTAATAAAATTTAAAGGGGCAAAACAGAACTCATTCTCTGCTACAAACAAATCTTGGGTTTTTATGGAGAAAAACAATCTCTACTTCAGTAAATTTTTCTGTGTTTAACTTGGTATTTTTTCCTGTTTAATAAAAATTCATGACAGTAAAAATATTCTTATGTTTTCCTTCTAAAAGACAAAGCATATTTTAAGCTATTTAATTACACATTACAATAGTCTCTTATATAGGCAGAGTTCACTTATTTTACATATATGAACTCTGGAGTAAGAAGTTTCTGATCCTGCCTAGCCCCAAGATACAGACCAGTAGTCTCAAATAATCATACAAAGTCTTATATTAATTACATTCTGTTCGGCCTATGGCTCAGGCATATAACTTGCTAAGTCTTACTCTTAAACTAACCCATAATTAGTCAAGTGGCTTCGTACCTTTTCTCAGAGTATTTTTGTCTTTTTTCCTCTGTGTCTGCCTAGCATCTCTGCTCTGTTCGTTCTGTGTCCTGTTCCCAGAGTTTTCTTAGTCTGGTAGCTCCACCCACACTTCCTGTATGCTTTCAGGCCAATCACCATTTTATTCAACTGGAAGGAGAGACGAATATTTACACTGTGCAAGAGTATAATCCCACAGTATAATAACTCTGCTTTTCCCCTCCACATTTTTGGTGAGTATATTGAGAAATTAAATGACTATCTAAAGTTTGATAGGTTCATTAATTACGTGTTCATTATTGTGACCAAAATACTTGAAAGGGGAACCTTAAGGAAATAAGATGGTGTTTTGTTTGTTTATTTTATGGTTTGAGGAGATACCATCTATCATAATGAAGAAGACATGGCAGGGACATGAAGCAGCCAGCTGTATTGTGTCCTCATTCTGTTCAACTTGGTTTCCCCATTAAAAAAAAAATATTCCTTGTATTCCATTCAGATCCTTGTCCCTTGAAATGTTATTGTCTATATTCAAGATAGGTCCTTTCTCCTGTGCTAAACTTCTTTGGAAGTTCTTTCACAGACATCCCAGAGTTATATCTCTTACAGGATTCTAAATCCAGTTAATTATGGAGGGCAGTCACCCCAGCAAAGACTTAAAACATCTCCACAATCTTTCTCCAAAAGTTATGCTAAAACTAGTGTGCCATCCTGTTGGACATTGAGTTTTCTGCTACTTCCATGCAGATATGGTTGGGAAAAACCAATTTTCATTGCTAATATTATAGTTAGCCATTCTACTAAAAGTAAAAGCCCTCAGCTTTTCAGTCAGATTTTAATTTATTATAATGTGCAGCATTCCTCACATCTTTTAAAGTTAATTTCAACTCTTATTGGTATTTCATTTTTATGCCTGGATTTCCGGACTTGCTCTCACCTTATGTTGACAATAGCCAAGAAATATTTGTACCTAAATAGCTTCTGGGGGTGTTTTATTTAGTAAACTAGCTGGATCATCTAACCACGTGGTTGGTATGGACTTGAGAAATACACCCATCTGATTACCTTTCTGTGACCTCTGTAGTAAGCCTAATAGATCCTTCATTTAAAGATTATAAAGTACAATGGAATTCAATCATATTCGTGCAATACTACTAACTAGCATGTCAAAGTTACTTTTTTCCTGTGTCCATAAAGAAAATGAGGCAAACTAGAATAAGACTCTGAACACTCTAGCTCATGTTTTAGGTCTCATGGTTTTAAAATTATATTATTGGCGAAGGTTTATATTTTTAGCTTTCTAGGAGGAACTGGAAAATGGTCTGAATTCAGATCTCTAACATCCACTTAAAGAGCCAGGCTTGACCCACACATAAACAAATACAACACAGAAACAGGTACAAGTACACATGATGATAATTTCCCAGGTTCTCTTGGCTACTTTCCTACTATTGCCCTTTATCTGGTCAAACCACCTCCTGACCATTGATTCCTCACCTAAATGTGAAGCCTATGAACCACCTCAATGCCCAGTGAAAGTAGAGGATGTAATAGTGACACATACCTTTGGAGTAGCCATCAGCCATCTAAATCATGCTTGATCCTGTAAGCATAGCTAACCACTTGTAGATGGTGAGGTCATTAACCCTAGAGGGGAGCTTTCTGCTGCCATTATCCTAAGCTAACATAATTAACAATTACATTCTAACTAACTCACTTTAAGTCTACAGCTTGGTATAACTCCCACCTTTTATCTAATAAGCTTGTTTTAACAGTAGACAGAGCCAAAAATTTATAACTGAGTCAAAGCTCAGACAGCAACTGACCATAGGGTGCACATAACACAGCTCCTACACTTAAGGTTCAAGGAACATAATGGAATTGAGGGTGGGGGAAGTTTGTAATAGCAGAGGAGAGTACTCATGTGTTAAATTATCATTAAAAAAATACTAAAAAGGAAAAAAAAAGAGTTTTAAATTTTATTGTTAGTTGTATGTGTGAGTGAGTGTATGTGCATGTGAGAGAGAGAGAGAGACAAATGAGAGGGGAAACAGATGGGAAGAGATATCTGAGCACATGTGTGCCACGGTGCATGAACGGAGATGAAATGATAATGGGGGACAGCTTTGTGGCATCCATTTCTTCTGCCCACCTTTGCATGGGTTTGGGTGACCAAACTGAGGTCATCCAGCTTCTGCTACAAGTGCCTTAACCTACTGAGCCACCTTGCTGGCTCACCTTGTTTAAAAGCATTCTTAACAACAGTGGACACTGCTACTCTGCTGTCCACAACACAAAACCCTTCCATGTGGGCTGTGCAGTCATTTCTGGGATCTGGATCTTCTTTCTACTCAGAAGAAGCTGACCTGAGCCAGACCCAGTTAACCTGGAAGTGCAGAACAGGCTTCTGAAAGGTCATTGCTCTCTAGCAGGCTCTTACCCAGTGACTAAAGATGCTCACATATAAAAGTCAGCTCTTTTTCTTCAGTGATGACAAACTCAGACCTGCAATTCGCTTTTCAGAGCTATTTGTGGGATCTGACACAGGAGCTTAGTCCACAATAACATGACTGCTTGTCCTCTTTCCTATTCAGATTTGTTGACCTGGTCCCAGGTTGCTATGGGAACCCTTTTTTGAATAAACAGTTTAATACACACAGATCTCCATCTTGGGCTCTACCTGAAGAGAGTAGCAAGTTCTTAATCTAAGAAATGAAGGCTGAAGTTTTTGTCAGTGTGTGCAGCATGAATCTTGACCCTTCACTCCCTGTCTGTGCTTCTGTACGGGCTGGTCTGTGCTGAGTGGGTTTTCCTTTGTCTACAACTAGGTTCATACAATTGCGATGCCTCTGTGCATTTTCTTTACTTATTTTCTGGGCCATGTATCATTTGTTGTTTGTTACTTCACTTCTACAGGAAGAATTTGATATTCAGCTATTAACCAAAGAGGGGACAGCAAATTAGCTCCTATAGAATGAAATGCCAGCGCTGTTTGACTATTAAGTTAGATGTTTGTTCTTAGGATTTTATAGGCATGATTATCAGGATAATAAGAGTGCTTTGTATCCTGCTTCTTTATTTTTTAATTATAGGTGACTGCTGGTCATTTACTGTTGGTAAAATGTTTTTCTATTATAAAGTGGTTATTTGAGATTTTTCTCCTTTAATCACAGATTACATTAACAGATTTCCAAAGCATAGAAACATTGCTTACTTGGGAAAATAAAACAAAACAAAACAAAACAAAACAAAAAGCCTTATCTAACATTTACTTTTCCAATGTTTGTTTAGAGTTTATCTCTATATTCATAAATGAGAATGGTCTTTGTGGTGGCACTATTAGGAGGTGTGGCCTTGTTGGAGGAAGTGTGTCACTGTTGGGGGTGGGCTTTGAAGTCTCTTTTGCTCAAGTTTCCTTCAATGTGACATGGAGACTACTTCCTGTTGCTTGCAAGATGTAGTCCTGACTCTCAGTTACTTTTCCGGTACCATATCTGCCTGTACACTGTCATGTCCCCACTGTGATGATAATGGACTGAACCTCTGAAACTGTAAGCAAGCCAAGCCATCCCAATTAAAGGTTTGGGGATTTTTGTTTGTTTGGTTGGTTTTCTTAAGAGTTGCCATGGTCATGGTATCTCTTCTCATCAATAGAAACTCTAAGACAATCTTTATTTATTTTTTTTTTCTGGTACTACTATCTCTCAACAATATAGTACAAATTAAGGGGGGAGTAAACTATTACATAAATGGAAGAATATTTTACCCTATAGTTTTGACAGAATTCATCATCCAGTGCTAACTGGGCATGATGCCTTCTTCATTGGGAGATCTGCAATTATAGATTTGGTTTTGTTAAAAAAAAATAAACAAGGCTATTTATGTTTTCTGTTTGCTTTTCACTATTTTGAGAAATCATGCTCTAGGAAGTTACCTATGTCATACATTACTTGTTGGGACACTTTCTGAACAGCAAACTCATATTTTTAAATTAGGGTGTCATCTGAAATTCATACTCATTTCCAAATTTTGTGACATCTATCATTATATTGTGATTAATAAATGTCTGTATATTCTGCATGTCTATTTTATCATTTGCACTAAATTACAAATTGAATGTTGAGGGTTGGAAGCTTTTCTATTCTTATAGTTTCTTAATTTGTATGAATAGCTAATTAAACTTCTTTCTAATGCAGTATTTTGAAGTTTAATGTGCTCTACAACTTTAGCATCATATTAAATGTTTGGCTATAGCATTTCTTCAAATCAATTTTAAGCTTTGTTTTACCCTCCAATTATTTAAAAGTATAGTTTTAGAATCCTGTTAAATGTGCTTTTATACATTTATAATATTTATTTAAAAGCTAAATAAATTGCAACATGGTCAAACAACATGTTCTATTTCTTTCAAATTGACCAAAATTTCTAAATTTATTCTAGCCATCATTTCGACATCTGTAAAATAATGCATATGAGAATCCATTCTAGTGATCATCTGAAAATAGACAGTAAATAGTTGTTCCTAAGATAAAACACTACACTTAAAGTCTAGGCTATAGGTTTATAAGTGTGTGTGAGAACTGAGGGGAAACAAGTTTCCAGCTTTCAGTTTGGAGTGACAGTTTAGGGTGATTTAATCAGATTTTTACTCTGCTGTGAATGTCTTGTTAATATTTCCTTACTGATGTTTTAAAGGAGCAGAAAACTTATGGTGAGGAACACACGAATACGTTTGTTAAAGAGATGAAAGTGTTCTTCAGTCCCCAGGGCTTTCTCACCAGTTTGTCATAGCCTAAACTTTTGATTTCCTGAACCCTTTCCTGAGTTAATCTCTATATGCTACAGGAAAGAGAAAACAAATACCCAAATACAAACATCTCAAGACAAAGAACACTTACAGGGTCTTCTGCTCCAGACAGAGGTGGCAGACACAGCAACTGTGGAATCCATCACTCTAAAATGATGGTAGTCAATAACATTTACGCCCAGGAGTTTAGCTTCCCGTAATTCCCATTACTCCCAGAATATTTTATCCTTAGGAAATGTCTCACAGTGACTAAACATATTCAGATGTAGGCAACCTTGGAAAGGGCAGAAGACGGGCAAGGGGAGGCGTCATGGGATGGATTTTGCTTACTAGCTCTCCCTGACTCACTCAGTCAATTTATTCATTTTCCTACAAACACCCAAGTTCATAGAACAGCCTGTTGTGCCTGATGTTTTTTGTCTTTCCACCTGACTCCTGGAAAGTTCTATGCCACTGATGACTCAATAAAGGCATGACAAATAGTTGTATTTTAAATCCACATATTCCAAAGGGACACATAAACAGATGAACCCTGAATAAACTGAGTGCAGGCCTCTACCAAGGAACATTTAAGAACGTATTTGTTTAAGAATACTCAGGAGTACTTCATTCTAAAAGAGCTCAGGAAAGCCCTGAAGTCAATTGCATATCAGAAATAGCATCCATTAATCTTTTGTCAAACAGCATAAAGTAAGGATGCCTTTGAAAGGAATTGCCCTTAGAATGGAGTCATGCTTCAATGTGCTTTGTTTAGAATACCTTCCTTTTAGGAACCAGCACCTGCAGTGACTGACTGGTCTCTGCTTCTGGGCACGGAGTGGAGTGGGTAATGATACCAATGACATTTATGGTCTGGTATTTTAAGAATTAATTTACAGTAGAGATGGCTCTTAGTACAGTGACTACATCACTGTAATGTTGACACCTACTTTATCAGCTATAAACCATGAAGGCTTGCTTAAGCCCTTTAGAAGGTGAGTACAGCAGACATTACCATCTTTTTTGGTTGAGTAATTCACAGGGAAGATACTTGAAATATTAAAGTTATGTTACTTTAATGAAAACAAGAGCAAAAGCGTACATAGTGATTAAGAGAGAGAGAGAGAGAAACAATAGAAGGAGATGTTCCCTGACTTTCCCTCTTCTGGCCACACTTTCTAGTATTCCTGTTACTTTCCTATGTTCTACTTAAGCTACAATGTTCCATAACATTTCTTAGTCACTGAAGTCCTATTCATCACAACCTATAGCCAGGCCATGTATTTTATTAGGAAAATATTTCTGAAAATGTATTAGAAAAATTCACATGAAATACATCTTAATATTCTTCTCTCGGTAGTTTTAAAATGTTGTTGAACACTTACTGCTAGACAAGTAATAATCTATTTTTTTCAACTTTTGGAATACTCCCTAAAAGACACACTAAGGATATATTCTCTAGGGAGAAGTTGATGTCCACCCAAAAATTACTAAAATATATTGTCAATAAACCCAGATGTAAGTATTGACCATATTTTTGAAGATATAAAAGATACATAATTACAAAATTAATGACAAAAGATAAAAAGAACTAAAATGAGCAGATGTGAAAACATTTACAGGATGTGAAAACTGTTCATTAATTGAAAGTCTGGTCAGTGGGAAACAGGGAATTGTGTCAAAAGTAGCAGTACCTATTCTTAGTCATGACACAGACTAGAATTAAATCTTCTAATTGAAATTAATATTTCTGTGTCTTTAAATTAGTATGGCATTTCTCACAGATGACCTGAATATAAACAGTTCATTTGTGGAGAAGGTGGTCTAAATGAGGAGCAGAAGCAAAATACACTCACTACAATTAGCTTTTACAAAGTCTTTGTATTAGGGTTTTATTTAATCTTATTGAGTTTCTGTATTCCTTGTAAATAAACCAGTTCCACCTCTATATACATCTTTTTTCTCCCACAATGCAACCTCCACTCATAAGGTCAAATGTAAAGATGCTTCATATATTCACCTACAACAAGCAATAGAAATGCTTTACGGATTTAAGCACCCGAGAGAGAAACCTCACATAGACAGTGCTGCTACCATGATGCTGTCCGCTATTATTGTTCTGTTGTTCTTGCTTTGTAGACAATGTCTTCTTATGTGGCCCAGGCTGGCCTTGAACTCAGGGTCTTCCTATCAACTCCCCCCTCCCCCACCAGGTGCTGGAAATACAGTAATGTGCCTGTACAGCTGGCTTTGTTTACATTATTTAGATGTTTATTTAGAAGATGTGTGAAAAAAATTAAACATCATGGAGTAATTATGGCCATTGTTTACCTGTCTGAACAGACTGTCACTCTGCTCAGAGCTAAGTTTACATAGGACAGGTACTATACGTAAGACTTTGTATTGTTCTGGAGGATATCATTATCTTTGGCTGACCCTTTATTGGGAGATTATATATTAGATTATTGGAAAATGTTAAAAGAACAACTGGAGAGATGTCTCTGCAGTCAAGAACATGTACCACTCCTAGAATCGACCAGAATTGGTTTCCCCTGCCAAGCTGTTCATAACCAGCTCTCCAAATCAGCCTCATGGGATCAGATGCCCTCTTCTGGCTGCTGAGACCATTGCACATGTGTAATACATGTGTATACATGCAGGCAAAACAAATGAATAAATAAAATATATTTAAACACGAATCACATGTTAAAATATAAATCTTTCATAAAACTCACCAGCAAGTGAATAGATTCATCAAGTAATAAATCTTCAATCAAACAGAGATACTCAATCTCTTATCAATGTTTCAAGGACAACAGGAAATCCAGTAGTCACAGCTTTAACAATCAACCTCTGGAAAGGAATACACCAACAATTATAATCCTGTGTACTTGAATTTCAAGATGTGGACTTAGGCCCAGCCATTTTCTTTTGTTACATAAAACATTTGAAACAAGTGACTTCACCATTATACTCTAGTAAGAATTAGAAGGGATAATCTCATTTATGCTTCAATAGCCACAGCATTTGGATATATTAAATGACATTGTAATAGTAATATGGATAAAGTCCATTTGTACCCAGCACTGGTAAATGATTTCAAATTATAATTCAGATATTTTTCTCTAAAGATAATAGGAAAACATTTTTGTAATGCTTTAATATTATATGCAATTGTACATTTATTTATATTTTAGAATGTTTCGTTGCAGAAATGTTTTAAACTCTAGCATCTTCAGATTTTAATTCAAAGAGCTAAGTCTATAGTTTAGATGTAACAGTCAGTGTTGAAACAAAATTTCATCAACGATTTTAAGCTAACTAAATAAAAGAAATAATGACCTTTTAGATAATTAAGCTTAATAATAGAACATGCTATGACTTCTATGAGCATTCTTCTTTTGGCTGGAAATTACAGAGTTTGTCGGGCAATTTTAAACCATTCTTCTTTAAATTTTGATCATATGTGTGTTGTTAATAGAAACAAAGAAGAGAAAGCATTGGTACTGGCTACAGTATATCATTTTTGTGCAAACATCTAAAAACCACATTAACTCTTAGGTTGTTGACTTATCGGGCTTCTACATTAAAGAATAATCTATTGTATTGGTAAATATTTCTCTAAATTTTCTTGCTGAGCCCTTATTGTGAATATATATATGTAGATAAATATATATATATATATATATATATATATATATTCACACACACACACAAACACATACTGTAATATATTGTTTTCATCTGTGTTATAAGTACTAGGAACTGGCTTTAGAGATCAAGACACATGATAACTAATCTCAAATGAACAGGATGTGAGTACTGAGACCAGGATGTTATAACTGAGAAAGACAGCATGGAAATGGAAAAAGTAGTTTGATTAATTTATAGACTGAGACCTAGTAACTTGACCAGGGTCACTCTTACAACAAAGGTAACTTCATTAGTTATCATACCCAGTGCTTTCCACATTCCTAGAGTTGGCCCAGAAGACCACAAACCTCCCAGTGTGATATTAACAAAGTCTCAGGCTGTGAAAGCATACCTTGGATTTGACTGACAATATTACTTTGAAATATGCAATCACCAAGGATGCTAGGAACAAAGAATATTTAAGTTTTTTCTTGGTCAGGACTCTGATTTGAACAATTTTACTTTGAGGGTCTATTTTTGATTAGTTAAGCCAGTCATCCTGTTTGGCATAGTTCTGCAGAGTTGCTTTGCTCACTCTAACCAGCTGTCACATCCCACCCCTGAGGTGGGCGAAATGATTCTTCTTTATATGTAATTCTAAAAGAATTCTTAGATACTTTGAGTTGGCAGTATATCAATGCAAGACATTTTTCTCTCACATACAACCAGCCTGAAAGACTTTGAAATTCTTTATCTGACTTCATAGAAAGTTATTCTCATCCCTCACATGTTCATAGACTATTTTCATGTAATTATTTCTAATTCTGTGGTTGGAAAATGATGTCTCTGTAGTAGATACTTGTTTTTTTTTCATCATGAGTAGATTCTAAATTTATACAAGACAATTGATATAGAGCATATCCTGTCTTTGTGAAAGAGATTATAGCATTTCAAACAGGATGGGATTTTGAGCTACCATCAGTTATAAAAAGAAATGTAAATCCTCCAGATAAAGGCATTACTCTCGTGGACACACTAATATGAGTAAACAGAAATTGACTCAATGAGCACTTATTTCATAACCTTGTGTGCCTGGTAGACATTTAGGCAAAAAAATTACGACTTGTTTTTATTTATGGAATGTTCAACACCTCAGCAATGATTCCTATATGAACATACCCAAATCCATTTGTTCATATAAGCTTCCATTTCTCACCAGCTCCTACATATTACCATTTACACTTGAGATTTAATTAATTTAAAGAAACTATCATTTTAATATTCGTTTTTCTTTATTGTTGAGAATTATATTGTGTATGTAATGAAACCACCTCATTTCTTCCCTTACAATTTCTGCAAAATCTGCTCCCCATGTGTTCTCTCTCTCTCTCTCTCTCTCTCTCTCTCTCTCTCTCTCTCTCTCTCTCTCTCTCTCTCTCTCTCCCTCTCTCTTCCTTTCAATAACCCATTAAGTCTAAGTAGTGGAATATGAGAAAGTTATTAATTACCCTTCATTAAAATTTCTCATGTTTTCAAATTTTATTTATAGATTTTTTTCCCAAAGGAAAATACACATATCACTATCAGTGTTTAGTTATTACAATATGGTTTTGTTAAATCTAAAACTCTTAAAAGTATGTGATTATTTAGTCACTTTGGAAGATGATACTCACTTTTAGTGAGTGGCAGGTGGGGTTTCAGTGCTCTGTTTTAATATCACATTTTAACTGAGTACACATCTTAACAGAAGGAAAGTGTTAACATTTAATTATCTGTGAAATATTTTCCGAGACAGCTTTAATGTGAAAAAAAAAAAAAAAATACTCAGAAGAGGGTAAGCCTATAAGCTTGAGGCACAAACCCAAAGCAAATTCTTTGAATTAGAAGACAACAAACTACAAAAATAAAATAAAATAAAATAACACTTCGATAGTATCACCTTTTCACTTTCTTCTTTATTTACCAGCTCTCTTATACGATCTGTTTGCTTTACCCCACTTCTTGTCCTAATGACTGTCAGCAATGGAAACTGGATTAAGCATTCACTAGTATGAAGACAAGAGGCTATAATGATGGCTGGTTTAAAGCCTAACACAATGTATTCATCTGGGTGGGAAGTGAAACAAATCACTCAGTTTGATGTTTCTAAAGGTCTCATGATGACATGCCATGTAACTGTGACATCTGGATGATGGTATGTCACCCTCTATTTCCAGATGTCTAGAATTATGCAGAAACAACCTCAGTGGTTCAATCCACAGCTTTCCATGAGAAGTCCCTAGTACTAGACACTCAGGGAGGGTTAAAAGGCAGCATCACCTCCAACATGGGCTACTACAAAATACCCTTTCCAATTCACTCTCTCACCACCCCACCAAATCAAAACACTCAGCTTCCATTTGTGAGGTCTCAGTTCCTTGCTTCCAGTCCTTGGCCTTGCCTCACATTTCCACTGAGCCTTCATTGCTGAATAACATTATAATAGAGAATTTGCAATATGTCCACTTGTAAATTGATCATGTTGCATACATTCTAAGTCCTTGCTCAGCACTAAATAAAGTAGGTAATACCCAAATCCCTGAGCACTTTTAAGTTTTAGTTGAATATAATGTATATCTGACTCCATGATAGTTACAAGTAATATTAATAGCTCTATGAAAAGAGCTCATTGTTATTTGTTGATCTATCAATGCATGCAAAGCATACTCCATAGTAAGAAGAATGTGCCTAATAAAAATGCTTTTCTCTTTGCCTTTGTACCTTATTTCCTCCCATTGATTTCAGGATGTCCAATTTAATTTAAAATCTATTACTTTATAATGTGAATGAACAGAAAAAGTGCTCAGACTGATCATAGATGAAGCTTGCTAAGTCAGGTTTGGAGGTTCTCCAATGCTAGTAGACAGAGGATGAGGCAGAGGCAGACACAGAGAGGTGAGTCCAGCCTGGTCTAAATCTTTTGTCTTATGCTCCAAATAACTAATTTGATAGTCTTGAAAAAAACAGAGAAACAAAAACTGATTCCCAACACTGCCAGCTCTATCCTTGTTGCAATTACCAGGGGACTAGAAAAAATTTACTTGTCAGCTGAAAATATGAATTATTTAATGATGAAAAACCTATAGATCAGCATCTGGAAGGTGTCAAATGTGACTCAGTTCACTGAGAGACTTTGGAAGCCAGGTCATGTGCAGAATTTATGAGTGCACCAAGAGCAATCCCTGGGTCCATGGCACCAAAGAGCTGAATGCTTAAACTAAGGGGGGGGGGGGGAGAACAAGGAGACTCCAGCCTATGAGAGAGCTCAGAAAAATGTCTTATAATTGATATCTAAGCTATGTGAGGTGGTGCACTTCTGTAAGCACAACTACACTAGCTAGACAGGAAAATGACTTAAGTTGAGGACTTGTGGGCCACTGAGTGCCTACACTAAATTTGTCATCAATGTGGTGCCCTCCAGAAGTCTGTGAAGTTGCTTAAAAGGTGGGACCGAAGTCAGAGAAGGAGTACTCCAAAACTGATGGCTGAGCTGAGACCTACACAAGAGTTTGGATTATACAGGTGACATAGGGAAGAGCTCTGTGGAGTTTTCAGACAGAAGAGGGGATGTAAAGGAATTGTGATGACTGAGAAAAGCCCCTTCCATTGCTGGGGTGGAAGTAACAGGGACTCAGCTAGAGAGAGGTAGACAGCAAAGTGAAATAAGCATTTCCAAACCTTTGTTACCAAATTTGCTTTATTGTTACCCTAGCTGCATTAATCTAGGAGAGAAAATTAAATATGATTGGATAAATAGTCTGAGTTGATAAGAGTATTCAAACAATAGAATCATGTAAAACAGTGTCTCTTTCAGTTAGCAACATCCACATACATACTGGTTTAAGAAAAATATTTTTTTTGGCTCCATAGGTATAAAATATGAGAAAGAGTAGATATTTAGACACTTTAGGATCTGTTTGTCCAATGATCATTTTCAGGAATGTATCTATGCATTGGCTTTATCATTAGGAAGGATCTGCTCTCATGGGTATGAGAAGACAGATGGCTTCTTTGAAGAAAATAAAAGCCTGATGTATTAGTATTCCAACAGAAAGAATTGCTTTTTCCTTATAGTGCCAGCAAGGGCCAAGGCAGCAGCTCAGAGAAAAGGGACTTGCCCAGTGTAAATGGTACCCCAGGCTCTATCTCTATCCACATTATTGTCAGTAGAAGAAAGAAAGGAAAGAAGGGAGGGAGGGAGGGCTGGGGAGAGAGAGAGAGAGAGAGAGAGAGAGAGAGAGAGAGAGAGAGAGAGAGAGAGAGAGAGAGACAGAGACAGAGACAGAGGGGGGGGACTAAGACTGGCACTGACTAAGCAACTTGACCCCATGTCCAGCCATAAAACACTGTGACCACAGCAGAGGATGAGCCCATAACTTGCTCACTTCTGCAGTCAGAGGATACTATCAATGCCATGAACAACACAAGAAGAAAAAGTCTCTACCACCAAGTGGAGATTCTATAGCCAGAAGTAGGGAACCAGAGAAGGCTAGCAAGATTCTATATCAACTCTGGGGAGAAAGAGTCATAGTGTTGGTGTAGCTTTGCAGAATATTTAAGAAAATAAACTATCCAGAATAATGTAATGAATTGACATGAGTATAAAATAGAGGCAGAAATGTCAGAAATAACCCATGCTATCACTCATTGTATGAATGAGAGCCAAGTTTGGAAATAGAAAGAGGGGTCTTGGTCAACCTCATGAATCCTGCTCCAGAAGCCATGCACTGAACTGAGTCAATTCAATGATGACCCTAATTTGGAGTATGTTGACTTAGAGATGTCCTGGAGACTTTCAAGGAACTTTTAGAAAATTACTGGAGATATTTAGATTGAAAAGTTTTGACCAGGACATAAACAGTGCATTTATTTCAAGATTGTCAACATGGGTCATGATAGTAGCAGAAGTCACAGAACGAGTTAGATAAATAGTAAGGAATGGACATTTCCAGGCACCATTGATAGAAGAGGGCTAATTTCCTTCTCCTTAATTCTTGGCAGGCTTTTTATTATTGATTCACTAAAAGAATTGGGGTTTGAGTATGTGACTGGCCCTAGCTTTTTTGATCACTAGGTGTTCAGAAGGTAGTGGCTCTAGTTGGGAAAATTGTGTAAGCTTTAAGAAGAGGGTCTTACTTGGAAGAATTATGCTTCTGGAGGTGGGCCTTGTGGATTGGAATCCAGTTCTATTTCCCGACTCATTCTCAGCTTCACGAGGTGAATGGAACCAGCTACCTCCTTCTCTTACTCCAAGCCTCCCCAGCCATGAAGGAGTATAAACCAAGCTAAACACTTCCTTGCTTACGTTCCTTCTCATCCAGTATTTTGTTGTTGCTCAGCAATAGGAAAAGTAACTAGTCCAGAAAAATACAGAAAAAATATTGATTGATTGTTGTTGTTGTTATAACATAAGAAGCCTTAAAATGTCTGTCTGAGTCTTTTGGAACATTTGATATAAAGAAATTCTTCTGAAACATGTATATGTTCTCAGGAATTATTACTGTTTATGTTTCAAATTTCTTATTTGTACAGTGCCAAAAATCTAATGTTGGCTACTCATTTCTTTTATTCATTATTTCCTTCTTAATCTATACTGATGTACATCAAGTGGTATATGGTTAAGATCTGCCCTATTTTCCAGTGTGAGAGTGATAACTTTTATATGGTTTTATGACTATAATAATTTTAGTGGTCAATTTTTATAATCTGATTACAAAGTAAATTAGTAACCAACTAAAATGCCTATAACTACAATTCTTTAAGTAAATAAATTTGATATTCTGTACTTTATGGGCAATGTGGGGACATTCAGTGCTAATATTTTAAGAAGTACTTTGATGCTCAAGCAGGGCTTTTTTGGGGTTACACATAGCTGTACATTAATATTATTCCCAGAAATACCACCTCTGTAAAACAGAGAATTAAATTATTTCTTTTTAATCTAGCAACCCCCTAGGAAGAATTGCAAAAACTACCACTCTCAGATTAAATAATAGTAAGGAGGCTATTCTAAAGAAAAGTCTATGGGAAATATGGGAATTAAATAGCCTCCAACTTGCATTTGGGAAATCCCAGTTACATCTCTCAAATGACGAGAAGACAGATCGAGAAGAGCTTGAGTATGGCAAGTCGATTCCATATAGTGGCTGCCAATCTCTACAGTGTCCTAGACACATAGCTCTGTGACCCTGCATCCCAGCCGCGAGAAAAAGGAAGCTCTCAGCTCTTTCCTGGGAAACTCCTTCCAAGGAAACCCGTTCCCCTCCTAAGATTTACAGATCACAAAATCCTGCCAGTTATGCTACTTCATATTGTATGAGGTTTCTGGCCCGGACTTTCCAGCCTACCCTCATAGCCTGGACTTTCAGACCCACAGTCCCACAGTCCCACTGAAACACACAGACACTTGCATTAATTGTATGCTGACTGACCTGGGGCCCAGGCATATAGCTCGCTAACTCTTTACTCTTAAACTAACCCATGATTCTTATCTTTTTCAGCCATGTGGCTCGGTACCTTTTCTCAGGGCAGCATAGGTGTCCCCTGCATCTGCTACTTCTCTGTCATTTCTGCTCTGTTCGTGTGTTCTCAGAGTTTTCTTAGTCTGGTAGCCCCGCCCACACTTCCTGTCTGCCTTTGGCCAATCAGCGCTTTTTATTAAACTAGTAGGCAGGACAAATATTTACAATGTTACATCATAAATCCACTACAACTTCACCCACCCTGTTGCTTCCTCAGAGTAAAGAAGACTTTTCTGGTCCCGAATCATTAGGAAATCAATTTCCAAAGGCCTTTGGGCAAGAAGAAACAAAATGTGTAGAAAATGTGTCCTGGTGGGCTATTGGCTAAACAGCCCCCAGCTTCCCATGTGATAATGTTAGAAACTAGATTTATTGGACAATCTGGCATTGAAGATTTATCCGCAATTACCTTTTGAATTAAATCTAGATCACAGGGAAAATTCCAAATACTTTGAATACTTTATAAAGTAATAACGTTAATTAAAGTAAATAATTTCTTTAATTAACGTAATTGTTACTTGTCAGTTACAAAAGTGATGATTTGGTACTACATTTGAATGAGAAGTTTCATTACATTTCTACAGCATTTTATTTTATTTCTATGGGGAATTACAAAACTTTCTCTACCTTGACCTTTATAATATTTAATATTTTAATTGTTAAATATTTAAATAATATTAATCTTAATTGTTTGAGGTTTTAATAAAATTATATCATTTTCTCCTTCCAAACCCTTTCATATATTCCCCTTCTTGCGCTTTTAAAAATACATGGTCTCTTTAATATATATGTGTGTATATTCCTAAATACATGAATACAACCTTTCCATATGTCCATATGTTGCTTGTATTGTATGTGCTTATCAGGGTGTTCACTGGTATAGAATAACTAATTGGTCTATTCTTCCCTGGAGAGACTGTTTCTTTCTTTCTCAGTAACACATTTAATGGAGCAGATATGATTACATTTAATACCTGATGTTAAACAAAAGCAGCACATGAGTAAGTTTGTCCTTCCTTATTTTGCTAAAAATACCAAACCTTCACACTCTCTGTAGAAATAGAAAGTGAAGAAAATGTGCCTTTTGTAAATTAGTAAGTCAACTTTATGTTAAATCGTGTAGGACTCTTTATCTTGCTTCTTGGGGCTTCTTCACCTAGAATCCTTAAGATCCCAGGTCAGAAAAAAGAAAACTTTTTCTGTTTAGAAGCAGCCATCCATACTATGGGAGCATCATGCTAATATATCGACAACGGCCACAATTGGTTTCTAGCTCAGGCCTTCTCCCCCTTTGTATTCCTTTGAGTCTCATGACTGAACACAAGAAAACCAATCAGAGATATGGCAAAGCCTTCTGATGAAGAGGGGTGCTGCCTACCTGCTGTAGAGTCTGCATACATTGGTTAGAAATGCAGTCTTACATTTTAAGCAATTTCATACTAATAGTCAAATTACAGGTTGGTTTGGATGGACACACTGTAATCCTAGCACTCAGAGGCACAGGCAGAGAGATCACAGCAGGCTCGCAGCTAGCCTATGAGTTTGAGTCTAGCGAGGACTACACAGCAAAACCTATCTCAAAAAATACAATAAAACCAACAAGCTAGAGAATGAAGGCATTATCTGTACTTGACCTCTATTAACAGCTATTGTCTATGTTTCAGGGCTGGGTTCTTTTTATCCCTCCCAGTGGAATATTTATAAAAATTGTCTCAATGACTGTCTGAATTTAATTTTTCATTTCAATTTTTCCAGAAGAGCTTTAAGGGAATAATAAAAGATACTTGTCTATTTCATAGACACATATGCACACACATTCCTAATGTGATTAATGAATCTTCTAAAATAGTATAAAGTGAGAGAGGACAACATATATTTCTCCTTGCTATATAGCTGCGAAGATTTCTTATGTTAGCTTTCTAATAATATGAAAAAAATATTTGCTTCCTTTAAATATTTTGTTAGTAGTAATATGTTTATCAAGTTATTTTCAGGCCTATAGAAAAAGTTAATAAGACCTAGATCATGATTGGCAAAGTTTTGTAGATAGTAAAATGACATGATATTATTTAGTCTGTTTGCTTAAACAAATGATGAAATCTTGAAAAAATTTATTATTATTCTCATATAATCTAGACAGTGTATGAAATAGCAGCAAAGAAAAGAAAACTTCATTTATCAGGAATTCTTTAAATATGTTTAAAATGGAAATATGATATTTTTATAGATGATATAATAATATCTAAAAGAAATTCATAAATTATATTCATATTTACCTAGAAGGCCAACTGTGTGATTATCTTTGACCTAAATTAAAAGGCTTCACGTTCATGATTTGCTAATTCCATTAAGGATGTTATTTTTTTTTAAAGCCAAGAAAAAAATTTATTTATTTCAGTAAACAGTTTTATTTATAGTGGAATTAACAAAATATTTATATTTTGAAATTATCCACAACGTATTTTAATTGCTTACAGTGAAAAGGATTTCTTACAAGAAAAGATGAAATATATACTATTAGTCAGCATTGTTATATTTTCATTTGGTACAATATAAACAAAAGATTAAAGAGAAAAGCAAAGTTAAATATATTTCTAATTCCCTGTAATGGATTCCAAGCTATTCAAATTTTTTTGAAGACAGAAATAGAGATCTAAATACCAAAGTTATTTTGATGAGTAATATTTACATTATATATGTATAAGTTAAGAATTGCTATAAGCAACTGTCAATTAATTGCCCCCATCAGAAAAAATATTTTTGGAACTCTGAATCTAGAACAAAAGGAAGGTAAAAATGAAGACGGAAAGAACATGGAGAGGGGGTGGTCATTGCAAATGTAGTCACATTAAATACATTTTCTTATAAAGTGGCCAGTTAATATTTACAACTGAAAAGCACATAATATCCACAACTTGTCCTTCTTCCCGACACGTGGGACATCATTCCTTCTGTTCATAATACATGATAGATAAGTCTGGAACTGGAGGCTCCTGGGGTTGCAGGCTGTGAATTGGTGCTGGCAGCCGGAGAGAGAGAAGCTGTGTCCTGGAGAGACAACTCGGTTCTCTCTGCAGAAGTGATCCGATCCACTATGCTGGACAAACAATCCAAGCTGGATAAGGAACTTTTATCTGCAGCACATGCTAATGGTACAAGGAGAAAAATGGTTTAAAAAAAATTATCCCCACACAGACAGGCTTGCTTATGCTGCCCTTTAAACTGTAGGTCAGCACCTTTGACAGCAAAGGTCAGGTGATCACAGAGAGCCTGATGTAAAAATTTGCAGCAAATTTCTAGCAATTCCTGAGGGTGGGGTGTGGAGGGAAGACCCCTGGTAATATTTCAAGCAAAAGTGAGTGTGTTCATGAGTGCGTGCGTGTAGGTTAATTGTGAGCAGAAAATGTGTGTTTACTCTGCCAAAGCCTCCCCATAAGAGTCATCAATTCCATTCCTTTCCTAGTTCTGTCTGGAAAAGCAGACTCTGTCATGACAGACTGAATTGTGAGAGTGAACAGATCTTTCAGTGTCTCTGAAGTTATCAATTCTTACCGTTTGCTACATCAGGACAGTAGATGCTGTCAAAGCTGCTGTTCTTTCGGGACCAGACAGGGCTGTTACATTCAGTCTGTAGCATAAAAAAACAAAACACACACACAAAAGTGTATTTGCAAGCCTTTGGCAAAAAACCGACAGACCTAGGGTGAGATAGCATCGGCCCCTAGCTCAGGGAATTAGTCTTAGTTCCCTCTACAACATTGATTTAGGAAGGGGCTGCTGTCTCTAAATTGCCAGGGCACCAAAGTCAGTCAATCTCTGTGCTGGAAAAAGGGGGAAGACCATGGAATCTCACAGCAACGTGCACTGGGTTAACCATGCAAAATGGATTGCAGTAGACGGAAGCCACCATACTAATTCTAGGAGAGAACGCTTTCCCAAGGCAGAAACACATTAAAATCCGTCAACAGAGGAGCAGATACCCACGGAGGGGGGAAAAAATGTACCAATGCTTCCTTCCATGTTGGCCTCAGAGCAGGGATGGGGACCATGCTGGGGATTCTAATTCTTCCCTGGGTTATAAACTTGGGAATAGCTATATGTCAGGGTCCATGGTGATACATTTTTGAAATAACAGAGAAAAAAATTAATCATGGGGTACATGCCAAACTTTTACTACCATGTACATACATATAGACCCAGCTAGGATATCAAAGTAAAATCTTGTACAGCAGAGCTTTTTTTATGTTTGTTTTTTTGCATCTTTCTGTGAACATGTCCCTTAAAGCAACAGTCCCACTGTACCTGGTTTAGTTGAGGTACCAGGACTTTTTCCACATAACCCAGGGTAATAGAGAGCGAGTCTTGGAGTTGTGGCTTACCATGCCATCAGAACAGTTGGAGGTGGGACTGGTGGGCTCCGAGCAGCTCTGTCCGGGCAGACTGTAATAGTTCTCCACCTGCTCCCTCAGTAGCTCCTGCAGGCTCTCGATGTAGCGGATGGCATTCCTAAGGATCTCCACTTTGGGAAGCCTCTGGTTAGGGTTGGTCGTGGTACACCTCTTGAGCGTTTCAAAAGCTTGGTTGACCTTCTTCAGGCGTCTGCGCTCGCGCATGGTGGCGGCCTTGCGTCGATCCATCGTGGTGGACTTCCTCTTGCAGGCTTTGCAGGCCCACATGAGGCAGTGACCAGCCTGGTGGTGGCCAGTAGGTGCTCGCACATGCTCATCATCATCTGAGCCCTGCAGCTCAGCTTTGTGCGCTCCGAAGGCAGCCACCCTTTGCTCAAACTGGTCCCCGAACTCACCCTCAGGAGAGGGGATACAGGAGCTTTCATAGAAGTACTCAGAAGGTGAGTACTGGCAGCCGTCCATCATATCCATTCTTGAGAGAGGCAGGTGGGCTACCTAGATTCAGCAGAGAGGGAGAAACGGGTCTCCCTGGACGCTGCAGGCCAGCAAATCCCAGGCGGAGCTCAGGGTTTGGGATTGTTTCTCTGTAATTAACAGGGACAGACGCCTGTTGGTCAGGGTCCGTGGCTGAGGTTGGGGCTCTTTATATATTCTTGGGGGATGGGAAGGGAGGCTGGTTTCTCTAGCTGGGCATTATTAGCATATCCCACCACAACCCCCACAGGGGTTGTCTGGGCAAACCTCTGCCTTGCTTCTAGAGACAATTTGCTGTTTACTGGCCCCTTTGACACTAATGATTTTACTGCAGTCCAACCTGCTCAGTGGCCTTCTAGCTATTCTAAACCTAGGGATCACTTGGGAGGAAGGGGTTCTTGAAACTGATCACACTTTCACAATCATCAGCAGCATTGTAATAAAGACATTAAACTCTGTATTTCCATCTGACACCAAAAAGGAACCTGGTATCTGGAGGAGTCGCTGCTTTACCTGGGGGTGGGGATGGGTGGGTGGGGGGCTTGTTTTTTAAACTTTACTTGGAAAGATTTTGTTAGTTTATACCTGGTAATAGTTGCAAAAAAAAAAAAAAAATTGACGTGACACTTTCATTTACAGAACCTAGGGTGTCCTGTTTCAAAATCTATTTGATAAAGACTCAACAAAATAAAGTTCAGTTGGGTTGGTTATTGCCTGGGAGCGACATCCACCAGAGCTTCCTTTTCAGGCCTGACTCTGTCAGAGGTATTATTATTATTAATAATATTTTTTCCTGCTACAAAAAAAAAGAATTGTCCTCAGGTGGACCAGGTGACCCTGGTCTCTCTCCTCCTAGCTTTCTTCCTTCCTTGCACACTAGCAGGATTTAGGCTAGTAACCACAGAGGGAGATTCCCACGTCCGTGGCAACAAGGCAGAACTCCAGTGTCTCACAGTAAACGCCCTTTCCAGCGTGGAGTGGAGTTTACTTTCCCCGAGTTTTCTGCTCCGCCCTATCAATTCTACAGACTAAACAGCCAGCCAGGCTTCAGGGTTGCTAATTTTCTGCTTTCAGACCAGCTAGCACCGTTACAGATGCGTCCCAGCTGCCGGCACAGAGATCCTGGGTCAGTGTAAAGTTTCCAGCTCCTCTAACAGTGTGACTTCACACCCTTTGGTGACAAAAGTCTTTCAGAAATGCAGTTTGCAGACAGGTCTTTTTGAAACTTTGGTAGACAGAAGACAAAAGGAGAAAGCAGCCATGCATTTTTTTAAAAAAAAAAAAAAAGGTCAATTCTCAGCTTTTACAATTTTTCTTAAACTACAAACCCACTTTCAGATCCCTTACAAAGGAGATGCTGCTGTTCATATTCACGAAGCACCGTTAATTAAGGTGAACACACACAAGTTCTTTGGGACTCCGAACCTTAATTTGTAGCTCCTTTGTAAAAAACAGACTTCACAGTTCAGAGTGTCATCCAATAAAGTAAGTGCTTTGACTACAAAGTGATCTCTCTCTCTTCCTCTTCCTCTCTCTCTCTCTCTCTCTCTCTCTCTCTCTCTCTCTCTCTCTCTCGATGATGGTGATGATGGCTCAACGTCATTTTCCTAAGCAACTGTGATTGACTGATCTGGTGTCTATAAGGGCCAGAGAAATTGTTAACTGTCCCTGGAGGCAGGCACTCGTAGGAAGGACCTGAAAGCCAGAATCACAGACAGTGTCAGTCACCACACTTGCTAGTTATGTCTGTCCTTCTTCCCTCTGCCCAGACTGTCATCTTTAAGACAGATTTCTTCTGAAAACCAGGCTTTGTCTCACACCCAGGGCCTCCTTAATCATCTAGCCAGCGGGAAGTCCAACTGTACCTTACTGGGGCCTAGTTACAAATGTATGCCTTTGAAATGAATACGTTATTAGGAAAACACCAGATTTTTTTTTTAAATGTCACGCTCCTGAAGACAAGGTTTCTGCCTCATTTATATGGATGTATATGAATACACACATAGCAGAGCCTCGGTGACAACATTCTGGAGAGCCATGGAGAGTCTCTGGCCATCAACCACACAGCACAAAACCTTGATCTTCTTCCTCCTTCCCGCCCCCCCCTCTTCTGCTTCCTCTCTTTCCTTTGTCTCCCCCTTCTTTCCTCCCCTCCCTCCCTCCCTCCCTCCCTCCCTCCCTCCCTCCCTCCCTCCCTCTCTCCATCTGTCTCATATCCTTCTCTCCATCTGTCTCATATTTAAGGTAACTAAAACATGTAGTGATTTGGAAGTAAATTTGGTTCTTATAGTCGAAGTGGAATGCTGCCCTGTTTGGTTTCCGACTGCTTCTCAGGCAACATGTATCTAGTGACTATTGCCTTGAATCTGCCAGGCACGGCTACTTTACTAATTTTCACATGTTCGCTCAGAGCTGGAAAGGAGTCTGTCATTTTGATTTATTTAATTTTTTTTAATGTAAACTTTAACTCTAGGGCTGGGTGATTTTCCCTCGTCCACAGGAGGATTTGAAGCAGTCTCCTTGTCCACAGAAATGGCGCCAAGCTCCAGGAGATAATCTTCTTCGCTTCATACTAGTCATTTTCTCTCAGTCTTCAGGAGCTTCCTCAGCTCATACGAGCAGAAACCCATACAAACTGGAATCTTTCTCTGGGCTGGGAAGATGCTGTCACTCAGGGAGGGGCCCCCGTCGGTAGCAGAAGTTCTCAGTGGTTAGGTCTGTCTTTGGTAAGGTGATCTCCAAACAAATTTACCAGAGTGCAGCAGGCAGAGTGGAACTAACGGGCAGGGAACAACACAAGCGGCCGGCTGCTTAATGAGTCTTGCTGAGGGAAGACAGGGTCCAGGTTGAGGGCCCATGGGACTTAAGTGTTGAAAACAGAATCTCAGAGCACAAGAATAAAAAATGAGTCAAAACTTTGAAGCCATAGCCACAGCTAAGAAAGAAGAAGGTCAAAAACCTGAGGTGGTCTGATAAAAAGGAAGGAAGGAAGGAAGGAAGGAAGGAAGGAAGGAAGGAAGGAAGGAAGGAAGGAAGGAAGGAAGGAAGGAATACAAAGACAAAGAGAAAACATACTTTTGGAAGATGAGAAAGGCTCCCTCCCCACTCAGAAGGATTGGCTCTTCTTTTCCAGGACAGAACATGTTGGGAAGTGTGGGATTTTGGATACTCTTACAGCAAAAGAAAAACTAAAACAAGATCAAAGAAATTAAAAGGGAAGTATAAGAAATGTATATTTGGCTTATATAAAGAACACACAGAAACACAAAGACACATGTATATACTTAATACATGTGTGTACACACACACACACACACACACACACACACACACACACACACACACACACACACACACACAGCCTTTCTTCTCACTTCTGCCCATACCTGCAGAGCTCTGCTCTGGCTTGCTGTAGATGACTTCCCAATGTGCTAAACAATTTTAAGTTGTTATCAGCTCTGGGAGCTGGGCACACCTATATAAACACATTAGTACCTGCCAGAGTTGTAAGAACAATTTGTGGACAAGACAGCTGAGGAAGATATTGGCCTCTGCTTGGAATCTAAGGCTCCCAGGAGAGATCAAAGGACTATATAAGGGCATTTAGCAGCCTGGAGAGGAGAGAGTAGCTTCTTTGCACTACCTTTGTTGCTCCCACACATGACACATGGCAGGGACATTTTGCCCCACAGAGTGACTCAGGACTAGGCTTTCAAAACACTTTCTTTTTGCCATCAGAGTCTTTTAGTACAGTGGATCATCTTTGCAAGATTTGATCAGTTTTTGGAACGGAATGGAGAATTCTTCAGAAGGAAATATCATCATTCACTCACTAATGATTAGACGATGAGATATATAATGTTTAAAATCATATATTGGTTTAAAGGGGCTTTTACAACCTATATATGAGGACATGAAAGGCAAGGACTCTCAAGGAAGAAGTGGGATGTTTCCAAAGGGAGAGTATGCATAGTAAAGGAAGGTCTTTATAATTTTAAAAGTGACTCTTAGCATCCTGATTTCCCCTGCCCCTCTTAATAGTTAAGAGCCCCAAATTTCTGTCATCCCCACAAAAAAAACTCATGAAAGAAAGAGTTTGGCAGAAAATTGAGATCATTTAACATAAGCAAATTTCCCCAATGCCGAGGCTTAGAATTCCATGATCCTGGTAAGATGATGAAAGTTAGCTTTAGAGACTTACTGACATTTGATATCTATGAATTTTTTCAGTAATAGCATAAAGAAAAGCACTCATTATTAATATTTGACATTATATGAATCTCTGTGAAGAGATTTAAGTTCAATCTGAAAGTTCTTATCTTTACCAAGTTATTATGTCTTAATTTTCTGCTTCCATAGCCTTGTTTATTTTGGCTTTGGCTTCGGTTAGATTATCATCATTAATATCAAACAAAAACAGATTAATCACAAATACACCAAGGATTTCAATGGAGAGCCTAACATGTCATCTATAGCATTGAAGGTCACATGAACTCTTTGGAAAATATTTTCTCTATTTAAAGAAGAGGCTTCCAAAGGCAACCTCACTCTAAACAATTGCTCAAGTTACCCAGCTAAGAAAGATAGAGAGGATTTGGTTTTCAAAGACTGAATAAAATCCATCAATGATAAAAGAGCATGCATCGATAAAAGCATTCTGCTGTGGAATAATTCATAGTACAAATCTTATTAGAAATGTGTGTAATTCTAAGGTAAAAATATTCTCCTGATCAGTTATGATATGCCAATTGCACAAAGACTTCAGTTTTTGAAAATATAGAAACACATATATTGAAGCACATGTTAGGGCAAATCCTTTGGTTGTCAAAAATATCCATAGCTATATTATACGTATGGTTAGTAAGGATAGAGACCACCCAGCGGTAGTTACCTATATTTTTAGTTGAGTAGTTTGACTAGTTAAAAGTTTTGGCATTCATTTTTGAAAGTTATGCTATAATTTTGAGTTTGCTAGCTAGCTGCTCTTTGGGAAAGAGATTTGCAGAAACAATTATCAGAGAGATACAAAAAATTCTGCTGACTATAGATGTTCCTGATTCTTTTCCAAGATTTTCCTTTCCGGATGAAAAGTAGTTAAGGGCATAATCTTGGTACCATTAATAAGTCCTTGCCTTTGAGCCCTGACATTATGCTCACCAGATGAGAAAAGTTTCTACTCCAAGAATTCTCTGAAATAGAAGTAATAAACGCAGTTCTCCCTGGCTGTAGTCGTATTACATTAATACAAAACTGAGAACGGTTCATCCTCTTGCTTAGAATAATTACTCTTTCCCAGCCAAAGCCAGCAAAGGCAAGAAACGACGGCTTCGGTGAAACCCTTTTGTTGGCCAATTGAGATGTACTACTATGAAATAAAAAGAACTGATGTTAGTGTCAGTCAGTGTGTTTTTGACTCAACACTTAGAAGGACTATCTTTGAGCATTTTCACAAGTCCACAAGGCCGGAGGTACCCTCCCTCCATTGTTTATGAACAAGAGAAGAGGGACTAAGCAGGAACCAGATTGGCTCCTGTTGTTACTGTACAGGAACAGCCTGGCTTTTGTTTTCAGTACAGTCCTCACAGACACTGGGTAGCAGGTCGCCAAGCAGCACAGCCACCTGCTTCTCTCAACCCTTTAAAAGGAATTCTATGCCAATGTCAATTTCCCAGCTACAATATATTCCCAACCACAATATATTTAATCTAAAATACTGCAAAATGCATTTTTTTTCCTGTTAACAATCATACTCTAAAAGTTTCCAACTTGGGTTGGATTTCTGGGTTAGAGACTGAACCTCAACATTTATGCAAATATCACAAACTTTGAAAAATCTTGAAAATGGAAATATTCCAATCTCAGGCCTTTTGGAGAGAGAAGGGATTCTCAACGTGTACTACAAGCACCAGGAAGAACTTTTAAAGGGGACAAAATGGAGCAGCCTGTCTGCCTTGTCTGTGAAGTTCTCTCTATGGTTACTCAAGGGGAGGTTCAGCTTTCGGAGGCTTAGGACAGAGTTAGGCTGGGAAATACTTGATTCGGTTTGATTTTTACATCTAAACTATAGAGCAGCTGTAGCTTTCAGGGAACCGCAGAAGAATAAGAGGTGCGGGTGATGGCAGAGGAACCTTTAAGGAATGCTAGACCGAAGGCACAGCTTAGAAACAGCATGCTTTGCTCTCTTTACTTCCCACTGTGTTTCTTGGTGGTCGGGTTCCCCCCTCTCCCCCTGACGTTACAGGATAAACAGTCGCGGCACACGTTGTAAAATCTTCATGGAGCTCCTGCAGCTTCCGGGTCTCTGGGGCTTTGCTATTAGGTCCAGCTAAGAGGTTTCATGTGTGTTATTGTTATCTTTTGCTTCCAACCATTTAACCCTTCCATCTCTTGAAGCACACCCACCCCCTTCAAAGATATCCACCCCTCTTCAAGAGACAGATTGTGCCTCTCTTTTATCTTTTTGTTTGGAAAATAAACTCAAACCAAAGAGCACTTGAAGATATTCCAGTCGGTTGGGGGCTAGTCTAGTTCAAGAAAACTGGCTATCAGGCTGTAGGCTGGGTGTTCTTCAGAACTACACTTGGAAACAACGTAGAGCATCAAGGAATAGAATAATAATAATAATTGGGGTCAAACTAATTGAACATCTTCTAGAGAAACGTAAAAAGAAACTTTAGTTTAGTTAAAATTAAATTTCAGAGTAAGGAAATCCCACCCATATTACCAACTATAGAACAGTAAGGAAAGAAAAAGCAAAATAAATAAAAGAAAGGAAGGAAGGAAGAAAAAAGAAACAGAAGAGATGCTTCCTGGATATGTTCTTCTATTAATAACATGGATCTACATGGAATACTAACGTGCCCAGTTTAATTGAGTCTATGGCCCTAACACTCATTTTCTTTCTTTTTAAACTAGGCTGAGGGAAAAGGCACAAATAAAAGGGTCCACGTGGCATATCTAAGTTAAGATATGGCTATTCTTTAGTTTCATACGCATGCTCTCATGTTTTGTTTTGTTTTTTCAGTTCAATCAAATTAAGGCCACCTTTGTACATGTAGAAACATATTAATATTTTAATAATTACAGTAGCAGGATCTTCACACTTATATACAATGCTTAATTCCACATTTAAACTATATTCTTTAGGTGTACGTAAAAACGAAAGTACTAAGACTATTTACAAGAGTACGTTAAACTCCATTCGGATTAAACCTTCCCACTTGGATTTAGACAGGAATGAACTTAGTTTGCAACCGACACGGAAAAGGGGTCACGTGATCATAACAAAGGTTAATGTTATAAAAACCAACCAGACTAAAAACAGAATTAGGATTCTAGAGCTAACCCACTAGCAGTTCCAAATAATAATCATATAATAATAATTACATTAAAAGCCCAAGGGCAAAGGACTTTCTCTTGAGGTGGCTAAGGGGTTTCTTTTTGAGTGTGTGTCTCTTGCCTTTCATAAACTTCGGGGTTTATAACTCTGTGAGCCCTAACCTAAATGATTAGGCGATAAGGAGTCTTCCTGTTGAGTGAAGAAATGCTCCAAATGCTGGCTGAGTTACTTCTCCACCACCTCCTCCACACTGGGGAGTTTGCGTTCCTCCGAGGAGATACTGTCAACGATGGAAGAAAGGCATTGGAGACTGCTGGTGGCTGAGGAGGCATCCACGCTTGCTCCTCCTAAGGACAGGGAAACAAACCCAGACATATAGCAACTCGCAGCTGTGTCCCGCAAAAGGGCCACTGAGGCCACCCAGGAGCACTGCATCCCTGAGAAATGATAATGATAATAATGATAATAATAATGGCAGCACCGGACTTTGACGGTGCATCTCAGCTCGTGGCGAGCGCTCTCTGCTCCGCCAGAGCATCAGGGTGCAGAGCCTGATGCTTCCAGTTCGGCCCAGCGCCCTTCACTTTACATTACCTTCCTTAGCAGTTATCACGAGCCCCCTGGAATGATCCGAAACACTTGGCCACTGGGGGCTGCAGGTGCGCAGGAAATCCGCACCCTCAAGCTGGAAGGAAAACCAAAGCAACAGATTAGAAAAGAAACAAATTCCAGGAGGGGTGGGGACCGAGGAGGAGGAGGAGGAGGAGGAGGAGGAGGTTTGGGCCCTGCTTTCCTTGGACCGGACTGCATGCATTTTCTCCTTTAGGGCAGGACTCGGGTCTTCTTGGGTCACTGGGGGTTCATTAGAAAGGGAGCTGGGGGTGGGGGTGGGCAAGCAGGTGGAGAGGTTAAGGCGTTTAATCAGACTTTACACTTCCCTGCCCTAGCAGCATCTGGGCTTACAATTTCTTGCTTAGGTCTGTAGCTGTAGGGGTCCACCCCCAGCTCCTGCATTTTCTCTTGCTGATCCAGCCGATGTAGCAAGTCTTGCAGACGCTCAATGTAGCTGATAGCACTCCGCAGAATCTCCACCTTGGGCAGCCTCTGGTTGGGATTGGCCACAGTCCGACGCTTCAGGGCCTCAAAGGCCTCGTTAATTTTCTTCAGCCTCCTTCTTTCGCGCAGCGTAGCCGCTTTTCGGCGATCTGTGGGGGCAGATTTTCTCTTGCAAGTCTTGCAAGCCCAGATCAGACACTGACCTGGGCAGTGGGGAGGTTGCAGGCCTGGGGGCGCCAGTACATGTTCCTCTCCACTGCTGTCGCTCCCGGCTTCCTGGGGTATTTGGTCCTGGCAAGGGGACAGGGTACCATCACTCCCTGGATACAAAGGAGAGCCCTCTGCCACTTCTAATGGCTGTAAAGTCACATTTTCTCCATCTAAATAGAAGAAATAGGAGCCAGTTTCAAAAAGGTCCATCATCATGTTCTCCTCGTTGGCCTCTGACTGACCTGAACTGGATGATGGACTCAAAAACCAAGAGGAGCCACCCAGATGGCATTTAATTAGTGCGGTGACATAAGTCGACCCGGCTTTATATATAGTAGCTCCTGAAACTCAATCCAACTTTTAGCTGTCATGGAGCATCAGTCTCCCAAAGTGATTACAGCTAGCGCTCACCAGAAACATCTAGTTTGAAAGCAGAATGGAGAAATGACACCTCTCAGAGTGATGTGACAGTCCATAAGACAAGCAGGTTAAAGCAAAATACACAGAGTCACATCGCCGAAAGCATTCAGTGCTTCTCATTTTGGACAGTTTAGATACTAACCTGCTAACCAGGCAACTTCAAAACAACTGGGGATTAACACTGCCCGATCCCTCCCTCCAGGGTTCATCTGAATTCTAAGTATAGACTCATGAGGAGAGAGTTCATAGGCAATACCCATTGCTCAAAAATAGCCTCATTAATATTTCCAGTGTGGTTCGGCTCTTTTCTCTGTTCTGCCTGTCAAAAAGATGCTATCCTTGTGATTAAAACCATTACCAGTCCTTCAAAGGTCACACATGACTTACAGGCCTCAGCCTCAATAGAAGCAGGTAAATAATCTCTTTCCTCTCTTTTACTAAATCTGTAAGATGAGGTGGGATTTGGGGAAGGGCTGTGCTCACATTCCATGCTACTGTATGAAATGACTCGGGATTCTTTCTTAGTGACCTTCCTTTGTCTACCTGTTATTTTAGAGAGCGGGAACTAAAATCTGAATTCTGCTTCCTTTCCTGGTTGGATCCCTAGCATATCAAGTTAGGAGTGAGCTCTAAGAAAGATAAAGTACACCCACTTAAAATAGTTGTTGTTAAAACACAGCAGTTGCTTGATCTTTCAAGAGTATCGTTGGCCTCATCCCAAGGGCTTTTGTTCTGCACCAATTTTTATTCACATTCTCATTATTCACTGACTCCACCTAAGTTGTTTGCTCAGATTCAGACCAAAGGAGCAGCCAAGGCACATGTAGTGAAACAAATGTCTTTGATTGCACTTCTAAAACATACACATGTGGTCCCAGTGTAAATGTGAAGAACGGAAGGTTCCCAGATTTCAAAAGAACTCACTTTTCAAACTACCCTGGTTAAGTTCTACTTCTGTGCCTATGATAAATGCTATTTAAAGTACTTCAGAATGACAGTGGGTTGTTTTCTCCAATTTAGGTAAGGGTTCAATAAAATATTACCATACATATGACCGACATAGCATGTAGCTGTGCAGTGAATGTTAGTTGTCACATATAGCATAATTGGGGGGGGGGGGCAGTTTTACAAGGTGAATAAACTACATCTTGTGTTTACTTCTCTCTCTGTTTGGCTATTCTCTTTTCCCCTAACCCTTTGTTCCTCTTTCTTTGATTTTCTATCCTTCCTGGGGATTCTAGAAGGAGTGCTTTCACTACCAACAAGTAGCTTTTGGAATAAGAGTCACACTTTATAGCCTGAAAGACTGGAAGGAAAGTTTGGTCTTATTCCACCTCAAACACTGATAGGTTATATTCCCCATGGCTTCCTTTTTCAAAAGCTAAACTAAATTAAAACCAGAAAAGCACTATAAAAATCACTACCATATAATTAAGAAATTAGTTAAAAATTTAATACAAAATGTTTTGCTTATTCTGGAAGGTATTATTTGAAACCTCCATTGAAACCTGAACTTTGGATGTCAAGCTGGGGCAGTTTTGGCTGGTTTTGTGTATCTGTTGTGTAGCTGTGTGATTTCCTCATTCTCTGAGATGGTAGAAACCGTTAGGAGAAGATGGAGGATGCAGTAGTTAGATTGTATTATTACACCCCATTTTCATCAGCTACGGTCAACACGATTAAATCTGTGGACCGAAGGCTTCTGAAGCCCAGGCTCCAATCTAGCTTTTCATTGGAAATGAGCCCTTATTTTTAGCTACGTGTTATGCTGCCCCTTTTATATAGAGCACAACCTGGAATGTTCACTTTTGAACAGGGAAATCACATAGCACTATTACTCAAATAATTAAAAGGCTGTCCTGATCACTCTTCCCATAATTCTAATAATTCTTGCTCTTCTTACTGAATTAAAAATCTAGGATTATCAATTGCAAGAAATGGCCCTGGCATTGGGGTGGGGAAAGAACTTAAATTTGCTCAAATTTAACATCTCAATTTCTCTTAGTCTGTCCTTAAGGTTGATTTAATGGCAGAAAGGATGTATTTTCAAAGTTTGTTATAAAAAGTGAAAATCTCCAAATTGTGAAATCACCTTTAGAGTGGAGCACCATGGAGTAGGGTAAAGGGAAAACTTGAGTAGTAGGTACCGAGTGCGAAGTAGAGCAGAAGGTCCTGTATCCAATGGCCTACCCCAGGGACTACGGAAAACAACAGCAAGGGAGTGTGTGTGTGTGAAAGAGAAGGGTCTGGAGAGAAGACTCAGTGTGTGAATTGCCTGCTGTGTGAAAGGAAGAAAAGGAAGAGTTAGTTCAAATCCCCAGAGCCAGAGTAAAATGCTGAACTAGGTGGTACGTAACCATAAGTAAACCTATCAGTAGAAAAGGTGGTGACAAGAGGTTCCCTAGGACTTGCTGGCCAGGAACTTGAGGCAGAA
Source organism: Phyllotis vaccarum (assembly GCA_033318265.1). Classification (NCBI taxonomy): domain Eukaryota; kingdom Metazoa; phylum Chordata; class Mammalia; order Rodentia; family Cricetidae; genus Phyllotis; species Phyllotis vaccarum. The sequence goes on along the minus strand of JARWLC010000014.1, from coordinate 19,530,709 downwards.
ATTAGTGGTCAGTGGTCTCTAGGTTCAGAAGGAAGGGCTTTTCCTTATAAAACAAATAAGCCATCCAAAGTAGGGAATGGCAAAATAAGAAATTAGAGATTGACTTTGCCCTACACACATATGCACACACACGCACACGTTAGAGGACACATGTTAAAAGCTTCCAACATGAAGAAATGTTGACTTAAGATATGCTTAATGTGATTTAAATGTTATATAATATATCAAAACATATCACATGTATAAACTCAAAGACGCAGCATTGTATATAAAATGCTTCTATTACTGAAATTAGTAGAAAAAGAAACAAGACAAAAAGAATTGTCACTAATGAAGAATTTCAAATCTTGGTCTGTAAAGGTGCTCATTAAGGTAAAGCCGGTCCTAGAAATATGCTAATTTTGAGATTAAGTTTTAAGTAGATGTTACACATCACAAACTTGATGAAGAATGTGGAAACTCCCACCTGCTTTTTTTATTTTACACTCTCTCTAGAAATGTAAGAAAAGAGTATTCTAAATTATAAACAGAGAAGATTTATGGAACTGGTGAATAGATGCTGAAGATCCCTTTTCTTCCTATGAAGTCAGCCTTGTCCTCCTGAATTATTTGTTACTAAATAGTAAATCCCTGTTCCTCCCAGGCTGTATAACTTCTATAGTACAATAAGATAGTGTCAGTATTCTCTTTAGTATGAAGAGATCTCTACTCTCACTTCCTGCTTTATTAACTTTTTATTTATTTATTTATTAACTTATTTGTTGTTGTCTTGGAAGTTGTAGGCAGGAATGGGGATGTAAGAAAAAGAACATTCTAGCATAAGCAGTAGCTGTTCATTTAGATTAGTTCAATGGGAAAATATGCACTGACTCCAAAATACTTCCCACTATACTCTTGGAAGTCAAATTGTTTACAAAATGTGAGAGGCTTAAAATTACAATTATATTATTTCTCTGCAGAACATGAGGGAAACACAAATGTTATCAACTAGTTAAAGATGGTGTAAACTCAAGCCATCCCATTTTAAATAGCTAAAATATTTCTTTTTTAAAAATTGGGCCACATAAGTAGCAATAGGAATCACACTGTCACTGGCAACTCACTCAAAGAGCCCTCGATTCATTCATCATAAAATCTTACACTAGGCAAATGGTAGGACATTTTCATTCATACCTCATGATTATTTTCAAATGTATTTCTTGGCCTCTTCTCCCAAAAGCTTGAATATGTCTAAGTCTCGTCCAAGGAAATAGAAGGAAGTGAAAGACTGTGGATAACTTAGCACAGAAGAAAAAGATTATGGATAAATTATTTAGCAGCTTTTCACAATGCCTCTTGGGACAGAGCATTATTACGGCTTCCAAGCCTTAGGTTGTTGTTTGCTTGCTTTTTAAGAGATCAAGTGGTGCATCTGATAAATATCTCATAATTTTGGTGTTAGCATTTGACATAAAGTAATCTCTCTCTCTCTCTCTATCTATCTATCTATCTATCTATCTATCTATCTATCTATCTATCTATCTCTCTGTCACACACACACATTGGGTACATAATATCCTGTGCCCACTCAGTAACTGTCAATTTTCCTCCTTAACTCATGAGGTTTTAATTGAAATAATCATGCTAACCATACCAAATAGATAGCAAAACAATAAAGAACATATTTGAGATAAATTTGGGGGCTTGTTTGTTTTAAAGTTTTCAAAATGCAAACATTCCAAATAGCAACTCTATTTTACAGTTTCACGTGTTTATGCCCTTGTTAAAATTTCAGCTTACTGGGAACAATAGTGACTCAACTCATAGAAACATCTCAGGAACTTTGAAGTCCTTTAGGATGTATAACAGTGAAGAGTCTCTGACCAGCAACTCTGAGGAAGAAAGTGACTTAGGAACAGAGGTTTTAAGATGTTAAGTTGATATTTCCAGGAAGAGAAGTTGAAGCTTTTGGAAAATTGTGTTTCTGGGGTGGTGGGGCAGATAGAAGGAAGTTCAAAGAAGAGATGAAGACAGAAACCTTGATGATATGGATGAGAGCTTGGTAAAGAAATTTTAGTGGGCTGTAACTAGAGTTCAGTGCTAGACCAGTATATAACTAGATTCAAAGAAACCATTAGCTGAACAGGTAGAGCTCAGGGCCAGTGATGGACAGAAACACAAGGACACTTGGGTAGAAGAGAGGGGGAAAATGAGAATGTAAGACCACACATGGATAGTTAGCTCACCGTAGAGGAGAAGGAGCAGCCTGCCAGTAAAGGGCAGAACCCTAAAGACGCCATGCCTCAAACTTGTGGACACCATGAAACATTATCTCTGGGCACCTGCAACTTACTTAAGCAGCCAGCAATGTGTGCTCAATGTGTGTAAAAATAGCTTTGCACTTAGACTGAGAGAACATTTGAGTCACTTCTGGGGACATGGGGGAAGGGACCAAAACCAAGTAGAGGAAAAGATATGAAAGGCCAGTGCACTGCACTCACAAAGGTACAAGCAGAAGTTGGGTAGAGGACATTCGAGGTGTGAAGTCTTTTGTGAAACCCAAGGGAAGAGGAACCTTGAAGCTGTTCCACAGATATTTTCAAGAAACACTTTACTCTTTTGAGGGTAGGAACACAGGCTCCTAAGAGCTAGGGTTCAGTTTATACACCAGCTTCCAGGAAGCTGTTCATCTCTTTTGGAGGCATCACTTTCAGGAAGAAAACGGTGACTTCTATCTGAGAAACACTCATTTTCTTTCATCTGTATTTCTGAATTTAAGGTTAAAAATTTGTGAACCATGAGAACGTTTTCAGGCTAAGTATTCCTTTTGTGTGAATGACAGATGGATATGGGTTCACTTAACACTGAGTGGATGCCTAAGACTCATGATGGAAAGCTCCATAAACCAAGACAGTATTGTAGCCACCAGAACAAGCTTGTTTCTGTGTGTGTGTCTGGAAAAACACCATCAATGTTTCCACATCTCTATTCATTTGGGAGAGTAATGTACATTGTGCACAATGCACACAGAAGGCTTTCCCTTTAAGAATTACTGTGGATCACACATGTGAAATTTGTTTCTAAACAGAAAAATTCTAGGTCTTCCTTTGACCTTGAGCATGCAAGTATTTCTCTAAGTTTCAATTAATTATATCTTAAAATAAAAATATCACTCCATAAGATTGTTTCAAAGATTAAAGAATTTTATAGAAACAGTTACACAGTGTCTGACATATCAAGTTCATCATTAGTAGTATTGTACTATTTAACTTTCAATAAGAAAGTCCAAAATATCATTCAAATCAATCATATGAACAAAATTTAGTTTACTATTATATGCAGATATTATACTACATAGTTTTTATTTAACAATACTGCCTTCTTAAAATATTGCATAAATGCTTTTGCACAATGCTATGTACAGTTAGTATTTAAAATGTTTAAGGTGCATAGAGTTTCTAGGTTGCTTACATCTTTTTAAAACTTAAGTGAATTATGATATTTACAGTATCCAAATTATAGAGGTGTCTGTTATTACTGTCTTGCTAAACTAAACAGATGTCTCTGGTATAGGATAGTTATCCAAGTATTTTGTTACTACCCCCAACTGGCTACTTATGACATATTGCCCAATCTGGTTGGTGCCTTAATGCCAGTGTCAGGACCTGCTGTGACAAATAGTCACCACTGTACAAACACATTGTTCCATAAAACGTCTCCACTAGTTTGGGAAATAGTTACTTAATTAATCATTTATTCATATTTATATCTCCCACAGTTTTCAGAAGGCAAAATATTCTAGGCAATATATATTAGATTTTAAGTAAGTGATTTAAAATACAGAAGGTTATAAAATGTTTGATTGCATCCAATCTGGAAATATGTGTAAACATCAAATGGTCAGCATGTCGCTGATCACACAGTGACAAATGTCTTCTCCAGTTTCATAGTCAGCACTAGATGTTGAGATGCTAGAAAAGTTTTGCAGTATAATCTCACAATATAGTAATATTATTTTTTACATTGATGAATTTCTTTTATTAAATATAAGCTAACATGAGAAGCAAGGTGCATGGGTCATAGTATAAGGTTTGAGAACTGCTGCTTTTAAATATAATAGAATGGAAAGCAATAAAGTGTGCACACATTTATATCTTGTAAAGCATTTGTTATAAGAGGTATGAATCACAGAACTGGTATAATGAAAAAAAAATCACAAAGCACAAAGCTTATTCCCAAGTCTATTCAAAATAAAGTATTTTAAAACAGTGTCAAGCAGGAAGGACAGAGATGGGAAGGGCAGTACATTGAAGAAGGAGGGAAATGTGATGTCCAAATCCCAAGTCACAGGCCATGTGTCCTATCGTCCCTCCCTCATAACTCAGGGCAATTTGTAGAAGTAATAAGTAAAGGGTTGTGGATGAGCAGTGGTTTCCAGTAGATAGAAAGTGTGGATACACAGAACCCAAGCATGCTCTGACCATCTGCCCCAAAGATACAGATCATCTAGACCTGGGAGTCTCAACCTTCCTAATGTTGCAAACTTTTAATATAGTTTCTCAAGTTGTTGTGATGTCCAGCCATAAAATTATTACATTGCTACTTCATAACTGTAATTTTTCTGTTGTTATGAGTCATAATGTAAATATCAGATATGCAGGATATCTGATATACCACTCCCGTGAAAGGGTTGACCCCCTAAGAGGTCAAGATCCAAAAGCTAAGAATCACTGACCTGGAGGAACATCTTTCTCAATTGAGTAATATATGCTTTCAGGACACCATGAGCTTTAAAAAAATATTTTAAATGTCAAAAATGAAACCTGGTGAATGGCTATAGAGAAAAATAGAAAATACAGGAAAATTTTAAAAAAGCACATGGAAGAGAGTTTTCCAGAATCTTGTCAAAGAACAACTTTATCTGTTAAGTTGTCCCCATAATTTGGGTAAACCCAAAGAATGTAAACAACACTGCAGTCTCATGGACATAATTGGTTTATGAACATGATTACATTGAGTTAAACAAATTACATCATGTGAGCCACTCATAAAAACCTTACTGATAAGTAAGTATAGTTTTTTACTAAACTATGGATGGGATATATTTAAAATTTGTAGCTCTCCTTAATTCTTCCTATTTTTCCCCATTTTTCAAGACAGGGTAGCTCTGGCTATCCTGAAACTTACTCTGCAAACTAGGCAGTTCTTACATTTGCAGAGATCTGCCTGCCTCTGCCTCCCCAGGGCTGGAATTAAAGGTGTGAGCTACCACCTCCCAGCCTTAGTCATCCTTTGATCAGATTTAATAATCAAGAAAAAAGAAAAAGCTGACTTACTTTACTATTTTTGTAGTAGTTGAAAGAATGAAGGTGACCTCACACATCACTCTGTAAAAAAAAAAGGCTAAACTTTAGAACACTTTAGTTCTTTAGAAATAGCCTGATTTGGCCTTTCTTTTTCACTCATGGTAGATGCATTGCTTTAAAGCCATATAGACTGAGGGCATAAATCAATAAAAGGTATTTGCATGCCCGTACACACTAATTTTTTTGCTATGCAAATTAGCATAGACCGAGAAGAGCTGAATAGCTAACCATGATGGATTTTTAGTAAGGTAGCATGATTTTCACACAAATAGGGATCTCTTAACGTGATTCCCTCATCTCTACTAGCTTTAAAATCCTCTTGGAATTGACAGCAATGGTCCATTTTGACAGTTAATACTAATTTTGTTTCAGTGGGATCATTTTCATCTCTCTGCTGTTGTGATAATTGAAGACTTTATAAACTGTGATAGCTCTCCTAGTTTTAGGCGGTCCCACCATGCCAGGCCTTAAGAGTCATCAGCACAGTTTATCTTCAGCTCCACACCACACTTTCCCAAAAGGAAACTTTGGATGAATCTCTTCAAAAGCAAGGAGAGAAAAATCAATTAGTTTTCTGGATGAAGGGTATTCGCTTTTGAGAGAGGTAGATCCATGTAAGAGCTTCGTTTTTAACCTGTAGCCATGCATGTCTGACCAGAGCACATCCAGCAGAGCTGATTATAATTTGTGTATAGATTTTATTTCTTCCACTGCAAGCCTTGTGTGCTGAGTCTGTGCAAGTGAGCTTGTTGCATGGTGATGGCTAAGAGTACAAACATAACCCAGGGAAAGGGGGCTCATGATTTTATTCCTTGTGAAATATGGTCAGTATTACTAGGTTTTATATGGAATCGGAAAATTCTCTCATTTTAAAGATAAATAGATATTTAATAAAGGCTGCAGATGTATTTGGTAAAGAAATAAAGTTGCACCACCAAGTAGTTGGCTTTTCCCATGACACAACAAGCATTTTTCTTGTTAATTTTTGTTTTCAGTTACTGAGACTCATTACACCACAAAGAAGGAATGCAAGAATAAAGGGTTGCTTTGCACATTATCAATTTGTCCTGCTGTTCCTGGAAAAGGTCATGTTTGAGCTTTGCCAAAAAGCAGCAATTATTTTATGGTTGGTACATTGAAGAATGATTTCAGTTGTGATGTTTGGCTGTTTTGACATTCTTTTACCCTTTTTAAAAAAGATCAATTAATATAGCATAGTCTTTTAGAATATCAGTTATAATTGAACAGCACTAAGAAAATATTCTGCCTCTAAGAAAACCTTCATCCTTTCCAGATATTATTTTAATCTTACACATATGATTTTAAAATAACAAGACTTCTCATGTTTCTATACTGTATTTTTGCCAATTTAGGATTTAATATTTTTAGTATTTTTCTAAAACCTGAATAACAGATTTTTTTCTTTAGTCTTATCCATGTCAATTTACCCAAAAGCTTGTTTGGTTTTTTTGTTTTTTTTGTTTTTTTTTTTGACTTTGAAGAAAATCCCAGGTTTTTCCGTGGAACAAGTATCTTTTGAAGACTAAAGTCATGATTAAAATCAGCATGAGGGTGTATGATAATACTGCAAGGGTATTTTTACAGTGTGACTTACCTAGAACATGTTATATTTTAAACGTACATTTTCACAGTCAGAGTCTTAACTAGAAGAAAAATAAAGTATGATCATAGAAAATTTTATAAGACTAGCATACAATTTTGTGAAGAAGCAGAAAATTAACTCTAGCTTCTGAAGTGTGCAGCAGGATTGTGTTGGGACTCAGAGTTTTCAGATGATCTACTAGAGAAAACACAAATAATACAGAGAGAAATGGTTTTAGGGTTCAGTATCTATCTATCTATCTATCTATCTATCTATCTATCTATCTATCTATCTATCTATCTATCTATCATCTGTATGTCTATCAGTCTACCTATCTAGCTTAACATAAAATGACTCTGGAGTACATATAAGAAAACACAAGGAGACAACAATGGCCTTGTCCTGTCTTCTCACAGGGCTCACACCATTATCAGCTCCTGGTTCTATGGTTATTCTTATTCCCAGTCAGTCACCAAACTCATGAATTTTCGTCATCACTGTTTCTCACCTCTATATAATTTTTTGCCTGGTTAGCCAAGAGTCCAGGATGTGTTGTTATTTTGCCCACTTTCCACAATACTCTCCCAAAGCTAATTCTGTTGTTACCATCTCACCTCCTGAGCCTTGTTGGCTCTCAAGGAAAACAGGAAAGTTTGCATGGAAACACTCCTTCTTACCTTTTAGTGGGCTTCAGTTTTTGCATTCACAAAGTCTTGGATTTCTAGCCACAACATATTTTAATTTACCTTAAGACAACTCTAAAATATTTTAATGGGTCTACTAACTCTATGAAATAATAAGAGCCTTGTGTTCCACAAAAACTGTTATACAATCCTAAAACAGGTTTCAATGACTAACGAAAGTATTTTAAATTGTTCCCAATCTGCAATTTTCTTTAGAAATTATCCATAAATTTAATATATCCTTGTGTTTTATATTTTGAATGTTGTCAGTAAATTGACTTTTCTCTCTGTAACAGATGGTTGCTAATGGTTGGAATATATTTATGTAACACCAGAAATACTTACACGGCTTTTCTGTTTATTCATTATTATTTTCTAGTCATATAATATTTTCATAGTAACTAGTGATGATTTTGCCTTCTGTTCTGCTTATCATTGTATTAGTTAGGTTAGTCTTGATACTAGATCTTCCAAGTCCTCCACATCTCTTGAGGACACTTTAATATTTAACAGTTTATTTATTCATTCACTCTCTCACGTTTATTTGATGGTCAGGTACTGTGAAGGATATGTATATATCTATATAAATATATGCAAATATATAAGTATTCAGAGGTTGAGGGGATGTTGAACTCTGCCTGGGTCTCTACTTTGTGTCTATTCCTGAGGAAAAGAGCTACCACTGAGTCTAGCTGGTGGGCAGAGTCCTGCTGCTTGCTAACCCACTTCCCTGCCTCTGGCTTTACTAGGATCAACATAGTGCCAGTTCCCAGACTCCTTTGAGCTTTGCTTCACCTGTCTGTTATGATACACTACCTCTTACCAAGTTCCTCTCAAGTGACCTGCTACCCTGGTTTACCACCTGTTGCTCATTACTGTAATCTCTGGACCTAGTGAAGGCCTCTATGCATGTGCACACTGGCAGCTCATTTCAGACCCGCCTCTACATCTCCTGCACCTGTCTAACATTCAGGGCTATCTTGTTTGGGAATAATTTGACACTGCCTCATCCTGTTTTTGAATCAAGTTAGTTTTGACCAGACCTTTTTGGAAAAGAGTATGTTAAACTCCAGTTATTTCTCTCTCCTTAAAGTATAAACATGTTGTGATTAAAAGAAAAGAAAAGAAAATATAGCCTTCAGGACACAGATATATTGATGGGTATATATTTTTTATTTTGCTCAGTTGGTACTGAAATTTATTTGTGCATGTGTGTTTCATACATACATGAGAATTTAGCTGTTGGGGCCTGAGAGATAGCTCAGTAGTTAAGACTATTGCTTTCTGTTGCTGAGGACACAGGATCAATTTCCAGCATTCACAGGGCAGCTCACAAAGGTCTGTACCTCCCAGGGATCTTATCACTTTTTGCCTCGACAGCTTCTGCAAACATGTGGTGCTCAGCCACACATGCAGGCAAAATATCCATACACATAAAATAAAAATCAGTTTAAATGTTTTAAAATAAATATAGCTGTCAGTTTTGATGCATCCACGTTTCTACCAACTGGAAAATCACTTTTTAAAAAAATGTCTACAATGCAAAAGAAACAGGAAAAAAACCTCAGATCATTACAGAACTATAAATTGCCAATCATATAGAATTTCTTATCAGCTTCAATTGTTAAAGGTTTCAGATGGTTTCAAGAACTTGATTTTTGGTCTGGATTCTGATAAGTATGAAAATTTATATACTACTAGATGCCAATTTTTTTTTCCAGTTTTCTACTCTCGTTTATTATTGATTCAAAAATATTGTTTTCAACCTGACCGGAGAGACACTTATTTTAACATATACAAATATTGCTATAAAATACATGATGGTCCCAGTAAGTTATTTCACTTCTTCTTAAGTGAATTTTCAGTTGAACATATTTGTTTGTCCTCCTCTTTCATGAGTAATTATGCTAAACAAAATATGGATAAAATTTCAAGAAGCATTCAGCTTGTGCTTACAAGAAGGGGAGTAGTAAATGAATAATTCCATCAGAGAAAATCCTGAGAAAATGCCTTCAAAAAGACGCTGAGAAAAGTGGGAAAAATGTGGCAGTGAGTGCCTGTGCCAGGAACATGAAGGGTGTAGTTTAGTAAGCTACGGAAGGCCAGGACGTGTTGCTCCAATCTAACTGTAACTTTGTGACCAACCTCGGCATATCTCCCTGCGTCGTCCAGCCTGACTCAAGCCTAGATCTGTGGTTCCCATGCTGTGGGTTGTGACCTCCAACCCATTCACAGGAGTTGCCCCGGAAAACACAGATAGGTACATTGCAATGCATAACAGCAGCCAAATTACTGCTTATGAAGTAGCAGTGAAAATAATGTATGGCTGGGGGTTACCAAATGAGGAACTGTATTAAAGGGTTGCAGCATTAGAAAGGTTGAGGACCCCTGGTCTAGATGAACAGGGATCATATAACAGGAAAGGTTATCTTTTGTAATTCAATGGCCAATGAAGGGTTACTAAATAGATCAGTGAAATTATCAGAGCTAGGAATGAGGGGTAAAAATAACCAACTACAGATTTTACAAAATAAACAAAGAATTCGGTGAGGACCAAACATATTTTAGAAGAGTTAGCAAACAATAGAACAAACTCGATATCTGAATACAAAGCCTTACAACCTACCCTGTGATGCAATCTAATTACATAGATTAGCACAGACAATACCCAGAAGCATCTGTTTTGAGAACGGGTTGTACTAAATCCAAGCTGGTAAGAACAGAGATGTGATCATCTACCCGATGGTCTCAGTGTAATACAGCAGGATATGGTGGGAAACATGGCCTCCTGTGACCCACAGCTAGGCTTCGGGACTCTGGGAATGCCAGTAATGGTACTCTATCCTAAAAGCTGGTACGGGACAAGTGAATTCCTACAAATATCTTAAAAACACCCCAGGCCTTGTCATTGGTTCAATAAGGTTATTTAACAGCAAACAAAATCAAAATAGTCTATTTTATACATAGATTCTTACCACCATTTAAGTATATTCTTTAAAAATACACAATTACTGATTTAATAGACCAGGACATCAGTAATAATCTTCCCACTATCCACCCATTAACTTTATGAGCAAACTACACTCTAATGAGACTGTGTTTGTGAGAGTCCAGTGAGTAAATACACCATTTCAGTCATGGGAACTCAGATGTTTATAAATATACTGTGGCAGTCCAAGGATGGAAAGTATTTGGACTATGTTAAGTACTATATTTAATATCTAAAATACCAATTGTTTAGTAGAAACTTTTATGGGGTTGAATAAGTAAGCAACAAATGGAAGTTAATAATTGTCTCCACATTTAACTTGTACAAGTAGGATAGCATGAAAAAAAATTATAGGTTTGTAAAAATGATCCGTAAATATTTCATACAATTTATTCCAATAAGTCAATAAAGTAGAACATCTAATTATGACAAAATCTTATTACTTCAAAATTTCTAAAATTATCTTTATTAATTAAAAAAAATAAAATTGTACGTAATTGTTGCACATACAATATTTTGGGATACATTTGTAATGGCTAAATAGAATTAATTATGAGCACCTCACATGGCTACTTTTGTGGTGATAATAGCAAACATCCACTATCTGTAGTTTTCAAGAATCTGATACATTATTTATAACTAGAGCCAAAATGCTATGTTGTATGAGGTTTCTTGCCTGGACTTTCTGTTCTAGTCTCGTGGTCTGAACTTTCAGACCCGCAGTCCTGCAGTCCCGCAGACCCCACAGACCCTGCAGACGCATAGTCACGCAGAGACACACAGATGCTTTCATTAATAGTAGGCTGATTGACCTGGGGCCCAGGCATATAACTTGCTAACTCTTTATCCTTAAACTAATCATGATTCTTAACTTATTTGGCCATGCGGCTTGGTACCTTTTCTCAGAGCAGCATAGTTGTCCTCTGCATCTTCTGCCTTCTCTGTGACATTTCTGCTCTGTTCTTCCTGTTCCCAGAGTTTTCTTAGTTTGGTACCCCGCCCACACTTCCTATCTGCCTTTGGCTAATCAGCACTTTTTATTAAACTCATAGGCAGGACAATTATTCACAATGTAACATCATAAATCCACTACATATCCCCTTTTCTCTTTTTAAAACAAGAGTCCCAAATCTAATTTCCTTTGTATGGTTTTTTTCATTATCTATAACTACTTGTAACCAACACTGTAAACAAAGACAAACATCCTCTGGCTACTGTCTCAGTCAGTGTTCCATTGCTGTGAAGAGATACCGTGACCCTAGCAACTCTTATAAAGGAAGCATTTAATTGGAGCTGGCTTACAGGTCAGAGGCTTAGTTCGTTAGCATCATGTGGGTCATGGCAGCAAGCAGGTGGACATGGTGCTGGAGAGGTAGCTAGAAGTCCTACATCTGAATCCACAAGCATCAAGAAGTGGCAAATCTCCTAGGCCTAGCTTGAGCTTCTGAGACCTCATATGCCTCCAGCCCTGTGACCCACCCACTTCTTTCAACAAAGCCACATCAACTCCAGCAAGGCCATGCCTCCTAATAGGTTACTTTCTATGGGAGGAGGCATTTTCTTTCAAACCATAGCAGCCATACTTGTGAGGGATTTTCTTAAATAGGTTCATTGAAATGGGAAGATTAACCCTCCATCCTTAGGCCCTGGACTGTATACAAAAGAGGTAAGCACCAACATCTACCAATCTTTGCTTTTTGTGGATACAATGTGACCAGCTGACTTCTCAAGGTTTGGCTGCCATGACTTAGCCTGCTGAGATGGACTGTACCCTGAAACTGTGAACCAGAGTAAGCTCTTTCTCCCTAAAGTTCTGTGTCATGGTATTTTATCACAGCAAGAGGAAAAGTAACTAAAACAACATCTGAACTTCAATGTGTTTTGATATTTCAAACCCTATAGACTCTATAGATTTGTGGGGGTCTCTAGTTTAGTAAGGGGCTCTGAAGATTTCTACTCAATCTTCAGGAAATTTTTACTCTTTCACTTAAGAAACCATCTTGGAATCTTGAATTTAGAAAATAGCTCTAATATACCACAAATTAATTTAGAAAGAATCAATGTACTTCTAATCTACTCTTGTCCTCTAGAATATGGTATAAATTTTATTCAGCATGGATGTTAGGTTTGGACCTTGAGTGATACATTTTCTCAAAAAATATGACTCATGACCACATTATCCTTGTGTTGTTTTATTGTGATTAGCAGAAAGTCTCTAATTAGCTAACTGGAAACTGGGACACAGCATAATTATAGTTTTCCTTTATAAAGAACATTTTCACAGCATTCACATTTTCACATGTAAACATCCTGTCTACATGACTTAAGGATATACTTGCACAGGAAAATAGGATTTTATTTTTCAGCTGTGAGAGAAACTTTGTTTGAAATTGAGTACTCACCCTTATATGCGAATTAAGGCACTATAATTAAATGTTCTATTATCTTTATTGCATAGGACCTGAAAACATTTAAATAATTTTGTAAAGATTAAGTAGAATAATATAAAGATTGTAAAAAGTCCTATAAACCACTCAGATTACTTCAACCTATATACAACTTCACTAAATAAAAACTAAATTAAAATATGATGTGTTTTTACAAACAATCTTATTAATAGAGGATAATATATTCTAGACTTTGTACTACATTAATTTTATTTTCAAAGGTCAATATTTCAGGCAGTCTTCAGCATGTAAAATTGAGTCATTTAAAGTGAAAATTTTTCCAAATTGTTTCTAATTACAATTTTATGTGGTGTATTTGTCCATATATTTATTTAAACCCAAACATCTTGTTAGCTTGTTTTTGATCCCTCATTTATAAAAGTATCCATGGTCTTATTTAGCAGAAATCAATATCTCAGTAACATCTTTTCTTCAGTCTGTCCATATGAAACATAAAAATATAAAATTACTGTCATAAAATTTAATGTAAACCTTAAATGGGATGTTTTGCCTTATTGATTAAATTTTCAGTTTTTATTAGTGGAAAATTGTTCTAGGTATAGGTCACAAACTTTTCACATATTCAATGTTTTGTAGTTTAAACTTTTTTGGCTTATTAATTAAAATAAATCTTGAAAGTCTGATATTGTTCATTCTACTGTGGTTTGTTTTTATATTACAACCCAGGCAGCCTGGATAGAAGACTATTGTAACTCCATAAATTTATATTACTTTTCAAAACATTTTCATGTGTGTTATCGCTGGTGTTTCTTAGAATAGCTTCAGTAGTAACCATACTAGACTAGATTCCACCTGGAAGCTCCCTCCATATTTATAAAATCATTTATCCTAAAATGTTATTTATTCTAAAAAAGAAAAGTTTTATTTTGCTAAGACTATATAGATAAATAATAATCTCCCGTTTTCAAATATTAGTATCACCCAGTCTAGTAATTCAAGTCACTTTGTGTTCCAATTCTCTTAAAAATATTTACTATACATTTTCTGATAGATCTTATAAATAGACTTGCTTATCCTGATGACTGCCTGGGTTTATAGAACACTCGGTGGAACATAAGTTCTTACGTTAAGACTGGTTAAGACTGGAGTGTTTGGTATAGTAGGTGGAGCATGATTCACTCTTGTAGAGGTCAAAGTTTAATTAGTGTTTTTGCAAAAGACATATGTATATTTCCTACAAAGCAACAGGAGAAATGTATGCATTTAACTGCTCAGAAAAGAAGTGGAACTATCCCCAGCTGCTCTGGTCTCTGGCGAACTAGTCAGAGGGTTCCAGTTTCATTTGGTTTCTATGAAACACATGTTGCTCATTTGCTGTACACGAGCTTCAATGAACTTTGACAAATTGGGTCTAAAAAGCTACAGGTGTTCTTCATTTTAATTCACACTTAGCCACACACAGAACTTAAATATACGTGAGTTCTTTCACAATCTAATTAGAAGACCACTCCTCTATCATTAATGTGTGGGTTTCTACCCCTCTCTCAGTTAAGGTTACTTGATATGCCACTATCTGGGCATATATAACTACTTACATGGTGTTTTCTAGTGAGGAATTCAAGTTCTCTTGAAAATGTATCTTTATTAGTTTCTGAACTGTTCTGGCCTCAATGTCCTCTATAGATTCATTATTATTTATCATATAGTTTGATACCAGACAGTGACATACATGGAGTATACGCACAAGGGATTCCAAAGGCCATCATATTTTCATTGAAGCAGGTTTTTATTTTAAAGTAATCTCTAGGTGACTTAATTAAAAAAAAAATCTAAAGCTCAGTCAGGGCTGTTTTAGAAGAGAGCTGATATTATATTATTCATTTGCACTATGGGCATTTACATGCAAATATACTGAGCAACCCTGAAAAACTATTGTTTCCTGCACATAATTTGCAGACAATGATCCAGCCTTTGAATCAAACTAATTTTTATTATCATTTACTATATTAAAAAGTAAATCCAATCAGTACTTTCCAGAGACTGTTTTCTGTCTACCATAAACAGAAAAACTCTGCTGGCCACTATCCGTTTTCAATAAGAGTGTTTAGCAGAAACTTGAACCTCTTAAACTTCTCATCAATTGTTACTGCTGATTTTTGTCCGCTCAATAGCATAAACATGTTGATTGGAATTGTAGATGGTATTTCCTTCCCATAAAAATGGCACGCAAATTTCACACCTTTTCTGAAACTGCTTTTAAGAATAAACGTTTTAATTCCTTGGCTAGTGTGTGCCATATGAATACTAACTTTTAAGGATGCCTTTGAAAATAATCTTGTATGAATTATATATGTAGCATGTGCATTGTAATTATGTAAAACGAATAAAGAAAAGACTTATGTTAATATGTATTATCTATGATTTAATTAATATAGTTGTTGATATCTATATATATGTGTGTGTATATATATACACATATATAACATTTAATATTTCAAATCATACTTCAAGGTAACTCAATTCCTTAATATTCACTTTTATTAGCCATCACATTTTTTATACGTATATTTCAGCAGAAATAAGCACAATATGTAGTTCCTATCATAGAATAATATAGAGAAATAAATACTAGTTATTTATTAAGACTGACTCTGTGAAAAACAATTTTATATAGTTCAATTAAGTACATTATTACTCAGAGAAAGGAGTTAAAATAATTTACTTTTAAAAATCACTTATTTGCATCAACCTTGTTAATGTCATTAAATTCTATTACTTACTCTCCTGTATATTCAGCCCCTGGGAATGAAGTAAAGCCAGTTCAGTGTTACCTATATGGACATTTCTGTTGGTACCACAGAGGCATGTCACTCATGGGCTTACAAACTTGCAACTCACTGTATGGCTTTATTGCCATCTTTTATATATTTCTATCATAAACTCTTTGAAATTGTTGGTGTTGAGTATAAACCTAGTGGACACATACTCTGATTCACTTGTCTATGTATTTCAAAACAAAAGAGGGGTACAACCTATGCCTGGTGGTATGCAAATGTAGACAAGCTATAAAGATACTCTACAACTTCATATGCACTTCAACTTGCACTTTGAAATTTTCCCTTCATTTTTGCAAACTGAAGATCACAGCACAATTCAAATAGCTACAGGTTTCTCAGAGTGCTGCTGTGTGCTGAATAAAGGCTGAAAGACCATTGCAGTTTCATGGGGTTACTCTTCAGCTGTTCAGGATCATGAGATGATGTCTCAACACTCATAAAACAGACGATTCAAAATACAGGGGAATGCATAGGAGTACAGATCATTTTGACAGTCTTGGAAGTCATCCACAAGGAACGTCAGCACCCTGAAGGCCAAAGTAACACTACCAAATTAACTTTACAGCTTTTGTTCAAAATTAAATCCAAAATTTAGGAAAATGCACACTTAAACACGTACATGAATATATGATAATAATTCTATATTTGGCTTATTCCAAAAAATATTGTAGATCTCAAAAACTTGCATGATGTGTTTTTCTAAACATTTTAAATACATAATATTTAATTCTATACAAAACAAATAACTATCTTAGATGAGCATTTCCTACAATTATCCAAACACAGTTCAATCCAGTTACTGAGTCAGTGCATGGGAAGCATACAGATTTCCGTTGCCCAGTTCAATTCAGAAGCAAGAGGGGAATTTTGGCTCCTGGGGTCTGAAAATTCTCTCTTCCAGCTGCAAACTTTGGTCCAAATTTTACATGGTAGTTTCTTCCCACTCAAGCTCAACATCACCTATAGAAGATGGTAAGATGCCAAAGACTATTGTTAACAGCTCAAAAGTCAGTTCTATTTTTATTTTTGAGATTGTAATATATTTACATTGCTTACAGCTTCCCTACCCTCCCTCTGATTCCTCCCATATACCCTCTCCTTTCTCTTTTTTAAAAATCCATGGCCTCTTTACTGACCCCATTAATTGTTGCTGAATTTTTAGTGGGAAAGTGTGACCAAGACTGGAAGGCAATTATCTCAACCTAGATATTAGAGAAATGGAATACATGATATAGGCACTATAGCACTTCTCAGGCATTTTGAAATTACAGTTATCATGAAGTTAATAGTCCTTCAGCAGAGGGAACACTGGTGAACTGAGTGTGCACTGTGTCTGCTTACCTTCCATGGCATCCAAAGAGTCCATCTTCTGAAGTGTGGAATAGTTGACAAAACAGATGGGCTGATGATTTCCTTTATTTGATAAAAGGTCCAGAATGCACTGGTGTAAGAAGATATACTGTGCCTAGACAGCAAGAATAGAAAGTTTAAACAAATGGCTAGGTGGGGATTTTTCTTCTAGGATCATATAAGATCACACATGTACAGGGTGGTAAGGCCAAAGACTGGAGATTTTTCTTATAAAGAGGATTATACTGTTACGGTGAAAAATGAACTGAATCTGACCAATGCAAATTATTTAAGTTAGAAACAAACTATGCTGTAGTTTATAAATGATTTCTTCCCATTTTTATAATATTTGCTAAACTCTTGTGGCTTCTTACTGGCTTAAGAGGTTGTTTTAGAAAATATTTGCCATGAAGTGACAAGTATTAATATATTATTTCTTGCTGTATGAAGAGTAGCAAATACTATTGGATCTATAGGTGAGCTTCCTTTTCTGTGTAAGACAAAACTCAGTATTTTCTACTTATTGAAAGATAACCTTCTTTTAAAAATACAGATGCTACATTTATTTGTGAAAATTATGAGTAACCATTTTAATACCATAAGTAGCACTTCTTACATTTATTTACAAATTTTGGTAATTACTGGGACATTTGGCTAGCCTGTTGTCAAAGACCTGTTCTCAATTTGTGAATAAAGTTAGTTTGCTATTAGAGTATCTTAACATGTAAGTGCTGGACAAAGACTTCTAATGTTCCATGTGCATGTCAAGATTGAATTAAGTACCATCTACATTGCTAATACTAATGTTAACCTGTTTGCCTTGCTGGAAAGATTTTTAGGCTATGAAAATATATATTTTAAACCATTTTTTCATGCCAATGGAACACACCTGGCTTTCAAGGAACATCACTGAATATTTTCTTTAAATGTGTGTGTGTGTGTGTAACTAATTTTGAGAAAAATCCTTCATAATGGTGATTTCAGTGGCTATATTCATAATAATTGTATAATGCTTCTAAATCTTCTTGGAATTTTTCAATTGTAATTCTCTTCTGGACTTATTTCTTTTGGGGGCTCCAAAACTTTTCCAGTAATGGATGCTTTATCATTAAAACACCTCTTTGATATTCAATGTTAAATTCCAATTGTCAATAACAGTGCCTGGCACATAGCAAATGCACAATAAATATTTGTATACTTCATTTCCTTTAATTTGTATAAATACCCAATCTTTACCATCTAAGGGAGGATGTAATTTAGAGAGCATGAAAAATCATTCGAGATCAAGTTTTGTATTGAAGTTTTGTACTCACAAGTGATCAAATTACAGCATTTGAGGTTGTTAATACATTAAGTATAGTCAGGAAATAATAGTTCTACTGAAATTACCAGTATGTTCTTGGTCACAATAACTATGTTTCCTCAAATTCCCAGCATGCAGTAAGTAACACTATTTGTAAAATCAACTCAATTATTTCAAAAAATAATTTTGGTATCTTTTGGTACCAAAAGAAATTTGGTATCTTTCAAAGCACATTTGAACTTGAAGTCACATTTGAAATTTGAGACATTGGACTGTTGGAATCTCACCCTCTCTGTTGGAAAGAATGATGGGTGTAAACTTTGCCAAGAGAGCAAGCCAAGCTGTGTGAGATAATCCTGTGGGCTCCAAGATCCTTCTGGCATCATAAGTTATTGCCAAGCAGACTTGGAATGTCATGAAAATGGCAGTTTCTACCTTAGACAGCCATACTACCTTAAGAATTATTTATTTTTCTGATGCTTAATTCCCTGGTCCCAGAAATCATAAAACTAGTGTCGTGAGATTTAAAAGATGTAATATACATAAAATATGTTTCAAAAAGTATGATTAGTTATTTTTCTTCCACCTCACAAGTTAATGCCAGCTAACTTCCAAAAGAACTCAGGGAAGGACAGAGCCTAATCCAGAACAACCCTTAATCAAAGCAACAATAGTATTTCAGGATGTAATAACACTGTCAAAATGGCTACTCGATCTCTCTCTTTCTCTCTCTCTCTCCCCTAGTTATGATCTGGGCCCTTTGTTGTCTCTTAGCAGCAGGATGCTGCTGTCCTTGCTGCTTTCCCAATCTCATGTTGCTACTGTTGTATATACCGAGGAGGCAGGAGCATCCCTCAGAGAAACTGATATCATCACTCCTCCATGAAACAGAAGAAAATAAGCCATGACTCTTTTGAAAGACAACGCCAGTTTATAAGAACTGGAACCAGGATATAGTCATTTCTCCTGTTTTGTATTACAGAGAAAAGCTAGATAGGGTATAATATCACGAAACTAAGATAAGACAGATGAAAGAGCTTCAGAGCATGTGATTTTTTGTAAGGAGGGGATGCAGAGAAATCTTGCAGGACATGTACAGCATCCAGAACATGATACTTGGTGCTTTAAATATTTGTGTTTATTAAATGCTGCTAAGATGTTTGTGTAAATGATAAAACTCACTAAAGAAAAGGAGCTCAAAGTCTAAGAGCTCAAAATCAACAGAGCTTGATTCTGAACTACGTTCTAACTTTGAAAGCGTGAGTGCGCCCTTCCCCACCCAACCTGAAAGATTTTGCTTCAGCGGGCTAATAGATATGCTACAAGAAAGTTTTAACATATATCAAGTACTAAGCTGGTCATATTTATTGATGGGCACTCTTGAACACAGTCTTTATGAAGCTCACATATACAAAGTTGCAAAGCCTGGAAAGTGAATCTTTATGATTTAAAGATGGAACTGGGCTCTAGGAGACAATGACCTCCATTCTGTCTTGGACAAGAGGGCCAACTACTAACTCTGTGAATGCCACTGGAAGTCGCATTTATCCTTAAGAATTTGAGAAGAAAATGTTAGCTTTCCTTTCAGTGTTATTTCTTTTTTTAAATAATATTATTAAGCAGGAAATAGAATTTGTATAATGGCTAAGAGTTGAACTGATATTAAAGTCCTTATAAGATCCCAGGATAAGGAGCAGCTATCTGATTGGCAGGGGCTAATACGAATGGAGATGTGGCCTTTAGCATGCCAGCATGGATGGGGGAAATCCCTCAGAGGGCACCACCTCTAGTTCACGAGCTCTAGACAGTCAATGGCTGCAGAGGGAGCAAGAGCCAGTTTTCTTTAGGGTTCCCAAAGTTTAAGTGGTCAGCCCCAGCATCACTAACTGGACTAAGTTGTGTGGTGTGTGTGTGTGTGTGTGTGTGTGTGTGTGTGTGTGTGTGTGTGTGTGTGTATGAATAATAATTATAAAAAGAGGACAAAAATTTAAGAGGAGAATATGGTGGTAGGAATTTTGTATATTTCATGTATTAAAACATAATAATGGTGACTTTAGATTAAACTAGTCAAAATGTCTTTATCAAAACTAATTAAATAAGAAATTAAACACTAAATCAAATGCAAGGTGCTTTTGAGTTTGGGAATCTGTAGACTAATTAGGTTGTAGGTCCATGAAGGTAGCCCTTGTCACATGTCACATTCCATTTCGGAAGCAGCTTGAGGAAAGAATGATGCTTCATCCACTTGTCCCCTGTCAGCACATGAGGAAATGGACATGGACATAGTCTAGTTTCAGCTAGTTAATCATTCCAGAGTCAAAGTGGCTGTGAAAGACTCCTACAAAGACACTAGAGATTAAAATTCTACATGCAAGCTTCAGTGAATGAGATGAAATTGGTATGCTTAGCAATCATCATGCTTCTAAAGAAATAACACATCAAATCACTAGGTAAATAACAACCGTATTATTAAAAATGCTATAATAAGACATGACAAAAGCTAATCACTCCTTTTAAAAAAATCTTTTATTTAGCTTGATATATATATGTGGTAATTGTCTGCCTGAATATCTGCACAGCAGGGCCATGCAGTGCCTATAGAAGCCAGAAGACAGTGTTGACTCTTCTGGGACTGGAGTTGTAGAAGATTGTGGGTACTTGGAACTGAGTCAACGTCTTCTGGAAGAGCAGTCAGTGCTCTTAAGGGCTCAGCCATGTCATCTTAAAAATTAGAAATAACTTAAAAGAGAGTTTTGTCCTCCATGCAGTTTTTTTTTTAAAGCATGTAACAATATGAAGCCCAAATAATTATCACAAGCTCTAAAGATGTGTTCCTCACTTAATTTTTTTATGTTTTCCATTTTCTCACTTTGATTACATTTCATAATTTACATACTCATACAATTTGTTAGGGAAAAATAAATAATTTGAGTTGGAGATAAATACGTAAATACTTTTTCAATAAGCTAGCACATCTGAAGCCTATGGCATCATATTCCTAAAAAAAGTAATGTACCATGGGATGGCATCACAGATTTGGAGTCCAGAAATATTGAGAGGCTCCATAAGTGTGAAAATTGTCACAAAGAGACACTATTTGCTATTGTCAGTGCACAGTAGTTTAAATGTTCTAAGAAATTCCACATTCAAAAGTTGGTTTCTTTCTCACAGGTAGCATAAACTCTGCTTTCTCAGATTTTAAAACTTGTGTTTTAGTGCATACTTTGGAAAATACTAATGCAACAGATTTTTTCATCTTAGACAGTCTTTGTACTTACGTAGTGTACAAAGTCTGGTGAAAAGACATATGTGGGAGATTGTGTTGTTTCATTGTAAATAATTGTCCCACCCACTGGTTTATAAAAAGCACTGATTGGCCAAAAGCAGGCAGGAAGTGTGGGCAGGGCTACCAGACTAAGAAAAACTCTGGGAACTGGAAGCACAGAGCATAAGGCCAGAGAGAAGCCAGAGGAAACAGAGGGCAACTATGCTGCTCTAAGAAAATGTACTGAGCCCCATGGCTGAACAGGATAAGAGACATGGGTTAGTTTAAGGATAAAGAGCTAGCAAGTGATATGCCTGAGCCTTATGCCAATCAGCTTCAAATTAATGAAAGTATCTGTGTGTCTCTGTGGGTCTGTGGGTCTGTGGGCCTAAACCTTGAGGGTAGGCATGAAAGTCAGGGCCAGAAACCTCTTACTACAGACATAGAACAACTTATATATTTTAGTTTAAAAATGAGAGTTTGAACTTTGGCTCTGACCCCTTGGAATTTTCTCCCTTCTGGAAACTTCTGCTTCTTCTTTGGTAAAGTAGAGACAGTAAGACCTAGATTGTTGCTTGGTTCTCTGGCTGCTGATCTACCAATAAGGATTATATTGGGACTATAAGATATCACATGCAAAGAACCTGATGTTTTACCAGAAACCCAATTGACAACAAAAGACTGTTGGTCTCATTTCCATTATACTAAGAAAGAATATATATGTATTCTTATATATACATATATATATTCCAAAGTAATGAACAAAATTTACTAGTTATTGAGCTAATAACATGCTGCAATAATCTCTAATAATATGCAAGACATAAATTCAGAAAACTTAAATACACAGAAACTCATTAAAGTCAATATTTTAGTTTTTTCAACTACAGTTTTTAGCACATTTTAAAGAGATTGCTTTGAATTTATTTTCTATACTTTTCAAAGTTGCTAACTTTAAATACTAATCTGTGTTGTAAATTGTTTTCTGCACACCCACCAATAATAACCAATTAGGATAAGCATTCAGTGACAATACTCGGTCATTTTTAGTTCTCCCATGGATTCACTTCGCCCTACTCAGAGTTTATAATATAGGACGACAGGTTCTCACAGTACAGGCTGCTGCACAAAGAAGCTCCTGTGTAGAAATGCTAGTGCTGACAACCAGAAACTGAATGTGAGCTCAGAAATCTTACCAGGTTCTGCACCATGCACATCCTCTCACTCCTTAGTTCAGCCACTAGTCCATATATGTCCACAAAGTCATGGTCATTTATGTGTTGTGTCAAGTGGTCCAGAGCAATGAAAACTCCAGTTCTTCCAACCCCAGCACTACACAGAGGATGAAATTATAGAGATCATTTTCAGAATGGTTAAGTCATGTTGGGGGTGATGATGAGAGTGAAGTATAGTACAAATGCATCCTGAGACGTTTCTCTTTCTTAGCTAGAGGTAGATTATTTTTATTTGGAGATTCTTTGGATATTGATTTTTATCAAAGTTGTTTAGACACAGAAAGATGCTTTGCCCTATTATATTTTTTATCAGAAATACGCAAAAATGGCAAGTGATGGGATGTGATTTTTAAATAAGTTAGGGACCTCTGAGAAGTATCATCCAGCCAGTAGATTGAAAAATTAAATTTTGCCATTTTGGGGGAGGGGATGGGTATATGGGGAGCGGGGGAGGCTGAAGGCTGGGGAGGGTTTGGGAGGATGGAAGGGAGGGGGACCAGGGGTATACGAGGATAAAAAAGACATTTGATTATAAAAAAAAATGAAAAAAACGTAAAACCTGTACGGATCAAGACTTAACTTTGATTTTTGACACATTACCTCTGTGCCCACCTTATCTCTGCCATCTAGATTGTTTGAAAGCTACATTCTGGTATCATAACCAATAACACGCCTGGAAATTATAGGCTGAAATGAATCTAAATCCACCTTCTATAAGAAAATAAAAGACCATCGTGATGATAGCAAGGCCTCTTGATCTTGAAGAGCATCCCAAGCATGTAATGGGCTCTTCGTCCATCTTTCTTACCTGCAGTGTACAACCATAGGGGTGCTGTCGTGTGCTCTGCTTGTTCGTACCAACTTCACAAAGTGAATCAGAGGGGTGGTGTTTTCAGGAACCCCATGCTCAGGCCAGCCTGTGAAGTTACACTGTCGGACAGTCATGCAATCCCCATGCTAGTCAAGGTGGCAGATTAAAAGTGGTAACATGAGTTAGAATGACATGCTGGACAAAGACGACTGATGTCTTAGCTTTCACAGGTGACTTATCAAGATGACACTTCTCTAAGCAGAACAAATTTGGATTACATAATGACTAATGATATCTTTTGCTATCACAAGTAATGGGATTGAGACCACTGATGAGCAGAGTGGCAGAGCTTTTGCTCAGCGTACAGAACACTCTGGGTCCAATACTCAGCACAAAACAAAAAAGGGAAATTGTGTATTATCATGAATGGCATCAGTAAAATATAGAACTGATGATAAATTATGAAATATATTGTAATATAACATGACATTCTGCAGAACTTAGATTTGAAAACCACTCAACATAAAACAAGGTACTTGAATTCTTTATAGACATAAAACAAAGGTGTTGAGAGTGTAGCATGTCAGAAAGGGAATAGCCCTTAAATTAAGGGTCAATTATAGAATAATATAGTGGTAGCCAACCCTGTCTCTTAACTGGTAGTTCTGCATTAAAAAGAAAATTCAGGGGTTGGAGAGATGGCTGCCATGAGAACCAGCTTCCAGATGCCTAGTGCCCACATGAATACCCAATCGTGTTGACACGTCTGTAAATGCCAATGCTGTTAGGAGGAGGCAGATCTACGGCAAGTGGACTACTGAAGCTCACTTGCCACCACCTTATACAATATCCTGTGCCTGAAACCATGGGCTTCAGGTTCACTGCCATCTCTGTCTGGGAATGCAGGGACAGCAAGTAATCAACCACTGAGCATTGGCCTCCACATGCATGTGTATACTTACATGCATGTACTCACATGGACAGGTGAATCTATGCACACACCACACATAAACCTATATAAACCTGATCATAAATAGAAGAACCACACATGATATACACATACATATCAAGTCTTTAGGACTCAGGGATGAATGACGTTGAAAACTGCCATCTTAAATAATATAGTTTCTTCACATAAAATAAACACAATGCTTGTTGTGTGATGTTTTGATACCACTCTGACAATAAAGTTTGCTTTGAATCAGAAGAAAGAGCTAGCTACTAGCCCACCAAAATTAGCCATAGAGGTTTTGGAGAACTGACAGTAGACAGAAAGATTTGGGATGAAGGAATGAAAGAGACAGAAGATCATTGGTTGCTTCTCTGATCATTCAGGTTTTATCCTGATATCTAACTTGTAAAATTTATTGGTAAAAAATAATTTAATATACAAATGAATTGCTTTAGTAAATTCTTTTCATATTTGTTTTTCAACTCATAAGTTTGATGTTAGTTGGTTGATACATGCTATGATCACATGATTTAGAATGAGACAGTTTCATGCATACCTCGGTGCATGAATCAAACATTACAAAACAGTGAGGAAGTACGGTCAAATACATAACTATATATACAATGGATAATTCTAGTATTGATTTCACTTTATGCATTAAAGTCTGTCACCAAATTTACTTTCCTTATTTTTTTAAAATTTTATTTTACCCTTTCAATTTTCAGATCCCTGATGGTCCAGTCAATCTGAATGTCCTCCATAAGTTTGGTAATCACTATGTCTCCAAAGACTGTCACAGGTTTGTTGTCCTCTGGCCAATACTGATGGCACCTGATCTGTATCCAAAAAAAGTAGCAGTCATGAGCCATCATAATGTAGTTTTTTAAAACCCTCAACGACACTAAGGCAAAGCTACTTTATAGATAACAGTCTTTGATGACCCTACACATTACTAATTGGAACATTCACAAATAGTAATATAACTATAAAACAACACCCTTTTGAGGATATTTCATATAACTCACCCGTCCTTTCTCAAAACACTGTGTGAGCATTACTAATGTTTTTGCTCTGGTTTCCCACACCATTCTCCAGAAATCTCCAACTGTTCCTGGCAATGGGCCTTGGGTAGCAATGAACTCATTTGGACATAAGTATCCCTAGAAGGATGCAATTCCACACACAGCATCAGTATTTATATTGAAGCAGCATATTTTTTTTTAATCTGTGATCCATACAAAGATATGTTAGTTGTAAAATGATGTGATTATTTAAAAATATTGTCTACTTTTGATTGTTGAATAAACTTAGATACTCTAAACTTCCAGTAAGAACTAAAAACCTCACAATCCAATTCAGTGCAAGAATTTTGATGACGGGAGGCACATGATACATGTGCAAGGCATGATGTTAACAGATAAGCAAAACAGTGTCTCCAAGGAGGGAGAGGAAGACATAAAGATAAGAGAATTGGTGTGGAAAATCAGAGATTCGAATTATGTATACCGAATGGGAACTATTAGATATTCAAGTTGAAATGTTACACAACTAGGCATATGCATTTGGAATAAAGGAAGAAGCCCTAAGTATAAAGATAATTTGATCATCATATATCATTAGGAACATGATTTTAGACAGTAAATTTAAGGACCATGATCTAGATCATTCCAAAGCTTGTAGGCTGAGCTGATGAGATACAATCAGAACATCTAACATATCCGATGAAAGGGCAAGGGTGTTGACATTTCATTCAAATTTCCTGAGGGGTTGACCAGTGATCTCATAAGCAGCAGTTTTTGTATTGAGTTTCGTCATCATCAAAACATGATTTGAACAGTTTGAATTATAGATAAGGAAGAATAAAAAAGGAGGAAGAGGACAAGAAAAAGATGAAGGAGGAGGAGGAAGGGAAGGAGAAGAAAAAGGAGATGAAGAAGGGGAAGTGAGCACACAATTCCTTAAGGAACTCTAGAGTAAGTCGGGGCACAGTACAGCAGGGAAAAGCTGGGTGTGGCGGTAGGTGTGTAACCCCAGGACTCTGAGGTGTAGAGTCAGGGAATCAGGAGTTCAGGGTCAGCCTTAGTTAGACAGGGAGTTTCCATCCTTAAGTTTAAAAACCCTATCTCAAAAAAACGGTGGGATGGAAGGCCGGAGAGATGTCTCAACAGCTAAAAGAGCTTTAACTCTCCCAAAGGACAAAAGTTTAGACCACATCAGGTTGTTCACAAGCATCTGTAACACTAACTCTGTGGTATTTTATGCTTCTTCTGGCTACCACAGGCAGTCTCCCACCACACTTCAACTCAGGTATACATAGAAATATACATGGACATACATACATGCACATAGATATTTTTTTTAAAAAAATTAACAAAAGAAGCAAGTTACATTAGGAAGAATATGGGAGTAGTTAGAAATCTCTAATATAATGTTACAATGTTTGGTTTTGTGAAATGAAGTAAATCACAATATCTTTGCTTGATTTCTCAAAGAATAATAGTAAGGGAACAGAAGAGAGAAAGAAAATCCCTAGCCTATGTTCTTAGAGAGGAAGGATTGGCTAATTAGAGACCAGGACAATTTATCTTGGCCACAGAAGAATGAGTCAGTTTGTGGACACAGATGCAGATGAACAGGTCTTCTCACTGCATCCATTGCCTCAGTGAGAAAGTAGAGCCACCAGATCTGGGTAGACATGTAAAAGTGTGGGACAGACCTTGTAGCTGGGAAAAAGAATAAAATAATACTGAGAGCAGAAACTCAAATAGGGGAGGGGCCTGTGTGCTTACAAATATCTGGCTAGGTGTAGAAATTATGAGAGTAGCCAACCAATGACTAGTCCGTCTTAAGACCCATACCATGAGAGGGAACCCACCCCTGAGACTGAGTGGAGGGTCAGGACCCAGAGGCTGGATATTCTAGAGACATAATATGGAACCCAACTTGATTGGCAATAAAAAGGTCAACAAAATGATTCATAAAAATATTCTCCTATACTTATAGGTTGCAGCCTAGCCCAAGTCACCAGAGCAGCTGGCTTCACCCACAACTGACGGAATCAGATGCAGAGACTCATTGCCAAACATTAGGCAGAGTTTGAGGAATCCTGTAGAAGAGATAAAGAGGAAGGATTGTGGAAGCCAGAGGGGTCAGGGACACCATAAGAAAATCCACAGAATCAACTATCCTAGGCTCAAAGGGGCTCACAGAGACTGAATCACCAACCAGGGAAACCTGTATGGGACTGACTTAGGCCCTGTGCATATAAGTTACAGTTGTGTAGCTTGGTCTTCTGTGGGACTTCTAACAGTGGAAGAAGGGGTTGTCTCTGACTCTGTTACCTGCTTTTGGGACACTTCCTTCCTTTGGGATTGCCTAGTCTCTCCTTTAATAGCAGAGGAGGTGCCTAGTTTTACTGCAGTTTGATATGTCATGGCTGGCTGATGTCCATGGGAGCGCTGAGATTTTCTGAAGAAAAACAGGAGGAGTGGATGGGAAGGGCAGGAGTTGGGGGAGGTGAGGTTGGATAGAGGGACTGGAAGGAGAGGAGGGAGGGTAAAATGTGAGATAAGAAAAAATCGTTAAAGAAATAGAAAATTAAAGAAGGAAGGTGGAAGGGAAAGAAGGAAAGAAAGAGAGAGAGAGAGAGAGAGAGAGAGAGAGAAGAGATGAAGAGATAATGGACCAGGAACCAGAAACATAAAAAGCGACATACCGTAAGATTGAAATTCTGATAGGATTTATCAGCACAGGTTACGGCAGAGGGAGAATTGTCAAATTCCAGTGATCTGGGAAAAAAGATTTTGAAGATTGTGGAGAAGGCTAAACTACAGGTGTGAAAGAGGTCTGTGCTCTGAGCTTGTGGTGACGTCAAGCAGAGGGCAAGTTACTGAAAGAGAATAAGAAAATAATGAGCATGGCAATAAATCCACATTCTAAATGGATTTTGACATCACCAAGAGTTAGGAGAGAGGTAGTGTTGAGAGAGCAGTAGTGATCCTGGAGAGAAGTCCAAGAAGCCTTGAGATAGTCAATAAAACAAAAAGGGACAAACAGTGTGGCCATGAACTCAAGCTGGGGCTTCCAGGGGGAGGGAGAAGAGGACAGCCTTGCCCTTCTTTATATTTACTGTCTATGGGAAAGGATGCAGGCTCGCTGGTAAACCAGGTTGGGAAGGAGGAGTCCTTAGAGCAGAGCCAAGTTAAATGCTAATTCATATCACACGCTATCAATTCTACTCCATTCTGCAAAAAAAAAATGTGAGCACAAACACATAAAAATATTATTATTTCTTTGAAACTTTTGGCAATAACATTAATGATCTCTATTTTCCTGAGTGGTAAATATGCTCTACGCTATTGACACCATTATTTTTGCTTCTTCTCCTCCTCCTCCTTCTGGTCAAATAGTAAATTTAACTAAATTTCAAAACATGCATTAGAGAAGGCAAGGGTCTATGGTGATCCATGAAGGTTTTGTAGTCAAATGAACTATGTTCTCTCATTTGCCAGGGTGAGTTTTTAATTCTTTCTTATATACAGCCCAATTACACCTTGATTTTCATATAGAGAGGTCAACTAGATTTAAGCTTTCTCTAGTTAAGTTGACTTGATTTTTAAAAAAGGCTAAGAAGCAGTAAAACGTTGCACAACAGGAAATACTTGAGGCACTTCCTTCATATTTTATTTGGGGAAGCATGGCACTTCTTTTTACTACTTAGCCTCTAGTATCAAGTATTGGTGTATAAAATTCACTTCCTCTGAGAAGAGACTTATTAGCTAGAAAGCTTTCTCTGAGTTGGAATATACAGTTTAAAGAGTTTCAAAGCCCTCTAATAATTAGAAAGAAAAATGTGAGTTTCACAACATATTTAAACTATTATCATCTTCATTTACCTTACATGGTAGTCTTTACATCTCCTCCTAAGTTAGATTCTAAGATTTGCCTCTGGGTGTAAAATCTACTGTAACTTAAGACCCACTACAATAAAAGTAACATACATTCATTAAGACCTTCTGATATGACACACAGCATGATTAGCTGCTTGGACACATTAACTTCTTTCAACCTGCTGCAGCCTTTAGAGAAGGTATTTTTGCTTCTCATTTATAGATATAGAAACTTTAAGCACCAAGGGTCACAGACACAAGAGGACAGAGAAAATAGCCTGGCCCAAGTTATGAAGTACATGTACAAGTCCCCATTTGCTCACTATGTGCCATGTCCCAGACCTTACAGAACATGTAAAAAAGAAAAAAGTAATTTAAATATTACCAATAAAGCAGTATTTTTCTCTATACATTTTGAATAATAGTTATATAATCAATCATCTTAGCTACTCCCAGCCTGACTAACGTATCAATGTTAGTAAGACATTTAAATGCACATGTAGCTAAAAGCTGTTGATAGGGAATTTCTAGTATACACGCTTGGCAGCAGAACCTTCTTCTTGTCCAAAAATCAATCTTCTCTCTCTCTTTCTCTCTCTCTCTCATTTTTTTTAAATCATTGGTCCCACTGAACTGTTTCTAGATATATTGGTACAACTAGTTACCTAACTAAGTCCTGGCTTAAAAAACACAATTCTGCAGCCTGGCCCAGGACAGAGGAACATGGATATGTACTATGGTGTGAGCTACGTAGTAGATCCTGACATTCAGTAACTCCTGAATGCCACATTTTCTCTTTCCTGAGCCTGGTTTTCTTCACATAGACCAATTATTTTGGTATTCCCCTTTAATCCCCCCCCCACTTTTTTTGCTCCCAGATCCAAGGAAGTAAGACTCTCAAAGCCATATCAAGCTTCTGCCAGTTGTTCTTTGGAATACTTCTTCATCAACTTTCCATTGAAAATGTTAGCTGGATGGTGGTGGTGCACACCTTTAATCTCAGCCAGCACTCTTGAAGCAGAGGCAGGGGATCTCTGAGTTTAAGATCAACTTGGTCTACAGAGTGAGTTCTAGGACAGCCAGGGTTACACAGAGAAGCCCTACCTTAAAGAAAACAAAACAAAACAAAACAAAAAGAAAATGTCATATAAAAAAACTAGTAAACTGGGGTAACTGAAGTGTTTCATGTGTTTTCTGAGGAAAAACAGCCCCAGTCGGAGGCAGAGAAGTAAGGAATAATATAGTATCATCACTGTGTATTTGGCCCTTATTTTATAAAGGATGCTTCCCTGGCAAGTATTAGCAATGCAATACACTGCTCACAATGCTATTCAAACATGGAGCTCCTTCTGTACCTCGTAAGTTACAGGAACTTTTTTTTAAAAATAAGATTTTATATATTTTAATATCACTTCATTGTAACAGAATATATGTCCTCAGGCTCCCTTATTTATTGATTAAAATATCTTTTGTAAAAGTATGTGTTTATCTTATTGACATTAGTGTTTTTCTGAATGCACATAGGCCCTCTGAGCTCAAAGGAGATTATCAGATTATTGTGGGCCACCAAGTAGGTGCTGGAGTAGAAGCTGGAGTCTTTTTAAAGAGCCACAGGTGGTCCTAACTACTGAGCCACATCCTGTACCCTCATTAAACAACCTTATCACTGCTATTGGTTGTCTAGTGATAACTATAATATTTAAAGAGAACACTAGAGATTCATAAATATTATTTTAATATGTTATCTGTATGCTTGACATGCCTACTAGAATGCATCTTTTTCATTTTTTAAAGTTGAAAACAGATTCTTCTCTCATACAATCCAATCCAATCCCAGTTTCACCTCCCTCCGTTCCTTCCAGCTCCCTACCTCCCCCATCTCTCAGATCCACTCCTTCAGAAAAGATCAGGCTTCTAAGAAACAATAACCAAACAGGGGAAAAAATAATAATACAATAAGACAAGGCAAAAGCCCTCAAATTGAGGCTGGAAAGGCAACCCAATAAGATGAAAAGAGTTCCAAGATTAGGTAAAGGACTTAGAAACATATTCACTCCTACTGTATGAAGTTCCACAAAAATATCAAACCAAGAGCTGTAAGATGTATGTAGAAGACCAGGTCCAGACCCCTGCAGGCCCGGCACTTGCTGTCTCAGTCTCTGTGAACCTCTATCATATCCTGTTTGACCCTTTGTCCCACATTTGAAATAACATTACAGAAATGAGATATTGATTTGTATCTAATTGTTGACAAGTTAAAAATAACTCAGTGACTTAGCTTTGTCCTATTCTCCAATATTGCAAGACATTTGATCAATAAGACAGTGGTTTTATATATATATATATGCATTATTATATAAAGTGGGACTTCAACAGGATGTGGGGCCTAGCCTACAATTAAAATTAGTAAGTATGAAACTTCTGCATAATTAGAGAATTACATATCCCAAAGGCTCAAACATTTGATGAATGAATAAAACATTACAATAGTAAATTCACATGGTCATTTCAATAGAAACCTAAAAGTCTAGCATTTAAACTTGATGACATTCATATCTTAAATAGACTATCCCTAAAATGATATGTGATGAAGTCTTTACTTCTCCATTATTTACTTCATTGACAATAAGATCCAATATATGATTGTAATTTCAGAGTTAATATTGACCAGTAAGGAGTTATAATGTAGTCTACACACACACACCTCTTCACAGATAATCGGAAACAATGGATACAAAATAGATCTTTTGATGTAAAGAAAAGGATAAAATATAGAAGATTCTCAAATAAATTGAAGTAAGTGGCAGATCAGTGAGTAGGAAAATGCCCACGAATAAGAAAATAATACAAAGCTGAAGAGTGCATACAGCAGCAGAAATCTCTGAGTATTTCTAGGCTCACGAGATGACAGTGATTAATTTCCCACTCACGCTGAAACCAATATGAAAAATAAAATAAGAGACTACCTTGAAATTGCATAGTAAAGTTGTTTAGCGATAAAGCCATCTATATTAGGAGAAAATTAATACATTGATGCCCGGAAACATTAACAAATAATTACTAATGATATTTAGAACAAATTCCAAGGTGAATGGCTAAATGACAAAAAGGACTCTTCTCTTTATAAGTGTCAGCCAGGATGCCGTTTCTGAATAGAGGTTTCTGAGTACTGTCATGTGAAGAAAATTGGCAGAACGAAGGATCACAGAGAAAGAGAGGGATAGATAACAATTTGTTTTCATTCAGACTCAGTATGATTGATTTTCTCTGATAAGCCAGAGACTACACTGAGCACATCACAACTGTCTTCCTATTGACTCATTTATATATACAGAGTATACATTTTCCATTGTCATCCGTTACATGAAGTTTCTATCCCACCAACAACTCCCAAATACCAAGCAGCTGCTGCCCAAATAATTGACTCAGAGGCTTAATACTGTAGCAAAAGTTGGGTCAGTAGCTCATGCTTGCTAACTAGCTTTTACACTTAAATTAACTCAGAATTCTTATCTATGTTTAGCCATATGTCTTGGTATCTTTTTCTTAGTCCGAATTCTCATCTTGCTTCCTCTGCATATGGCTGGTGACTGTGACTCTGCCTTTCCTCTTCTCAGAATTCTCCTAGTCTGGTTGCCTATACTTCCTGACAAGCTATTGGCCAATTAGTGTTTTATTACACCAATACTAGTAACAAATCTTTACAATGTACAAGAGCATTATCCCACAGCAATTATCATCCTTTTAATGGGCTCCATATCTCAAAGAGAGAGGTATATAACAAGTATTTTATATTGTATGAACATGACTGTCAATTTGATTGATGCTTCATTAGCAGAGATTAGTTGACCCTGTGTTCAGAGGCTATATTAACAAAGCTTGTGAAATGGTTCAAAGGTGAGGTATAGTGAGAAGAAATGATCTGTCTGCACAAACTAGTGAAATAATGAGCTAAAAGCCTACACACTGCATCTCCAAAACACATATGCATCAAGTCACTACTAAGAAAATAGCATTTTCTATTCCATAGTTTCTTAATAAATTTGTTGTATTAAATATTTGAAAAGTTTAGTAGTAGTGCTCCATCAAATTATGCTGTCTATGCAAGTAGTAACTTACAGAAACATAGCTGGCATTGATGTAATCTGATCCTGGAATGCTTGCATCAGCTATCAACTTCACTCTGTTATTATTGTCTGGGAAAAAAGCATAGAGAATCATTGTAGGATTTTTAAATTTCTAAGACCTCTGTACTATAAAAGTGGTTATAAGGTTCATGATCAAATAACCCAAAATCATATATGTGTATAACATTTTAAAAACATTCCCTCATATCCAATATTTCTACTATACAAAGATCAGTTGATAAGATCTTGCACATATTTTGAGATTTCCTATGAATATCATTACAAAATTAGGTACAAATGTTGTGCTATATGCTCTATTTTAAAAATTGTTTTTATTTACTTAGTATTTTTACACAATCATAAATGTATCTAGTTTATGTTCTTAAGAATACATAGCATTTTTAATATGGCATATTCTATTTAGTTATGACTTAAATTGATCCCACTTATTCAAAATGCTGGAAGACACAATAGAGTTAATAATATAGCAGTAAAACTGCATTTGTATAACATATTGACAGAATTAAAGCTCTCCAAATCACAGGTGCACCTTTAATATCTTGAAAGATATTGTCCAATTATCTCTTAATTTTATCAGTACACACTCTGAGAATTAGTTGAATGTTTCTTAGGGCATTCGATATACTAATATTATTATATTTTACAAGTTTATCCTCTTCTAAAACTTCAATATATTTTTATAATTTACATTTCAGTATTTCAGACTTTGCAATACTCAAATTATTTTTTTAAGGAAGTGAGATGTAGATTTACCTTTTACTATTTATTATTATCTGGAGCACAATAGAGTACTACTTAAAAATATTTCATCTTTTACTTGGTTGAAAACATTACTTTTATTATATACCAGAGTATCTACATATTTAAATCTAGCTTAAAACTATTTATTCTTTCCCACTATTTGCCTATTCTTTCTTTAATATAAAGTTTCTAGTTATTCTTCTTGAGACTATTGTAAGAAATACTTTTATCAAGTAGATATTCTGTGCCCAGCAATTTTTTCCCCCCAAAAGGGAGTGTCAGAAACGTTCTTGGGAATTTGTGCCTAGTTGATTTTTATAATTGTAGTATCCACCAATAACTTTAAATTCAGGAATCACAATATATCTTTGACTAAATAATTCAGAAATTTGGCTGGGTTGTGCAGCTAAGTAGTTCCAGTACATGCTTAGCCTTTGCTTGACTCTGAGTTATCAACACAGGGAAAGAAAATAAAGGCCTTGTGATTTTCATGGAAAATACACAAAAAGAGAATTGGCTGTGAATTCTTATACAGTTTTGAGTGAACCACTTTGCTTCTTTGGTTTTTACTGGCTTCAACTGTACCATGCATTTACAATAGTTATTTCATATAACTCTTTTGATGAAATGTGAGAGCACACATACAGAAAGTATTCAAGTCTGTTCTTAAATTCTCCAAGTTTAAACATATACCAATATTAATTATTTAAAATGTTTTACTTATACTTGAGAAATTATGACCAATGCATTGAAACTGAGAGATCCCTAATGTTTAAACAAATTTCTGCAAATTGTTTATGTGTCAATGTTATTGAGTTTTTTAAGATCTGCCAAATAACTTTGCAGCTAGTCTTGTACTTCAGGAGGGGAAGCCTTCAGACTGCCATTTATTCGATATGCCTGTTTATAAGAAGCCAAGTCAACAACACTCTAAACTTTTCTCATGGTGTTGGGATATTAAGGTCATAGTGTCCTGTCAGACAGAGATTTGGAAATCACATCTGCAAGTATTTGCTGCTAATTCTAGTATCCTAAAGCCTATGTAAACTAATACCTTCCAAAAGGCAATGTGATATTTGAAATTCTCTTTCTGACATTACTCAGGGGAAATATAGCAGTACTTAACCTGGCTTAAGCAAAATTTCAGATTCTATTGAAATATACTCATTTGCTACAATGAAAGACACAGTTTTCCAGTTTTATGAGTCCTGTGCAAGCACAATAGAAACACATGGTCACAAAATCTTGGATGCTCAACTAGTGTTTGTGTATTTATCTCTGTGTGGGTTTGTGTGTGAAAATACGCTGTCCTTCCTACAGACGTGGCTATGGCATAATAAATGGACTTCTAGCCCCTAGCTAGGGATAGAGTCTTGCTGTCTTCAGAATTCAGTGCCCTGGGATGTATAACAGTCTTATCCACAAAGAAAGTTACCTGCATTTAAAAGAAAATGGTCTATTGACTACTAAGCATGAGGGCTAACATTTGTTGAGTGCTTTCTGTTTCTGTGTTCCAGTCCTGAGCAATAATTCTTTTATTAGCTGTACAAAGAACAGACAGACAAATAGTATGCCAGTAGCCACAAAGACAGACAGCAACAAAGCAGAACTGCCTCTCAGGAAGTATCAATTTTTATTTTTTTATTTTTATTTTTTTTTTTTTAGTCTCAGGATGGGAGTTTGAGATATTTATTCTTTTATCGCCTTGAGGCTGTTCATTTATTTCTATCATCACTCTTGTTCCCTTTCATCACAAACATAATAAACTGATGACCTGAATAAAATGAGGACCAGATTGCTACCCAATATCTTCATTACAAAAGAATGAAACATCACAACAAACTGTCAAAGAACCCGAATTTTCATACTTGAAGTCAGAAACTTCTGAGAAATTAGACTTATTTGGGTTACTTTATATGTGTTGACAGACTGTGAGTCAGTCCAAACTTTATAATGTAAATAGAACTAAATACTAATAAATTCATGGCAGTTGCCGTTTGATAAGAGTATAATATTTACTGGCACAGAGTACCACTTGAAGAAGCATGCTGCAAACAGCCTAGAATAAACGTAATGCAAATACATCCAACAACACGGACATTCCCACTTAAACTTAAGTTGTATCCAATTCAAGTGAATTTTTTTAAAGTTAGAGTGAAAAGCATGTTGAAAAGGTCAGGGCTTCAGACATTTAGAGATCACCAGTCACATTCTTTACTTCCACACCCCAGTTTTGCCATCTTGCTGATGAAGTCATAGGCTTCTCACTCATTTGGCTGTAGAGGAGGGGATCTCCAGTGGATAATGCTACTGGTGTTTCATTCTCTCCTGCTTCCCAGACTCTTCGGGTTGTGTGGACTATATCTCTGGTATCACAGTTCTCTAAACATGGTTACCTTTGTGAATAATTTATTCCCTAGCATCAGCCTGTGTTCTGCTTCTATTTAAATTACTTATGAGATTATCGTCCCCTCTAAACTAATACTTCCATAGTTAAAGAACTGTAGGAATTTCCTCAGTATGTTTATCTATGTGTTTGTTGGAGTGCTAAGCTTGTGCACGCTGGGAAATCTTCTATCAAAGAACTATATTTCCAGTTCTTTTCAAAGCAAAACCCTTTTAAAAACTGAGGCAAGATCTCACTAGATTGCTTGGAGGCATCTTGAGTTCCTTAGATAGCATGAACACAATCCCTTGAGATTACACTGTTGTGTCGTGTCACCAGGCCTGTTTCCCATTATACAATGGAACAAAGTTTCAGGACATCAATATTCTTAATTTCATAATATAAAATGTATTGGGTCAGAATTTTACTAAGCAGACACATGCATTCAAAGAATACAAAAATATACATATTAGACACAGGGATATCAAATCTTTCTCTACAAGCCATTGTTGATTTTTTTTTTTTTAAAAAAAAAAACAAACCATTTTATTTTGCTTGAATTGAAAAAAATGGAGTTGTCCTACAGCAAATTACATTTCTGCCTCTCTGCAGAAACAATTCCAGTAAGCACATGTTGACTCTAATCATCAACTAGTATTTTGCAGGGCATTTTTATGTTCTAAAAGACTATTATGCTCTTAAGGAAATCTAATACACAAAGCAAAGTGTGAATTTCCCTTCTCTTTGAGACATACTCAATGGGAAGATGTTAAAAAGGGTTACATTACAAAGCTAAGAAGCAGGTCAATCTACAGTTTCTTGCACCTGCATAAATGAATGTTGTGTGAACAAGCTGCAAACCATGTAAATTAACTTCAGTAATTAGGAACAAAGCAAATGTGGTACAATGTGAAAGTCATCATTAATGAAATGTATTGTTGCAATTCAATTAATGGGTAAGAAAACATTAAACAAAGGCCAGAAGTTAAGATGATGGACATTTCAAAATACTTCATAGTTAGCACATGGATAAGAATTGTACATACATGGTTTTATGTTCGGAAAGCGATTTTTTGCTCTGTTCCAAGGGAGATCAGCATCAGTTGAAGAAAGATCTTGAAGAAATTTTGGTAATTCCTGGGAAATAAAGTTGTTGTAAAGTTTAAACTTGGTAAATATGAAATATGCAATTCTGTTTAGTAAAACCTAATTCCTTATTCTAAACCCTTCATCTGTTTAGTTTGTATGTATATGTCCACATGTGTATGTGCATCTACACGTTGGGTGATATGGGACAACCTTGGGTATTATAGGTCAATTTTATTTTATTACTTTTTTTTTTTTTTTAAACAAAGTATCTCTAGTTATCCTGACTCTTACCAAGTAGCTAATACTGTCTGGTCAGCTAGACTCAGGAATCTATCTGTGTCCATGTCCCCAATGTTGTGATTAAAAGTGCCTGCCACTGTAGGCAGCTTTTACAGAAATTCTAGATATCCAATTCACATCTTCATGCTTGCATGGTTGGCCTATTGAACTGCTATTTCAGCCATAAATGTTTTGGGTTTTATTTATTTTAAATTTTGTATCACTGATACTAAAGATTGAATCCTAAGCCTTGTTCTTGGCACAGAATCTTTATTGCATAGCAATTCCTCTGGGCCACATTTTTTCAAATCTTTAATTAAAAATCTCTATTATATATATGGGAACAAGGTCAAATGAGTAGTAATGATTTTTTCCAAATGTCACCATTACTATTCTGAATGCTTTTGATCAGCCAGATTATGAATTTCCCTTGAGATGATTTTATTAAACTCTGGAGAGCACTAAGGTGCCGCATGCTACCCAGGCTTCATCAGGTGCACACAACTGTTATTTAATATGTTAATGCCTCTTTAGAGGGAAGAAGAGCGTTGAATGATTTATTTTTTGTTTTTTCTCCCCAGACAGTGTGATTTCATGGCTATTAATTGGTGCAACCCTGGTCATTTTGAGAAGATGTCAAAGGTCAATACCACACTCTGTTGGCCTTGTTAAATTGATAGTGGAATGGAAGGTGCGATTTAGAATGATCTGACACAGATGAAGGGTTGGGGAGATCTACTGTTAACACTTGAAAGAAAAATGCTGCAGTCTGTCTGTCTTGCTCTTCCTAATGTATCTTTAAAGAAGCTGTTGGAAGAACATGCATTGGTTCTTTTGTTGGGCTGATGAATTTAACAATTCTCTTTTCTAAGGATTCTGAAGAGTTCTTTTAATATGGAACTATATCATGGGCACTATAGAGTAAGACCAACAAGGCTTATAAAAAGTTAACAAAATAAGAGACCCCAAATAATGTCCCTGTGTCAAGCTTTTAGAAGTATAGAATGGGGCAGGGGAGAAAAAATGTGTTGGAAATTGACTTAAAAATGATACAGTTTAGAATTATTTCACATACAAGTCTCTATTTATAGCCTTGAGTGACCATGGCTTTGGTAACCAATACTCAGTCAAGACGCTGATAGTTTGAATAGCATCGTGATACTGGGTGGTCTTATTCTTATTCAGACCTAGAACCTTGGTAGGTTTTTTGCTCCTGTTTGATGTATTCTCAGTGGGAACAAGATGAGGGGATTGCTTGGCCCTCCCCATGCTTTTGTATTTATTCATTATCTCCAGAATAGTTCTCATTGAGATTTGGCTCATGGTCCCATTTGTCTGAGACATCACCTTATTTATTAATCTTTTATAACTAGCATTTAGCACTGATCCTCACATTTTTATGTACATCTCATTCATGATACACTTGTCCTGTTTGAAACAAGTCTCTCGTCTCTACAGTTCTACTCTACTCTTAGTTTGTGTATGGTAAAAATTATCATCCTAGTAACTGATATTTGTGCCAAGCACTTTTCACACATTCTGCACATAGTAAGTTTAGTATTCTCAATTCAGTGAAATTGATATTATTTCTTTTAATATATAAAGACATCGAGGGACAGAGAGATTAAGTAATATGTCTAAAGTCACTTAGTTTATAAATATTAAATTGATGAATACCAACATGTCAAACTCATTGCATGCCACAGTACAAACTCTAATAAAAAACTAAAGGCTAAGAAAATTAAAGTGAGCATAAAGATTAGTCCAAATTATGCATTCAATATATTTTTATTATAATATAATTTTGATTTTAAAAACTTAATAAAGCATCAGGATAAAAATAATTTGGGTTTTTTAAACAACAGAATAACATGGGTCCCTCTAAAAAGCTATAATTTTTATTAAACATGAAAATACATTTTCTAATAAAACTATTCATCTACTTCATCATGAGTAATTCAGTGATGCTTGCTCCTATCCTGGTAAAATCACTTTTACTCTTGAAAAATTGAAATTTCTTTCTGTAAAAATACTTAGAAGCTAAGGGAACTTCATGCTTCTCCTGATTTTGCTAAGTCCAGACCAGTATTCCTTGAGAAGCATAACCAACCAGTAGCAGGGAGTCCATTCATCATCTCACATTTTTATTATCAATCCTCAAGAAACTGAGATTTTATAATCCTGAATTATTTAAGATGATTGTCTGATTCTCTTTTTCAGAAGTTCACATTTAAAAAATTCATTGAAAAAAAGTAGAAATAGACTTTTGGATAAAATATGACGTCTACTTTGCTTTCATCATATAAAATTATCATGTCATCTAGATAAGCTACTTATGAATCTCAGAATAGATTACAGCTCTAGCCTTTATGTTTTTAAGTTATTTCAATTTTATGAATATACAATAGTCAGCTAATTAATAAATATATTGTATCAAAAGAAACATAAGAAAATTGTTAAAAAGTGGCATTATTTTCAACCTTAAAATAATTTAAAAAATGAAGTCTTAGTTTTACATATCTCCATATAGGATAAAACATTTATTTAGAATAACTTAGATTCTGTATTGGATATAGACAATACTTATGTGTATTGTGATCATTCTAGAAGTTGTAATGATATATTCATTGTCTACAAGTGTCCATCTCTGTTCCCTGATCACTTTACACCACAAACACACATTAAGTAGCACTCATTATATTTGATATTCAATGTATGTAAAATAAAATGCAACATGTAATCATTAAGTACCTAAATCTAACACAATTATTTCGAAGAAAACCACATTTACACATTTACAGTATGGTCACACACAAACTCAAACTAATGAATCCATCACTCTGCATTTCCACCTCCATTGGGATGAAAGGAGCAGGGTGCTGGGGCCTGTCTGCCATTGCTGGGAGGCCTGAAGAAGATTCCCTCCTCCTAACACAGTAGGTGAATACTCTGATGAGGTTACACCAAAGGCCACCCAGGGTAACATTACTATCTAAACAATCAACCTGGTAATTGGGTATTGATTATCAAGGCCAGAGTCCTTCATGGCCTTGCATGCTTAAAATGGACATGAAATGTGACACAGGAATGTCAGAGGTCTCACAATGTTGTGACAACTGCTGGTAACATACCGAAAATTCCTCTTGAAACTTTAGGTTGTTGTTTGTGCAAAGCTCTTCGACATGTTGCAGGAAGGATTTCTTGCTTATTGGCCTCCAGGTAAAGAAAGGTATTAAATGGAACCATGTTAACTTGTGTTCTTTATCTTAAGGGGAAGCTTGGTCACCGATTGCACTGTTAACATTTAAGCAACAAGGACACTGTAAAACCCCAGTCACAAAGTCCTTTAAGGTCAACCTGTCCTGCTTACAAGAAGAGCTTTCTCTTTTTAAATTCACTTTCTTTACATTCATCACACAAAATTCTTTCAATTTTTCAGTCACTTCAAAGGAAAGATTTAGCATTTTAATGAACAAAAGTTTTCAAGGAAATGTGAGGGCATGAAGTTATCATTGGCTCTTAAATGCACATAATACCTCCTTGTCATACAGAAGAATTTTACACATTACAAGGTTTTAGAAGATATAAAATATTGCAGTGACCTCATTCTCATAATGATATGGCTTTTAAGCCCAAAGGAGTTTAAATATCCCCATATTACTTCCCAAGTTAAAATACAGACATGCAGGCTTCACCCCGGAGAGAGAGAAAGCATTTCTCCAGTTACCATGCAATTAGTCATGCTTTTATGATTTATATCCAGCTTAAAGTTTTTTCCAACAAACATTCAGAAGGAGAGCCACACATTAAGAGTCACTGAGCCAGTGAATCTAAAGTTGATACTCAAAAAGAAAGGGAAAAAGTTCACAAACTTACTTGATGGATTTTCTATAACTAAGTAACCTGCAACAGAGACCATGTTAGATGTATTGTGAGTGGGAGTAGATGGCTCATTCCGAGAGAGTTCTAGCTTAAAATCAGAAAATTATAGTAAGTCAATTATGCATAAGTACATTATGGCTTCAACTAACATGCAGTTATTCATTTCATTTTTAAAAATTATATTAATTAAGACTATTTTAGTTTCTATTTCCAGCTACAAAGGTAGCATTATGATTTAAGACAGTGCATTAGAAACAAGCCACCTTTCAATTCGTACAGAATAAAGACTTAATACAGATTCAAGAAACATTTTATTTATTTATAAAGAGTGTGTAATATGAGAAACAGAAGATGTTCAAATTTACATTATATTCCCAAATCTTGTATCATAACTGAGTTTTGGTTAATACACAGCCATAACAATCACATTTCAGTCATTTCAACTACTTTATGTACATTTCTATGACAGGCCATTTACAAAGTTAAACTCTGAAACATGAGATATTTTAACAGAGAAATAGATAAAGCAGCACACACTTAGAGATATTTTCCCTGTTAAAAAGTATCATGCACACCAGATTTTCACTGCAAAAAAGCACAAAAGGCACAAATATATACAAAAACAAAATGTAGAAGGGGGGCTTTTCAAAGTTTTACAGTTCTGATGACATTACAAGTTATTTTACAATAACTTTCAAGCTAAGAATATTTCTTGAAAATATGTATTTTTAAAGTCACATATGCCTGAGACAAAATAAATGGATTGAAAACCAAACAAGACATGATGACTAGCTGCTGTGAAAATTATCCCAAAGACTCCTGTCCAATGGAGAAAACAGGAATCCAACAGAATGAATCTTACGACAAAAACATTAATGGAGCTTGTAGGGATGAAGTAGCAGTTACTATGAAGCTATATATGAAAATTCTAAGTCAGTAGTGGGTGTGTCAAGGAGAAAACAGTCTTCTGCTTTCTCTTGGTGTGACCTGGGAGGGCATCTTAGCATCATCCCAGTGCAGACAGAGCTGTACAGGCTGAGCTGAGGACCAGGGTAAGCTGAAAGGTTTCCCACAGCCACCTAAAAGTGCTTCCCAGGAGGCAACAGAGAGCTCCTCATCACAGCTTCCTGGATTCAGAAATGGCTGAGTTGCCTGTTCAATTCAGAAAAGCTTCGGTTTAGATGCAGAGTGTAAAACAGAATGACTGAAAATGTGAGGCACTGGAGGTAATAGACATATGCTATAGAGACAAGCACAATACTTCATGCCTGTTGGAAATGACCACCCTCAGCAAAGACCAGCAAGGAAAACAGAGCAAATGAGCTTGTCTCAGACTACCCCTGCCCTCCAGACTACAGTTAGCACAGCTTCCATGCTGTCCTATTCTTTAAAAATAACAAAAGGGAAATGTGGTAGGCTATTCAAATCTTGATTACCTACACTTGAGAAATGACCGGGATCTTTGCATTTGAGACATCCATTTTCTACTACTGCATGGAAATGGAAACTCTTGATCTAAGTGCAAATCATAAATCCTTTACCTGGCAGATCCAGGATTACTAAGGGTGAACTAGAGAAATTTATTTTACTTGGATAATTGAACTCTGAGATAGCAATTTTGGAGGAAGCTATGAATTAGGAATTAGTGAAATAAACACATATTTCTGAAATAGATATGAAATATAAATAGCATAAACAAGTATAAACAAGCAAGATCTAGAAAAAAGATAGTATTATCCACATTCTTGCTTTTTCAGTAATGAGCTCTATCCTTCATTTACAACCTATAAGTAAGAAAAATATCATTTTTCTAAGACCATTTTTTAGTGAAAAATTAGAAATTTGATTTAATTTAATTTAATTTTTTATAAATATTCATGGATATATTCAAATTTAAATTTCAATCAGGTAACTAAAAAAAACTAGATTCTGCATTCATACCTCATTATAAAATATGATGGTCCTGCTGACTTCAAATACGGCACCATCATCAGCTATGCCATCTTGAGTTGGTTCCTTCCTTCCTTCCTTCCTTCCTCCCTCCCTCCCTCCTTTCTTCCCTCTCCCTTTATTTGGTTTACTAAGACAGGGTTTCTCTGTGTAGCTCTGGCTCTGTGTGTACTGTAACTCCCTCTGTAGACCAGGCTGTCCTCGAACTCAGAGATCCTTCTGTCTCTGCCTCCTGAGTGCTAGGATTAAAGATGTGTGTCACTACCACAACATTAGCAGGTTTCTTGATATTTTGGTATTGACTTTGACCACAGATCCACCTCCCATGCCCTTCCTATGATCCACATACTCTTCTAAGGGCTCTTCCTATTAATTTTATGTGTTTTATCCATGACCAAATTTTATTTGTTTCTTAATATCTTATTCAAAGATGAACTCTCAGTGGGCCCCCCTA
Organism: Phyllotis vaccarum; assembly: GCA_033318265.1. Taxonomy (NCBI): domain Eukaryota; kingdom Metazoa; phylum Chordata; class Mammalia; order Rodentia; family Cricetidae; genus Phyllotis; species Phyllotis vaccarum. The sequence goes on along the minus strand of JARWLC010000014.1, from coordinate 19,486,110 downwards.
ATGGTACAGAATAGAAAATAATGTCTTTTTCCTGTGCACTCCCATTTCTAAGAAGAAATAACGTTGTGCTGTGTGCTATAGATATCTCAGTGCATGAGTTAAGCATGCACACATTTATGTCTGTATAGACCTGGCAGTCCGGACTAGACTAACACTCAACTTACTTCATAATCTTCATAACCTTATTTATAATAAGAATAAACCCATTATTAAACATAAAAATCATGATTCTAGGCACACTGAAAGTAAGTTACAAATGCTCTAGTTATTGTGGAATTGAATAGATGTTCTCAATTCTTAGGCAACTTATGAATTTATCTGAGGTCATAAAACATCTTTTGAAATAAGTGTAATAATTAGATTTACCAGTAACAATCAATTCTAAATAATGCCCCTGTATTTTTTATGTTAGGTCTCCTAACATTAAGATATAGTAATGGCTACACATTTAGAAAGTTAGAAATATATCAGCAAGAATTATTTCTGCCTTCTCAATTGAAAAGAAAAGAAATTTTCCAAGTATGGTGGGATACACCCACCATAGCAGCACTTGGAAGACCAATGCAGAAGGATCTTTGGTACCTTCTACAGCCCCACAGATGAAGGGAAATGAGAGAAGGGAAAAAAGAAAGGAAAAAAGGAATGAAGAGAGGGAGGGAAGAAAGGAGGGGGAAGGGAGGGGGAGGGAGGGAGGGAGGAAGGATGGAGGAAGGATGGGAGGGAGGAAAGATGGATGAGAGGGAATGAGGGAGGGAGGATGGGTGGGAGGGAGGGAGGTAGTGAAGGAGGAAGGGAGGATGGATGGGAAGGAGTGAGGGAGGGAGGAAGAATGAGAGGGAAGAGGGAGGGAGGGAGGATGGAGGATGGTTGGGTAGATGGTAGGTTTTTATCTGGCTTTATCTTTTTTCCTATAACTTTATCTGAACTCAACAAACTGTAATCATTTTTCACAATTATCTTTATGGCTTCTAAACTAAATGCTTGGTAAATTTAGTCTATGCTTATGCCACAATTATGTATAAATCATAAATTTGAAATCTTCATATAAAACCTGAATAGAGAAGACAATTTTGAATGTACACCCAGCTATCTCAAACAGAAATCCGATTTCTCCCTCCTGTTGCTGTCTGCGCTGCTCACACCATCACCCTGATTCCTTGGCTTCCTGCTATATTTGATTCTTGTCTGCTATATGGCTATAAATCTACCTTACATGCCATAAATAATAAATAATATATTGCACAATAAATAATATCAATAATACTAATTATTAAGAATAAGTAATCAAAGTAAATATTTATCTTCAGGATTCTAAAATTTTCCTTTTGCTCAAAAACATTAATTTGAAAAAAATATGGTTAGGAAATAAAGTATGACCAACTATGAGAAAAATTCACTGACATGTTTATCACCGACAGAATAATTGAATTTATTGTGGGAAAGATTGGTTGTATAGAACTTAAAAAACTCACAGAGATTGTGGGTAAAACCCCAACAATGTTAGTTCTGTAGTAATGTGTAATAAAATGATCAAAGGGAGCATCCACACGCAAATGAAAAAATTATTTTAATTAAAATTTAATACTTTTAAAAACTGTTGAATGAAACTCATTTCACATTGAGACAATACTCATATCAACTTCTGGTAGCGAAGGTAACTGTCAAATTATATTCAATTCATTTAGTGGAAAAATTGAGTGTGGGAATTGGCCAGATTTTTGTAAGATAACTGACCACTTTTCAATATAAAGGGCAAATACTTTTATTACATTAATCTTCTCATCACATAAGTTCTAGCTGTCTTAAATCCTATGTCTTTTGGTAGAAAGAGTATTATTTCACAGATGAGCTCATTACTTGAAGGTCTATCAAATTTAATTTCAAACTTAAATTCTTCTCAGATTACTTTCATGGATCCAGAGAGGAACCATTTATTTATGTTGGCTGTGGTGATGAAAGACCTTATTGTCAGGGAGTCAGCTTTCCCTCAAGGCCAATTAGTTGAAACCTCCAGGGAATTAAAATATAGTCCTTATAGAGATAAGTATACATCGAGAGTGGGGAGAAACAGCTCAAATCAGCATTTACAGTACAGGAAGAATTGAGAAATTTGGTTTAAGGGAACTTAACAGCTTAATAGGGTTAAAAATAAAATGAATTAAATTACTTACTTGATATAATATATAACTTGCCCAACAGAACACACCCTAGCAATTCAAATAACAAATCAGGGAAGAATCTCTCCAATAAAATATAGAAGTTAAATTTTCTAGATTTTGAGAAATAGCGTTTTTGTAAAATTATGTTTTTATGGTTTTTACTTTATGTATTTTAGCAATCCTAATTATTTCTAAGGCTTCATTCATCTCTTTAATGGTATTCTGTCACATGTGCAAAGTATCATCAGTCACGATTATAGATATTTCCTTTTTTAATGGGTTTTCCTTTTTCCTTCATTTTATTATTTTTTTATTTTAAAAAAGTCTTTTTTATCCATGTATCCCCCTGCTCCCCCTCCTGGCAATCCCTCCCAGTCAGTCTTCAGCCTCCCCCCTCTACATCCCCCCATCCACTCCCCCAAAAGGGAAAGAAGTCCCAAGGTGGGTCAGCTCAGCGTGGTGCATCCAGTCCAGGCAAGTCTGATTTCCTCATCCCAAAGTCAAGATTTGAATTCCTTCCTATCCTAAATTTTTAAATCAGGCTTTTGTTTTAATACAGTGCTCTTTCAAATCCTTTCCATTCTTCTGCTAAGTCAACTAGTAATTGTTCTGTGGGTCTCAACAAAAATTAAAAAGATTCTGGCTGTTAACACTGATTCTAAGGCATCATTTCCTAAGGGAGACATAATCTTAATCAGAGACAGACAGGTTGCTATTCCTCTCCTTCAGGCAAGAGAAAAGGCTTCTAGGTGAGATTAGAAGACAGAATCCACACTGCTGACAAACAGCTGAGGTGTGACTCCCTGCTTGGCAGGGGATCACATTTTCCTTGCTACAAAGTCATTCTACATTAGCACATTTAAAAACAAATTTTCGACAGATGTTTTATTTCACTAACTATGGGCACAGATTATTTATCTCAGGATCAACCAGACAGAAGCAGAGAATAGTGAAGAGAACCGTACACAGCTGTGTTAAGACACGGTCTTGTGCCCTCAGGGCAGACATAATGGAAAGGAAACAGAAGGCTTCACACACCGTATAAGAAATCTTCTGGCCTGAGCTATCTGCAAGGGCTGCAGGTGAGCAATGAAAATCCCTAACAGCTTAGCAAGCACCATAGAAATCATATGTAAAAGATTGGATCCACTAGCACCATATATGGATGGGAAGGAGTTACGTGAAAATTGATTCACCCAAAATACTAAGCTTAGTTCTTTCAAGGGTGAGACCTGGCCTCACCCTTGAAAGAGGTACTAATTACAAGAAGGCAAAACAACTATATTTATATACTATGTAAATAAATGTGTGTGTGTATTAGGGAAATTCCTGGAAGTGCACGTGGTTGGTTACCTATTTGTCAGGACAGAAATTAAAGTTTCATAAGCTTTAGTTAGAGAGCAGAAGACAGGAGAAGTCATTGTGTTGGTCCTCATAGATGGACATCTGCACTTGGAGAAATGGACTTGTATCAATTACTCTCCATCACCATATGAAAAGTTAAACTCTGGGTCACAGAGCTATGATAGTAGAATGAGAAGCATGTGAAGAAGTACAAATGAGAACCCGATTTACCATAAAACTATCCCAACATAAGAACACAACATATTCTCATGACATACACATTGTAAATCAATGTGTATTTCAGTCAAAATTTTACCATAGCAACAGCATGCAGTCTTAGACAGAACACATCACAGAAGAAAACATTTTGTTTTTCTTTCTGGCTTTGGAAAGAATGACATATTAAGCAACAAGATGCTCAATATGATGTATTTTAGAACAGACAACACACAACCTGGCAAAATCAAAGTAATCACAGCAGAACTCTGCATTACCACACCACTTACTGGATGACAAAAATCTCCTTGCGTCTAAAGAAAAATGAAGAGTATCTGGAAGTAAAGATTCATTATTCATTTAGTTCACAATACTGCATTATCTTCTATTTGCCACTATGGGAACATGGGTGTTGGTTATTTACAGTTCATTCTACTTCCAAGGAATTTTATTATGGGCTCAGATATTTTTGCCACTGTTTTATTTAGAGAAGCTGTAAAATTAAGGATCAGAATCTGTCCAGCAATGATGGCAATCTGTATGCAAATAATTTTATATTTAGTCTTGTATGAATTACAGTTGACTTTATTGTGAACATGTCTCATTTTGTAGCTCTGGCTCCCCTGGAATACAATATGGAGACCAGATTAGCTTCACATTTAGGTAACTCCTTGGCCTTACATCACAGATCCCAGGGTACAGGTTGTACCACCAAACCCAGAAGATACTTACGAAAGTTAGAATTAAAATTTGCACACTTCTACAGCTTTCTAGTTTTGGAGAGTTTTTCCTACTCCGAAAACTTGCTTATGAAAAGTAGTAACTATTGTGTTGCTAATTTTTATGTATGATAATAGAGTAAAATAGCTTTTAATTTTACACATACAAAGGAAAGTAATAATACCAAGTACATGCTGATATGTAGTATATAAAGCATATTCATACAATTATATTATTTATTAAATTAGGTTTTTAAGTTCTGGAGAGGAGTCTATGGCTTCAAGATATGTAAGTAAGCCCTATTTAACTTAGTTATTTGCTCAGAATGTCTTTCTTTTTTCCCCCTTTCTTCCTCTCTTCCTTCCTTCCTTTTTATTTTGTTTGTTTATGTTTCTTTGTTTAGAGACAGGATCTCAGTAAGTTTTACATGCTGGCCTTGAATTCTGACTAAGGATATAAAACATTTACTTAGTACATCTCTTAAAGTTCTCAGAATCAGTGGGTACGAATTTGTATATTTTTTTATCTTCTTTAGGTAAGAAAAATTATGATGTAGGAAATAGATTGCCAAGTTCTTTATAACACCGAGTGGAATGTAGTTAAATAATAAACACTTATATAATATGACAAGTTTTAAAACATAAGCATACAGTAGAATGCAAAAACATTAAATAATTTTATAATATAAACCCTCAAGTCTTCAGAATGATGCACGACAAAGCATCTTGACTTTGTTTCTGTCAACCACATAACTCCTTAAAATTAATCCTGTCTTTACTGATTAGCACTTTCTCTTGGACTCGTGAAGCACTGGGGATAATTGCAAGCTCACGTGAACAAGCAAATTCTGGCAGTTTGGAAGAATGCACCCATGGCCTGAGTAGAAAACACATGCGAACTGATAGATTTTGAGGAAACTGAATTCCTTTCTGCTAATACTTGGTGGTTGGTACCCTTCAATCTCTTTGACTGTTTGTTTCCAGAATTAAACTTTCATTTCTGACTTAGAACATGCTTTTTGTGAAAGCACCCACCCCAAAGATTACAAAGGTTTTCAGCACCCTGCTGATGACCAGCGACCATGCAAATATGACTTGTGTCTAATGCTCTAATTTTCAGTTATTATTTTTTAAACTTATCTTATGTAGTAGTGACTTTACCTAAATGAAAATTTTTCTGCACCAAATTCAGCAAATCGTATTTATTATGGACCATTGGTACATATAACTCTTTTTTTTTAATCGTTTCAGGATGAATGGGATCCAACTCTGTGGAGCACACACAGCAATGGCTAAAAGAACGGAGAAGGAATGAATACAGGAGGGTAAATATGGAAGTTCAGTTAATCCACAGGGAGGATGCTATAATATATATGCTACCGTTTATACACAAATGGTAAAGTAAAGTGAATGGAAATTAAAATTTCAATTTTATTTTTATAAGAATAATAATTTTTCTGTGATGCAGAGATAAAATTTACCTAAAATATTACTTTGATATTTTAGGTTTTGACAAATATCATGTTTTATAGATAAAAGAACGTGAAGGAGGGAAATGAGTAAGGAGCCAAAGTCGAATAAGGCCACCCTTGAATTATAAATGCCCACTAATAAGGAACTGGTAGAGACCTGACCTACATTTCTATGATGTGAATCCTCTCTGTAGCTGCCAAGACAGTCATTACCAGAATACAAAGTAAAAAAGAAAACCACACAGTTTTTAACTGTGTTGAATGCTAAGAAGTAGAGAGTGGTTATGCTCTGAGAATATACCACATTTCGGAAAGCAACCCCAGCACTGACATCAGCTGTCAGGAAAAGTAACCTCAAGGGATACTTTTTCTCATGTTAACTCCCCCCTCCCCTGCCACCCCACTTTACTTCACTGAACTTCTAAAGATCTGCTTACTGTAGATTTCTATGGGTTCAATAAAGATGCTTCAAGACAAAATAAAAATGGCCATAAAGAATTGTGACCTTCCTGTAATTCACATCAGGATGGCAGGATGCCACTATATTTTCCAAGCAGCTCAAATTAATGTCACCAAGAGATTTGAGGTTATTCCCTTATACACATTCAGGACTGTGCTCAGCCTGGCCCATGTAAGAGACACACAAATGTGAGAAAGGGGTGCTGACATTGAGTTGGTTCGCAAGGGAAGAGAAGACATTTCTACTGCACAGCATGAGCCCTAGCAGACTAACAGATGAGCTGGAGATAATGATGCGCTTGTGTTCAGATAATAGGGCTTACTGTGGAGGCTGTGCTGGGAATCCATTGTTTCCTTACATACAGTTTTGCTTATGTAAGACAAACAAACTAGGCAATGTACAATTCTACACTATATAAGCCTTCAGAGTACCCTCCTTTGATTGTAGAATATAAACCATCAATATTTAAAAGTTAAAAGCTTATCCCACAAACAATACGTCTTTACAATATAGTGATATCGATAATTCTCATTTCCTAGGGTTTTTGAGGTCCCCCCTCCAGGCAGCACATCTTCCAGACATGAGAACAACACGCTTACAAAACTGATCTATTAAATAAAGACCAAGCTTGATAGGTAGTAACCACAAAATACTTTTGATGCGCAATATTTTAATGCCACCTTGTAAAAATTAATTATAACTTTTAAAATGTCAAGAGGGCTTTGCCAATGCCTTGGAATAATCACGTACTTATAAGAGCCTCTGTTGCTGGAGTCCACAAAAGTGTAAATTTAAGAAAGTCTTGTGACAGTTTATCTTAAGTGCTTGGGGAATTATTTTGTTAGACAAGTTGTTTTTAATGTGCTAATATTATAAACAATGTAAATGCTTTTGAAAAGATTTAAACTTAATAATTTTTAAATGTTAAGTAATTTGCTACGTTAACACACACACATTGAGATTTCACTTTCTAAGGTAATATGCTTTTATTTTGCATTAGTTTCTAAATTCTGAGTAAGTTTAGAAATATAAATGTCATTTACAGCTTAAATATTCATGTAATTTTATGCTGAAATAAGAAATTATGAGTAGAGCTCTCCTAAATTATAATAAACGATATAAACAACAGCAAGCTTTGGGAAGCATGACTAAACTTATGATAAATTTTTGTGGACATGTCTAGAAAAATCAAAGTGGGAAAATCTATTATATGAGAAGAAGAATTATGGAACAACACCTTAAAGATTCAATGCATAAAAATAGTTTCTCTCAGGAAAGGAGTCTTGAGTACCATAGTCCAAGATTCATTCTGAACTCAAGATATTAGGGAGATTAGCTGAGTCTCTGTACAGCGGTGAGAAGTGTGTAGGAGACGGAGGAGGAGGTTACCCTTTGAAAGAATATCTCTGTGACCTGTGTAAACCGGAGCCCCACAAACACTTCCAACAAGCTTAGGTCAGAAGAGGGTCATGGCTCCGGGCCCTCTGCACCACTGCTTGCCCAGAGGAGTGTGCTCACCGCGTTAATCTCTCGTCCTTCAGTTCCAAGTCAGCCACTGTGATGAGCTGGTCCAGCTTGAATTTAGTATCAATAATCTCTGCCTCGCGAGGAGAGTAGGTGCCACCTTCTTTCTGCTTTTGTCTAATTCTGAAACAAGGGCAGCGCAATCAGTGCGGGGGCTATCATGGAAAGCTAGGCAGATTAGGTGAAGGGGTTTCTTTCATTTTTTTTTTTTAAGAAAAACCACTTAGACAAATAATTCTTTTGTTCCGTGTGACCCGCCTCACCTCCCTTTAGCTGTTCCCCCATTTCATCACCAAAGGAAAGTAAAATGGAAGTAGCCAAGGAATCTGAATATCAGTATTAAAAACCAGAAAGTCACTGTTCCTTATAATAGAATATTTTGCCTGTATTACATATATAAATTGGTTTTTAAATTGTCTTATTTAATTTTTATGGAAATATGAGGTATAAAATATCTCTTTTATAATCAGAACAGGTTTAGGGTTCAAAATGGAGCAATGTGACCCTAAAAACCTAACCAAATCACTGGGTTTGTACTGTTTTGTTGAGATGGAGTTTTATTTTACTATAGGCCTTTCTCTATACATTTCTCTAAGGTATGGTATGACATATTATAAGACACTATTTTGGAATCTGTGCCAATCATTAATATTTCACACCTGTTGTTTATGATAAATATTGATATCTAGGATATCAAGAGCATAAAATGTAGTCCCACCACCAAAGATACTATATATTTGAGCATTATGTTCATAATGTACATAAAGCAAATAAAAATATTGAAGTGAAACTCATGAAGCAGAACTTGCCTCTTTGATAAAGTATTTAGAGTGATTACAATTACTAGTAATCAGAGGATAGAGAGAACTCCAGTTTGACTTAGGTGCTCTGGAGATGAACTGAACTACAACAGAGTTTCAGAAATCCTAATGCTTGATATTCACCCAAGAACAGATTATCTTTGGCTAAAATATGTTCCTGGGAAGCTATATTGAATAGAAGAACCATTTCTGCCCATAAAAGGGTTCATCTTGTAATAAAATAGGAGGCTACATAGAATTGTGGAGCAAACAAATGATTTGAATACTGAAAATGAGTACTTTGGCAAGGACCATAACTTGTACAATCTTCTTTCTGCATTTCCTTCTTGTTTGAAGGTTTTCCTTCATGTCAAGGTAGTTTGATAGTGTGCCAAAACTTTTACAAAAATGTATTTTTTTTCTAATTGTCTAGAATAAAGACTTTCCCTCATTGTCATCTGGATGAATATAAAAACAGTCTGTGTTACAGGGAAATGTCTATTAAAGCAGACCTTCAAATTGTACATTCAAATGCTGATATAAGAGACTCAAGATGAAAAAGATGGCTGTGGCATCTGGCCTACATAGTCAATATTTTTAGTTAAAAATTAAGCCTGTAGTGTGATTTAGAAAACTAATCGGATATGTATTTTCACAAATAAAAATCTTCTATCCTAGCAATTTCTCTTATGAACTTCAATTTACGGAATTGGAGAGAGATATTTCTCCTGATGTTTTATAAGAAAATGAGAGGGCTGAGACTAAGAGAAGAGAAACTTTGTAAAACAAGTACACTCATGCTGTTAGAGAAAAGGGAACGTTCATTTGAAAATCCCCTAGGAAGTGATGTCTTTAACAGCTGTCATTTCTGTAAGAACTTTAGTTTAGGATTCACATACCTGACTGAAACATCTTAAATTAAACCTATTCCCTATTCCTCTCTCTCTCTCTCTCTCTCTCTCTCTCTCTCTCTCTCTCTCTCTCTCTCTCTCTCTCTCTCTCTCTCTCTCTCTCTCTCTCTCTCTCTCTCTCTCCCCTGAAACCAACACCTTCTATTTTATATGCCTTATTATTTCTATATACCACACTCATCTGTGGCAGAATAATCCTTCTGTACACTGTGAAGATGTGTTGCTCTCACTGTTAATAAAAAGCTAATTGACCAATAGCAAGGCAGTATTTCAGGGCAGAGAGAATGCTGGGGAGAAGGAGGGTAGAGTCGGAGGAGTTTCAGGACAGAGGTGGGAGAAATAGCATGAGTTCATAGATGAGGTAAAGAGTCTTGGGGGAGCATGTAGATTAATCAAAATGGGTTAGTTTAACCTAGAAGAGCTAGCTGGAGATAAGCCTAAGCTACTGACCAAGCATTTTAAGTCTCTGTGTGGTTATTTGGGGAATGGTTGTTGGGACTGAGCTGATTGATAGTCTAGATGGACCACATATACCTCTTTGCCTACTTTGACCTCCATTTATCTTCTCTCATAACTGAGTGGGACTTGATTGCAGTTCTCTTTTGTCACCTACCAGAATGTTAACTTTGTCCTGGGAGCACTGCAGTAACCTAACCAGGCATAGAGTTGGGGAGTTGCTGTCTTTCTGGAATTCTGGTCCTGAATGTTTTGTTTTGTTTTGTTTTTGAGATGGGGTCTCATGTTTCAGCCATGGGGTTTACTATAGAAATCAGATTGGCTTCAAACAAACAGATATCTACCTACCTCTGCCTCATAAGTGCTCAGATTAAAGGCATGCACCACATATCTGGTACTAAAATTCTAATGTTTAATGTGTGGGCCCAGCAGCCCACCTGAGAAGTTCTCAATGTCCCTCTGCCCATCTCATTAGCCAATGATTCCACAAAGTCCCAGTCTGCACAAACCATTTTGTATAAATGAGATAATTTACAACCAGTTCTAACCTTCCCACCCTCCAATAAGGATAAGTAACTTCTGCAAACAGCTGTCCTTTCTCTGTCATTCTTCTTTGCCACTGAAAGGTTGTATGAGCTCGTAACCACCATCCCATGACAACTTTGGGAGAAGACTTCCTTGATTCTTAGTTTCCTCATCATTCTCTCTCCCTAGTCTCGTGAGACTCAGTCCTCACCTGAGCTCTCAGCCTTGGGCCCCTTCTAGTTCTCTTTTACTCCTGTCCTCTCTGGCACTTATATCAAATGTTTTCCACCAAAATAGCAGAACTTACTTCTTTCAGGCTAAATTTGTTCAATTCATAATGTATCATATACTTCAAAACATCATAATATGTATTCCAGGCAGGTTGAGTGCCTTATAAATTTAAGAAAAATTAAACAGAACTGTTTCCCATTTGCCCAACTTCTGTGGTTATTGTTTTCTTATTTGACTATGGTAGATATAATGGCCACAGAGCATTCCGAGACACATCTTACCTTGCAAAGGCAAAAATAGCTGTTCCAAGGAGGATTATGGAAAGGATACACAAAGTGACTGACAGGATTATCTCTACAGTTCTTTCTGAAAGCCCTTCACCTGAGAAAAATAGAAACATGTACATTAATGGTACCCTGGAGTTCTATCTTGTGTCCCAAACCACATAGATTATTTCTTGGCGTCTTACTTAAGTTTACCAGCAAAACAAATTAAATTTGCAGCCTTCTCTTCTCCTCTTCCTCCTTTTCTTCTTCCTCTGCTTCCTTTTAGTTTGGAAGTTCAGTCCTTATATATTTTTTTATTTTCTTCTTTCCCTATACTATATATATATATATATATATATATATATATATATATATATATATATATATATATATATATATAAAGCACACATGTGCTTTTTACTAAGTGAAATCATAGTCTCTTGGAGATGTGGTCATTTCAATGTAGAGAATAAAGAATAAAATAAATTCCAAGTATCATTGGAATGGAGCTACATGCGTTGTAAGCAGCCTGTTGTATGTGTTGACTACCTACCTCTCCTCCTCTATAATATAGGAGGCACTTTTAAAACCATTGAACTTTCTTTACAGCCCTTGGTTACCCCATTTCTTACACAGGGCTGCTCAATCATATCTCCATGACTTGTTATGAAATAAACAACTCAGGTGAAAAACTCTTCACACTCATATGATGTATTTGAAGAAATTTTAATGAACATGATTTGTAATTTTACTATAAAATCTTCAGTTCAATGACAAAATAAGTCTAAGTTCTTTAAACTAAGCAAAGATTAATGTTTTATTTTTTTCCTCTGGATTGCTGATTATAAAATGCAACCAAGTTCCTGTGGCTGTTGATCTACATGGTGAAGCTGAATGAATACTGAGTTTTAAATAGTTATCGTAATTACATGGTCCCTAGTATATCAAACTCTATTTGACAGATGCTATAAGACCAAGTGTTTCATATAATATTAGCTACACCTTCTTATTCACTAAAATCCCAGTGCTTTGTTTTATGAATTTTAACTTGCTACATCTAGTCAGATATTTTTGCCAAAGGAAACATGAAGATGAATAAGGAATCTTGTTAATCAGGTGATAGTGAGACATAGAGCTTCAAAACTCAGTTTCAGAGACCACAAAATGAAATTTCAGACTAGATTACCATTTCAAAGCACTGACTCAAGTAAGGAAATGACATATAATATATTAATAAACAGCATGTAATCCTCTGAGCACATGCATTACAAAAGTGCCCTCAGGAGGGGACACAATGTACCGTGGTTGTCAGACACACTTTCTGATTCACTACTAGGCGTGAATGAGGTCATTTCTCCAAATCCTATCATACAAAATAGGATTCTTTTATGTGATTTTACTCATAGTATACACAAGCCATTTTCTCACAAGACTTATCCTTTATTAATTAAATTGTTTTGTTGGAATATTATATTCTAGCTTTGCAATTAATTAATTTATAATATAAAGCTCAATTTTTCCATAACTTGTTTTCTGAATAAAATTATTATTACGTAAATTTACCAAAGGAATTAACATTTTAAAATGAGAACTTTGAGTTAAATGAGAGATATTAATATCATACTACAATATTGGCTTCCTCATTCTAATTCCTTCACTCTGTATATATGCTCTTAGAGTTAATACATGGGAAGACTTCCTTTCTCTTATTGAATTACTAGTCTTTTGGGATAGTAAAAAACATCATGAAGAATTAACTAAAGTTCATCTTTATTACTTTATAATTTTAAAAGTATTTGTGTATATGTATGTATCTGTGTTTGTGAGTATGTATGTGTGTGTCTGTGTATGTATGTATGTATTTGTGTGTGTCAGTGTGTGTATGTATATGTGTGTGTATTTGTGTGTTTAGGAATGAGGATGTGAAGCCAAGTATGTGGAAGTAGGAGAATTTCTGGGAAGTGAACTTACTGTGGGTTGTATATTACACTCAAGTAGTCAGGCTGGCACAGTAAGTAATCTATGACATTTTGACCTATCTTGCCAAAACTAATGTCAATATCTTATAAATATAGTTCTATAGGAAGGAAGCATGACAAGGATTTGAGGTGATGTATGCATTAATTAGTATTATCAAGTATACTACATTACACCATGGCATCCAGCTCCAAATAGTTACTGTTATAATGGTCAATCCATCCACTTAAAAATAAGTATGTTCTAATGTGCTATACAAGAATATTTTCCTCCAGTCAGACTGACAAAATTTTGAAAGGAGATCAACAATGCTTACCAGAATGTGAGAAAAAGTCATTTATTCATTGTTAAAATATTGAAAGCTCTTTCACTTCTTTGTTCACAAACCAAAAAAACAAAACACACCTCATAAAAAATGCTTATTTATGAAATGTTCACCTTATAAGACAAGATACAAGAACAGCTAGAAAGAATTTAAAGCATAGAGGCGAGAAAGTGGCACAGTCCCCCGAGCAGAGGCATCCATCCACAGTGAAATTGGAAGCAGCTTCACAAAAAAAAAAAGCCCCCACTTAGTGTCCTACAGTACTTAGTAGCACCACATTAACCAGAGTCACATTGCCTGAATGTGAAAGCTGATGCCCTCCACACCTATGCTAGGTTAAAACACACTGCTTCAGGCTTCTTGCTTACGGGTTAGTATTATCTGAAGAAATGCATGGTATAGAGTTAAGAGTGGACACAGGGTTTTATTTCTAAAGCCACTTCCCCATTTTGAATTTATGCAACATTGTTAGGCGTCTTTGTTAGTAATCATTTCATAGTCACACATCTATAAGGAGGCATTACTATTGTCATTGGAGAAATAGGATTTTAGAAGTCACTTTAAGCATTTTCCTAGCTGTCTTGAGGTATCTAAATTCAACACATACTTAAAGCATTTTAAGTACAAATGCCCAGCTCCAGAGTTTGTGAGGTTCAGACCATCTCAACTCTGCCTTACTAAGTAGATAACAGTCTCTCTACTTCTTCACTACCTTGGAAGATGTGATCTACAGATAACATAGTAACTCTCTCTCCTCCCTCCCTCCCCATTCTCCCTTCTTGCTCAGCTTGAGTACCTTGGAACATATTTTTGCACCATAATTAAATGAGAAGTGTCATGACAACAGAAAGCCATCAGAGAGTCCCCTTGCCATGACTTTAGGATCTCATCTTGATCTGCTTTAACAAGGGCCCTGCGAGGTACAGAAGGGGATGTCTGATTTTTCAAGTCACAGAAACAGTTTCCTATTAAATCTTACAAACAACACATTGCCTACACACATCGCCACAAACTCACATGCTATAGGATGATTTTAAAAACTGGAGAGAGTTCATGCAAATGATGAAAACGAGGATGCTGGTGTTAATTAATCTAAAGTAACATCAAAATCAATTAAATAGATTAGGAGTAAAGTGTATGTAATTTCCCGTTTACTATGACATGTCATAAAGATTTTCTCAACACAAGGTTTTCTCTCAATTTTAACCAGTATAGTTAGTATATGGTGATTTTTTTGACCCTTATTTTCAATCCTATATGCTAACACTCATGGAAAGGAATAATTATCACTAGCATAATATGCCAAAGCACAGCCTTAGTAAATTGAAACTTTAATTGGTAGGTTACTCAGTTCAGTACTTGTTGCCAATGGTATGCAAATTTTACTAAATGAATGTGTATCTTCCCATGATTGGATAACTTTGATGGGACCTATACTCCCTCCACTGATGCCTAGGACTGAATCCGTGCATATGTCTTCAGCAGGCTTGTCAGCAGCACCAAGTTCCACTGGTCTGCTGTAAATGATGCCATCTGTCCTGACACAGGACATAACTGGGACAGAAAATGACTCAGGCTTCCTTTGTCATCATCCGGTTACACAGAAGTATTCTTGCAAATACATGTCTCTTTGCTTGCCCCCGGGTGCACAGTGATCTATTCCATCTGGGCGCCTTTTCTCATTACTGAAACAATCAATATTATTTGCTCCTTGAGTTCGTCTACTTTATCTTCTCTGCAGTGCTTCTTTGCCAAGAGAACTTTTTCTATTCCGTGGCCTCTGTGAATGTTCCTCCTCTCTCATCTGTCACTGTTTTAATAGCCATTTAAACATTATAGGGCAAAAGCAAATTATAAAACCACTATCCATCAGAAGGGAGTCCCTAAAAGGTCAGTCTAAGAGAAAGTCCAAATGGCTTTCCTTACATCACTGATATATGGATATTACACTGAACTTTGAAGAATTGGATAATAATATGGGGGACCCTTTTTGATCACTACCAGCCCATTGGCACTCAGCTTTCTATGTTCAAACTATGTCCCAATGGTCCTTTCTTCTGTGGGCTTTCTGAGAACATGAGCTTCATTCTTCACTCCACGTCAGTCACATGCTAAGAGCCCCTCCATTTATACGGTGTGTAGGCATTAGTGTCTGGATGATATGGTAGTTGCCATGTTTCCAAACAATCAGTTTGTGTCTCTGAATTTTGTGCTTGTTTAGCTTCCTTTCTTGGTTGCAAGAACATGGAATGGAGAGGAAGACATTGTTGACAGGTACCTTGAGAGTGTGTTCTATATTATCCCTTTTGGAAAAATATAAGTAACCATGGCCTCGAACTGCATGGTTCCTGATTTTTGACTGTCCTTTTCCTAGGGCAGCTCTCATCTATATCCCCCTGATGTCTTAACTTTCTTTTGGCTGAGCCTGGTTTCTACTGCTAGTCTACACAAACCACTCATTTAATAACAGGCCGAGGCCATGATAACCAGAGAACCCAGCTCCTCTCTTCTCTTCTTTATAAGGAGGTAAAGGAGTCCTGCATCTTGTCTGTCTTTATCTTCCATCAGTAGAAACACCAAAACAATCATTAGTTAACTACAGGAATTGCTGCCAAACTCTGATTATGTTGCTGACCACAGTGCACACAGTTTGCTGTGGTGGTATCAGGGCATGATAAAGATCAGCTATGAGATGAGGAAATGTTCCACACAATTTCAAAACCACAAGTTCAATCAACCTGCTTTCTCATTATTACATTTATTGGTTACAATTAACTGAGACAATGATTTTATAGTGAAACACTTTAACAGAGATTTGTTATTCAAACAAATCTGTATGTAGCAAATGTCTTGATTAATTCTTCAGGATGTACTTATTTTATCTTATTATTATTATTATTTTTTACATAAAAGTGCCAGAGGCTGGCTCTTTAATCAGCTAATGTGGCCATATCTGAGACAGACTGAGAGTGGTCCAACAATCTGCTGTTACACATCAACAGTTCTCAATGAACTCTCTTGTAGCTCATGACCTACTGATAATCACCAAGATCAGCACCATACTTAAACGACATATTTTTTCAAGTAATATTCCAGAGATATGCTCATCTGCCTATTTTTGTTAAGTAGCTTATGAATTTGTAAGCCCTGCTGCAATTATTTAAGAATTTGTGACTCTTTCAGTGAATTTCAAGGGAGATAATGAAGTAAAAGTCTTTTTAAAAATCTTTGATTATGATCCATCAGAAGAAACCATGAGGGGCTAGAGAGATGACTTAGTGGTCCAGACCACACCACTTTTCATTGCAGAGAACCCATGTTTGGTTCCAAACACCCACATAGTGGTTCACAAGCATCTGTAACCTCAGTTCCATGAAGTCTGATGAGGTCTTTTGAACTCCTTGGGCACCAGGCACCCATGTAGTACACATGCATAAATATCATTTTTATTAAAAGGTTAATTATCTTTAAAATACATCTGTATCAAAGACTATCCAGCCCTGGATTAGCATATTTACCAAATATTTGGTAACTATTACCATCATATAAACACATTGAGATTATTGATAAAGGCTGGAGGACGAGCTTGATAAATAGAATGTCTGACTTACAAGCATAAGAACTAGATTTTGGATCCCCAAAGTCCATGCTAAAAGCGTAATGGGAATGGTACTGGCTTGTAATCCCAAAACAAGATACCTGGTGGTAACTGGATGGCTACAGTAGGCAGAATCTGAAGGCCCTGAATTCAACAAGATGCCTTACAACAGTAAATAGAATAAACAGTGATGGAGAGAGACATGATTCCAGATTCCAGCCTCCACATGCACATGGACACAAATGCATGTTCACCTGCATAAACACACACCTTATACAAGCAAACATACATGCCCAGATTCTATATATGTATATACATGAAAAATGGAAATTAGACATAAATTAAACTACAAAATCTTACCTAAAGTTTTAATAGGGTCAGAATAATCAGAGTCAGTAAATTGTCCCATGACATTTGTGGCTCTAAATTTAAACCTATAAAAGAAAAGAGAATTATTCTAAGATACTTTTTAGACAATAGTGAGCGATAATTGTTTTATAGTTTAGTTATGAGCATGTTTGTCATTTGTGTATAGAAAGATTACTGATTTTTGTGTGCTAATATTTATATCTTTGTTGTAAGAGGTTTCTGGCCCAGACCTTCTGGCTTAGCCTCGAGGTTCAGACCCACAGAGACACACAGACACACAGACACTAACATTAATTTTATGCTGATTGACCTAGGGCCCTGGCATATAACTTGCTAACTCTTTACTCTTAAACTAACCCATGATTCTTATCCTGTTCAGCCATGCAGCTCAGTACCTTTGCTCAGAGCAGCATAGTTGTCCTCTGCATCTGCGGGCTTCTCTGGCATCTCTACCCTGTTCTTCTTGTTCCCAGAGTTTTCTTAGTCTGGTAGCCCTATCCACACTTCCTGTCTGTCTTCGACCAATCAACATTTTTAAAATCAGCACAATTATTTACAATGTAACAACATAATCCTACTACATTTTCCCATTTTTTTTCTTTCTGAAACAATAATAACCCCAAATCTAACATGCTTCCCCCCCCATTATCTATAACAATTTATAAGCAACACTGTAAACAAACACAAACATCCATAATCCATTTTTTTGGGGAATATGAGTATAGTTCTCTTGACTACTTCCTGTAGAATGGGGGGTGCTGGAAATTCCGTGGGGACCTAAAGAAAAATTTAGGATTATGGACAAGTCTTTAGTGGAGTAGTCTGTAAGGCTGGGTCATCTCAGCCAGTCTCCTTGACATTGTTTTGCATGTAGAGCTCAGAGGAAACTGCAACAGAGTTGCTCTGAAATGCTGAATAATTTGGGCTATCTGTTTCCATTGGACACTTTTCAGGAGGTCTTCCTCTATTAAACTTATTTTCTATAACCAGGAATAAATCCACAGCCTCTCATTTTCTGTGCAAATAAAAAGAATACCTTCTCTCCAAAGTAGCATCTTTTTATTTCAATTTCAAAGTCAGCTCATTTACAAAATATATAGGTTGTATCAATCCAGCAGCATTTATAATCAAATGTCTTTCAGAAGCTTTTACTATTTCATTTTCAGTCAAAAAAAACTTAAATACAACAACATACAGTATCCAGATGCTCTTTGTAATTTCCATCTTTGTATGACTTATTTTTTTACTCTATTTCTTTTTAAGGATTTTCTCTATTTTTTCTTTTTTCTTTTCTCTCTCAAGCCTACATATATTTTAAAACACACTCTTAACCATTTAGAGATTTATTTCAATCTGTCTTGACTGTATATCTTATTTCTTATCTTTCTCTGTTTCTGACCACAGCTTTGCTTGGCTAGGGTGGCTGACTCCACCCAGCTTCTTCTATTTCTTTTTGTTTCTGACCACTCCTTTAATCTGTCAAGGTGTGGCTAAGGCTTCACTAGGGTGGCTGACTGGCTCCACCCTATTCATCTTTTTAGCAGAGGTACTGGTACAACCCACAATTACCATTCTGGGGAATTTTGGGGTCCATATAATCACCAGGTAAAGCACAGCCATCTGCTACTCATTAACTCCATTTAAGTGTTTGGCAGCAGGGCCTCTTAAAAGACTCACAAGTGTTTTGCAGCTTCCTTTTAGAAAGCCATGCCACTACTTGCCTCCAGCAAACAAGTTTAGCTAAAAAAAAAAAAAAAAAAAAAAAATATGATGCTACTAAGATGTGATCTTTGACTCTGTTCCTTCTTTGTCCATATAAACAGAAACCTTAAATCCATCATATGCAGTTTATTGTTTACATGGGGGCTCCTGTGAGACTTCAGGAACTGGCTGTTTTGGACCTTAAACTGTACTCCAAAAGCCCACCATGTAAGAGACACAACTTTGAAGCTGGTTTTGGCTCCAGTTATGTGCTCTAGAACTATTTATAATCTTTCTCCAGCATTATGTGGGTGTATGTCACCCACGTTTGGCCACTAATTGTTGTATTAAGTTTCAGGACTTTCCCACCTGGCCCCATGGCCCAGACCCACAGTCACACAGAAACACACAGATGCTTATATTAATTACACTCTGCTTGCTGATTGACCTGGGGCCCAGGCATATAACTCACTAACTCTTTATTCTTAAACTAACCCACAATTCATATCCTGTTCATCCATGCAGCTCACTTCCTTTCCTCAGAGCAGCATAGCTGTCCTCTGCATCTTTGGCATCTCTGTGGCATCTCTGCCCGGTTCTTCCTGTTCCCAGAGTTTTCTTAGTCTGGTAGCCCTACCCACACTTCCTGTCTGCCTTCAGCCAATTAGCATTTTTATTAAACCAGTAGGCGGGACAATTATTTACAATGTAACAATGTAATCTACTATATATCTTGGTACTTTGATGATGTTTTGCTGGTG
Organism: Phyllotis vaccarum; assembly: GCA_033318265.1. Classification (NCBI taxonomy): domain Eukaryota; kingdom Metazoa; phylum Chordata; class Mammalia; order Rodentia; family Cricetidae; genus Phyllotis; species Phyllotis vaccarum. The sequence continues at coordinate 19,466,296 of JARWLC010000014.1, read as the reverse complement.
TTGTTTAGCTGTGGAGTTTCCTAGTAGAGTATTAAAGTTTGCACACACACGTATCATATTATATGCAGATTAGGATACTTTGACGTCTTTTCTGACTTGTATCCCATTTACCTCCTTCACTTATCTTAATGTTCTAGCTAAGACTTCAAGTACTATGTTGAATAGATATGGAGCAAGTGGACAACTTTGTCATATTCCTAATTTTGATGGAAATATTTTGAGTTTTGTTTGGGATGATATTGGTTGTGGGCTTCTAGTATATTATTTTTATTATATTGAAGTATATCTCTTTTATCTCTACTTACACTAAGACTTCATTATAAATAGATACTTTATTTTGTCAAAGGCCTTTTTCTGTAACTAATGAGATGGCAACGTGGCTTCTGTTCTTAAGTCTATTTAGGTAATAAATGATGTCTACTGATTTACCTGTGTTGAACTATTCCTATATCTCCGGGATGAAGCCTATTTGATCAGGTAGGGTAAATTTTGATGTGTTCTTAAGCTCTTTTTGAAAGTATTTTATTGAGAACTTTTGTGTCTATGTCAAAGACATTGGCCTAAAGTTATAAAAGAAAAACAATTTTCATGTCCCATTGTTTTATCCACAGATATTTTAATAAATAAATATGAAAATTTAATAGTTTATTCAAATAAAATAAATTTACAAGACATGAGTTTAAGATTAAGTTACGGTCAGGAAAAATCTATACTTTATAGTAAATGAATAATTATTTTGCTCTCACACTCATTGAATTTTATGGGACAATAAGTAGGAATTAGGCCAAACTCATGAACCAGCAGCACTCTATGAACAACACTAAGTAGGTAATCTAACTCACAGATGTGTTTAGGTAGAATCATTTAATATTAGCAACAATGTGGCTATTGTAATTAACAAGTATAACACATAGTAGCTATTGTATCTTAGTTTTGAAAATATTGCAGAATCAAAGAACCAAGATTATATAGAATTGTCTTGGTCGCATATTCACAAAATATAAACAATGATTGTTATTTTCATTATGTGCTAGGTTGTGTTTACCTATTTTTACAAATGTAAAACAGATATGTACAGAAGATCATCCTCAAAGACACCTGAAATTACCTAATTTGAAATCTAAAACACAACAGTCATTTACGTTTGTAAAACAAATTATAGTGTACGATTTATTCTCCAGAATTATAAAACTCATGATAACATATATCACAAGCAGAATCTGTTGAAAAAACAATTCGGAAAAGAAACAATGAGAAAATAAAAATAAATATGAAATTTTTATCATTTTAAAAAATTTTAGTTTAAATAACAACCAAAATTTAAACTAATTGCCTTTGACAATAAATGATAGAACATTCTTTTTTGATTGCCCAATTTCTCTATATTTTCTAATTCTAACTCAGTCCAGAACATTCTTAAGGAATTCAATATCATGTTAAATAGCATGCTAAAGTATAAACACATATATTTCAAAAAATTAGTAATAACAAGATTTGGGGAAAATCTAAGCTAAGATAATTCTCTTCTAAATTGCAGCCTTATTTTATAAAATAATATCTACAGTTAAACAGAAGGCAATACCAATGAATTTAACAGTCATTGATAAAGCATTCATTCAGATGTTTGATCGAATGGAAGAGAGGGTTATTGGTATTAGCATCATAAAAAAAACATTAATTAATTGAAAGACCACAAGACCTCTTCTGAAAGCCTACGTACATCATCCTCTATGGCAAAAGCAAAACACTGAATTCCAACACATCAACCACACTGTTCATTAGAAGAAATTCTGAGTTCTTCCACTTTGTATGTTCTCCAGTGCCATACTTTTAAAATTGCCTTTCAACAACGTATCACATCAACTGACACTTTCTTTCAGGATTATATACCTTCCTATAATACTGCATTCTTTGCAATAAATAGTTAACGCCTCATCTAGCTCTCCATTTCCAGTGTATGAACAATCAGGCCCAGTATCCATGGAAGATCCCTTTGCTCACTAGACAGATAGAAGGATTGGTTGATTGATAGGTGACGTACATTAACAAACTTGCAGTATAGTATGTGGTTGACAAACTATACTTACAAATATTGTTTTTTTGGTTTTAGAGGTCCATTGCAAATTTTCTCTTCATTGCCAGGGATCATACAGGCATTATCGGCACCTATCACGTAGATTTCTTCATTACCACTGAACTTTGTCTTTCCCTCTATACATGGGGGATTAGGGAATCCTTCATTTGTAAAATATGGCCTTGCTTTGTTGAAATACGCATCATACCACTTTGTCACATTTCCGTCTTGCTGAGCTAGTAGGGGAGAAAAAAGGGATGCTCACAACAAAATCACATTGAATGTATCTTCACATCAATACAGCACTTTTATGATTCCATTAGTGAATTCTAAATGCAGAAAAAGTCATGCCATGAACCATCAGGGCGATTCAACTTATGAACCTGAACATTCTCCATCACCCAGGAATCTGAAGAACTGTTGTGGGAGCTGATGTAGTAGGTAGACCAATGGTTCTCAACCTATGGATCAAGTTTCCCATGCGAGTCGACTAACCTTTTCACAGAGATCACATATCAGACATCCTGAATATCGGATATTTACATTACAATTCACAATAGTTGCAAAATTACAGTTACAAAGTAGCAGCAAAAATAAATTTATGGTTGGGGGTCACCACCACATGAAGAACTGTATTTAAAGGTCACAGTATTAGGAAGGTTGAGAACCACTGAGGTCCACAAAAAATACCCATCATCCACATCTCGCATTCATATTCCCAAAGAAGCTATCAAGATTCTATCTTGGCACAAATCAATCACTCCAACCAGCATACCCAATAAATAGATCACGTGTTTTGATTAGGCCTTTTCTCATTTGAGTATACAATTTTTGATAACATAGTTACTGAAAATATTAGTAGTCTGTTGACTACTAATCCTAATTGTGTTAGGATCATGAGTCAACTTTACTTAATAATTTTTAATAGAACTCTTTTTAACATTCAGAAATTCACATTCCATGGTCTCCCCGTGTATACTGAAATCTGAGGTACCTCCTGTTTCTGCCACAAGCACTTGCACATTTTTGATTGGCCCATGATCATCATTGTAGTAGCAAATCGGCATTCTGATTGTAATTGTTGTTGATGTCACAAGCAGTTTTCCTGTGGCATCACGAATAGGAATTGGCTTGGTCTTTGGTCGTGCTGGAGCTGAAAACAGTCAAATATGGCTGAATTTTTTTCTGAGCAGAAAATATAAACATTCTCTTTTCATGTAGGGAACGGACAGATAAGTTAACGGCACATACAAATATTAAGCTAAACAGTTGTTTTGGGGTACAGTAGATATACAATAATTACTATCTCATAAGTGTATATATATGGCTTCTTACTATTGGATTTTCTAATACAGATACACCATGCATTAGAACTACCCTGAATATTGGTTTCTAGTGTGAATTTTTTTTCCAGACAGAGATACAGTGCTAATTCATGCCTCTTAATGAATACAATATGTGGTGCATACAGCTGCATAATATTTCTTCAACCACAGTCCAAAGGCGAGAATTTACTTTTCTAATAGTTTTCAGCATTGCCTGTAATACATAACCACAGACAGTTAACTTTTCTTGCCCTTTTCTTTCTATAGAAGTGAGTTCAAATAGTAGAATTTAGTGAATGTGCCTTTTATGTGTGTATGGAGGTGGTACATGTGTAATGCGTGTGTATCGGTGCACAACTCTACAGGTGTGTACACATGAGTGTGTACATTCACGAGGCAGCCTGAATTTAATATTACAGGACTTTTTTATCACTATTTCTTTTACTTCACTAAAATGCACACAGAATCCAGCTAGTCTAGTTGCCAACTTGTCCCAGAGATCCTCTGTCTCTGCCGCCATAGTACTGACGACAAACAGCAGCTCTGCCTGCTTGAGTTTTACACGAGATTGGGGAGTTAGAACTCAGGTCATCATACTTCTCTTCAGTTTTTCAGATAATACAGTTTTAACACTGTTTGCATTTTTAGACTAATTTAAAAGATGCTATAATATTTAATATGTTGTTGTCAATATTGTTTCATTTCTTCTAATAGCCGTGCATGTGTTTACACGTGTGTATACACACATATGCATATTTGCTGTTTGAAAGTTACATATGTGTGGCTGGGGAGGGGTGAGGCTGAGGGCTGGCTGGGAGGGAGGAGGGAAGGGGAAGCAGGGGGATACATTGATGGAGATGACACTTTTTTAAATGAAAATAAAATAAAATTCAAAATAATAAAATAAATTTTGGGGACACTGGAAGAAAAGAAGAAAGTTACATATCTACACTTCAATCTTTAAAAAAATGAAAGAAACTCTCGACAGTGTCACAAAATTTGCGACATTGTTTCCTTTTCCTAGATGAACAGGTGTAAATGGTGGACATCAAGGTTGGAACCAAACCCTTTCAACTTGAGTCTTTGGTTTGCTCTTTCTTGTGCACTGGATCCAGAAGCAAACCTGTTGATTGATACATTACTTCAACATTCTTACAAGTATAGGCTGGAATGAGATTGGATGTGTATGAGGTTCCCTGAGGGTGAAATCTGTGATGAAAGAAAAGGCGAAGCATGGAAGTAGGTGGCGAGAACCTTCAGATACAATTGCCTGACATAGCAGCGGCAGATAGATTGTGGGAGGGGAGGGTTTACTAGAAGAGGCCTGGGCTGTTCCTGTTCTGAACCCTCAGCAAAGTCATCAGGAGTCCCCAAGGACAAATCTCAGTAACAGGAACCCATTGTCGGGGTGCCATGATCCAACTGTATATTAACTGTCCGATGAAAATGTTCTGAGACTGTTTCTAATTCAATACACAAAGTTAACAAAACCGTACTAGCACTAAAGACAAGTTATCTCTATGGAGTTGGACCACAACCCCCATGCCCTTGCATCTCTCTATGGGCATAAGATGGAGCTTGGGGAAAGAAGCATTTTGTCATGGAGATGGGTGAAGCATGTGAAATGAGAAATTTTGGTAAAGGATAAAAGTACTGTGTATACTGTGCTTGTATATATGCAAAGTACATATATACTTGTATATATGTACAAAGAGATGAAAAGTAATACAGATGGCACGGCTCCAACTTTACTTTGTGTTTTCTAAAGTCTTTTTATGGAAAAAATATTACAGCTGAAGCAACTTAAGTGTTTGTATATTTTAAGATTTATTTTAAATTTTAAAATATTAATGTGTGTGTATATGTGTCTGCTTGTCTGTACGTGCACAGTGCACAGGGTGCATACAGGGACCTGCAGTGTCAGCTGAGAACATTGGAATCCAGAACTGGAATGAGCAGGTCAATGTCTGGAAATCTTTGAAAGAGCATCCGTGCTTTTAACTACTGAGCCACCCCTGCAGAATTTATCAATTAAAATAAACAATGCTTATAAATAAGAACATACCTATAGCCATTGGTCATTAGTAAAAAGCTAAAATATAAAACTGCATCTAGCAGTGACTATTTCATATTCTTGATATGATAGCAACAATTTCAAGTATTGTTTAAAGGACTTTTTAAAGTTGCTCACGATTACTCCTCATAATAAACAATCAATAAGGCAGGAACTAATACAGTCTGTACCTTCTAGACTAATATAAGCGGCGAAAATTTCCCAGAGTCAAACTGATATCAAAAGACCAATTCATATTTAACTCAGGAGCTATCTAAAAGGCCTGAGAGACTGATGCTCTAGTCACTGTACTCCGCTGTCCCTTCCAAACAAAGAGACATTATACTTACCTTTGGAAAGACATAACTTGGTGGAATTCTACTACAGGTAGGCTGGGACAAATGTTTAAAGGGTTTTTGATGTTGTTTTCATTTTTTTCTCTCCTTCATCCACCCCTCCCAATTCCCACCCCATTATTTTCTTCCCTCAGATTCAGTCCTTCATTTCCCTACAGAAAAGTCCAGGCCTCCCAGGAATATCACCTAAATACAGCGTAACAAGTTACACTAAGACTAGGCATAGACCTCACAGGTCAAGGCTGGACGGGGGTTTTCTTACATCTTGGGACCTTTTGCTTACTTTCATCGTTAGTAATCCTTTATGTGATACAAGGAAGCACAAAAAATGCTTCATTTCAATACCTGGGGGCATTTACTGATCAATGGACTTAAATTTCTCTTTTGGGGTTTTGGGTTATGTTCTGAGGAAAGTTTTACTTCAATATTTGCCAGAATAACAAAGTGGCAGATCTACTTTAGAGTTAAAATTACAAGGCTGGTTATATGGGAGTTTGGTAGTCATCATTTGACCATCTGAGCAGAATCCACCTCCTAACACAGAGGCTCAGTCTAGGCAGAGGCAATTTTACAAAGCTCTTTCCAATAAAAAAATAAATAAAAAAATAAAGTTTAGGTGATAACGTTTAGGATGGACCAGCTTTCCAACACTAATTCACATCATCATTTAGATGTTTAAACTATACTTTTCATATGCTCACATTATTACTTAACATGTGCATATGCTTCATTTAAAGGTTAGTTAGCCTCCTGCATGTGATTCAGATTATAATCACCATCTGGCTAAGAAAACAATAACATAATGGAAAGCAATTCATTTATACCTTTAATATCCATGGTTATTCGCAACTGCACTTTTGGCCCAGCACCAGCACTGTTGATAGCATAAACCTGCAATAAAAAAGGCTTTATCACTACTTCGAGCTTCCTGCCTATGTATGTGCAAGTGAGCACGGTTATAAATATTTTTAAAATGATCTCTCTTTTAAAAACAATTGTATCTGTCTATTAATAATATTTTCTCAAACCCTCTTAATACCACATTAACAATCAAGAATTTCTTACAATTAATATTCTGGAACCAAGTCCTAAGACTAAATGCTAACTGATGGAGAGGTCTCTACCACCAAGACCAGGAAGGCTGTACTGCCATTTGAACGCACAGGAAGAAAAGAGCACAAAACCACCATGCTAACACTACCTCTCCCTCTATTTTAACATCTGTTACTTCTCTTTGGAGCTACCACATTTTTGCCCTCCTTTAAATCCATATTCAAGATCTTCTTCTGGTGTGTGAGATGAAACCCAATTCCTCCTGCCTCCCCATTTTCCTGTATTAAATCATCCTCCTGAAAGTTAGCCTTTATGCCCTTCTTCACCCCTGCCCCAAAGTATCTGATGCATAACCTGCATAATGCAGCATATACACATAAAACATTTCTGTTTGTGTACACAAGGGGTGATTTACACAAATGTGAATCCTTTCAATTAGTTTTGAGCTCTGAAAGCTGAAGACCCAGAGTTCTTGCCTTCACCTCATCTAGCTGAATACAACAAAGACCTCAATAGGAGTCTGATTTCCTTGTAACTAGTAAATACAATTTGACATATGCAGTACATTCTTTGAAATTAATTCATTTCATATAGTAATGGTTCATTTTTTCATTATGTAAATATTTTGGAAATGTTTTTGCTTAGTTAAACACAATACATGGTATAAGGCAGTTATATTAAACAGACCAATTCTACCTTAACTTTGGTTAAGATAACTAAAAGAAAATTTTGATGTCACCAATAACTTAAAATAAGTGATTTTTCTTTATTATGTGACTTGAACTGTATTGATGAGTAAAAAATATTAGTGAAAACTGAAAACAGTTCTTAAATAGCATGATAATAGAAGTTACTTGGGAATCTTTTTAAATACAAATATTTATGAATAACTTTAATATCTTGAGATTTTTATATTGCAATTTGTAAGCAGTTATATTTTTCTTTATAGACCATCTGTACTTTGTTTATTTATTATTTTCTGTTATTTTCAACACCAAAATTGATGTAATATTTCTTTCTAAACTATCTCTATAAATGTTTATTACTCATAGAATTTTCTGCAAAATATTCCTCTTCCCAAATTTTAGTTCACTAAAGTTGAGTCACACATTTGAAGAAGTTTTCCAGATAGATACAGAAATCAGAATTTGAGCTCAGGTTCAAATTACGACTCATCTTCTAATATATATTTCATAAAACTTAATTTAATTTGCAACAAGAACCTAAGGAAGATAAGTAGTTGAAGTAAGGAACATATTTACCTATTATTAACAATATTCTTATAACTAAATTGATATATACAAAGAATTGCTCCGAGGGAAGGAAGCCGCTTTAGAGATTGTTGTATAGGATGATAGGTTGCTGAAAGGTTATGTTTCTGAACCAAAACAATTAAATTTTGCTTATAATACCTAAGGTATAACACAAAATAATTATGAGAAGAAATAATTTGGGTATATGCTCATGTATGTGACCCTGCACACATTTTTGTATATGTCTTACATCCTTTGTAAAGTTGTTTTAACATCCTCACAGGGAAAAAAATGATTTAATGGAATAAAATGATAAAATTACCCATCCCTGCCATTTTCTTTGAAATTTGATTTTGTATACTTCATTTATGATTTTCTTTTAGGCAGCCGTCTCTCTGAATGTTACTACTCTCTTATGTTTAATGTCTTATTCATTTATTTATTTATTTATTTATTTATTTATTTAATTTATTTATTTATTTATTTTTTATTTTCCGGTGCCCACTATTCTTGTACAAGGTTCTTAGTTAGTAGATTTTTTTTCTGTTTTGGCAGGAAGTAGGTGGAAATGTATTATGCAGACTTATTTTCGAGTGCTAACTTTATAAACTGACTTAGGCAGTTAAAAGCTGTGGCTGCTTACGCTGATGTTGTACGTATGTCCACCCTTCAGGCCGTCTAACACTGCAGTCACAGATGTGTCTGTCTTTTGGATAATGCTGAGGTTATGAATCTGGACAGCAGTAGGATCATCTTCTCGGTAAACCAATGCCTGATAGACTTTGATATTTCCATTGGGTTGAGAAGGTGGAAGGAATGTTAACTGAAACTTGGTGACTTCATCCGGTATCTTCTGAAATGTCATATTGTTAGGTGGGTCCTTGGGCACTAAAAAAAAAAAAATGGTAGAAATAAAAATTTTGAAATTTAAATATAAAATGTGTTTGCCTCACACTTCTGTTTTGAAAGACTATTACTATAAAAACCATGTATTATGAAAATTAGAAAAATGACAAAGCACTGACTTTACTTTTAGAAATTCTAGCAGCATTTCAGTTTGTCTGTTTGCCTTGTGCATGTGCTCTGTGTTTAGTGCTGGGGATTAAATCCAGCACATCTTATTGCATCAGGAGCTCAACTTTCAGACACTTATTCAACATGTCTTCTCGACTTTTCAATCACCTTATTAAAAAATAACACGGATTCACAGGAATCGTCACAAGAGGATCAGAGCCCCACGTAACCTTCCTGGAGTTCCCAGGGATGACATGGCATATGGCTTTATTTAGTGCCAAGCCAGAGAACAGGCACATATACAATGCTGTTAACAAGACAGACTTTGCTCTGATAGCATCAATGGTTTCATGGCTTTGTGTGTAATTTGCTTTCATAGAGTTATGAGCCAAACATAGATTCCTGCAATCGCCAGCATGTAAAAGATAGAGTTAGCCCATCACTTAAAGAACTCTCACCTTCCATGCCTTTTATTTTACTACATGCCTCCCAGTGATAGTAACTGTTCCTCACTCTGCAACCTTTTTTTACTCAGTATATCAATAGTGTGACAGGTATGAGGCTCACTTCATTCATGTATGTATGTATGTATGTATGTATGTATGTATGTTGTATGTATATCAGTATTCTTTTTCAAAACATTATTTCTTTGCTTTTATTGTTGTCATTGTTGTGGAATCATGTGGGTGCATGTTGAGCATATGTAAGGGAGAGCAGTTTGCAAGATTTTGTTCTCCCCTTCCAACATGTGGGTCCCTGGCACAGAGTTCTGGTCATTAGTCTTGGTGACAAATATCTATACTTTCTGAGTCATCTTTCCAGTTGTAAAACCTCCAACCACAGGAGAAAGGGACAGAAGTCCTGTAGGGGCATTATGTTGTTTCATGGTAAATAATTGTCCCACCCACTGGTTTAATAAAAAGTGCTGATAGGCCAAAGGCAGGCAGGAAGTGTGGACGGAGCTACCAGACTAAAAACTCTGAGAACAGAAAGTACAGAGCAGAGCGCCAGAGAGAAGCCAGAAGAAGCAGAGGACAACCATGCTGCTCTAAGAAAAGGTACCCAGCCGCATTGCTGAACAAGAGACATGGGTTAGATGAAGGGTAGAGAGCTAGCAAGTGATATGCCTGGGCCTGAGGCCGATCAGTCTAAAACAATTGTAAACACCCGTGTGTCTCTGTGGGACTGTGGGTCTGTGGGTCCTAAACCTTGAGGTTAGGCCTGAAAGTCCAGGCCAGAAACATCTTACTACAAAGTCTGATTGTCACCAACAAGTACTTCATTTTGTAACTTAACAGGATTGTTTAACATGCAGAAATATCTGTGCTGTTTACAGCTTTTTATTATTTTTGGTAAGGCTGGCATTACTGTGTATGCATATATGAATATAAGTTCTAGATTCTTTATGATCATTGTTGACTATTAATTGCTTGGCCATATGGGAAGGACATGTTTAGTCTTACTACAGACTACCAAATATTTTTTCCATGTGTCTACACTACTTTATATTCCCACTGACAAGAGTCAGGGTTCAATTTATATCTTTGCCATCATTTGGTATTATTACTACTTTAAAAATTATTATGTAATTCTTTTTTCAGTAGATGCATGGTTACATAATGTTGTGGGTTCAATTTGCCTTTACATTAGAACTATTATGTAATTCTTTTTTCAGTAGATGCATGGTTACATAATGTTGTGGGTTCAATTTGCCTTTACATTAGAACTAACGTTCTGGAAATTTTATTTTGTTGTGTGTTTATTTCCTAACCATACCTCCTGATGAATAAAATATCTCTTTATGTCTTTTGACAGTTTTTTTAATTGGATTATTTTAGTTTCTGAAATTTGTGAAATTCTAGATAATTATACTAAAATTAAAACACAGCGGGACAGTTGCAGACATAAACATATTTTAGTTGTGATAGCATGTACAAGTCTTGCAAAAGCCCAAATCAGATCAAATTTCAGCACAAAGAGGGGTGTTGGGCACAAAGTCTCATTCCAAGCTAAGAAGCTGTTGGCAATAGTTAACTGCTGGGAAAGAAAGGATTAATTTTCTCTAGAATTGTGGGCCATGTTAAGTTGAGCACATTCCAGTAGAAGGCCATACATCCAAGAATATTTGGCAACATAAATTGGCCATGATAACATGAGGCAGAAAAATGTGGTAAAGGGTTGTATCTAAGAAGAATTGGGGTATGGAAGCAAATATGACCAAAACTCATTGCATGAAGTCCTTAAAGAACTAATTTTAAAGAACTTTTTACTTTTGTAAGACTATTATAGACTGGAGGGAAATAATGAAATAAAGATTATATGATCAGTTGTATATGATCAAAAATATGCATGTGAAAAATTGTCAAAATAACACTCATAACTCTGTATAAGTAACACTCTGAGCCAATAAGCACTCCCTCACTAAAACAAAAGACAACTTAGTATATCACTAGTTATAAAGAACTATGAAATGAAGTGATACACAAGAATATATTATTTTGATTTTAGAGTGTTGTTCTTTATATCACATCATAAAAATCAATCAATTTGTACATCTATTGTGATCCTAATACTACAGAAATTTAGTCAAAATTATCTGTGAGGAGGATTTAAGAGGTGGCCTTATAGTCCAGATATTCAAGCATCCTTAACTTCAAACTTCTTTGCAGAGAGAACTTTATAGCACTCCTCAAATGCAGACAAATAATAGTGAGTAAAACAGGCAAGCAAAAAAAAAAATCATCTTGGGAAATAACCCAAGTTAAGTTGAAAGTTTTATAGACAAAAATAAAGCTTAGTTTGGCTTAAACAGATTATTTTCCCATTTGTTTGTACACATTTACATTACTTAAGAAATGTATCCCTTCTTTATATTGGGAGTGTTTCTTTATGTTGAAAGTCGGGCTTAAAGCTAGATAAGGCAAGGAATTCTCTCAATGCTGGCAACAATTTCCTACCTCAAAATTACACAAGACTTTACATAATAAATTCGATTCTCAGAGGCTTAGTGTGCTTTATGTTCTAATAGTATTTCCATTACCTCCTAGGGCAGTAGTTCTTAGTCTTCCTAATGTTCCTAAGTTGTGGTGACTCTAAACACACACCATAAAATTATTTCCTTGCTACTGCACAGATGCAATTTCGCTACATTATGAATCATAATATAAATCTATAATATGCAACCCACTGGGGTCATGATCCACAGGTTACGAACCATTGGTATATATGTAAAGTATATTCACTAACTCTTTGTTCACAGAAAAGCATAAGGAAGAAAATGTGAAAAGCACAATCAAAATATAGGTCCATCTGATACTTGAAAGCAAAATAGAAACAAACAGAATCTTAGCCCATGAGAAGAAAATATACCTTCCAAATTAGAGTCCTCACTCTGCGGTAAATATTGGAAAACATAAAGAAACAAGCTAAAAAATATTTTTACCTTCTCTATGTACCTTAGAGACAGCAACAAGTAGACCATAGCCACACAATGTGTCACCTGACATTTCCCATGATGCATATGGTGGCCAAGAGCCTCAGAAGTGTGAAGAAGGTGGACTCTGAGAGATTCACTCTGCACATTCACTTCCTGATCCCTTTTATTTTTTATCTATCTATCTATCTATCTATCTATCTATCTATCTATCTATCTATTTATTTATTTTTCTTAAATTCGGACAGACCCTGTTCACAGAACTAGAGAAAATCTGTACAAACTCTGACATTTATGAAACAATCACATACTATATCATTTCACTTGACTAAGAAAACATTATATGAGACCTGGATTTAATACCAGTTTAGTTAATATTATTAGTTAATTTAAATAAAAATTCAGGACAGACATAAACAAAAGTAAACTTTAGATAAATATTGTTAGCTGGAAATATACAGACAAATTACCTAGTAGGCACAGTAATTTAGTTACTAAAACAGCAGATTTGATAAATACAAAATGTACAGTGGGTGAATTTAATTTGATTACATAGTTAAAAGTCTGAATGGTCTACACATCCCGCTTTGCCGTAAACATGTAAACAAGCATCACTTTTGTCATTTATGACATCATTGATTTTGATTTTCTTATGCTCTATCAGTGTCTCATAGTACATATCTTTTCTCCAGCAGAGTGTGAAGGACTCTAAGACCAATAGCCGCACCTCTGTTAATTGTTAAGAAAGGTGAAAAATATTCCTTACCTGATTCTAAGGTAGTAATTATCACTTCAGCACTTGACTTCCCTTGTGCATATGCCCCACTAACATTTCCAATAAATGCCGTAATCACCACAGAATACCTTGTGAATATTTTTAAGTCATTAATTTCTATTACTTTATTTTCTTCATTTGACTTCACGAAAGAAATATTAAAGTCATCATTATCTACCTATGAGAAAAAGTAATTAGCAATTAAGATATATAATAATCCAAAGCTACAGTTATAATAATCTAGCCAATATTTATTCATTTCCTTTGAAATCAGATCACTCTCAGAAATCCAAATTACCACACTAACAGTTAATTCATTTAAAATTATTTTAACAATTGAAAGTCAACCCACCATGATCAATGAACCTATCAAATGAATAAGCAAAAGTCACTTTCAGAGCCAATGAAACTATTTCTACACACACACACACACACACACACACACACACACACACACACACACATATGTAAAAGAACCCAGCATTCAAATTCCAAATTGATCAATTAATTTCATTTGGCAAACAATTTATCCAGGCTTACTTTATTTCTTGTTTTTTTTTTTTTTTTTTAACCCATCACACTGAACTTTAATTGAATCAATTTAATAATGTTCATCACTCTTTTTGTTATTATTTACAGCCCTTTCAGCATTGCACTATCCAATAAGACATTTTTCTTTAACGTGTGTCTATAGTTTCACAGTCTATGGTAGCACTGGGATAAATCTGATCCACTGTTTTATGAATAAAGTTTTATTAGAAAGTTGTCTAATGTTCATGTGTTATCAACAACAGCTTTCTATGTGAGGCCAAGTGGCTGTGTCAGATACCATGGAGCCCTCATATCTAATAACACCTTGCCCGTGATGAACATGTCTGCTGACTCTTACCCAAAATAACAAGCTTTCATCCAATGTAGTAGGAAGTTTCTAGCCTGCGACCCAGAAACTGGACTAGCAGTCCCAAATAAACCTTGCTTAGCTATTTGGTCTCAAATAATTACACAAAGTCTTATATTAATTATATGTTGTTTGACCCTTGACTAAGGTTTATTGCTGGATAGTTCTTGCACCTTAACTCATCTTAATTAATTTATGTCTTGTCACATGACTCGTGGCTTACCTGAGTTGCTTTTTCCCCCATCTTTTCTCAGCAGCAGTTCACAGTGTCTTTTTGACCCTGTTCCTTTTCTTTTATCTATGCTTGGATTTCCCACATACTTCTAAGATGCCTTGCCAAAGGCCAAACAGTCTCTTTATTAACCAATGACATTTACAGCATATAATTCCTACAATTCATACAGCCAAAGAAACTGGCTCAAACGAGTTGACAAGGGATACACATAAAGTACTTCCTTAGGAGCCAACCTGGAGTCCGCCTGAGGGCCAACATTCCTGATTGCTAGGATTCTGCCTAGCAATAGGCGCTGACCAGAGTTCCTGACCATTACTAAAACTGTAACTTTTATTTTGCCTGAAAAACTTCAAAAATGTATTTTTGATGATCTACAGAGATGGAACTAATTTTTTTAAATTTGCTTCTGTTTTTAAAATATATATATTTTATATAGTGTGTGTTGTTTTTAAAATATATATATTTTATATAGTGTGTGTGTGTGTGTGTGTGTGTGTGTGTGTGTGTGTGTGTGTGTGTGTGTGTGATGTATGCCCATGTTGTACATGTGAGGCCTGTGAGATATATGTTTGCCCATGGGTGCTCTCACCCCTGCATGAGTGTATGGAGGTCAGAGTTCAGCATCTGGTGGGATGTTTTTTTCTATCACTCTCTATAGTACTTTGGGGTCCCACACTGAACCTGCTGTTCTCCTGACTGGCAAGGCTGAGAGCCTCAGTGAGGCTCTGTTTCTGATTCATTAATGCTGATGTTTACAAACACCGCCACATCTAGTTTTCACATGGAAGTTAGTGATCTGAATTCAGGTTCTCATGCCTGCCTAGGCCAGCAAGGACTTTATCTACCATGCCGGATCTCTAGCCCTAGAAACAATTATTAACCAAAACACAGGATTTAAGCAAGACATTCCCCGTATAGCCTCATCCCTTTAGTCCATGCTGATTTGTGTCCTCTACCCTTTATCATGCTGTGTTGGTTTATTTATTCTTCGTTTATAAAGCACTTCATGTATTGTTGCTGGGTCCTAACAGCTCCCTGGGGAAAGGGGAGAGAAGTCACAGAGTCAATGACACAGACCCTGGGAGTCAGTTGAAAAGGATGAACTCATTTATTCAATAATGAGGAGATCCTTATATACCCTCTTCCTAGCACCTAGGCTGTGTCATGATCTGGTGATATTGCATGGCTATCCCTCACTGGCTGGACACTGTCAGGAGATCTGACATCATCTGTTGCTAGGCAGTCTTACTTTCTACTGGGGTGACAATACTAAATCTATCTTCTTGAGAATTTATAAAGAATATATCTAAAGCATTTGGAATGGAGATTTCTTATTCTGCTTAATTACACTGAAATATCATGCATAATTCATAAGGTATAGATACTTAAATTACATTTATGTATTTTCTAACTCATTTCTGAAAGGACACTGTTTTGAAATGCACATTGATAGATTCTGCCATTTTATTTTTTATTTTTCTAATATTATTTACTTAATTTTATTTTTGTGATTAAAGTTATAACAATTCTCCTTTGCCTTCTTTCCCTCAAATTATTCCACATACCCTTCCCCACTCTCCAGATTTATTCCCTTTTAGGCTCTTTTTTTAAACTAATTGTTATTGCATGCACATTTATTGAAAAATTTTGGTTATAATTACAGATCAAAAAACTTCTAGCTTACCACTGTTATATATAACAATTTGGACACAACTAACTATAAACATCATAATTAAAATACATGCACAAATGAAGTATTTTTAGTTATATTAAATGTGGTTACATGTTTGTTCAAATGTAATTTATCTTTGATGGAAGTATTGTCCATCAATGTAGACATTAAACATGGCTATAGCTTTTAGTATTATATAGAAAGGATTTCGGTAAATGGCTTAGGATGTAAGCACTTGTTATGCAACCATGGGAATCTTAGTTTAGAGCCCTAGCATCTGTATAAAAGCTGGGTGGTGCAGGTCATATCTATTATCCCAGCACTGGGTTAGAAGAGAAAAAGAAGAGAAATCTCTACAGCCCATTTGCTGACCAGTGCAGCCAGACTGCAAGATACAAGACCAGGGAGCAATGTCTCAAACCATAAGGTCAGAAGTGGCTGAAGAAGACACCAACGTTCCAATGTTGGCTTATGACCTTGACAAGTATGTACACATGTACAGAGAGAGAGAGAGAGAGAGAGAGAGAGAGAGAGAGAGAGAGAGAGAGAGAGAGAGAGAGAGAGAGAGAGAGAGAGACACCCCATGTACACATACAACAAATTTCCTGACAGGAATTTGAGAAAATTCATAACCTTTCATAGGTAGTTTACTGAGCATTGCAGGTTTTAAATATATTTAACACTATGAAGGTAATTTTTTTAACTTGCCCATCCTTTAAAATACTGAGAAATTATTTCTTTAAATTTTAGTTTGTAAGAGCTTTTAACTTAAAGAAGATGTGAAAATGCTGCTATGAGAAATACACTTAAAAGGCTAGTATATGACCAGCACCATAGTCAGAAAGTTAATTTATTTTACAAAGCAGTAGAGAGAGATAGCCCACTTCTCTAAAGTGGTAGAAAATCTTTAAATACATAAACTCTATTCATTAAGCACAATATCCATGGTTAGAAAATATGAGTATTAGTCATCAACATTGGATTCACATAAAATATGGACTTTTAATTTTTCCTCATGATTAGGCTCTTATTCATGCTGAATAATTACTGTCTAGAGATAACAAATAGTGAGTCACTTACTGTAAAGGAGTATGAGACTGCCATATTCCAGGTTACTACAGAGTGTGTTTCCTAAGAGGAGGTAAATTTACCAAGTTCAAGTGACTCTCTCAAGCTCCATAGCTACAAGGCAACTGTGATAGAATTTCAGTCTAGGTCTTCTGAGTTCAAAACTACCTATCACGTGACATGATGAATGAGATCTGATCATGTAAAACACCCTATATACTAAACCATCTTTCCTACTTGTACAGTAGATAACAATATCAACCAGTAAAATTATATTGTGACATGTGTGTGCTACTCTATATTAGGGCATTTTTTTTTTAATTCTGAAAAAGATAAGTGGTTCCTCAGACAGCATCTTCAAGAGTTTACTGCCTTTTCATCGATAGGCCTCCCCCACGTTGGCTGTTAGTTTCCACATCTACTTACCCAGGAATGAAACCTCAAGTCATGTGAATCCTCGATTCCAAGACTGTCTACTCACTCTTTTATCATCGATTATTGCTATGTAACTATTCCTGTCTAACTATAACACTATAACTATAACATGTTCAATAACTAGACTCCAGATTTCTCCCAACTGTCTCTTATTTATGTTTCGCCACTTGACCACTGCTGCCCTTCCTCTTCGCCATAATGCTGTTCAACCCCCACATCTCTCCATGAGCTTGATTTACTCTGTGAAGTCTCCTCTCTATTCTGTCCTCACAACAGAAATTTCTAACTACTCCGTTATCTCCCCCAGAGCATCATGCCTTGCCCTATAACTGTTTATATTGCCATGCGCAGTACTAGAAATAGAGCTATATGAAAGTTGAAATCTCATTACCTATTCTTGTCCTAGTGTATAGAAGTTATTCAAATATGATTTAAGTCAGAGAACAAAGGCAAGAAAAAAATCACAAAATACATTAATCTCTAGTAGGATAAACTGAGTTGGTATCTGTACCTGTCCATCATCCTATTTGCTTTCCTTTTTCCCCACTTGCTCATTCTACGGTCAGGAAGAAGGCTGTAACAATGAGATTACAAAATCATCCTAAAACTATTATTTTCTGTAAGAATAAGCAAATTCCAAAGGATAATTTCTTTTTTTAATGAAGAATCATTGATAATAATCTTTTTATAATTTGCATTAAATACACACTCCCAGGGCAGTCAGGCTATGTGTGTTTATTCATGTCCCACGATCTCACAAATATACTATAAAAAAGAGTTAAAGCTGAAGAGTGTGTGGGAGAAGGCATTAAAATCTCATTTGAGTTTAATGACAGCAGGGCATTTGAGACAGAAGTATCTCCTTTAAGGAATTAATATATCTACCTGTTCCACAGGTAGTCTCATCTGCTTTAGAACAGAAGCTATTTGATAATAAGTAACAATGATTTCTCTCCCGTGAGTTCTACACGAGTCTGCAGTTGCTATTGCAGTTGCGCACGCACAGAGGATTTCACTTCCCAGCTTCACAAATTCATCCCCATGCTGTTCATTGCTCCCCCTTTCTGGTTTATTCCTCTTGCCTCCACACACCATACCTTACAATATTCCTTTGTTTTTATTTGTACTCACCACCACCACTAAGAATTAGTGGAGTTTTCAAACACTCTCACAGACTTCAATTATCTCTCATCTGGATCCTTTTCTACACTTCCTCTTTACCATTCTCTCTCTCTTTTATTGTCCACTTATTCTTACAATTTCCTGACCCTGACCTAGACTATACCCTAAATACAGACCGAAACAAGCAACCAGCCTGCTGATGGGATAAAAAAACTCAGCACACCACTGTTTTAGTTATTCAAGCAGCACCATGAACATGAATGTCAGTGTCCATGGGTCCAGCTTCATATCTTAGTACACCAAGTTTTGAATTACATGACAAGGAATGGTCGTATTATTTGTTTTGAAAAAAAAATATGATTCCTTTTCTCTGATATCTCTTGTTTACCTTTCATTCACTCCAGTTTATTTTATTTTATTTTCATGATTTACCTCTTTAGAACTTATCTGGGAGATTGCCTCTTGAATGCCTATTCCTTCTCATTATATAATAAAATGATCCTTTTCACTGCATTTTTAATTGAATTTAGCAGCTTTCTGATATATGCACAGTCTTTGCCTTTGGAATAAATACAACAAGCATTGAATAAAGCTGTTGTTATTGAGCACCTTGTAACTGCAGAGTCAATGCCTAAACTAACCAATCTGTGAACCGTCTAAGGACCATGGCACAAAATGAAAACCTCTGACTAAGTAACAATCTGCATCTTGAACTGTGTTTTGATTTTTTCCAAATGCAAATCAAGGTTTATTGGAAAGTATAAGCCTTGGCAGGGACCTGTTAGAGCATGCTGTCACAGGTGCAGCAGGAGGACACACCTGCCCTCTGAAAGCTGAGATTTTAAAAGGCAAAAACCACTAGATTACACATCAATTAGGGGTCAGAGTATAGATACAATTCTAATTAGTTTGTTTGGGGCCCTTCCAGAATTCCTCTGTTATCTTAGTATTCAGGTGGTCTGGTTGCTTGAACTGTGTCTTATACTGCCTTTAGGAGTAGGTAAGACGTGCCTTACCGATTTAACATCAATCAAGTAGAATGTTGGTCCTGTTATGACAGCAGGTTCACTCCAGCTGATACTGATCCCAAAGGGGGATGTTGCAACCACACGCACATTTTCAGGAGGGCCATCGGGAGCTGCAACAATAGGAAATCAATTACTCTGCCACATTAGGTAGGACTTGATAGAGCACAAAAGGAAAGACCGTGGAAAATGGACAGTCACAATGAATTAATTTTACATTCATTTACAGATCACAAACATGCTCAAGATTAATCACAAGACCAGATTTGTAAAAACTAGTCACTATACATGAATGATTTCTACATTAAATAATTGAAATCACAATGTACAATATTTAAATTTGACAAGAAAGTATACTTATATCATTTGTATAAATTCATATTTTATTTCAAAGTAAATAATTTGGCACAGGTCTCTGAAGGCAACTCTTTCAGAACTATTGGATTATGGAATCAGGCAAAAATCATAGTTGAAGATGGGAACTTGTATAAAATGCTGACATTGCTTAAAAATCATCACATGATTGAAAACTTGGTCAGTTTCATGTTTTCATTGAGGGGTAGAATCTGATATAGTTATGCAGTCATTCAGTCTTCATTAGAAATGAAACATGACACGATCCACCATTAATTAAGAAATTTATTGGAAGTCGTGTGTGTTTTCAGTTTGTCAAACTGCTAGAATTATAAGGGTGCTGAAGTAGTGTCCATGCAATGGTGCTGCTTATTGACTTGTGCCTCAGGAGTTACTCAGCCAGGTTTCTCCTAGAACAGAGGAACACCAGTCCAGGGATGTACCACTCAAAATGGGCTGCCTCACCTCCATCAATCATTACTTAAGAAAATGTCCTACAGCTAAAACTTATGGAGGCATTTTCTTAATTAAAGTTCCCTCCTCCCGAAGGACTTTAGCCTGTGTCAAGCTGATATGAAACTGGTCAACACATTAAATATGATTTGATTTCTTCCCCATTCCTGTACATCAGAACATCAAATGTTGCTGCTTAGAATCTCGCTGCAAAAGCTACCTATATATCACCCTAGAAATGAGCTCCCAAAGTCTCCAGGCTACCAGAGAGTCACACAGTACATAAAAGACTCTCTAAATTCAGAAAATATAGATATCATTGGGTGAGCTATGCCCATGGAATTAAATAGCAGGAACAATCCCTAAAGAGTAACTTTGGAACCTAGTTATGGAGCACTCGGTCTCCACGCTGAACAGTGTGGAGCTCATTCTTTAAGTAACAGATGCTACAACTTGGAAAAGGAATTTTTGTTCGGCACTGAGGAAGAAAACTGGTATCTGAGGAACAAGTACATTCTTTGATATGAATGAGATAAAGCCACTACAAACATCCAATAAAACAGGCTAGTGCCATGTGGTTGGAATTCACAGTTTCTGCTAAAATAACTTTAAAATCCAGGACATATATTGTGATGCTATCCATGAGGCTGATACATGCATCAGTGAGTAACATGCCCTGAAGAGACCCAAGTTTATTTTAATATATCAGATAGGTATCTGTGACTTTGCTATACTTTGTATTGCCGTCTAAAATTTAGGGCTGGAAACATCACAGGCAAAGTGATGGCGTTAAGAAGCATGGCCTTTAAGAGGTGATAAGGTCATAAGAGCTCCTCATATAAGAAATAGATGTAAGGATCATTCACAAGAAGCTTCACAGAGTATTCAGTTAATTTTGTGAGAACATACCATGACTACTTCCCAAGGACTGCTGTTCTTACCAGATGACCAATATCCTGGTGCTTTTATCTTTCAATTCCCAACCTCTAGATTACCATAAGTAGACAAATACACATTTTTTGCTAGTTAACAAGTCTCAGAGATAGCAACATAGGACATAGTGTAAAATATGCATGGCAAAGTGATTTCAAATATTGATATACTTCAATAATAGCACCAAAATGTAAAGTAAATCCTGCTTATTTAGTGAGTGAAAGAGGAAGTGAGGACCGAGGATCCATGCTAGAGTCTTTTTAGAATCTCCTGAGCAAAAATAAATGAATGAATGAATTAATTAATTAATCCAAACATCATAGATTATCATCATGTAGTAGAAGCGGCCACTGTGGATTAAGGCTCCTGATGCTCCCTTCATACTTGAAGTGTTATATTCTCACATGAAAGAAGGCCGAAATGTAAACTGAATGGATGAAGGCTCTATAAGGTCTCTTTTATACGAACCTTAATTCCACTTAGGAAGAGTGAAGCCTGCATGTCCCTCTTATCCCACAAATCAACTAGATCAAAGAAGAAGAAAAAATCTCTCGAACCTGATTTGATTTGTCTCCATGAAGTGACCAAGTTCAGAGACTAGGATTGCACAAGTCCTCTACCAGGTAAGTTCTCCTTCAGGCTACTGTCCTGACATCGTGAACAACTCTTGGGAACTGTTCTTGTTAGGGTTTTGAGTGTATTTTGGCATGGCTCGTATATACCTAGTTATCTGGTGGCAGGTTTCTATGGATGCAGGGCGTGGGAAAGCAGAAGGCGGCTGTGGCTAGCAGAAGACTCTTAATGGCCGTTTCTATGTAGAACAGAGCTTTATTGTGTATGATTATAATTAAGAGAGATAATGATTATAGAGGCAACGAATGAAAGAGGGAAGGGGAAGACAAGACAGAGAGGCAGATGCAAGTGGAGACCTTGCTTTAAAAGAAGCCTGACATGACGTCAGAGCCTAAGGGAGGGCGTGGCTTAGCGTCAGAGTTCAGAGGGCACAGCTCTTAGGAACGAAAAGTTCTAAAGATGGTAATTGGAGTTTCATTTCTATATTGATGGTAGTTTGGTTTGGGAAATATTTTCAAGAGAATACATCTACGTCTTCTTGGTTTCCAGCGCGCATCTTTTCGTTTCAGCTAAGGGCAGAGCCAGATCTCTCTCGCAGGAAGACCTGGATCTCCCAGTATATCTGTATACCGGCTCAGAAGGAAAACACCTCGCTTTGGCTTTTTAATCTCTTACTGTAAAATGTCAACCCTGCAAGCATTCCGTGAATCCAAGCAATCAAAGTCCCCATCAGGGAGTGCCAGCTACCCCAAGCAGAGCAGAGCAAAACATGACATTCAGAAATCACTCATGACACATCCAACCACCCTTGCAACTAAATGTTTTATGTTTCATACACTGATCAAACATCTTTTTAAAGCAAGCTTTCCAGCCACTTGCTGATCAGTGGAAAATGTCATTTCTTGAACTCTCTGCAGTTCTTTTTCCATGGTTTCTTTCTTTTAAGAAATAATCACTCTAAACCACATTTGTATTTTCAGTAAATTTCATGATAAATTTGCCTGTTTTACACAAAAACTACTTCTATGGGAAAAGAATGTCATATTTCATCAACTAGAGCTATGAAAGATTAGAACTCCTAAATTGAAGCCATGAAATGCAAATAAATGTACACAGCAAATATGAGTATATAATTCATGTGTAACAGTATGTATTCTATCTGAAGAAGTGAAAAATAATTACTTAATTCATAATAAATTTAAAAGAAATTTAAAATATCAAAAATCGTCCTTCATAATCAATTATTTTTATCATCTTTCAAATTACATAAGCACTCAAATATCTCAAAGGCTTCTAGGTAACTTTTTGTGTGGAATTTATCAAAATTCCAAAAATGCCTAATAAAATATATCACTATTATCTTCTTCCTTTGCTACACTGTGAGGTAACCTAGTACTATAGACACATAAAAAATAAAAAATTATTTATCCAAATATTAAATAAAAAAAAGCTAAGAGAGGCAAAGCCATGAGGATCTCAAACTATACCAGTTTGAAAGCTCAAAACATTTTAAGCGTCTTTAGGAGACATTGTTTGTCTCCCCGTAAACTGTCACATTCTGATTTAGGATTGTTTGTGAAATGAATCTAGTCACTAATGGGCCAAGATATCACTATACCCTTTCTCTTATAAATCACGGCAATTTACTCAGTAGGCATGATCTAGCCTTCTTCTCTCATTCCCATAATCCAATCACTTCCTCTCATGAGCACTTTCCCCCTGGTTTTCACAATAATGCATTTTCTGCAACTAATAACCATCATTTCCTGATTTTCATGCTTCTATCCTTGCACAGGAATGCGGGTCTTATGTGGGTCAGGGTCATCTTTCCCATCCATCTGTGTCTCCATGTTAAGTGTATTAGCCAAGAGGTGAGTCTGGATACACCATCATTGTGCCTAGTTCATATAAAAGTCTCACTGCCTCTAAGTTTGAACCACTTAAAGAACTAACATGTTTTGGTGTGTCTGTTATGACATTATCAGTAGTTGCACATTCAAAGACTTGTTCAGAGTGCTACCTTATACACACCCCTGTAAATTAATGTTGAAACCATTATAGTAAGCATTCAATAGTTGTTTTGAGTGTATCATTCTATGGGCGAATTTCCTAAAAGTATACCTGTTAAATAAAAATAAAAAGTCCAGCAGTTCACTAGGTTGAAAATCTTGAGCTCTACAAATTGTAATTAAAATTTTCTGTATATCTATATTCATTCAAGTTCAATTTAAACTTTATTTTAAAATGCCTCCTACTCAAGTTATGGTAGTTCAGAATTTGACATGCTAGACCATGAGTCAGTGATCTCTAGAATTGTGAGCTGACTTTGACACAGGATCTGAAAGAATTATCTTTGTGTTTCAGGTATCTCTAAAAACTAGAGAAAATCTTGCTGGCTGTGTAGTCTTTGTATCTTAATGGACATGAGGCATCAAAGGTCCCCAGAGAAGCACAGCATAGATTTGCAATGTTTCTACACAGAAAGAACATCTCAATGCATGTCTCTGCCCAGTGATCCCATGAATGTGATAACTAGCTGTCTTTCCCTAGAATCCTGTAGTTTCCTTTGCTGGAGTGGAATAATACTGTTGGTATATAAAATATTTTCTACCATTTTGCAAACCATAGCTTTGCTGTATGGTTATTTACAACATGAGAAAACCACCAAGTGGATGTCCTAAGAATTTGTCAAATTGCACCACATAATTAATATGGAAAATGAATGGATGTCACACTACTAGAAATAATATTGCTATTTCATTTAATTCTTAACAGGGTTTTCTGTAATCATTTCCAACCAGTTCACTAAAGAAACATGATGAAAGAAATACAAAATAAAATCAAATCCACTCTAACACTAACATTACTAGATAATAATTAAAATATTCCACTATTGTACTAGATATAGAACATTACATCTTTTTTCTAAAATTGTACAATATTTACAAAATTGTTTTGCAAAATAGTGACTTTAGGCCTGCCACTCCATATCATCCTCAATAGCCAAAAGAAAGAAAGAAAGAAAGAAGGAATGAAAGAAAGAAAGAAAGTCAGCTGATAACTATGCCATTCACACTAAATGAATTGAACCCTGGGGAAAGGCACAATTAATTAATGTGCACCCAGGACACTTATTTATTGTACATATGTAAGTAGCATTGCTTTCTAATGTCAACATACCTTTGGAAATGTAGTAACAATGGTAGAAATGGGGATAGATTAGCCGTTTCTGCTTCTGTGACTGTTGAGAGGACAGAGGAGTTTGGCAGCCAGTGATCAACCATCAATCTGGGATGGATGCCTCCGAGATCAGTGACCTGACATACTGGTCTACCACTGTGTCATCGTGGTTACAGATGAACTATGAAGTAAGCCTACTGCTATTATTGCTTCCTCCACTCTCCAAAGTTTCTAGAACACAATAGGTCATCATGTTCCATAGAGGCATAAGGAGATATACCCTATTCCATTCTGTCTTGGAATGAGACACATAAATAAAAATCATACAAGTAAGACCAGAAGCAGAATAGAACATGAGGGCCAGAAGAAACATGGTTGATTCGCTTTCTTGCTCACTTGTTAGTAGCATAATTTAGATATTATTATCATTAAAGAAAACTAAAAAACAAGGAATTAAAAACCTCCAAGGTATATTTTGAGGGTATGTGTGTTACAGAAAGCCCCATCCCATTCATTTATGATTGGAAATGCTTGTATTGGCTAAAATGTGGATAAATACACTAAGATCTTTCCTAGATCATATATTTTGAGATAATAATGTCACATAGT
Organism: Phyllotis vaccarum; assembly: GCA_033318265.1. Lineage (NCBI taxonomy): Eukaryota > Metazoa > Chordata > Mammalia > Rodentia > Cricetidae > Phyllotis > Phyllotis vaccarum. Next base: position 19,440,403 of record JARWLC010000014.1, on the reverse strand, counting down.
GATATTTATTATAATTTTGTGTAGTTTTTATTTCTAATAATGTAGTAAAAGGCACACAATTTGTTCATACATATGAGATTATGAAATATTTTTATTTATTTTCTGAAAACTTCAAAACTTTAAAAAATCATTTTTCTGTCAGTATAATTGATGTATTTTAATATATTAATTTTATAACACTGCTATTTCTTGTCAATTATTATCTTGGCAGGTGCTCTTTGAATAATATTTTATTATTATATAATTTTATACTATTTCAAGTAGTATTACTTGGAATAATTGTTGATTATTCCAAAAATCTAATACTGTTATTCTGCTAAAGGACCACAGCAATAAAATGACTTTTAATAGCATAATGCTATATCTGTGTATCAATATACCACTCAACTCTCATCAATGAAGCTTCCTTAGAGTAGAAAGAAATTAACAGAGACCCATAGTGAGCAATGTACAGACAGAGACTCTGGAACACTTTTCTTAAATGGGATGTCTTTAGCAAAATTCAGAGATCTATATGAAAGATGAGCCCAAAAGACTATAAGAGTCAGAGGTCATGGATGATCCCCAGAAAAGTGTTCCAGCAAGGTAGGTGCACATGGGAACTCACAGAGACTGTGACAGCAAGCTTAAGACCTCCAGAAGTTCAAGCTGGAAGGACAAGAGGAAGCGTATACAAAGTCACACTGCCATCTAAGAAGTAATTTGCAATGTATAACTACTAGAAACCCGAAAATCAGTTTTCTCCAATGGAGTGTCATACCACTGGATACCAACTGTACTCCAGGGGAGGCCCTATCCCCAAAATCACTTGACCAATACAAAACAAATTCCATGTCTTTTGTATGCCTTTTTTGTTTTAATATTTTTTGTCTTGTTATTTTTTGCTTGTTTGTTCTGAATTTTTAATTTCTATTCTTTGTGGTTCTGTTTTTCTTTGAGAGAAAGAGAGAGGGAGAGAGAGAATGAAACTACATGAGTAAGGAGGTGGAGAAGGAACTGGTCAATGTTGGAAGGTAAGAATAGTATCAAGATATATTTTATGAAAATAAATAAATTTTAAAAAATTACAATAACAAAAAGTACCTGAGACCGGAGATACAGTAATTATGTTTCTTTCTACTTACAGCTTTCCATAGTCAACTATGAGTTTTTAGTATATCTTAGAAAATGAAGAAACAGCTGAAGTTTTGATTTGGTGATGAATACTGGTGATGAGGTAAAGTTTTAGACCCAAACTCCCAATGCATTAATCCCCCTTCACCGATCCCTCTGAGCCAAATGAAAGACTCTTCTCTACAAAGCAAAAGCAAATGCAACGGAAAATGTGATTTGACGTTGGTGTTGAGAGAGGAGAGGAATCCTGTTCTAATTCTGAAAGGACAAGCAAGAGACAGTCTAAACAGCACATAATTCATTTCCTTCTTCCTTTGTGAAGAATGGGCCTTAAAGTCAATGACTTTTAAAAAACAAAAAATATGGTGATGACTTTTTTGATTTATTTTGTTTAAACTTAGTAAATTTGTTGCAAAACATTCTTTTTGCTTATGTGCATGCAATTTCAATAATTTTTTAAAAAAACTTTTTAAAGTTAAAAGATTAAAGACCCTTTGTGGATTTCACATCTGCATCCTGATCCCATTCTTCTCCTCATCATCCCTTCATATCCACCCTCTGCCCTTGCCATTTCCTCCACACACCAAAAAATAAAATAATATATAAAAGAAAGAACAAATATCTCTTCGTGGAGGCTGTAGAGAGACACAGTGTGTCGCAGAGTATACACTTTAGTTTGTACATCTTTATTTATAAGTGTTCATTTCAATGAGTCATTGGACTGGTTCAAGACTTCTGGTTTCTGCTACACTATCAATGCTGGGCCCTCACTGGGGCTCCTCTTGAATGTCCTATTGTTTGTACTGAATTCTGGGACATTCATTAAATAATTTGGAAAAGGTCTTTGGGCATAATTATTAAATAATGTTATGAAATGTTATATGCTTAATACCTGTCTCTTAAGATTGCTTTACCTAACCATCTTTTACTTGTACAGTACAGTAGTATCATGGGTAGAAACATTATGCTTCCCCCTTGCTTCCTGTGTGAGTAATCTTACTTCACTATGTACATTTATTATACTTCATTATGTCAGCAAATTGTTTATGTATTTTAAATTCTTCAATCAATCTTAAAGGTACCAATTACTGTCAATGTTTAGATTTATTTTAGAAAGTTATTCCTTTGCTGTTTTAAATCCTGACATGAGTATTATCTACATACTTCCTTCCCATATAATATTCAAACAAATGCTGAATAATAAAAAAGAAAGTCAAAAGTTCCTAAAAATATTAAGTAGGCCAGTTCTTAAAATAAAAAGGATCCAAACCCATCCTATATAAACAGTAACTCACTAGATGAATTTTAATAATAATTAATAGTATTTGTACAAATATTTAAAGGGCAAGTTTCATAAAACAATTAGATTTTATATGAATTATTTTGAAACAGATTTGAATTTGAAGTGTTTTTTTCACCAAGTCACATGTCTTTCTTCAATATCTACAGTATACCACGATGCAAATACATGGACGATATAAGAATACATAAGTAATGGTTCTGCTTAAGGCACTCAAAGTCCCTTCAAAGAAAAATATTATGATGCAATTTCTAAAAATATTTTAGAAACACATTTTGGGAGGCAAGAGCCAGGGGGGAAATGTCTTGAAGACCTTTTAATAAAAATACAAATTGGAAGGTAAAGGCAGCTGGTCTTCAAAAGAAAATAGGAGAACAGTAAGAAAACAGAAGTACAGACGCGTTGGCATAAGTGGTACTGTAAACTACTGAAAGATTTCTTTTGCACATAGGCAAACAACAGCATCAATACGTTTTTATCATGTAAGTTCTATACTTAAAACTAGAAAATAGGACAGACTTTCAAGTATCTTTTGTGCTAATCTAGAAGATGAACATGAAGAATATTCTTCCACAGAAGAAAAATAAATAAAAAGATAAGTAAGAAGTATATAACAAAGTCCGTTAGTCCCAGATAATGACTTATTGGTGGTGAGAATAGACAGAATAAGAACTGAGAATTAATCATCCGTTTATGCACTCAGGAACAGAGACTGGTCATAGCGCAGAAGGGGCTGGTATTTGAATCTTTGGAAATCTAACATGGTTAGACCAGTAACATTAATATACAGGTTTAAAGGAGACAGGTTTTGAAAGTTCAGACTTGATAGTTCTGGGTATCTAATATAGACAACTTTAAACAGCATTAGATCAATTTCATTTACAGAATGAATTATAATTGTTTTAGTCCTAGTGACAGGAGGGTAGAACTATTCTAACAATGTACTTCTACCCAGTCAGTGAATTTTATGTATCTTGGATTCAATTTTTATAACTATGGCTAACTTCATTTTGGCATTTTGTCTCTATATTTGTGTTGTGCTAACAGTGTTTTAAAGTATATTTTACAACTTAAGTTGAGAAAAGTGAATATATGGTAATGCACTAATAAGTTTTTAAAACACACAGAAGTATACTGAGTCCTCTACTTGTCTTTTCTACTTTTTTAGTTTGTAAAGTTACATTCCTTAGAAACTTCTTTGATGAGGCATGTTTTGTTGAATTTTTTTAACCTAACAGATGTTTGAGTAGTTAAAATTCCTCATGAGTATGGTATCCTGTGGTTTTCACAACCTAAGCTCTACCCCAGGAATTTTCCTTTCTTACAGTCCCTCTGTCCTGGTGGTCTATAGGAGATGCACATTATGAGATTCTCTTTTCTTTCCCATACTAATTTCACACCAATACTTCTTTAATGTTGTATGTTTCCTTAATATTATGCATGCCTGTTGTATAATACAGAGATTAAACAGATTTCTATGCTAGACTCTCCCACCATGCAACTCAAATTGATGGTATGGATAACCAGAAATAAAAGGGGGAGGGATAGATATAATAATCTACAAGTTAATGTTTTAAGTTAAATATCTCTTCAGCCTTGTAATTTTGTGCTTTGTGTCTATACACACACATAGAACTAAATAGAGATGTGATTACTATTGAGATGATTTAAGGAGAAAATATTTTACTTCAGTTATGGAGATCACAGTACAGGGAGAAAGAAGCATTCACTTGAATTGGCTGGGTATCATTTCCCCTGTTCATTCTGGTTTATATTTGCATTTGTAGTCAGAGTAAGACAATTTAGCTTTCCGCTTGCATCCTAACTCAGTTCCTGAGATGTTCTGTTCCCTTGCTCTTCTTTATGAGTAAGTACTGGGGTTGAAGGTGTGCACTACATGTCCATCTCTAATTTCTTTTTGTTTTAAACACTATTTCACCATGCAAACATACATACATGTAGTGTAGATATGGTAATTATACATATATATGTAGTATGTTTTGTTCTATAGCAAAATAAAATCAGATTATTCTTGACTTCATAAAATCAATAAAATTGTATTTCATTGTACATATATGTAATTCAGAAATGAAAATATATTTAGAATTAGAAAAATGTTTCTTCTATTATATAAAGAAATTGCCATTTTCCATAGAATAAAAAACAAGTAAACAACTAATCATTATTTAAAGAATTAATTTAATACACACATTCACAAAGGACTACTCACTTCAAGAGCTATGGATTTTATGAATGCTAAAACCATGATATATTTTCACAAAGCTAACTTACATATACATATATAACTTTACGTATACAAATGATTATTTACAAAAAGTTATCTCTCCCAGTTTTGAATTAATTGTCTACTTAAAGCAAACTCTCTAAGATTTTTAATATTTGGCTGTTCTAATGCTTTTTATTTTTAAAATTATTTCACATATGTATGACATATGTAGCAAAAGTATTACATATCTGCTAAATATATAATACACATAGTGTCTTTTGTTTTCTATATTATTTATGTATATGTATATAATATGTACTTTATATATACTATACATACATTATTCTATTCTCTATGCAACTATTTTATTTTTTTAGTTACTAAGATTAGAATAGTTATTTCTTTTCCATACCAAGAAGGGTTGAAAATATCCATACATATTGACTGACTAATCTAAAACTGAATGCAATATTTTCAACGTTTCTGCAAACTTAAGATGGTAGTAAAGTCTTAACAATGGGTAAGAAGTGTCAGAAAGTGTTGTAAGAAATAGTATTCAATTAGAAACTCAAGCACATGCAATGGTAAGAATCCAACTTCCTTATTTTCTTTGCCAGGTTCCGAATAGATGTGAATGTACGTTTGCTAATTAAACAAATTTACTGTAGACTTAGGTGTCTCTGCAAGAGCCAGTGTATTTGGAGAGTTTACTTCCTGTCACAGTGAGTGGAAGGAGGCAGGCATTTCATGAGCCAGCCACTCACAGAATGCAGGATGGAACCCATCATAGAAGGAGACACTGAGAATTGGTCATATAGTAACCCAAAGTTGCAAATGAACAGGCCAGATGTGATGTGTTTGAGATATACAACAAAACATATATTTAATTTTTTTTTAATTAGCTGCAAGTTAAAAACTAAGTGTGCTACTTAAAAATACCTAGTCTTGCTGTTTCTTACAAAACACCAGAGCACCTAATAGTTGGGCCAGAGGAACCATGGCAGATAGCTAATAAAGTCTCTGCCACTTTTCCATCTCTCCCATCATCCAATTGTCTTATATCTTCCAGCTTTACTCATTGTGATTTTTTTTCCCAATAACATAGTTTTCCAGGCTTTAAGGTTCGTTGAACTTCCCACTTTCTATCAAAATTTAGTTTGTCATTTTACCTAATCCCATCAGCTGAAGGATTATAGATCATAGCTTTGCCAATGCTTTTATCTTTCGATGTCTATTTCTTTACGTTTTCAGCTTCACTGTGACTGCAGAGGTCATAGACCCAGAAAGAGAACCTACTGTTGCCATTTTCCTAAGCAAAAAGACTCTCTAACAATATTTTGTATACATATCCTCATTTGCACAGTTGCTGTACTTCTCTCATTCAAGAAGCTCCTTTTTGCCTCAAATGGAGATTACTACAGACATCCACAAGTGGCCAGAATGCAAAGATAAGGTGAGCATGGGGTGCCCAAACCCAGGTGGTCAAATTTACAATGCAACCCTATATACCTAAAAGTCAGAAAACACTATGGAAGAGGGGTTGGAAAGATTCTAAGAACCAGAATGTCTTATATGAGACAGTGACTTGCAGACATGACAAGGAAGCAGAATCAATGGCATCTCAACAATATTGTTGTCTAAGCAAGATTTGCATAATGGCACATAATTGGTATGCCAATGAAGATTAGAAAGTTTCACAAGGTGCTGCCTCTAAATGAAAGAGCTATAGGCAATTAACGGCTGCTAGAGAGAGAGAGAGAGAGAGAGAGAGAGAGAGAGAGAGAGAGAGAGAGAGAGAACCAGTATTCTCCAGAGATGAGCATCCTTGAGCACTCCCATATATTATCTAATCCCAAACATATATACATAAGAACAACAGTAAATGGAATAAGTGGTGTGTGTGTGTGTGTGTGTTTGTGTGTTTAACAATAATTCAATAATTGCAGAAAAGAGGCAGGACATGGCAGTCATTGAAGGGAAAATGAAGGAAGAGCAGAAATGGTATAAATATAGTACTGGATGCAAAATTAAAAAAATAAAATAGCAAAATTTTCTTAAATAATAGCATTTAAAATTGCTATCTCTATTAACTAATTCCAAATTAAATCTTCACATTTCATCTCTCTCTCGATACTGATTTGCAGTTCTTGGGAACATTTGGGTCTATAAATAGAGAAATTGAGGATAATCAATATCTAAGAAGACTTAAAACCACAGGAAATAAAATTGATAATTAACATAATCTATCAAATGCTGTTTAACATTAAAGTAAAATACAAGCATGGATTTCTAGGTATGCCAACATTTAGAATTAATAAAACCACAAGAAAAATTCGCAAAAGAAACCAAGAAAGGACTGACAGGAAGATCAGGAAAAAAAATAAAACATAACCAAAAATTCAAGAGGAAAATAATCCAAAAAAAGCCAAATTGTTAAAGAAAAAGACTTGGATAAGCATTGTGTTGAAAGCTGAGTTTTGGGGATTCTATGCCAAGTGTAGAATTACATTAACCAGGACTTTTTAATCACTATGATAAAATATGACACCGGGAACTCCAGGGGACTGTAACAAAAGGTACAGTCAGGAGACCAAACAAATGCTCTGGATAAAAGCTTATTTTATATGCTAGAAAGACCTACAACAGAATCCATTTGTCACTAAAAATCATTTGTGTGTTTGTGTGTGTGTGTGTGAGAGAGAGAGTCTTTGTCAATCCTTTGTCAATCTTTGCTTGTCTTTCTATTTGCTAATAACAAAATTATTTCAGGAAAATTAATTTTTAATTTGAAAGGAATTCCATAATAAGAGCCTTGATTAAGCAAGGAACAATATAAACTCTGTAATTAGAGTCTTTTAATATAAAATGTCCCTGACAGTCTCATGTTTGAATATCATCCTCAGATACTGGAATTTTATTTGTTTTTTTTATTTTTTGGAAGTTTGTGGAGCCTTTCATGAAAGAAGGCTGTCTGGAGAAAGTACAAAACTGGGGGGCTGGTTGTGAGGGTTTATAGCCTGACCTACTTCCGGTTCCTGCTTGGTTTCATGACTACAGATGCAGTGTGTCCATTGGCCTGCCACTGCTACCATACCTTCCCCACATATGGTTATATACCTTTGTGGAACTGCTAAAATAAGTCTATTCTTCCTTAACTCGTCAACCAATTATTTTATCGCTTTGTATAAAGTAACTAAGAAAGGGTTTTGACATTGAGTAGTGCCTATATGAACAGCCTGTATGAGCACCTATTCTGAAGTTCTGAGACAAAGATGGCTTTTCAGAGAACAGCTCCTAAATCTGGCATGTATTTGAAATGAATTTGAAAATCATTTGCATTTTGTGAAAATCCTCACACATCCTTACAAAACCTATGTAAACAGGCCTTGAACTCACAGAAACATAGAAAGATCTCTGTCTCTGGAGTTATGAGATTAAAGGTGTAGGCCACCACTCCTGGTCTTTCCACTGCTGGGATTAAAGGTGTGAGTTACCACTCTGTGACTGGATCTGTTCTCTGATATTCCAGACTGGTTTTATTAAATATATAACGTATTGCCACAGCTAATCAATATGGCTCAATGATATTCCACAGGAGAGTGTTATTATAATTCCTTGTTGTAATATAAAATTTTAAGACATTAATACAATTCCGGAGTATATAAAAAAGCTCTAACAATCTTTGGGATTTAATTTTACATTCATTTTTGTTTAAATTATAAACAAATATGTTAGTGTATACGTTAGGTTGGATAATAATATTTTCGCATATGGTGATTTTGTACATAGTGGAATAAGTTGAAATTATTAACACAGAGATAACATAACAGAAAGCAGGTTTGAATAAATACGTCAGAACAATACTTACGACCAGGCAGGGTTTGTGTAGAAATCCAATCGGAAGCATTGCCGTACCCAGCATTGGTGCTGGCAGCCACTTGGAATCGATACCATCTATATTTCTTTAATCCATACACTGTTTCTTCTGTTAGGTTTGCTGCATACAGAAACTGCACCTTTTGATGTTCAACACATTCTTCCAAATCCCAGTCTCTGCATTTCTGAGCCCGAAGCTGAGTGGTTATCTTGTAATTTTGGAAGTAACCAAGGATAGTATCAGGTTTTATCCATGTCACTGTTGCACTTGTTGACTGAACATCCAAAAAAGCTACATTTGTGGGAACACTGGGGACTAAAAATTAAAGGGGAAAATTACAAAGATTATAACACAACCGGCGGAGATCAGTCACATGACTGCAGCACTCAGATAATTATCTTCCCGCTTTGAGAAGAATCTCCTGTTGATTCTTTGGGGGCCTCCATTTCTAACTTGCCTGTCAACCCATCTGAAATGGTCATAGAAAAGCCCTCTGGGTTTGCATAAAAATTTCACTGATACGAAGATAATCGTAATGTAATGCTTACATTATCCTCAGAACTTCCCTTGACATAGCCTGAACTTCTATTGTTCTGTTCACAAGGAAGAGTTTATTTAGTTATTTACATTTCTATAAAGCAAAAATCATATTATTTCCATTGGAAATTCTGATTAAAAACTTTTAAATAAACAAACTTACTTAATGAATTGATGTAATTAAACGTCATATGTATTGTGTATAGTAAAAACTGACACTTTCAGTAACATTACCCAACACACTAGCATCACTGTACAAACTAAAGTAACAATATATTGTCACAACTGTGAGTGCTTAGTAGGAACCCAACAACACTTTGGTTTGCTAACTAGGAAGCATTTATCAGACTCTGAGCCCACTGTTGGGGAATCAGTATATACTACATCTCATATTTTAAAAGAAAATTTATTGGGAAAGTAATAAGAGCATATTAGTTAGAAATATGAAAGAAAAATAGGCTAAGTATTATTAGAACTGTTCTTACCCACAAGTGCTCATCTATTCCTCTAATACCCTTGGCTTAGGTGACTTAAAAAGAATAATTATGACTTTTAAAAATTTCATGATTCATGAAAAGTATGCTAATATTCAGTTAAAAGTTAAATTAATAAATTTCCAGAAAAATCAGTTCTTCCTAAATATTTAAAGTTAGTAAGACACTTGATAAACATGTAAAAATAATCTACTAGCATGGAAAGTATTGTAGGTACCAAAAATACAATAAACAAACGCAGATACAGCTCTTCACTCAGTGAATTTCATATTAAAGAATTATATGTACAATAAAAATACAAGTAAGTTGGGAACAGAGAGATGGTTCTGTTGTTAAATGACCTTGCTGTTCCCCCAGAAGACCATGGTTCTCTTCTTAGCACCCACAGGATTATTTACCACCTTTTTTGACTCCAGTTCTTGGAAATCTGGTGCCCTCTCCAGGTCTCCATACATACACATACATACACATAAAAAACGTAAAATATACAGATAGCGTTATATATAGTATATTAGATGTATAAAAATAGCTAATGAAAGAAAACCTCATAAATGATGACATGTTAAGTAAAAAGTTATTAAGTTTCTGAAAAAGAAGAAGGAGGGAGTTATATAAATATTTCAAGGCAGAGTATCTCTAATGACGTCAACCATGAGTAAAGTGTCTATGAAGGGATGATGCTTCAGTTTTCCATAAAGGAACAGGGAGAGTGGGCTGAGTAGACAGAGGGAAGGTCTGAGAGTTGCAGGCCAGACCGTGTACAATACGGAATAGTATAGTTACAGCTTTCACATCAGCAGAGGACTTTCAGGCCCCGCCTGTTTCCACAGAACCATTCCTGCTATTGAGTTAAGATAGACTGGAGGGAGGAAAGGGTGGGGAAATGAATGTGTGTGCTTTCTCATATCAGCCCAAAAGAACCCAACAGCCCGGATTCAGATGGTAGCAGAAGGAAAAAAATGTTTTCAGATCCCCAAATATGTCTTGAAGGAGAGGTAACAGGGTTCACTCCTGTGTGACTTAGGATGTATGAGATAGGGAGGAGAGATGGATGTACCTCAAGTGGGGACTGCGAACAAATCAAAAGATTGTAGCTATGTGGAAAGAATAGGATTTGGAGGAAAAAACGAACTTTTAATTTTTAGTATGGTAACTCTGAAATGCCTTTCAGATACTCAACAGGAAGCAAATAGACGTATATATGAGTCTGGAGTTCTGTGGGAAAATAGGTAGGCCTCATGTCTTAAAAGTTTTAATTACTAATGACATTTGTGCTAGTGAGCTCTAGTAAAAGTTTTTCATTGGGTTCTTGAATTTTTACTAAATTATTTATAGGACCTAGAATCTATAGCAACAAACTACAGATCATAGACTGTATACATTATTTAAAGATTATTATATTATTTAAAGTCATAGAATCTGCTTCAGCTCAAATAATATTTATCATCAAATTTTACTGCATAAGGACATTAATTTTAAAATAGTGTATACTCAGTATGTGATAGGCTATTTAAAACACACTTGTTTAATCTTTACATGTTAGGAGAAAAGTAATGAGAGAAAATATTCTGAGGAAATATATTATGGGAAAAGTACTTTCAGAAACAGCTAAAAATACTTAGCAATTTCATGGCCTACTCAAATATTTCAGTAACTCTTTATAAACTGAGGTCACCTGAATATAGTATATATCATAAAACCTTCTAACATAAAACAGATAAAGAGCCAGTATGTGGAACAGAATTCTTAGGTGTTAATGTTGGAGATGCTAACGGTCAAGTTTGATTTAGTTGTAACAGCAACACATTGCACAATAGTTTGGGGACTTTCTGTGCAGGACTTACAAATATCTTGTGTTGCAATGAAAAGCTACCAAAGTGTCACAGTGAGATGCTCTGAGGGGCATTTTAACAAGTGTAGCTGTGTAATTATTTAACAGGAAAAAAGAAAACTAACAGAATACTTGATTTTTCGAGGAAAGAAGTAAAATGTTAGCAGGAAGAGAGAGATCCAGTTTTTATCTCTGCATGGCTGGTTAAATCCACAAGACAAGGGAATGTATGACAAAATCATGGACTCTCAGAATTTGAAGGGAGTTTAGAGACCAAGATTTTGGTCACCTTCTCACTTTATATATAATGGTGTCTTCAAGGTTGTACATCCAGTTTCTTCTTATTTTGCCAAACACTGAGCCAGAGGATAGACAGGAAGCAACATGGTTGCTATAACTCAGAGTCCAAATCTATACATTTAAAATCAAAAGATATCCAATGGACCTGATCATGAGTTCTTCAAAAGTTGAGCGATTTATCTGACCACTATAGAAGAGTAAGAAAGAGAAATTAAGAGATGCAATCACTGTTCAACCAGCAACATCAAAACCAAGCACCTCTATTCCTCTTTGAAGAACAAGGAACCCCATGATTGAACCATGTAAATCACTTCTCAAATCTAACAGCAGACCCTCATCAGGAACCACCCACAGATAGGGATTTGGGACCTTCCAGAAATTGCATTTTGCCACAACTTTGTGAACTTAAAGGAGAATTTTTAATTAGATATGAGAAACATAGAAAATCAGGCATAAAATGCCTGGATTTCTAGTTAAAACATTATAAATGAATAATTTGTATTGTTGTAAGCCATGCTGTTTGGATACTTTGCTAGACAGCAGTGGGAAACCAGTATTGTTTTCTTCTATGAAATAGTCAAGTCACTACTTCTGCAGCATCTGATACAAAATTCAGAACAAAGTGAGGGTAAAAATCTCAAGTGGGTCTTTATTTTATTATTAACTCCAAAAGAACTCTATTAGTTTGTACACATTTTATTATTCTGATTTGATCTAGTTTACCATAATTATTCAAGTCTGCACTGAAAATCACTCTAAAAAGTTCAATCTATTTCCCTCACACATTTACTCCAATATTTTGTATAAAAGATCTAGAAAGTGGACAGGGAAAGTTCATGAGATCTCAGCCCTATAATGTGACCAACAAGTAACAGAGCAAAGCTAAGTGTGAGAGAAACAGCCTTGACCATGAAAAAGCACACTAATTGTTTATCTAATACCCAAAGGTCATTCCTGAAAACATACAAGTGAGTAGCATTTTACACACTGGGAAGAATATAGATTTGAACACACACACACACACATATATATATGCATTTATACATGCAACAGCAATTAATGAGAAAAAAAGAAGCCATGATTTTGACAAATAGCAAGGAAGAGTATCTGGAGGAGTTGGAGAGAGTTTCAAAGGCCTTGGAAGGAAGAAATGATAGAATTATACTTTGGTCTCAAAAGTTTAAAATAATCTAAAAGAGAATTACCTCTGTAGCCATATCAATAAATTTTAAATAATAATTATAAAATCTGATAAGCTACCATATACATAAAATACCAGTGTAGATACTGGCTAGTGTCTGCCATGTCCTAGGCCAGTTATTAAATAAATATTTTTGAATACACAATTAAACAAATACATATCACGGGATTTTACTTAGATGGCTTGAGCAAGCTCTGCTGCTGAGAGATAATTTCTTAAGAGAGCAGACAGTGAGAAGCAGCCTGCCAGATGAACAACACCAATTTTTATTAAGACCCAAAGGGAAAACAGAGCATGGTACACCAGAAACACTGCATGCAAAAAGAATATGATAGTTAAGAGAGGAACTTGAACACACAGGGGAACAGAATCACATCATCTGAAACCTTCTAGACTGATTTAAGATTTTAGTTTTAGCAAAGTGCAGTGAAGAGATGATACTTTTTTAAAAAAAATCTTATTAAAAATTTACATTGCTCTTTGTCAAATTCATTGCCTGTTCCCCTTGGGGGCCCAGCACTGTGGCCCAGACACTTTTCCTCTCAGTCAACCTCCAAACACTCCTCCCAACTTCTTTCCCTGGCTTTTTAAGCCACTAGGGGTGAAGCTAACCAAGAAGGTGGAGCCTCACAAGACCCAGGTAGCTTGGGCCTTCGGGGCAAGAAACTAAATTCTTCCATAAGTATGTGATCGAGGGAGAAGACTCCAAAGATGACATAAAAATGTAAACTCAAGAGCAGACACTAGTCAATGAACTAGAAACGGCCAAGGTACTGGCCTCTTTTCCATTTTATCGGGAGATGCAATTGTTAACTGTAGCTCCAAGAGCAACGCTTACTTTCAACTTTCAGGTGTTAGGAAATGAGACCTCAATAACAAAATTTGATGCAGAATAAATTTTTCAGTAAATTACTGGCTCACAGAATTGAGTATTCCCCAAATAAGTATTCCAGAAAAGGAAATTTTCAAGAGTCACTTTTGCCTGACGAAGTAACGAAGTCCGGATAGAATGTTTTCTTACTGTGAAGCATACGCTCATGTGCTCCATACTGTTGTGTTTGGCACCATAGGACGGCCGCATAGCATCAGCACTGGAGAGTGGGGGTGATCAGCAAGTATTTGTGAATAAATTACAATTTAGAAGAGCCCTTTGATTCTGATGTCGATAGAAAGATGAACTAGAAATGATCAAACCCCAAATATATGCTGTTATGCATGGATCATCTATAGTACAACTTCACAAGTACTCAGAAGTGACTAGAAGTAAGTAACCCTCATTTATACCCAGTATCTTTACTTTTGATGAACTGTGTGTGGAACGGGACCATTTCAAGGCAACTATTGAATTACAGATACAAAGAGGATTACACTCACTTTAGCATGGAGAATCAGATTTCCATTCTTTAAGAATGACTAAAAAAAAATCTCAAAACTTTTTCTACCCACAGATGGTACTAATTTGAACACATCATTCCATGTTTCCTGGAGTAATCACACAGCTTGCTTAAATTTTCTAAACATGACTGAACTGTGATGAAGCGATCAACATTAATGGCCAAGGCATTTAGGAAATTACATTTTTATTCATAAATTATTTGTATCAGTATAAATATGTTCTGTTCAAATCACAGTTGAAGAGTCTGTAGAACTATATAAAACTATATACAGATTTAAATATTCCCCAGCCTTCAGGGACTAAATTACAGTAGCTCCTTAAAAGATGAAAGTACATATAAAATTTAAATATTATATTAATTTGTGAATGTTACATTTTAGGAATTGCTAGCCTCTTATCACAGGATACTAATGGCTAGGTACACTAACGTGCAAAACCAAGTTTTAAATCTTTCTTATTATAACTATGAATTTTACATATATTACATATATTCTTGTATAGATAGGTTTAGACTATCTGATCATTTTTATTTGCTAATTATATTTACAAAAACTAAAAATAATCACCACAATTTTCAGAATTTATGAAATGTTTAATCTCTAGAATTTTTATGTGACCTATTTTAAAAGAGAGTTAAAGAAACATAAGCACACCCAAATATCAGTTTGCTAAAACTAACATATATGGCTCAATATTAAAATTGAAATTTTATACACCAAATTTCAGTATTAAAAGTATAAATTTTGAACTGACTTGAATTTAGTCAATACCACACAATTGACTTTCATCTAGAGTTTTGGTTTTTTGAGACAGTGTCTCTGTACAATCCTGACTGTCCTGGAGCTCACTCTGTAGACTAAGCTAGCCTCCAACTCAGAGATCCAGCTACCTCTGCCTTTCAAGTGCTCAGATTAAAGTGGTGCTCCACTACTGCCTGGCTTCATCCCGAATTTCATAGGTTACAAACCTAAATGTATAGGTTCCTTTTTGTAGACACATAAAATAGTTTATTTTATAGAAACCACTATAAAGGGTCCATGACAACAGGAAAATTTCAATAAAAGGTATTCCAGAAGCTTGAAGATGCATTATTTTTACTCTATGTGCATAATATTTGCCTGCATGTGTGTATATATATACACAGAAAAAGAGAGAGAGAGACAGAGACAGAGAGAGATGTTACATGCATGAAGTACCTGCAGAGGCCAGAAGAAGGCATCTGATCTCTTAGAACTGGAGTTAGAAATTGTTAAGTTGCCATATGGTCATATGGTGCTGGAAACTGAACCTGAATGCTCTACAAAACTGGCAATACTTAAGCACTGAGCCATGTATTAGGTCTGTGAAATATAAATTTTATAGAAACCAGCTACATATTGTGTACGTGAAATGTAATGCAGATCATGATAATAAGGAAAATTATTAACAGTGCTAAGAAGAAATACAAAAAATAGTGATGATACATTGATACAAAGGAAACTGGAACACAATGAAGTTAAATGAAGCCAGTATTAGGTTAGTAGACAAGATAGATATTGGAGAAATAAGCAATGAATTTGACTCTGATATAAAGATAATTTTAAAAAGTCACGACCTTAAATCTCTATAATCATAAAGACAAAATAAGTGAGCAAAATGCAATAACCTCTGGATAGGAAATATTAAATATTTACATACTTACATATATATTTCGCAGAATCATATAAAGAGCATATAAAATCATATAAATATTTAGTAAGCAATGTCTCAAACAATAGTTTTATGCAGTAAAATGTGTATTTAGTTGTCAGAAGGAGCTCAGGTTATCACTGCCTGGCCAACTAACCCTCACTGAATAATTACTCAACTTTTTGTTCTGCCTTCTAAGGACTTTGTCACTACAGAAAGAAACAGTGATTAAAAGACATATACACAAAATGCCTTCAATCTAAACTATAAAAACATATTCATAGAAAACAGTTAAAATGTTTTAAATCTTTAAGATTCCTTAAGGAAGAAAGGGGACAAAGGTTAGTAGTAGAAGAGCTATCAAAAGATGAATGAACAGAACATCCAATAATCTATTTAAGCACACAGAATATGAAAATATAAACGCACATTCTGTGCACCTACCACGAGTGATCACTGTAATATTCTACACACAATATTTTCTGCTATTAGAGTCCTTGTCAGAATAATGAGATCTCAGATACACTTACTTTCAAACATAATTTTGAAAATATCCCAAACTAATAATAATAATATATTCCAATCTCTCCACCGGGTAACTTTGAGAAACTATTATCTGATCATGCAGACAAAATATGCATACATATAAAAATAGATAAATATCAAAAAGTCAATCATAAAAACACCTTCTATTATCTGAAGGCTAGATGGCTTTATGAGGTAGTTCCTTCAAACTGTTTAGTTTGAAAAAAAAATATTTGTGGGAACAAGTGAAAAATTATTTCCCAACTACTTTCATTATAACAGTGTAAATAACTACAAAATATAAAACAATAAAAAGAAGTAGCAGTTAATAACAATCACAGATACAATTCCACACAACATGCACCAGGATATCTATCTCATCAACTATATCTCTCTACAGAATTCACATTTCAGTTCCCAATCAAATTAAGCCATGCCAGTTTTCATAGTAATGGGATGAAATATTAAGGATACCTGCATAAATTCAGAAAGTCAAGTACAAAATCTAATACACATTTAACAATAAATAAGCATGGTTATCTAGAAAAACCTTTGTTAATCTGAAAAATGCCACTGACAGAGAGCCCAAAGCAATAGTACACAAAATACTAAGCTATATTTCCTATACCTGAGGAAAATGAATATGCCATGATTTTCCAACCTAGCCAGTGTAACAAAAGAGAAAAATCACAAAGCTAAAAAAGTGGTAAAAATTCCTTTTATTATAGAATGTATGGCATTTTAATATACTAAGAAAGTCTAAATGGATGTATTTTAATGGCTCTCTACAACTAAGAAATGAATTTATCAAAAGCACAGTATATAATCATCAATATTAAAATCAGCTGTTTCTCATCCAAGAACCCACAAGGTGTCCCCGGCTAGGACTGCAAGCAATAGTAGACATGGTGTTTAAACAGGACTTTCCCTATAATCAAATGAATGACCATCCTAAGTGTCATTATAGAACTTTCATCCAGTATTGGATAGAGATGGAAGCAGAGATCCAGAGCTAAGCACCAGGTCAAGCTCCTGGTCCAGCTGAAGAGAGAGAGGGGAGAGTATATGAGCAAAGGGATCAGGATTGTGAGGAGGAGACCCACAGAGACAGCTGACCCACGCTATTGGGAGCTCACTGACTCTGAAGAAATCTTCATGGACGGGAACTAAACCTTCCAAAGGTAGACGACAGTCAAAAAGCATGGGAAGTTTATGAAGCCTCTTGCAGTAGGACCAGAGTTTATTTATGGTGCATGAACTGACATGTTAGAGCCCATTCCTTACAGAGGAACATCTAACCCAGCCTTGATACTGGGATGAGGTATCAGACCTTCCTCAACTGAACATGCCAGACTGAACTGATTCACCTTGGGAGTCTTGCCCTCCTTGGGGAATGGATGAGGGATGGGGTGGGAGAGGCTGAGGGGGGACTGGGAGGAGGGGAAGGAGGGGGAGCAGTATAGAGTATGAGAAAAAAATTAAAAACCCAACTGTCTCTATATTTTATATCAAAGTAATAACTAAAGTTCAAGAACTTTATTTTGAGAAACATCAGACATTAAACAGAAATGATTTTTATAAAAGACAAATAATTATTTACTAAAAATTATTGAAATTAAAGACCAAATTCTATAAAAATCCATGTTCATTGTAAGTCCAAATTGTTAGTCATATCGCCCATATAAATTTCTTATAAATAATGAATTGCAATATCAATGAAAATTCCATATGTGTGTTTAAAAAACTTAACAATATGATTTTAATGATAAAATGTGTATGGATATGTAAAGAATAAAATGTAGCTGAAATTTTGAAAAAGGACATATTTGTAGAACTTCTATCTAGTGATTCCGAGAGTTACTATAGGATCTGAGGATGTATCCCAGAGGATAGAATGCTTGCCTAGCATACATGGAAGCCTGGGCTTGAACCCCAGAGGCCCTGTTAAGCCAGGCGGGGTGGTGTATGTTTGTAATCCCATCATTCTGGTGTATAAGACAAGATGATGATGAGATCAAGGTCTGCTAAATAGTGAGTTCAAAGACAGATTGTGTTATATGAGTCCCTGTCCTTAAAAAAAGATCTTCTAAAGCTATAGTAATCTAGATAGTGTAATTTTATGATAAAGATGGATAAAGTAATGGAAGATATTCTATATAAATAGGATTTTGGTGTTTTTTTTTTTTTTTTTTTACAAAATTTCCATAAGAAAAACTTACAGAACTATTTAACAAATGTTAGAAATTTTTAATAAAACTGGGAATAGTGCAAAAGAATTAATTTTTAATCATACTTTATCATTCACAGAACTTGAGATGAATAATGTATCTGAATATATAATATGAAAATACTCAATATATATAATAAAACTTAAAATAATATACTTGTTATTTTGAAATGCAATATATTCATGATATTGAAATAAACAATGACTTCTTCAGTAAGAAAGTAAATATATTAACATGAGATTTAAAATTACAAAAGCAAATAGGCACTCCTAAAAATATACATATAAGTAACATTATACCTGAGCAGGGTATATTTAGTATATCTCTCTATTCATATATGAATATAATAAGAACAAATGATAAAAAGAGGCTGTGAATTTGAAAGTAAACAAGAAGCAGTATAAGGTTAAAAGGACTAACCAGGAGTTAATTAAAATTTGTAGGGGTATTGTGTTGTTTCATGGTAAATAATTGTCCCACCCACTGGTTTAATAAAAAGAGCTGATTGGCCAAAGGCAGGCAGGAAGTGTAGGCAGGGCTACCAGACTAAGAAAATCTCTGAGAGCAGAGTGCCAGAAGAACACCAGAGAGAAGCTGGAAGAAGCAGAGGAGAACTATGCTGCCCTAAGAAAAGGTACCGAGCCCCATGGCTGAACAGGATGAGTCATGGGTTAGATGAAAGGTAGAGAGCTAGCAAGTGATATGCCTGGGCCTGAGGCCGATCAGCCTAAAACTATAGTAAGCCTCTGCGTGTCTCTGTGGGACTGCGGGTCTGCGGGTCTGTGGTCCTAAACCTTGAGGCTAGGCCCGAAAGTCCGGACAGAAACCTCGTGCTACAAAAATTACCTTTTCATCCACAGGTATTATTTAAAAAATAGAAATTGATATAAAGTTTAGAAAAAATTTTCCACTCTGAGTTTACAATGCTTCCTCTGAAAGCTATAAAATATCTAACAAAAGCCTAAACATGAGGCATCAGAAGCTTCTTTTGAGTTGTTAGTCAGGATTGTCCAAGAGAATCCCCCTCAACAATAAAAGGCAATGCAATTTTATTCCCTCCAGAAATGGAAGGTAATTCCCTATTGCTGAGGACACCATACACTTTGGATACAGAGTCCAGGGACCTGAAATATATCTGACCTAAAAGCCTCTTTCTGAGTACTATATTTTGTGGTATCATTATGTGCTATGCAAACCTCAAAACGATGGGAGCCACCAATAGTCCTACCCAATTATGATGCACATGAACTACAACAGCCAGCATGGCACAATAATCCTAAAGGTGCAACAATGGTGCCTTGACCGTAACCAACAGCTTTCTAATTGAACTTAGACCTGCTCAACAGGAGAGAGACCATGTCTGAGACTGAATACCTAGCCAACTAGCCAAGCTAGTGAAGGTTGTTGGATCTTAGTGGAGATCCTATTAACACCACTTTACTAAACCAGAACAATCTCTCACTACATTCTAAATATTTATTCTTCTATGCACAGATGCATGTAGATCTTAGGCCTCATCATGAAAAGTTCTCTTTTTAACAGACAGGGATCGCATGAAAAGCCACAACTGATCAGAATGCACTTGCTGAAACATCTACAACACAATTCTTGCACCTAAGGCTCAGGGAAAGAAAGCCAAGAAGGGTACATGTGAGGTATTTGAAGGGAGGTAAAATTATATAATTATATTGTAATTACCCAAAAATCTTTAAAAAGAAAGCCAACCTATCAAGTGAAAGTACTTGCTTATCTAGGCTTGAAGAAGCTCACAGAAACTAAACCAGGGAGCATGCCTGGGACTGACTGAGGCCCTCTGCATATATGTGACAGTTAGTTGTGTATGTCGGTCTTCTTGTGGGGCTTCTAAGAGTGGGACTCTGCAGGGGCATTGTCTGACTCTTTTATTAGCTTTTGGGAACCTGTTCCTCATACTGGGTTGATTTTCCCAAACTTAAGGCAAAGTACTTAGTCCTACTACAATTTGCTATGTTATGTTTTGCTGATATTCATGGGAGGCCTGCCCTTTTCAGAATAGAAACAGAGGAGGAGTGGATGGGTGGGGCGAAAAGGATGTGAGGAAAGAGACTAGGAGGAGAGGAGAGAGAAGAAACTGTGGCTGGAATGTAAAATGAATAAATTATACATATATATGGAGAGAGAGAGAGGGAGGGAGGGAAGGAGGGAGGGAGGGAGGGAGGGAGAAAGGGAGGGAGTCTGGTTTGGACCTTAAATGTTCTCCAAAAGTTCCATATGCTAAAGAGATGGTCTCTAACCTATGGTACTCCTGGAGGGTAAAGATATGTCATTACACACATTCCCTTGAAGGGGACATTGGGACCCAAAATTCTCTCTTTGCCTCCTGGCAGTAGTGAGGAAAGTAAGAAGATTCAACCCACCATCCACTGGCCTTTTATGATGTTTCTCCTTTCCATAGACCATAAGCAATGTACGGCTAGTGATAGATTAAAACCCCTGAAAACATAAGACAAAATAAGTTTTTAATCTTTTAAGTTATTTAATTAAGGTGTTTGTCCCAGCAAAAAACAGCTGATTAGCACCAAAAGATTTTATCCAAAATATGCAACAAACTCCTGTAACTTAAGGAGAGGTTCAAATTTCTTACAGAATAATTCTGTAAAATAAAAATACCCCTCATGAAACCATACTAAAATTTAACAAATGAATAAAAAATTCAGTAATTCAAGTCACTTTTTTTACTTCATTTATTGTTCATTATGTATTTATTTTTTCAGTTCTGAACTAGGTAAAAAAAATATGCAATTATGTAAATACTTTGTTTCCTAGAAATGTGTTCATGTAGCATACTGGGTCAATGAGCATGCTTGAAAAGCAGTGGTTGACTAAGGAATGTTTACAATGCTGTTGCACAAGAACTTTTGGTAGGCAGCAAGAACAACTAAAGGGGATGAACTGGATATTAATGAAGAAAGTGGGTACATTGAGAATAATAAAACATTATAATTTATAGGAAGTAACATCAACAGAAACGTGCAGCTAAAGGAGACATTTCAACAAAAATAAAAAGAATAAAATGTAAGAAAATAACATGCTAGAGACACACTGTGTTAAATTTGAAGTTCATAACTCTAAAACATTAAACGTCTTCTATGTAACAATGCATCACTCATGTGCAGTTTTAAAATGCAGGCAGGCTTTCTGCTTTGTCCCTTACATCAGCCTTCTGAAGACAGACCCAAGAGAATTATTAGAAGTTTGAGGACAGCATGGGCAAAATAGCAAGTTAAGCAGCCTCTATCTCAGAAAAACAATAAAACAAAGTTATGATACATATTAGAAAGAAAAATATCCACAATAGACTTAATATAATTAGTAACAAACCAGAAAACTAATTATGAATTTTCATGCATCCTTTAATCTGTATAGATTAATGACTTCATGTTGACTTTTTATTCCCTTTTTAAGACAGCAAGTTTTAAGACAGTAACTCTTCATTGTAAGGTATTTCATCACAGATTTATTCAAAGTTATAGTAAACACATAGTGAAATTTAAATCATAATTATAATAAGTAATATACTGAAATGGGACTTTTATTCTATTTAAATTCCAAAAGATAATATTTGTTGTCTTTCACTTAAAAAATAATATTCTTCCTTCAATTTGCATTTTTTAAGTCAAGGGGCTTTAGCATTTGAAATTTTCTAAGCTGTGATAAAGAGTATTTGTATGACTTACATGAGCAAATCATTTATACAGCATTGATCTTAAACTAAGTCAAAATTAATATATTCCTTTGAAACATGCTTTTCCTCTGTTCATTTAGTGAACATTTTAGAGTATTTATACTCGTGTTAAATGTTGTCTATATAGTTTAAAATCCCATAAAAACAATGAGTACCTTCCTCAAGCTTTCAAGTATTATATTTACTGAGAGGAAAAAAAAAACAAATTTTACACATACACACAAGTTACTTAAAAGTGGAAGTTAAAAAACAAAACCAAGGGGAAAGTGAGAGAGGAGGTTGCTATGTCAAGGCTGTTCCAAAGAGTATCAGCTACATTAAGCACGAATGGAAAATAAGGTAATAAGATATGCCCTGGCTCCTAAATATGTCTTTAAAAACTGCCTGAAGAACAGCTGGCTTTAGCTGGAGTTTGGCTGAAGCCAAGAATGCCTGCCTGAAGTTCACTTAATGAAAGATATTAGAGTAACAAGAAGGTCAGAAGAATTATACATAGTAACCCAAATTCATTCTTTTTAGTTCATTATATTTAAAAGAACTTTTAAATTTATAATTTGATACCTAAGACTGTTTGAAAATACCGAACATTACCTCTTTGGAATTGGTCCAAGCTAAAAATATGTGGCTCAAGCCTAGGAATGTTGACACATTTCCCACAATGCCTCTGTATTTAATAACTCAAGGCACACTAGCTTCTAGTACTTTGTGTTTTGTAGATCAAGCACTAATTTGAGGTTATAAATGGTTTTCCCGAGGCTTCAATCCATATTTAAGCAAAATTGGATTTGCTCTCATCTGTATAATTATTACTATAGATTTTTTAATGAGAAAATTCCCATGATAGAATCAGTTATTTATTTTACCTTGTGAAAAATTGAGAGGGAAATTCCAATAAATACAGATAATGTCTGATTTTCTAAGGCAGGGAAGATCACGGGGCAAGAGAGATGTTTTGGACCAGCATTAGCTCTGGTCAGCATCAGCCACAGAAAGTCAGTTCACACTCAACATTTTCCCTTTGTTTCATACTTCATGTTTGAAAAGCAAAATTACTGAAGTTATTCTCAAGATCCACTGAAAGTCAAGCAGTACATCATTAAAACTTAAAGCACAGTATAATTGCTTTTACATTCTTCTCTATAGACCCTCATACAGTCCATCAACTTGTGTCTAATGGAACGAATATAAAGATCAACACAATTGCATTTAAAAGGACACACTTGATCGGACTTGGAAGATGACAGATTTTTATTTTCCCATTTCCCCTCTGCCTACAGCTACAAACAGTGATGAAGAACAGAGTTGACAAAGGGACACATGGACATTCAGAAGGAAAGAGGCTGGGGAAATTAAGATGTTGGGGAGACTGGGGGAGCCTAAAAGACAACTTTTGACATCAATGGCTTAATGATAACTTACACCTCATATGCTACTTTAAAACCTCAATAAAATATTGCACTGTTAAAGCAGGATGCTCTTGGAATCTTAGCACTGAGAGACAGAAACAGAAGGATGAACACAGTAGATGGCTAACCTGGCCTACTGGGCAAGTTCCAGGCTTGTGAATATCTCTGCCTCAAAAAACAAGGTGGATATCACCTGTTGAATGTCACCTGAGATTGTCCAATGCTGATGTACGCACATGCATTTGTGTTTATGTTTAGTGGTTGGGGAACAGGGAGAGAGAGAGAGAGAGAGAGAGAGAGAGAGAGAGAGAGAGAGAGAGAGAGAGAGAGAGAGAGAGAGAGAGAGAGAGAGAGAGAGGAGAGAGACTTGGAAAGAATGTATACCAAGGTCAAACACTAGGCAATAAGAGAATGAGTCAAATTTAATTTCTTCTTATGACAGGAATAAGAACAGAGTCTGTGACTCAGATCTAGCTGTATACTGTGACTAATTTTCCACCATAAATTAGGAGCCTGCAACAGCTATAAAACTGCATCCTTCTGAACTTCTGAACAATGAGTTCCTAGCTTTTACTGGCATCTCATCGTCAAGCAATTCATGTGAATCCTCATAAAAAAATTAGATACCTAACGAGAATTGTAATCATAAACATAATTATATGCTAGACTCAAACACCTAATTTTAAAGATGAAAAATACTTCTGAAGCAGAAATTAATATTTCATATGAATGATTCTGCTTAATTACAAGAAATTTTACATTTGACTGGGAGAAAACACTTCTACTTTTGACTGATGGGTAGGTGGAAATAATATGCAGAAATGGAGAGAAAGTCCTGATAAAAATAGCTACTAGAATATTGCAAGTCATTTTTTTCCTTTTATAACTTGCCAGGGCCTGAATGACAATTTCCTTCTTCCTTGGGACTCTCTACCAGAAATTCTGAAAGAAGAACCATGTGGTCTCTCTAAGTAAAAAGCAAAGAGTAAAATTAAGTGTATCATTATCGACATCATCTCATTTAAATGTATAAATTGGTGTGCTAATAGATAAAATTCTGACTCCAGAAATCTGGAATGAGGCTTAATGGTTGTTCTTTCTGAGACAGAGATCAGAAGACCAAGCTGTGTGGATACACGAAAAGCCACCCAAGATGTCAATGGCCAACTAAGTCTTTATTTACTCTATCTTCATTATCCATGTAGGCAGACTTCCAAACCTGAATTAGGATCCATTCAAACTCTTAAACAAATAATTGTGACAAAGATCTGCCTCTGAAGTCAGGTGAATATATATCTAAAATACACTTAACTTTGTATTTTGACTTTGTTAACTGATTATCTGCTTTGTTCTCTTGACTGACTTCAATCCAGAACACCTATTTAAGTAGGCTTAAAATAATAACATTCTATCTAGTTTATGAAAGTCTGAAATTCTCATTTATTTTTAAATTATTTTTTTTTTTATTTGTCAGTTCTCCTGTCTAGACTGCTTATGATTTTTTTTTAAAAAAAGAACTAGTGTTCCCTGATAAAGACCATCTCTGTGGATTTGAAAAACATTTTTCCTAGCAATGAACTACTCTTCTCCCACTGAGAATTTGCCACCCCTTGTTGGACCTGTAGGAAGCTGTTCATCTGCCCGTGGACATACTTGTATACTCTAGTCCAGTACTTCAACGAATTTATAATGTTGGGAATGCCTGTGTTATGATTCAATGTATTGATTAAGATCTTTCACCACTTAAGGCTTTGTTGCAACAATCTAGCCTGCCAAAACATGAGATGTTGGTGAAAGCTTCAATACAGATCCAGATTGGAACCTAACTTTCCTAGTCTATAGCAGGTGCTTAGCTACTGCTTTCTAGGATGAACAGATGAAGTCTATTGTGCTAAATAAATAAATGTAGACTAGAGATATCCACTATATAAGAAGAGATGGTGAAGGCATATAAATGCATAGTACTAGCGAAGAGACAAATTCTAAGTGGTGATTAGTTCTGGAATAGAGTTTTTTGGAGGGTGAGAATAGATGGAACACTTGGAAAAGTTGGCTATTCCCACACATTGTGACTTTTGTAATCACTTTTATGTTTTAAATAGGCAAGTATATTTGATAACAGATCTAAACTGGCAGAACAGAAGACCTAAACTGTTTGGTAGAACCAATTCAACTGAAGTCCTAAAGTAGAAAGACAAGACTACAGAGCGTGATCTATGACAGTGGGTAATAAGGACCTCTACAGAGGCATTGCAGGAGACAGCAAACACCCAGGACAAAGAACTCTTTATTTTGTATTTTCTCCTCTTTTTTTTCTTTTTCTTTTTTTCGAACTTGACCATTGTATGCTTGATTCTTGGCTTTCAATGATCTTCCATCAAGTTAATCCTGTATGTGAATATGTTCTTCCAGAGGAAAGTGGTAATATTTCAACCCAAGACATATCAAGATGACTTAGCAGCCATAAACATCATGGAAGGTGAATTCATAGCTGAACAATTTCAATTTTTTTCCATCAGTAATCATCAGCTTAAATTTTGGGAAAAGAGTGGGATCTTTTCAGAGTTAGAGCCCTTCTGGGGAGAAAGACCTTAGTTTGAAACCTAAGAAACAAAAGATAATATTGCAATACAGCCATTCTAACCTACAAAGGAAGGATACTTGCAAACTCAGAAAACAGTGGGAATTGAATGGATGCTGGCGCTGAAGAGAAGGCAGGTGTAGTTGGATGTTTCTCTGTCCTGCCCAGCCAATCCTATGAACATTTAGTCCCAAATAATCACACAAAGGGTTATATTAGTTATAAACTGTTTGGCCTATGGGTCAGGCATATTATTTGCTAACTCTTACTCTTAAACTAACCCATGATTCTTATTCATGTTTAGCCACGTGGCTTGGTACCTTTAGTCAGCACACCATTCTCATCTTCCTCCCTCTGCATCTGATGGGTGACAGCTGCCCCTCCTATATCCCCTGTGTGCCTGGCTTCTGGCCAATAAGATTTTAATAAACCAATATTTACAGTGGAAAATACAGTGTACAAAAGCATAGTCCCACAGTGGGGGGGCCTTTCAAAGTTCTGAAGATTTTATATTCATGGATAGAAAGGTGAGGTTAAATTAGGTAATGTGCTTTTCATCAGGAGCTGGGGTTCATAAGAAACCCGTAATGAGGAAGTGCCTGTGAAGTGGTTAGCAGTTATGGCCACACCATGGCTCTCGTTAGGACAGACAGCCATAGAAGTGGTGTTATCAAGAGTGAGTCCAGCTCATTTATGTGACCAATGGGAAATGAAAGAAGATAGAAGGAAATGACACAAAGAAGCACTTCTGAGAAGTTATGACAGTGTCTTATAGACTAGTGTTTAGTGATATTTTCCTTTCATTCAGATGGTCTGAAAGACAGATTTGAGTATTTATAAAAGAAAATGTATGTATAGGACTCTGATGCTGCAAAGTCTTAAGAGTCCACAGAAACACCAAGATTGCCAAGGAAACAATTATTATGAAGATAAGATCTGGAAAGTTTGCAATGTAAAGTACTTCATTTAATTAATAATTAAACACACTCAATACATTAGAGGGTTAAATATGCATTTGGTTGGTACTCAGAGATCACATTGGTCAGCTAAGGAAACGCACACTTCCTTTTCTCACAAAACTGTTATATCTTTATATAAATATGCTATAGTGGCTGGGAGGTGGCTGAGTGGGTAAGTCACTTATCATTCAAGTGTTTGGAGCAAAGTTTTAATCCATAGAACCTATGTAAATGCTGGTTGGACATGTTGGCCTACCTGTAATCCAGGAGCATGAAAGTAAGAAGAGATGTTGGATTCCTAATGTAACCTGGTTAGCTACAGTAGTCATATCAATGAGCTCTGCATGCAACTGAGAGACCCTGACTAAATATAGAAATCAAAAAGACTGTCATGGATCAAATCTTTCATGTCAGCTTCAGGTGTCCATACCCACACGCAAGTATGTATGTATGTATGTATGTATGTATGTATGTATGTATGTATGTATGTATGTGTACGAATTCATTCACACATCCCCAGACATATCCAAACACACATACATGTAGACAGGCATACCTACCACATAGACACACTAATTTGTAACTACTATTGGCAAATGCATGATATCATTATAAATAGCTAAATAGTTCAGATTAGTTACCTGATTCATAACTAAAGTTACCTTTAGACCTATAAGGCTAGCTACCAAAGACCTGTTCATGTTAGTTACTAATTTTACATTACTTTACCTGTTTTAGCATAAAAACTTGTGTCAGGTTATTTGTCTATTTCCTATAAGTTACTTGTTCAAAACTAGTAGCTGTTTCAGATTACTAATC
This sequence comes from Phyllotis vaccarum, assembly GCA_033318265.1. Taxonomy (NCBI): domain Eukaryota; kingdom Metazoa; phylum Chordata; class Mammalia; order Rodentia; family Cricetidae; genus Phyllotis; species Phyllotis vaccarum. The sequence continues at coordinate 19,412,217 of JARWLC010000014.1, read as the reverse complement.
ACTACCTGTTTCATGTTATTTACTATTCTACACTAGTTACCTGCTTTTATGTTAGCCATCTACCCAAAGTCAATTACCCATTTCATACTAATTTGCTGTCTCATGCTATTAATTACATATTTTTTGCTTATTTAATTATTTTATACCAGTTACCTGTTTTAGGCCAGTTACACACTCCATACTAGTTACCTGTCTCAGGGAGTGTACTGACATTACACGTGCTTCCCTTTCCTTCACCAGCTGAGGTTGATGCTCTTACTTCAAAGATATATGATGTATTGGCAAGAAGTTTTGTGAAAGTATACGTGAGGTCTTGAGGAGAAACTTTTGTAGAATTTCTTTCAACTGTTATCATATAGTATATAATTATTCCATTTGTTTTCCTGGGTGGATCCCACATCACCGATATGGACTGCCAGTTATGCGCCATACACTCTATATTCTGTACAATATCTGGAACTTGGGGGAAAAACATTTGTTCAAAGTTAAAACTTATACATACATATAAAATTATTCAATTATGCAACATAGAGCTAAGATAAGGTTTCACAAACAAAGATAAAATAAGTATTTAATATGTCTTGTCCTGGCTTGGTATTGCCCCAACTTGGTATGCCAGCCAGTGGTGATTACCCAAGGAAGGCCTTACCCCCTATTTGGAATGGATTTTGAGTTGGATGAGGGGCAGAATGGGGAAGTAAAGAAGTGAAGGAGGTGGAACTGTGGTTTGTAGTGGGATTTTGATCTGGTACATTGTAAATATTTGTCCCACCTACTGCTTTAATAAAACACTGATTGGCCAGAAGGTAAACAGGAAGTGTGGGTGGGGCTACCAGAATAAGAAAACTCTAGGAACAGGTAGAACAGAGCAGAAACGCCAGAAGATACAAAGGAAAGAAGTAGAAAAGGTGCTCTGAGAAAAGGTACCAAGTCACATGGCTAAAGAGATAGATGAAACTGAGTTAAGATCAGAGAACTAGCTAGCAATATGCATGAGCTATAGCCCGATTAGCATGATGTTAATATAAACTTTTGTGTGATGATTTGGGACTAAGCAGCAGTGGGGCTGCAAGTAGGCCAGGCTGGAAAGTCAGAGCCAGAAACTTCATATTACAGTGTTTGGTATGTAAAATAGAAAAATAAATAAATAATTTAAGAACATAATATGTTAACTTTTCCAATATGTGTGTAACAAGTTCTTAACATAAATGGCCAATGGGCCCTTTTCTTTCCTATATGGCTAATGCTCACAATATTGACCCGTTAATGGGATGTTTTTCTAGGCCAAAGCAACAAACATATTCTCTTAGTCTTAGAAATGCTTGGATTCAAGTCCAGGAAGCCATGGATGCCAGATGTTTTAACCAGAATGGTACAACCTTCTCAACACTTATTAGTGAACATTTTGCAACACAAAACTGTCTAACATTACTGTCTTAGGTCCAACAGTGCTGGGAAGTTCATAAACCAAATTTTATTGGGTTCCTTGGAAGAACATGGACTATTTTTAAAGCAACTAGAGGTATTGTTGAGTCTCCGGGTTTTTTATTGGAACTTTTCTCAATTTATTTGACAATAATTTCTTTTCTCTGGTGTTCATTCTATGTAGTTTACATAAATGAAGAGTAATACCCCATTCATGAGCATGACTATAGTTTATAGACCCTGCTACTTTCACCGGAAATGTCCAATAATATCCCATTATTTTATTATTAATAATGTAATTTCACTGTTAAGGTAAAATTAGGGTAGTAGAAGAAAATCATTATGCAGTTAATTCACAGATTACAAACTATTCACAACAGACAAAAGAAATTTTCCTGTTATATAAATGTGTCTTAAGGAAAGTCCATAAAATCTACGACTTCTCAGCAATTGGTCTCTGGTCCTAATAAATGTCTTTTATAAACCCCTCTTCTGAAGATAAATACAACAATGCAGAAAGATGATACTATGATGTGTCTGACTTACACAAATCAAAAGTTTTGGGCCTGTCTCTTTAACTGACTCTGAACTCTTAATAATAAGCAGTAAATATATAAAAATGAGTTGGGTGATGGTGGTGTATACCAACTTTAATCTCAGGACTTGAGAGGCAGAGACACGTTGAACTCTGAGTTTAAGGACAGCCTTACACACACACACACACACACACACACACACACACACACACAATTACTTTTGCAATCAGAGCATTACATTTTGTGACATAACCTTGTTACTGAGAAAAATATTAGTTTATACAGTAGTTTATTAATGATAATCCTCAACCTTAATTCATTTTGTGTAAATAGTATTAAATATTTTATTAATTGAAAATCTTTAGATATTTTCCCTCCAGTTGATGCACACTTTTCTTCGTCATCTCCACTATTTCCTACAAAAAACACAGATAATATTCCAGTTGTTGCTCACTAAGATTAAGGCATGTTCCACCTATTCTGTCCAGATTGTGGCTTCTTCATGCAAAGCAGGGAATACTTGTAATAATATTTATACAGCATCTATTACATGATAAACTCTGTAATAATTAAGATATAATGGATCTTTTCAAAAATTTTGGACCATTCCTGCAATGCATGTTGGTTAATGGTTGTTTCCCTTCAGTTAAGGCACAGAGCTCAGAGGAGGCCTAAGCCTTTGCCAAGGTTACACAACCAACAAGCTGTATATCTTGGATTCTAATTCAATGTTTGCACAGCTCAAGCTTTACATACTCTATATACTATGGATTTGATTTGTCTGTAGGCATGTTGTGAGAGAAGATCTCAAGCATCTGTAAGGTCATGACTGATTCAGCATCTTTAACCTCCAGTCTCAATGTGTAGTTTCATTAATACAGTTCCATCCAGAACAACTATGAACTGACTAGAAAGCGAATTTTCAGTGATTTGTGATGATTGTTATAAAGCAGAGAGGAAGGGGATGCCTTCAAATATATGACCTAGTTAGTAGAAGGAAAGGGATATGCTTAGCCTACCATTAACTGATTCACAAATGAAAATTACGCAAGGCCTGCACAAAGTCTAGATGTACTGTGCTGTAGTGGTTCAGTTGCTGGGTAACTGTTATAAGTGGATTGTATGAAGTGCGAGAGGCAAAACTGACACCTGTATCTCAAGTCTTCTCCTGTAGAAAAATCCTAGTCACAATTCACAAAACTCTAAACAGATGTGTAGAGGAACTGCTGGTTCACTTCCTTGCTCTCTTAACCCCACAGAATTAGGACATTTGCACTGTGTCTAGAAGCTTAACTTGCCAGCTCTTAAAAAAAAAAAAAGAAAGAAAACTAGTCTTTTATTTTGTCTTTCTTTGGCCTAGTGGTAAAGCAGCATGTAAATATGCTTGTATCAAAACATATATAAGATTCCAGAAATGGCTCAGCCTAACCTTTTAGCACTGGAATTCAATTTCCCTTTGAGTGGAACACTAAATAATACTTTATTAAACAGGGAAGAATGGTTAAAGTCTTGATTAAATAAGAGAGAAAACATTGCAGAGGCAGAAATCGTGACTAACCAGACTCCTGAGTTGTGAATTTCACTACGTTACTGAATTGATTGCCATTTCCAACTTTGGTAAACGCGGACACACTGATTGAGTAGGTGCTGACAGGCTCCAGCCCAACAAGTTTGGCATCAGTCTGAAAACCTGAAATATTCTGAAAAGCAAAAGATCCTTAGTCATAGGCATCTTCAAATATTTATTTTTAACTACCTCATACATTTGAATATGATACATTCCTCTTATATTTAACCTAGGAGTTGATGAATGTTAATAACTAAAGCAGCTATTAATTTCAATATTTTGTCTTGCATAACACGCTAAGCTTATGATACAAGGATGAGCTATGTACCATTTTGGTCTTAAAGAATGTCATAATTTTTGTTTTTGAACTGTTTTTTTAGAATTATGTGTTAATTTTCTTTCAATTTACTAAGTGAAAGTTACAAGTTTAAGTATAGATTATGTCAGGGCAGCAGTAGTCATTTCTTCCAAAATCTTCTAATCAACATATCTACATATGTTTACTTATCTATCAGCTACTGTATTACAGCCACAGATGACACAAAATCTCTGTCTCCATGGAATTTAAGTTGGAGATTCCAAATGACTCCTAAACATCTATTTTGGCATTTTTAGGGAAATTTGGGGAAAAAAACTAAAAAACATTATGATAGTTGGCCAGAGATGAATATTCTTTCTTATAGAAAAATTTCCTGCCAATGATAAAAAATTGTATCAGAAAATAAAAGTGAAACGTCAAGCCCTCTGACAGCCTAACAAATACCAAACTGTATCTCTCAAAATCCAAACTGTACTGATTGTTTACTGCACATATCCCAGGCAGCAATTTACAAAGAACATTATTCTACTCATATCTGGGGGAAGTGACATGGCATTTGCATGGAGGTCAATGAACCACTTGTTGAGAGTCCAGTCTCTCCTCTTATCACGTGATTCTGGGGGTTTGGTGGCAAGAATCTTTCCTAGCTGAGCCATTGTGCCATCCAAAAAGCAATCAGTCCTTAGGAACCTGCATTGAAAATAACTCTAGATCACATTTTAAAATCTTCACTATGAGGGCTGCCAAAATAGCTCAATTGGGAGAGCGTTAGACTGAAAATCATCACCGTGAAAAGTAGGTGTATTTAGAAATAGATGTATATACACATACACAAATGCATGCAAACAATAATTCATGAGTAAAGAATTAGTTAATTTGGAAGAGAGCAGAGAGATATATGGGAAGGTGTTATAATGAGGATTTTGGTCTTAGGCAGCTAGAGATTTAGATTTATAGACTATTAGTTTTAGACTTTTTCATCGTTTATTGTTGTTTAGGGCTTTAAAATGATTTATATATTTACATTAAGTTTATGTTGTTTGGTTTATGGCTTATGTATATTGTTAGTTTGTTTTTATATTTTAATTTAATTTATTTTTATTAATTTGTTTGTTATGTGGCTTGTGGAACGGGACCCCAAGATCCCAACAGCCTTTATAATTGGGACTGGCCACTCCCCCTTCAGGAGCCTGGGACCCTGGATAAGCATCTTTGGACCTTATCAGCTAGACCTGAATCTCACCACAGGAAGGTTTTCAGGGGGCAAAAAGCCCTGTAATTATCATCATCTCACATTTGAAAATAATCTCCAGAAACTTACTATCAGATATGGGGACGAGTATGATTACTTTCTTATATTATACTTCCTATTTTACAAACCATGTCGAGGGATTATCTGTGGACTATAAGAATTAATAAACAGAACATGGTCCTCATCTGCAAGAAAACTTTATACTATCTATTAAAGTTCACAAACTGTGTTACAAATAAGAAATTAGACATGATAAAAATTCATTTTTGTTTTGACTCAGAACTAGTGACCAGGGAAATGACTAAACTTGAGAGTTTAATCACTCATTGTAATAAATTAGTTGATTGGCTGTTGAATACATTTACACAAAAATGTTTCTTTAGAAAGCTTTTTACTAAATAAATGACTCCTTTCAGTACATCAGAGTGACCCAGATTTCTAACTGATGAGGAGGCAGTGACATTTGAAGTGGTTCTGATTACTCTGCCTCTACAAAGTTGCAGGTAATTGGGAATATAAAAAGAATAAAACAACAACAAAAAAAGAATTAAAAAGGACATAAAATGATTCTGCCTGGGAAAGTTAGAAAATACAATAGCAGTGAAAGCCAGACAAAGGGACGACTGTTGACAGGGTAAGCTAAATATATAGATCTGAGGGTGAAATGAGAAGAGATTTAAAGAAATTTGAAAAAAAAAATAATCATTAAAAAGGATTGAAAATAGGGACAGACCTAACTAAATGAAATTCTTAAAAAGAAACCTACTTGCTCTAAAATTATATAAATATTTTGTGGCATAAAATTGTATATTTGCTACTAGTGAAATACTAATGGAAAACACATAATAGAAAAAACGAATGTTTAACGATATTGAAATCATATTCAGGTAACAGTATAATGTTCTTTCCTGCTCAAAGCTACCACAACAGGAAATTTTTGCTCTTTTTTTAAATTTGTGCGCAATGAGCACTAATGCATTTATTAAATAACTTAACAATTGTCCTAGGTGTTTTCTACAGATTGAATCTCATACAATCTTCATTAACATATGAAGCTTTTATGTTCTTATTTTGTATTTGAAAAACAAATCTTAAGAGGATAAGTAATTTCTATAAAACATCATTGCTAATCTCAATGGGAAGATTTGAACCAGGTAATCTGATGTCAGGGCCTTTGTTTTACTGTTCTGTCAAAAATGTTAATATTAACGATCATCATTTATGTAAATTAGCTTATATATACATATATGCATGCACACCCCAATGCACATACAAGGCAAGCTTAAGAATGGTATTACTCCAAGGAAACTATTTTTCACCTGTGAGTATTTTCTGTAGCTGATACAGGCAATCCATAATTATGCGAAAAACACTGAGCTTAAACTTGGGACAGATAATAATGGGCTAGACATTTGCATCACTGATACAAGCTTTACGATTCTAGAAACAAGTCCATATTTGGGGTGTTACATAATGCAAATTCTACTGAACCTATCAAATATTAGAATACTATGTTCATTTACAGGAAGGATGACATTGTTCATGATGACAATAATAAGGAAACAAATTATAATTGTTGCTCCTGATTTTCTAGGATTTTCTTTGTAAGCTGCACATTCAAGAAAATAAATTTATCATAGAAATAAATTATAATATATAAAATATTTAATGTTAACTCTGTATTTTGCACTATTTTTGCAAATAAAAATACCCCAGGACTTCATATGCCATTGTAAAAGAGGAAGAGAGATGACATTTTAAAATAAATATTAGCTAATTGTAACATACTTTGGCAATCAAATGTTAGAACTCATGCACCTAATTTTCAGATGCATTGTTCTATTGGTTCTTTGCATGTTTTTCATTGATCCTATGTCCTAAAAAGTGGAAGAAGGGAGAAATACTAAGGATTGCAAATGCATTACCACTGAAAGTCACAAAACAAAAATTTATTATAAAAGTTCAGGATCAGTAGCATCACATGCCATTGAGAAACATTATTACAAGACCAGTATAATATTTTGTGAGAACAGTTAAAAAGAATCATTTGATACTTATTTTATCAATAAAAGAAAGCATAGTAAATATTAGATTTTAAGTAAACCATACAAATTACTGTATTATTCCTAGTATTAATTAAATGGTGTAGCTAGTTTTTAAGATGTAGAAACTGTGAGAATAGGTAAAATGTTCTAAGAAGTATTTAGCTTTAAAATCTGAAAAATGGTATCCCATGCTTTCCACAAACCTCCCATGTTGCAGAAAAGAAAAAAAAAGGCCTTTAAGTAAATATTATCATTGTTCAATTCATTGTTGTGATGCTTGGGGTCCAATCCAGAGTTGCATATAAGAGGCAAATATCCCATTACTGAGCTATTTCTCCATCCCTTCCTCTGGTTCGAAGCACTGCCCCCCATCTCCCCCCCCAACCTCCAGCTGAAAACATTTTAATTTGGTTTCTAATGTCTGAAATAAGCATATACTGTTATAATCAACCTACCTTATAAAATATAGTATCAGTGTCATGCTCATGAATTTTAAAACTATATACTTTAACAATACCGCCTGGAAGAGGACTCGGGCTCCACGTCAGCCATGCAAAATCTGAGGTATAGTTGATTAAAGTCAAATTCTGGGGTGGTACTAAAGGCGCTGCAGGGAAACACAGTGTAAAATTTGTGTTCGTGAAACATGTAGCACAGAAATACTATCCCGATGCTATTTTCTTGAATCAACTAATTCTGAGAGATTGATAAAATTGCCACAGTTGTAATTCTAGAAACAAATTCCATGAGTAGCTGCTTTTATATTTACAGTCCTATGCTTCAAAACAGTTTTAAACAGAATAGGTCAATCAGAAGCCTGAATAGGAAAAAAAAGGGGGGGGGAGGAGTGTCAGCAAATTAGATGATTGACGGTAAGTTGGCTACAAACAGGATGTAATGTCTTCATTGCTCAGGCTGTTCCTTCAAGACAAAGAGTGTAAGCTGAATAGGGAAATTGAAGCGGCACGTCTTCCCGCTTACCTGATTCATCTGTGTAAAATAAAAGGATGCTGGAGGGGCCGAGTCCTTTTCCAGTTCTTGCAGCAGCAAAAAAACTATATAAGGTAAATGGCGAGAGCTCTTCCAGTACAATGTGGTTACCAGAAGTGATGAAAGAGCGGTTTGTGTCAGGCCCTTGTAAAGCTAAATGGTAGCTCACGATTATGCCATTTGGCTTTAATGGGGGATCCCACGATAAGAGAATTGTGGTGGAAGAAAGGTTTTTAAAAGTGTTGATTATTGGTGGCGTTTCTGGAACTATAAGAGAAAAAAAGAATGGTAAACAAGATAACAACTTGTCATTCATAAAGAAGATGCTTCAAATATAATTGGACTTAATTTGATTAGTAGACTGTCTCAGTTTTAAGTCACTTAGGACTTATGTGCATTGAAAAATAATGGTTTGAGAACATAATTATAAATAATGTTTTTTTTGTTTAAAAACACAATAGAAAAGGGGCATTAATAATCCACATAATAAGTAACGACAGAGTCTTGCCTACCGTCTTCATCAGTCTTGATGTGTAGTTGGGCAGTATAGGTCTCAGAAAACCCCTTTTCAGTTGATGGCGTAATTTTAAATATATAGTCAGTATATTTTTCCAGATTATCAAAATATATGCTGTTTTCATATGTAATCAGAGGTGGGCTCATGCCATGAGGACTCTGCTGTAAATTCAGTGAAACATAGTAGAAGACAAGACCATTTGGTTGGGCTGGTGGCATCCAGCTCACATTTATTGCAGTTGACGAAATGGACTCAAAAGTCAGGTTTCCAACAAGTCCTTCCGGTACTGAGGTAGGTGGTGATCAGAACATAAAAGCCATTAGTCACCCCAGTGATAACAACTTACAAATTGAATGTAATCGTTGAAATACCATCACCAGCTAATACAGTACATTATTTAAATACAAACAAATGCATATTCTTATCAATATAAAAATTATTAAAAATAAACCTTATCATTCTTAACACATGTAAGAATTGTGTTTCTGACTTTCTTTTCTTACCATATAAGGGTTACATGTGTTTATATGCAACCCACATTCCTAAGTAGAATCAGTAATTTAGTAATTACTAAAATAATATGTTTGATTTCCTTATTTCAATGATTATCTGAATATGCAGAGAATGATGCTTAGAGTTCATAAGGGATTTGGTGAAAGTCATGTTTGTAGTAAGATTATTTAGCTCTAAGCTTTGCTGAGCCCAGTAACACGATGTCTCCAGCCAACAAAACACTAACCTGTATTTGCACTTAAGGAAAATTTTCCATTTATAAAATTTTAATTTTCAGATATCAACTAGTCTCAATGTAAATTTGAAATTCTCACAAGACACATTTCACAGCAAATAGTTACTTATGGTTCCACAGTTATAATTGATAAACTATTATGGGTTGCAGCTATCTTGGGAGAGATCTTAAATTAAAGAATATCTTAAATTATATTGACCACAGTATGGTAAACCTTCATCAACTATATATTTTCACATGTTGATTATATTCTGTGGATGAACCCATCTACTACAGTTATTTTGCCAAGAACAAAGCAAAGTTTTTCATGTTCATAATGGTAAAATAATGTTTTGTTTCAAACAGTGAACATTGGGATTTAATTCAGCAAAAGTTTTAGACAAAGTCATTTCTCGATAGGAAGAAGTAATCTTTAAAAAAATAAACAAGTAGAGGGGTTTGAGAGATGGCTCAGCAGTTAAGAGCACTTGCTTCTCTCCTAGAGGACACGGATTGGGTTCCCAGAATCCACATGATGGCTCACAACCTTCTGTAGCTCCAGTTGTATGACAGGGGAGTATCATGTCCTTTTCTAGCCTTCATAGGAACTTCATTTTCCTGATGCACTCACATACATGCAGGCAAAACATCCACCATGTTAAAAAAAAAATAAGTCCTTAGGAAACAAAAGACTGGGAAATGGTCAGCAATCCACCTTCCATGGCATTCCGAAAACTGAAACATCAGAATCAAAGATTCAGTCACCATAGTTCTGCGAATGTTCAATATAAACAGCATTCCGAAGAAGCTGTATATAAGACATTTCTTTTAATTGAAAGTACACATTTAAAAAAATAAACATTTTTATTATGCTTGTCACAAAGACAATTTAAAAAATGCTTCGTGAAGTCCTGCATGGATTCAAAGTCAGAAAAAAAGTAAGCCACTGGGGATTTCAAACATCTCCTGAAACAAATGAGCTGGTGTATTAACCATCACAAAGAGTATCCAGGATTGCAGAAGTATTCTTCCCTGTCTGTTCCTGATGACTGTGACATTTCTCCAGGTGACAGAAACAACAGAATTTTAATGAATTGATGAAAAGAAAGCCTGTAGTGAGCCTGTCCATTATTAAAGTTATTTTACCAAGAATCAGCAAAGTATACTTTGTTATGTTTCTATTGGTCAATTTATAAGTTTTCAATATAGAGACATTCAAATGTTATTATAAAGTGTGGTAGACAGACACTGTGGTACTTCTTAAATGGAAGGCTGTAACAGAACAGACAAGAGTGAGATTCAGTAGACATTACAAATAAAGTCAGAAAGAGCACTGGACTTCCCGGTGTTTCTGGAGCATTCCCCTGTGGAGAACCCTCAGCTCACTCACAGTGCAATGTTAAAATAAAAACCATCAACCCTGTGAAAATAATAACATGCAGGAAAAATTTAAAAAGAGCTGTTACAGTTATAACAGTCAAAGTCATATTAGACACATTTTAATTACTAAGACAAGTAATTAAATATGTCTAACAGATTGTAATTTCAATATAAACAAATAGGAGTTCCTGACATAGTTATGAGATTCTTAAGGGCTCTGATTAAAGATAAAGACACATTTGCATTTACATACTGTCTTGGTCTGTGTATACATGAATTACGTCACTGCTTTTATTCCCATTTCCAACTGAAGTGCTTGCTGTTAGCCAGAATGTATAGTAGCTGAAAATGGCCAGTCTATGTATTTTTGCAGACACTGTCACATTGTTAGGCTCATTAGTTACTTCAAGGGAGGTAAAATTCTGAAAAATAAGCACATTATTGTAACAGTTCAGAGTCTGTTTTAGTAGGCATCGATGCTGCAAAATAGTTTTTGACAAGGAACTGTCTGCTTTTGATATTTTAATTCTTAGGAGATACAGTGTTACTTTATGTTATCATAAAAATTAAACTGGGATGACATTTGTACAAAAAGTGAACTAGGTGGTATCAGTTTTTCTTATCAGATCAATACATAAAATATTAAAAAGAAAAACATGGACACTTTACAGTGTAGAAAAATCAAATACACAAGAGAAAACTACATGGCTAGGCAGGCCAAACCCAAGTTTCCCTTGGGAAACTTTTAGGGATTTTTCAAAGCATTGTATATTTTCTAACAGATTTGAAAAAAATTAAAGCAACTTTTTATTTTCTTTTGTCTTTAATAGTAATGGAAATATGAAAGTATTTGCCTTATCTACACACTCAAACATTTCTATTATTCATCTCCAGTGACTATTGTAATGTTGTAGGAAACAAAGAAAGGGCAGTTAATACATGAATATACAGAGTAAAAATAGAATTCATTATTTTTAAATATTAAAGGAATTTGTGCAGTCACAATTTACTTTCTTGGAAAAATTAAAATACAATATATAATTAAACAAAAAAGAAACCTAAAGTAATGGAAAATAAATTTTAAGCAAAAGCACGAAGTTAGCTAAGAGTGGTGCATCTAGTAATTTCAACGTTTGAGAGAATGAGACAAGAGGATCCCTCGATCAAAGTCAGCCCATGCTGTACAGTGAGTTTCAGGGAGCCTTAGATACATAGTGGATCCCGTCTCAACAGGAGTGTATTAGTATCAATACTTTTATAAGAAAAGTGCACCACGCAATTAACACAAATGACTGTAAATTTTACAGACCTAAACTCAAGTACAGCAGTACAGGGTTGGGCAAAAGGTAATCTCAAAGGTTTTTGTCCCTTAACAATAAAATAGGAATAACTCTTCCCAATTTGTAGAAAGTTATTGAGGATTAGATCTCAATGACACACACAAACCAACTAATATTGTGTTTACCACAATAAAAGCAAGAATAATTTAAGTAATTAATGTAGGGTACTCTGATTATATTTACTATCAAGATGATTTTAAATTAGGTGACTTAAAAATTTACTGTTTTCTGGTTCTTTTGACATTATCAGTCAGTACAATAAAAGATTTGCTTTGATTTTTGTTGTGTCTTATTTGAGAATAGATTGTTAAAGTCATGTAAGAACTCAGAAAATGTGATGTATGAGCTTGGATACCTTCTAATGCACCAACATTACCCACAGAATAATTGTACATGTAGAATAACTGTATACACAGAATAACTGTACACACAAAATAGATGTATCCATACATCTATTATACTATTATACTGGGCAATAGAATAACTGTATACATAGAACAATCACCATACACATAGGATAACTGGCTAGTATAACCACAATTTAAATGTACTAATTACTGGAAGGTTGTTGGAATGAATTTTAGTTTTACTTTGGAAAGAATTTATTCTAATTATCAAAAAACATCACAAATAAGCAATAGATTACTGAATTTGATATGAATCATCCCAAATTCATTCCTGTTGAGTATATAACTTAGCATGTGTAGCCAAGAAACAAATTCATAAAATCTTAGGTGTTATCAAGTTGATCATATTTCTCCCATCATATTTCTTATTTTTGCCTCATAATGTCTTTTGGCACAAATTATCAAATTAAACTTTATACTTTATTCATGTAAATATGGCCAGAGGGTATCCTACAAATGCTTTCAAATTTTTTATTGAGAAAATGTATTTTAGCACTTTTAAATGTTCATGATATTCTGTTAGACATATGAAGAAAACATTACACATATTAGTAGAAAGAGAATAATATAAGAGGAATTTTTTTCTACTAAACACAGTGTGTGATAACTAAATAAAGGTTGATCATTGAGCAGTAGCAAAGAGCTTAAATTCATCAAGAAAGCAAGGAAAGATGTCTTCAGTTCCTGGTTAAATTTTCCTGAATCATAGCTAAGTTCTGAAAATCTTACTGCATGGAAATAATTTTAATGTTATTTTAATTAAAATATTTGTTGTTCATTAAACCTACACATGAAACTGTTCCAGGAACATAATGGAAATATAAATGTCATATGTCCAATTTTTTTCAGTGCACCACGCAATAGCTGTAACAGAAGGATCCTAAGACATGAACCAGATGTCTAGAATAGGAGGGTAAATAAAACATGCTAAGTGTGGGGGTGTTCCACAAAGTTTTATGGGAATGAAAAATCCAAAGATAAAAGCTATATACATAATGCGCTCCATAATTTATCATTTCAAGTATTTCTTCTACCAGCTTAAAAAAAAGATAGAGAAGATATGCTACTTTGAACATTAATTTTAGGAGTACATTAAAGCCTGAGTGAATGTTAAGCAACATGAGACTGTACTTCTGAAATGTTTTAGCATCATTAGCCTATGCCCCTCTCGCAGCTGTCACACTTCAAAGCATTCTTAAGATAACTTAATAGGAGATAACCTGTTCTAAAGCTGATGAGTGGAAAATGGGATCATATTATATATACAGATTTGAGTATATAGGCTTAGATGATTGTGTTGAAACCATAGGTAGATGTTCAAAACTGAGGTGCAGTAGTAGCCAAAGAGAACCAAACTGTAATTTTGCAGAAACTGAAAGTCTATTGGGTAGAACCGAAACCATTACATAGATCTCAAACTACACAAACAACTTTGGGATGTTTCTTTTAAATGCATAAAAAGAAAAATCTTCATGATGAACATTTTTTATGGTACAGTGAAATAATGCTAAATCTGTGAGTGATTCTGTATTAAGAAATAATTGCTTTGCTTCTTTTCCATTTTCAAAAAGGGACAGAAGATCTGCTTGATGTAGAGAGGAAAAAAGCAGACCTTTATTTTATTCTTTGTTCTTAAGTCACTTGTTCAAAAATATCTTTACCTATAATTACACATATATGTATATTTATACATCTTTTACAAAGTAATCTTCGTATTAGGTATGAAGTTATATAAGTCCAGTTAGAAGACAGAATGTGAACACTGACCTGACCTCTGGACATTATGTTTTGCTGCTTTTTTATGAGATGGTTTGCAAAGCTCTAACCTCATTCTATGAACTGCTCTAGCCATACTGCATCTTAGTCCTTAGAGACAGACAGTACTGATTCCTGACTCAAAGCTAAGTGTACTGAGTAATTAATGGAACCATGCCACAAAGTACAGAGTATCCACCTACTCTTTAATTAGAAAGACATAAAACAGAAATTGCCACGTCACAATAAATTCAGTCATTTTGCCCATTAAAAACCTTATTTTGCAAATTACAGTATTTCTTTTAAATTTGCATTTCCCAGATCATATCCTAACTCCACCATCATAATTTTGAATCACACCATCATAATTTTCTCTTTTTTGGAAATATGAAGATTTAACTAAGCTGGACAAAATTGGAAACATTTCTCTAAATTAAATTCATCTTGGCTTTTTCATTACTATTATATTCATATCCCAGAAAATTCACCTCTGCCAACCATAGTTCCACGACCTAAATTCTGCAGACTACTAACTATATGCCTACTGGTCTTTTATTACAGCTAATGCTAATCAATAATAATGTCACTGCAAGTATAAAGACTCTCTTTGCAAATAATAAATATATTTCAATTGAGGAAAATATGCTGTAAGTATGTGTACTTTAACCCAAAGATAAGTGTAGGCTTCAGTCATCATCAATGAAACTTTTCGTTCAACAGAAACTACTAAAGAAGAGCACACCAATCAAAACGCAGAGATGTAGAGGCCAGTCCCAATGGACACATCTGCAAAAGGGAATGAAGATTGTTAGCCAGATAAGAGGAGTTTACTATGGGATTGTGTCTCTTAGGAATGTCAGAAGACACACTCACAGAGTCTCATTCACATGACCTCCCAAATGAGAGCTAACAAGGACAAAATCAATAGAAATGCCAAAGCAAATGGGAAAATCTACAAGGCTTCAACCCTACACAAAGAACACAGGCAACAAACCAGTACAGGAAGTGGGAAAATTAGTCTTCTCCAGGGAAGAGCACACCAATGAGTTATCTAAAACTAAACAGGCAGCCCTGAAAATATACATATGAACGACATTATCCGGACTTAGCAGGTGGTGTTTACATATCTAGGAATATATACGGATATACATATATGCATACAACAGCAATTACTGAAAAACAGAGGCCATGAACTTGAAAGAGAACAGGGAGTAATAAGTCTATGGGAGGGCTTGAAGGGAGCAAAGGAAAGAAATGATGCAATTATATCCAAATACAAAAAACTAAAAGAAATGATTAAAAGCATGAAAGAATACTTAACCACTGAAACTGTGTTGTATATAAACAAAGATAAAATATGTCTTCAACTAAAAAGTAAATAAGAGTAAATGAAACCATTATTGTTTAAGGAGAAAAGTTATTGGAGAAAAATAGAATTGAAGTCTCTCTATGTGGTACCAACCTCATTGCTAGAAACATGTATAAAGCAACACAGAAAGAGAGGAGAGAGAGAGAGACAGAGAGAGAGAGAGAGAGCAGAAAATAAAAAATTCCCAACTTTTCTCCACCACTATTTTATACATTAAGAAAGAATTTTGTGAAATACATCTATGCACAATATAAATAGTCCACAATATCAACAATGTTATGGGCATGAAATGTAATATTCAGCTCTTACCTGCACAAAAGTACCTGAAGTATTTTGGTAAAAAACAGAATAATATTGTATGATTCCATTAGGTTTTAAAGGAGGCATCCAAAACAGAATTATTGATGAAGAACTGAGATTCACATAATGGACATCTTTGGGAGCATCACTGGGTGCTATAAAACAAGCAATTCAGAGACTTTGCAGTCATGGCTACACATTAAGTTGAAGTGTCTAAATTTTGAAAGAGTTTATAAGTTAGAAATGAGAATAATTTTTTTGAAAAATCCTAAATTATAAATAGTATCTTTGTGAATGTCAGAAATAAAATCCATACAACGTAACAGGCTTTCCTTCTACTCTTTTATCATATGATATCTACAGAGGGGACTCTCTTACTCATACAATACTATCCCAGTTCTAAAAGATTATCACTGCTCTTTATTTGCAGATAACAACATTGACAATTTCTAGTACAGAATACATGAATCTGAAATTCTACTTTAATGTACGGCCTTGAAATAATAAAAGCTAAAAGCAGATAGAAAGTCAACATTCACAAAATTCCTTTTGCTACATTTAGCCTGCACATAAAATGTTAATGACTTGTTAAGTCCTGGGATGTGGGATGTCTTTCTGTATGCTGTGAATTATAATTGAATAATAAAGGAATTGTTTTTGGCCTATGGCAAAGCAGCTTAGGGGCAGGCAGGAAGTCCAAGTATAGACGAACAGGAGAACAGAGGAAATGCTGCGAGCTACCACCTAAGTAAGCAAGATGTAAAGAAACACAGGTAAAACATGAAACATGTGGCAATATACAGGTTAATAAAAATGGGTTAAGTTGAAAGAGCTAGCATGAGCCATACACCAAACAGTTTGTTATTAATATAAGTCTTTGTGTGGTTATTTGGGACTGCTGGTACAGATCCTACGGCTAGGCTGTGCCAGAAACATCTTATTACAAATGGCTCCCACCATCAGGCAGTGAAAAAACTTTAAAAAGATTTTGAATACACAGAAACAGAGCCATACTGGGCTTCCTAGTCTCAGTATAGAGACTATACTCTCAGCAGCTGCCTGTGTGATGTTGCCAGCCACTAGTCACTATGACCTGAACAGCATGGCGTATTTCTGAAGCCTCTCTTATGGGCTGAAGTACAAAGAGGCTTCACCTAGATGCTGCTTTTGAGTTTGGGAGCATAGCTGTGGGTTTAAAAACATAGCTTCATGATATTTAATACTGCTTCGCAGAATTAGGGAAGTAAGCATGACTCTAGAACCTCTGCCATGTTGAAAAGCTGAACAGGGCAAAGCCAGCAGCCAAAGCAGTGCCTGGTAGAAAATGATTAAAGATATGCAATAAAATATATTCAGATGAAGAAAATCTCTAAATGAGTTGCAAAGTGTATAAGCAGAAATATGTAGGCTTGGGAGAGAAAAGAAAAAGGGTAGAGAAAGTTCTTAAGAAAAAAATAGAGTATAATAAACCATCTAAATATGGAAAGTACACATAGTCTAGATTATGTCTATTATTGTGTTTTGTTTTAATTTTCTAACTGTTAATAAACTAACTATGGAAAGATATTTAATTGTAAAGGCTGCTAAGTTAAAGGTATCTTAACTTTGAAATTTGGATCTAAAGATATTGATTGTGTAAAAAAAAAAAAAAAAAAAAAAGGTTCTGCTTTTGTTTCCATAGGAGAGGAGAGCCTGTGGATTGCTTTTAGGCTAATATTGTTTGATCAAGGAAGACTCCCTGAAAAATCTCTGATAGAAAAAGATGGCCCAAATGATCCAACATCCACATCAGCTTCATGGTTGCTAAGATGATAAAACCTCAGGGGCCCCCATAAGATTTCAGAACCCCCAATCAGGGGGAAATAGCCTAAAAAAACTATGCCCACATTCACAAAAATAAATTATGGATTTTTATCTTTGTTTAGAGGATTTAGTTATTGGTCATAGTCAATTTCTTTCTAAAAAACAAAAGAGATAGATTATTGAATCTACATTTAAAAAGCAACTACTTGTTTTAAATACTTTATAGTGATATAGAATTTAGTTTATTGTTACAAATTTAAGGATAATTTTTTAAAATATTTCCATTTATATTTAAGGTATTATGCTTATGCAATTCCTTTAAAATTGTAATGCATAATTAATAAATACAGATCTATAAGTATCTATGATGATAAAATAAAATAGTAAAAGTCATTCCAGTTAAGTTTTCTAGATATACAAAGATATATTTTCATTAGATAGGTGATCTTCAAACATGTCAAAGACCTATAGAACATGGTTTAAAATGTTGTAAGAACTTAGACTTTCCTGGACAGTGAGACATGTCTGCTCCTGGCAGCACCAATCTCCTTCAAGATGATGGGCATAGAGGAAACTCCATGCAGAGTTTACTTACTTTGTGGCAAAGCTTGGCCACTGGTCAAGAGATTGTTCTTGCCTTGACTGCTTTACAGTGTGCTGTATAAATTGGACATGCAGGACCCATATGAAAGTGACCTCTGGAACTTTCCCAGAACAAGCTAAGAAGGTCCTTCAGGTTCCTACTTCACAGAGACTGCAGACATTTTATAGGAAACAAGAAGTGGCTGACAAAGTATGCCAGAACGGGCAGAGCAGTCCTTCAAATTTCCTGCTTCACTTAAAGGTATACCAGAGACTCTAGGCCTGTAGGCTGAGTATGGATACCCCAACATAACAAAGAAACTTTGTAATTTGTCCAGGTAGCTAGACGTCTCTATAATTTCCAAAATTTGGAAGCTGATTGCAATGCACTTTCAGTTTACTCAGGCAATATTATATGCTTCTGTGGTCTTTAATGGAGTTGAAGATTAGATAGTTCTAAGTATAGTCTTCCTTAATTATAATAAAAGCTAAATTATATATGTAACTTGGGGCTCACAAGAATAAGGTAGATGATTAGAATATTTTCTTTAACTATGACAAATACAAATAGACTGAATTACAGTTACAATATCCTTACTTAATAGCTATTTTGTTATATGTATTTTGCTATTTTCCGTTTTGATTAAGCAGAAACGGGAAATAATGTTGTATGTCTTTCAGTACACTATGAATTGCCATTGGATAAGAAAGGAAATGTTTTGGCCTATGACAAAGAGGCTTAGAAGCAGGCAGGAATTCTAAGCATAGAGAAAGGAGAAGAAGGGCAAATCAGAGAGATATTGCAAGCCACCACTCAAGGAAGAAAGATGTCAAGAAGCACAGATGAGCCAGGAGCCATGCAGCAGCACAGAGATTAATAAAGATGGATTACTCTGAAAGAGCTAGCAGGTAATGAGCCTGAGCCAGAAGCCAAACAGCTTGTAATAAATAAGCCTTTGTGTGATTATTTGGGGCTAAGCAACTGTAGGACTGCAGGTCTGGACCTCAAGGCAGACAGGCCAGAAACTTCAGGCTACAGTCCTGCTCTGAATCCATCCATAGATTTTAAATTTTTGCTACTTATCAGAACCCTGTGATATCATACACTGTTTCAAATAGGAAATTTAAACATAGATAAGTACTTATATTTCACAAGATTGCACAGATAGGAAGTAGACATAATTTTGGATATAGCTAATGATGGCTATTAGGCTTAGCATTTCATGTTGACATTTGATATTATTTTTGAGCTGAGTATTTTTCAAATTGATTAAGATCTCTCAGAACTCACCTCCCTCTGGTGTTCTAAAGTTAATGATACTGCTCCTTTGTTTACCATCACCGAATCTGGTGCTAGCTGTGACGTAGGCACTGTAGTCAACATCATAGTCCAAGTCTGACAATTCCATTGATACTTCAGTCACATTAATAGTTTTTAATGATGATTTATCCCTAAGAGAGACATGGGAAAAGTAACACTGATATTTGTATTAAATGCTATCACACACTTTTGGGAATTCCTACATCAAAAATATGTATCACTTCATATACAGTAATTTATGGGCTTAACTTGATAAAGACGCCACTTATTTCAAAATATCAAAAGTAGCAAATTTCAGAATACTTCAATAAATTAACTTCATTAGCCTTCAAGTATATTTAGTAATTCAATCAAGTGCTAAGTGTTTATAATTACAATTGGCTTGGGCCAAATTTACTGGATCTTGGGATAGCTTACATTCATTGGATTCAGACACACCTAGGAAAAATACAATTTCGTGTGTCTTCAGAGAGGAAAAACTATTGGGGAAAGGTATCAGGAAAGTGTACGTCATCATCCCAGGGTGGTCTAGGCAGAACAAATGTAGAGAAGAGAATATCTAGAGCAAGCATTACATAGCTTGATCTTCTTCCTAGCAGCCAGGAAATGAGATATTTCTACAAAACCATGCACCATGACTGAAATTTCTAAAACCACGAGCTCTGAGTCAAATAACAACAACAACAATAACAATTTCCTCTCTTAATTTATAATGCTCAATCAGGTATTTATTTCATTTTTAATTGTATGCAGTTGTGCCTGTTTATAGGTGTGAACACGTGAGTGATGGGGACTGTGGAAGCTGCAGGAATCAGATCCCCTGAAGCTGGAGTTACAGGTAGTTTCAAACTGCCCAATATGAGTGCTGAAAACTGAATTCTGGTCCTGCGCAATAGCAGTTCACTAGCTTAAGTCCTTAGCAATCTCTCCAGAGTTTTATTTTGTCGCTGTACCAGAAGACCAAACCAGAATTCCAAAAATACTGTGTATTCAAAGTTACGCTAGAACACTGTGCACACCAATGGTTTAGTTGCTCACATACTTTGTTCTTTCTAATGTTGGCAAGATTGTATTTATATTTTCTTAGATAAATCCCATCTCTCATATGTTATCTAAGAGTGAGCTTTACTTTTAATGCAATCCAAATAAGTAAACAGACAATACGGAGGAATAGCATCTTCTTGTATTTTATGTTTTGAGGCAGGGTCTTGAGTATCTTGGTTTCAAACTTATGATGTCCTTGAACTCCTGATCTTCCTACCTCCCTAACTTAGGTGCTAATCTCCCCCGCAAAGGAGTATGATAGTTATTATTTATTTAATTAATAGAAATGCTACTTAAAACAAAATATATAATTTACAAAAGTGAAGAAAACAAAACGGCACTTATTATTTAATTAAAATCTTTAAAGTATTTAAAAGTGTTGCTTCTGACAAAGAAATTAATGAAATATTGACTAGAACTCTCGAAGTAAGCATCAAAATCTTGGGAGAGAGAAATAGTTTTTAAAAAGAATAATAATGTTGCAATGATATAGCATTATAATTATTTTATGTCAGCCACATTAACTTAGTTCCCATAGTTCAAAACTGACTATTAATATACAGTGGTTCTGAGGTAATCACTGAAAAAGAAATGTGCATTCTAAGAACAATAAAATTCTTTTAAAAATTGATGTAACAGAATCCAGTAATACCACAGAAAAAGATGTCTCAAGTACTTTCATAGTTTTCTTCTTTAGAAACAGAAGGGTCTCAGGAAGGAAGGAAGTTTTCCTTCTGAATAGAAAATGATCCTTCTTTGTCAATGAAATATCGGAATCCTCAAATTCTATGAGAATAATATATTATGTGTGAACTAATGGTATCCATGGAGATACATTTCAGTCTGCCTTTGCTATTACAGAAGCATCAATTTAGTACAAATGTAAGCACTGGTACATGAAAAATAGATAGCTTGTGATAGATAGAAACAATATGGGCTCAGAGTGTGTGACTGGAAATGATTAGACACTCTCTTTCAGAAGCTGTGCCATGATATTTTAAGAATCTAGGTAAAAAAAAAAAAATCAATGAACATAAATTCACAGAGCTCACAATTCTCTTTGAGTGGTTTACTCTGAAGATATTTTGTATATGTTTTACCAAATAAAGCTTGCTTGAAGATCAGAGAGCAAAGCTAGCCATGAGTTATCCATAGAGGCCAGACAGACAGTGGTGGTACACACCTTTAATTCCAGCACTTGGGAGGCAGAGGCAGGTAGATCTCTGTGAGTTCAAGACCACCCTGGAATACATGAGATTAATCCAATCCACAATAAAAACAGAGCCAAGTAGTGTGGCTCATACTTTTAATTCATTAAATATATAATATCTCTTCATTATTGTCATTTTATTTGGGCCTTTTAAATCTTGTGATCATTAAGTCAAATGGGTTCAATATTTATCTTAATGATTGTTGATTCTCAATAATTACCATTCCAATTTTTAAATTATTGTAAAATTTCTATCAAGAACATCTGAAAGTATAGTTGGGCAAACTCTCATAATGATCTGGATACTATTAATCTCTCAACTTCTAAAAGCCTAAATTTCTTTTTTTTTTTCTGTATGTCCCTGAGCATGAGTGATATGATATCTGTGCTTTCATATTTATCTATGACATGTGGCTCAATTTAAAATAAACTTATTACACACCTTACCTATATCCGATTAGAGTCTTTTAAGAGGAGAACAGGGTGTGTCTTTATATAGTGTCCCAAACATAGATGCCTTTGCTAATTTAGAGATGATTGCATGAAACCAACATTCAAGAGAAGTTACTCAGGCTTATTTAGCAAGCACTTTGTATGAGGCCCCACGGAAGACATCAATATAATAAGAAACAGATTTTATCCTCAAATAAGAGAGAAACCAGGAATTTAAACATAAACATTTCATTGTTAATAATGTGATTTCCTAAGGACAAGATAATGACCTTTTCCCAACAAGCACTAAAAGAAAAAAAATAAAGTGATAGATAAATAATTATGGCGAAAGCACAGGGAAGGAAGAAGAGATGGTAAAGTCAGAGAGGCAGGAAAGAGTTCACCTGAAAAATCGCTGTACAGTTCATGAGTAGAATCAGGAGTAGAGTGAGATATGGATGGGGTAAAAACTAGAAAGGCCTGCTTAATCCTTGCATATTCAAAGTCATGAGCACATCCTATTTAAAGAATATGAATGTTACTCATACCGAATCGCTAAAATAGACAAATTTATATCATTTCATTTTAAAACAGTGGAAAGGTAGCCGTCTGTAATTGCTTTAATACGTTCAATTCTAAGCTTGGCAGAATATTTTAAAAACCATTTTTGATTTTGTATTTCAAAATAATTTAATTTACTTTGGAATCTTTCTGAAGAAATATGCCTTGTCATATTCTTGCTTTCATCCATGAGCTATTTGAAGAAAATGCCTTGAATTAGCATTAGTACAGACTTAATATAAAGCTATTAGCTATTTTTATATGTAAATGATCTGAATGAATTATGGAACCTAGGCCAAAAGCGAATGGAGCAGGAGTCCTGGAAACCGTGGTTTCTGTCCTCCGTAATACCCATTAGTGCAGCTCCTCACTGCTGCACCATTGGGTGACACCCAATGATAAAATTATTTCATTGCTACATCATAACTGTAATTTTACTACTGTTATAAATTGTAATATAAATATATAATATGCAGGATATCTGATATGCAAACCCTATGAAAGAATCATTGACCCCAATGGGGTTGGGACCCACAGGCTGAAAAACCACAGTTCCAGAGCATGAGACCACTTCCTCTTGTTTATCAATATCATTGTTTGTTAAAACATAAAGCCCATAATAAATAATAACTTCTTACGAAATGAACAAATACCTGTAATACTAAAATTACCTGGCTAAACCTAAATAAATTTCTCCATTTCTTTGAATATGGAGAGGCATATTCAAGACTTAGAGTTAAGAAAATAAAAAGGTGGCAGTCTTAATTCTCATATCATTTGATATATTATGTTATGTGGTTATTCTTATACTTTTTCTTAATTTATTTTCTAAACTATTTCTATTACTTAAATATTCTAGGCTCACTTCATTTCCCACTAATACTGATAACTCACATAATATTTAACATTCATTTATTTGGTTATTTATGAAATCACTTTTTTCATAATATAAACTAGTGTTTGCTAATTCATTTTCCACTTACTGGAACCCTGCTAGACCTCATGTTTAATTTTGTTCTCAGCTACTCTGTCTGTTACTTTCATTCACTTAACATAACACCCATCCCATAATTTTATCTTCCAACCTCTTAAGAGTCATGGTGACTTCAACCTTCATATGCCGCCTTTGCTGAATACTTTCTGACTAATTAACCTGTATTTTCCACCCACATTCTAAAATGATAATTAGTCAAGAAGTTCTCCATGATTAGTGTTGGTTTATATTGAGTATTTTAAATTTAGGTAAGATTTTTTTGTGATTTGATATGACCATGCATCCCATAGTTCTGCCTCAACCTCCAAAGTAGTAGGGTATTGCTAGCATTATTCCATTAGGACATTTTCAATGGAATGAAAATCTTGTAAGAACTGCAAAAAAGTTGTACTATGTATGGTTTATATCATACAAAAAATCATATATAAAGATTAGTTTTCATAATTCCCTGGAAATTTTAGACCCATAAATTTAATAAAGAGCTGTATTAAAATTGTTTTAAAACGCAGTCCAACACCTTCAGCAAATCATTTTAAATTATTTTACCTTGGCATATTATTACATATTTAATAACCCTACAATCACTTTTAGGATCTACACATTTTAATTGCTATATATGTGCTGATAGACATCTATCAAAATGTGATTAGGTACTGCTCCTTGTAGGATTTGGGAAGAAAAACATTTTCAGGGCAAGATTTATATATAAGCTGGAATCACCATATCACATTTTCTTTACAGTCTTTTACATGTATTTTTTAGGGTATCCCCTTGGCAACTTTGGAGAAAACTATCTCTCAATGTTACTGACACAGACAGAGACAAAATTGTAAACCAATCCAAGTTGCAAGTAAATTAGCTTGTATGACTTTCATGTACATTGTGTCTCAAAGTGCATTAAAAGAATAAATTTACAGTGTTCTAATAAAACTATTTAATTGATGTATTTGCCCTCAGCAAGAGCTCTGGAGCATTGAAAACTTACAGTTTGTTGACATAAATGAGGGGAAGTTACTTTACCATCTTGATATGATGAGCATTATTTCATGATGAAAAATTTAGACGAACAAATTATTTTAAATTGTAAAAGATTAAGACAAATTTCTGAATGAATCTTCTGCAAACTGTGACTAACATGGTAGTGGAAACAAAATGACTTCACATCGATTCTCATGAGCAATTCTGTAGATAAATATTCACGACAAGGAGAAGAGTGAGTGACCCAGATGCTAACTATAAAATCCTTCTCAACAACACAGTGAAGGACTGTCCAGAGGGATGGATTCATGAGAATTTTTAGTTATTAAAGGAAATGGGATGATGGAGACTTAGAAACATGTGAGATACAGAAAACCTGGAATAGAAATCCTGCTTCGCTGAGTACACACATCACTTACGAGATTTTAAGTGAACCACAGGTAATTGTGCATTAGAACCAGGATTCGATCCTATGTCTCACTAACTTGAAATTCACGAGTAGTGAATGATGATTCTGTACCATACCATCTCATTAGTCATCAAGAAGCAAAAATTAAAAAACAAAACTATGACCTCTTCATAGCAACATTGTTTATAGATTATTAGAAATATCTTAGTAAAAAAAAATGCTGGAAACTAAAAAATACATTTTAGCTACTTCATTATCATTTATATATCTCATTATATAGATTATCTTTGTGAGTATATTGTATTTTTGTGTCTTATTTGTGTAAAATAATTACTCCATAAAAGTAATCATTAGTTATATAAAGCACAATATGGCAAACACCATAAAAGTAAAAAGTAAGTTTTGAACCTCAAAGCTATACTTTGCATTTACTAACCTACCCAATATATAATAATAAAGTTTCAATAAATTGAGAATAGTAGCCTACTGTCTTAATTCAGTAACAAAGTAGATCTTTATATATGTGTATATAAACAAGCTAAGTGTGTTTTGTCTATGTCTGTGTGTATGATTAGCAAAGCCAAGTGTGTGGGGAAATTTTCTATTTGCCTTTTGCGTTTGAGAGTCAATATGAGGGCCCGGAGAGACGGTACAGTGGCTAAGAGCAGATACCCAGAAACCATATGGAAGCTCAAAACCATCTATATCTCAACTTTTAAAGGATCTGATGTTTTCTCCTGAGCTCCTCAGGCACCACACACATGTGTAGGACACAGACATCCATAGATGTCAAACACTCATACACATACATTTTTAATTAATGAAAACAACAAATTCTGTATGATTTGAGACCCCCAAATTTCATAACCCAGATTGAGGAGATGGCTGAGTCAACAGGAGTTTTTGTCCTGTAAACATAAGGGCCTGAGTTCAAATCCCAAACACTCCGAGGAGCTCACTGAATCAAGAATTGCCACTGGAGATCCATCAGGAAAAGGAGCAAGGCCCTCCAAGGGTAGGCAACTGTCGATTGGCATAGGCAGTATGTGGACCCTCGAGGGGTGGGATCAGACTGTGTTCCTGTGTGGGGGCTGGCACTGTGGAGCCCATTCCCTGCAGAGGAATACCTAACCTAGTCTTGACTTTGAGATGAGGAAATGGGACTTGCCTGGAGTGGATGTACCATGCTGAGCTGACACACCTTGGGACTTCCTGTCCTTTTGGGGAAAGGATGGGTGGATGGGGAGGGGCGAGGCTGAGAGATGACTGAAGAGAGGGTTGGAGGGGGAGCGGGGATACATACATAAAAATGATATTTTTTAAATAAAAAAAAAACATGGGAAAACTAAAAACTAAAAAAATATTAAAACTTAAAAAAATAAAGTCTCAGGGGAATAATGAAAATACCCAAGTAAATTTGAAAGTGAACTCCATGTAAAGAGGCTTATCCTTGAAGCAAAGAAAAAAGTGTAAAGTCCTTTGAAAAATCTCAGCATGCTCTGTCACCACACTGCCCAGCAAGTCTACAGCATCCTGAACCTACCTACCATCCAGAGTGACAGGAAAATGTGGAGGAATCTCACAGGTAACACCAAATTGCAGTCTAGGGATAAGGAGGCAACTGAAAGAGCTTACTATCTGAGGGTCAAAGTGACCTGGGGACTTGGATTCATTTTGAGAAAATCAAGGATAATACAGAAAATAAGAACTTTGAAAACAGGAAGTAGTCAATGTAAGTCAGTGTCAGATAAATTCTCAGCAGAGGCCAGGTTCAGTGAGCTACAGCGGCACACACTGGAGACACTCGCAGATGGCTTTCACCAACTTCCCTTATGCTTAGGTTTATCTTGAAAG
This sequence comes from Phyllotis vaccarum, assembly GCA_033318265.1. NCBI lineage: Eukaryota > Metazoa > Chordata > Mammalia > Rodentia > Cricetidae > Phyllotis > Phyllotis vaccarum. The sequence goes on along the minus strand of JARWLC010000014.1, from coordinate 19,385,100 downwards.
GAAAGAAGAAATATCTCTTCGAAGATAAGAAAATAATATTCTCAGGGTGAAATTGAACTTTGAATTTATCATTTACCCAAGAAAAATTAAGCTAAATCAATGTGAAAAGCCTGAAATGTCTCCACAGTTCTCACCATCATTACAAAAAGCATAAAGAATAAGTGTTTAAGGGTAAATGTCTTGTTTTATATAACATGTTACTCTAGCCTTGTTAGAATATTAAATATAAAATATCTTCCTCCTATTATTTTCACAAAGTCATCCTTTTATGTATTTCCATATTAAAAACAGACATCTAGAATTATAATAATTCTACTGGGTGGTTAGTATAGATCATCATCATTTAAGCCCAGAGAGAGATAAATCTGGTATAGCCATACACTTTGGAATACTCTCCAGGCTCATGTGTCTTCTACATTATTCTGAGACTCTTCGATGCTTTGAGAAGAGAGGCATGGTAACAGCCCAGAAGAACAAGATTTTTATTTATATTTTAATAAAATATCAGAAATCCAGGATTCAATGTGCATGGTACAAACATCCAAAAATCAGTGTTGATGTATCTCTTTGTGTGTTTGATTTTTACTAAAACAGACAATCAATGTATCATTTGTTCCACTGGGCTCTTCTTCCTAAATATAGCACAAAGCTGCCCACTCCCTCCTCCACTGCCAATATCATCTGATCTCTTGCCTACACTGTGGATTACCCTACTTCCTAGCATCCTGCTACCAATTTCATCCTCTACAGTTCATTCTTTGTAAAGATCTCAGAGTGCTGGGAATGAATGCTCTGGCAACTCGAAATTAAAATGGAAAACCAGATTGTCTTCATGACTTGGCATCTGAGCTTCATCAGTGCTCTGTCAAAATTTTATTCTCCTCTGGCTTCATAATCCGCATTAGACATGACACTCTGGCCTTCGCAATGATGTCATGTTTTCCCACAGTGGGTCATGGGGTTGGGGAGAGTGGAGTCAATATCATCTCCTGTTGGAAAGTTCCCTGCATATCAATGCAAAGCAAGTGTCTTCTTGTTACCCAGATCATAAAGGAAGATCATTTTATGAAGCCTCTTCTTTCACCTGTAATGTCTATACACATACATACATTCCATCTTTCTCTTAAAAGTATAGACTACTGAGGCAGGTTCTTAACAGCATCTTATTCACAGGTATAGAGGTATTCTACTAATACTGATGAACGAATGGATGAATGAATGAATGAATTTATAAACTGAGATGGAAGCTGATGGAGTAGATTTATTTGTTCCTTTCCATTTCTTTATTTTCACAATTAGCAATTCATGATGTTCCCAAACTAGACAAAAACCTAGCAATCGGGTATTTATGTAAGAAAGGTAAACTTTAAGGAACTGTATCTGCCAGCTCTACAGAGGAATTAGAGAGAAATCTTAATTTAGGAAAGTAAAGTAAAGCTTCTGAAACAGGGAAATCTTTCCAATGCTAGTTCTCAAATTCATATTTACATTTCTAGAAAATGGGTATTTTAACAAAATAGTATATAAATGTTATTTTCTGAGTTGAAATAATTTAAAAGTTGTTGCACGCATAGTAGGTTCGGTTAATGACAATATATTAATTGCAAAGGAGAATTCTGGCCTCCTGGGTTGTCATAAACTGGCTAACTCACAGGAGACAACGCACTTTGAAATGTCATTATTTTCAAAATTGAAGCATAAATAAAGTAACCAAGGTTAAAATGATCAGTAAATCACTGCTTATCAGTGGAAAGTTGACCTTACTATATCTAAAAGCATATCTTTAAGTTTCAATCATCAAACTTATTTCACTTCAGTAAGTTTAAAAATGGTTTTATAGAGTGTTTGTTTTAAAAATTTTCAATATTTTAAAGCAGACACTAGTAATCATGTAAGCTGATTATCCAGACTTTCAAGAGTATATATTTAGCGTAGTTCTCTGTAACATGATTCTTTAAGCTGCAAAGATTTTTATTTGCTGGCCCACTGCATAATATGAAGTATACTTATTTCTTAATAAAAAGCATTTTAACCCACCTATTAACAATTGAGGGCCTAATGCAGCATCACATTCTGAAATAAACACTACATTCCTATTATATTACAAATTAATATTTGTTCTCAGAACTACTTCCAAAAAAATTCTTACCAGACATAAACTGTGTAATAGAGGATAATTCCGTTTGGCTCCAAGGGTGGTTGCCATGACAACATCACAGTGACACCAGACAACTGTTTCACAGAGAAGTTCTGAGGAGGAGAATCGGGAGCTAGAAATTTATAACAAAGAATGACACATTTAATTAAATATATATGAAAATATGGAAATGAAAGCATGTAGTTTTTTATGATAAACTCTCTGGTAAACAAATCAGGTTCAGCGCTTCTCTCCACAGATGGGAGAGCCTGATTGTTTATGTTCAGAGAAAATGATGAAAGCAAATTTTCATGGTGCTCTTGGAACATCTGCTCTTGTGAGTCAATGGAAAAAAGTATTTCATGAGAAAATGCAACACAGGTCTGTCACAGTGACTCACTGACTGATCAAGGACATCTTGGTAAATTATCCTCCTCTTACAAAAGTAAATGTTTTATTGGGATGAATAGATACATCACATAGTAAAGCTCTCCCCAGATATTGAAGAGTTGAGAGAAAAAGATGCCATACGCTCAAAGAACAATAAAAACAATAATTTGAAGAAAATTAGAATGACTGACTTCACCTAGACCAATGGCATTCTTCAACCTTAGATGGGTCAGAAAATGCTAAATAAGATAGAAATCTAATCAATAAATCTTTATATTTGAATGGGTCTCACAGGAAATACCAGTGCTAACAGTATAGCACATAAAAAAGAAAATGGCTAGAATCACTCTTAATTTTCCTATGGCAGAAAATGGCTTGTTTTATGAAATTAGCTTATGAAGTAGAACAGCTACACTTGGTATTTCTGTTTTGGAATTTTTAATGGCACTCCACTGTAAAATGCTGTTGAATACTGATTATTACATGAATCTGCATATCATTTAGAGATGTGTGCCCTGTGTTATGAGTCACTTCTAAGAGAACATTTTCTCACTTATCAAAGCAAACCTATAAATATTCTCTCTTAGTATCATTGTAAAGTACAATTGTGTTTACTTTTAGAATAGAAAAATGCTAGTCACAAACTGGAAGTAATTTAGATACAAACATTCAGCACTCCACATTTTTATTCTACAATATTTTTTAAGATTCTTGAGAAAAATGTCAGGATATATATATACATATGTGTATGTGTGCACTCGTGCATTATTAAGTATTAACATATATTTTATATACTATGTTATATATTAATATATGGAATATTATAATATTAATTAATGATTTGAGCATTTTCATTTTTAAATACAGTCCAGAAAAATCTAAATTTTTCCCAGCAAGAGTGGCCAGTAGATAAAGCCACTAGCTGCCAATCTTAATGCCCTGAGTTTAATCCCCAGAACGTACATGATAATAGAAGAGAATTCACTCCCAAGAGTTGACCTCTGGCTTTCAATGAGTGCAACACATGTAGATGTGAACACATACACACTAAACATACTGAAAATTAAAAATATATGAATTTCTGAAAACTAAAATCTTTTACACCATAGTCAATTCAGCATGTCAGCAACAGAACACTTGAAGGGTCTTTTTCTGCCATGATCTTCCTTGCCTCACACATACTTCATCCAACTTTCCTCAGATCCCAACTTAGACATATGTTTACCCCTATTTTCCCTAATGCCTTGAGTAACATCACTTCCTTTTTGTTCCTAGTGAATAATTTTTGGAAGCATTTCTACTGGGAATTGAAATGACACAAATTACTTGTTGACACACTTGTCAACCATAGGTCACTTCTATACTGAAAGTTCTCTGAATCAAGGTGTCTAACTCAGAAAAGCAAACTTCCCTGAGCCGTGCTTCATTTGCTGATTATAACCCACAGTTTTCAACCTTTTTATGGCATTTACAGAAATTTTGGGGTAGAATTTCTGTAATTTCAGCATGTATTAAAGGATTAGAATTAGCTTATTAATATATTCAGTATATTTTTTAGATCTCTTTAGTTATGAGCCAGGATGCTACCATGATATTAATTTATCATAGAGTTTATTGGGAAAAACTGTAAGCTTTCATTTTCATAATTTCCATATATGTTTAATGAAATGTGTCATTCTTTGTCACGCCATTCAACCTAAAACTTGGGCCTTAAAAACTCATATAAAATTGTTACTGAAATTTACATACTACAGTTGGCTTCAAAGGCAAAAAAAATGAGTGTTTCTATCTTACTTTTCTCAATGTAAATCTAACTTTTGAAATCTCTCTATAGTACCAGTGCTGTGCAAAGTTGACAGTTTAGGTAAAGGGAATTTGTACACTAGGTTTCATTTTGTATGTGTCTCCAATCTATGGTCACATTACTCCAATCTCATCTCTACAGGCTCCTTGAGATGTGAACAATCACATTGTATGAGGATGCATAGCCATCTTACCATCATCCTTAGTCAGTATGCTTACTGGCATACTCCGAACTCCTTCACCTTTGAGTGTACTAGCAGATACCTCAATCACATAATGGGTGTATTTCTTCAGTCCTAAGCATAAATAAAAGAGATAAATTAACAGAAAATAATATGATATGATATGATATGGTATGGTATGGTATGGTATGGTATGGTATGGTATGGTATGGTATGGTATGGTATGGTATGGTATGATATGATATGATATGATATGATATGATATGATATGATATGATATGATATGATGATATGATATGATGATATGATATGGTATGGTATGATATGATATATGATATGATATAATGAAAAAACTCTCGATTCAACACCCACTCTTCCAAAAAAATAAAAGCTAAGTAATCTATGTTTGATTAGCAGTATAAAAGTTTTGAAATGGGGCTGTAGAGATGGCTCAGTGGGCAAAGTAGAAGCTGTGTGATTCTGGGGTTTGAATTTGAAGAAGTCACGTAAAGCCAGGCACAGTACTGTGTAAGTGCAACCCCAGTGATCCCAAGATAAGATGGGAGGTACATACAGGAGAATCCACAGAAGCTCACAGTCTGTCTAACCTGGCAATTCAGGTCAGAGGCAAACAACAAAGAAATCCTACCTCAAATGAGGAGGAAGATGCCCACAAACACTGGGGGACTGGGGATTATCTTCTAATTTCCACATGTGTGCAGTGGCACAAGACACACACACACACACACACACACCATGCACAAAAAAAATCCCTTCTGTTACTGTATACTGGATATAAGATACTAAAGAATGTACCAGACACAGAGTATTTTCACATATGACTATCAAAATACCTACATTGTTTTTTCCAAAAAGAACTCTTATTCCTAGTATGTAAATAATCACAATTAAGTTATTTTAACATATTAGGCTAATATTTTTTTATAAAGGTAGCTATAAACCAGGAGAAATGTATTTTACCTCTAATGCTCTGAATCAGAGAGGTTGTGTTTATAATTCTTGTATCATTGCCGTTACTTCTCTCAAGGTAAATTGTGTACTTTTGTATGATTCCATTTGGGCTACTTGGAGGAAGGAAGGATATTTCAATTTCTCCTGAGGAAATGTTTTTGCAAGTAATATTTTCTGGTGCGCTATCAGGAACTGGGGAAAAAAATTGAAGATGTAATTTTATGAAAACAAATGCTCCTAAAATGTTCAGACTAAAAGTTTTACATAACTGCAAGAAAATATTTAAAAGCAAATATTAGTCACAGGGTGACAGAACCATGAGATCTCAACAGAGTCAGGTATGCAGAAACCATAGTAACTCCTAACTATAGAGGCCAAACCAGTCATCCCAAAGGAAAGTAGAAGCTATGACTCTGAAAATATTTTTATTTTCACACAATGGACACACTATTGAATCTTGAGATAACGTGAGCCATTTTAACATAAGAGAAAAAAAATCATGATCTTGTGCAAATATACATAAAGCGAAAGTAGAAAGTTGGGTTCTCAGTTAAACATCATTGAATAACCACGTTTTGGTTAAAACTAATGTTCTGGTTAAGTGTCCCACTCAAGATGTCACTTCTTAGAAAACAACAATAACAACTTCATATTCTAAAAATGAGAACTTAAGAACCCTGTTCTAATACTATAATAGCAAATTGTAAGGATATTTTTTATTAAAGGACTTCAGACTGTACTAAGCTAAGTAGTGTTGCAAGAAGGAGAAGCAAAAAGTTTTAAAATGCTTCTGGCCTTCACTGACAGGCCCCTTTAAAAGATCAATGAGCTACTTGTGGCCCAAAACAAAATCAATGAAAAACCAAGAAACTGTCTGGATTGTTTCTAGGGTCTAGAGAGGGTGCCTAAACTGGCCATCTCCTAAAATCAGATTGGTGACTACCCTAATTGTCATCAGAGACCCTTCATCTAATAACTGATGGAAACAGATGCAGAGACTCACAGCCAAACACTGGGCTGAGCTCCAGAAGTCCAGCTAAAGAAAGGAAGGAGAGATTGTACAAATAAGTGTGGTGGCGAAGATCATGATTAGAGAGCCCAGAGACAGCTTAACCCAAGCTGTGGGAGCTCATGGACTCTGGGAAAACTATACGGGAGTCTACATGGTACCAACTTAGGCCCTCTGCATGTGGGTGACAGTTGTGCAGCTTGGTCTGTTTGTGGGGCTTCTGGCAGTGGGATCAGAACCTGTCTTTGGAGTTAAGCTGGCTTTTGGGAACCTTTTCCAAGGCTCGGTAGCCTTGCATAGCATTATTCCAAGAGGAGAACCTTGGTGCTGCCTGAACTTGAAGGCCCATGGGAGGCCTGCCTCCATTTCTGAACCATTATGGAAAAGGAGTAAATAGAACATGGTGAGGGAAGAAGAAGACAGGAAGGAGGGGAAACTGTGGTCCATATTTAAAATAAATGAAAAAAATAATTAAATAAATAAATAAGGAAAAAGAAAGAAAAAAGAAACTGTCTTAGATATTTGGATATGAGGCTGAATAATATAACCTTAGGAGATGTTAAAATATCTCCTAAGAATATGATATTCCTGATCATCACACTTTGACAACTGGAGATCCCAAAGCCTCCTGGTCCACACCTGACTAAGAGCCAACTAAGATCTGACTTTGAGTGACTGTCCAGGCAGATAGGTGTCATCTCTGTCATTTCTAGATTTTGGAAGTTGTTTGCACTTCCAGTTTACTTGGGTAAATATATCCTTCTGTTGTCTTTGATGTAGTTGAAGATTAGATAGTTATAGGTTAGTTTTTCTTAGTTATTTGAAAGGTATATTGATATGAAACTTTAGATTCATAAAGATAAGGTAGATGATAGAGTATTTTCTTTAATTTTGCAAATACAAATATAGATATTGTAAGTGTAATTCTTGCTTGATGACTATTCTGTTATATGTAATTTTGTTATGTTAAAACTGAAACCTTCCTTTTTGATTAGACAGAAAGAGGGAAATGATGTGGGAATGTCTTTCTATATGCTGTGAATATCAATCTTTAAATAAAGGAGCTGTTTTGGCCCATGACAGGCACCATACAAAAGTGGAGGGAAAATCACAGCATAGGTAGGAGAAGCAGGGCTGAGCCAGAAGCTCAAAGGAGCAACATGTAAGGAGCACAGGTGAGCCACAGGCCACGTGGCAGGCAGATTAATGAGAATGGGTCGAGTTAAGATGAAAGAGCAAGCTAGCAATGTGCCTGAGCCATAGGCCAAACAGCATGAAGTTAATATAAGTGTCTGAGTCATTTCCTGGGGCCTGATCAGCAACTGGTGGCTGAAGGGTCTGGGGCTGCAGATCTGTGGGTCTGGACCACTGCGCCCAGGGCCAAGAATCCTTATTGTTACATAAGAAGCTTACAGAACACCAAATAGCCTAGACACCCCCGCCCCCAAAAAAGTCTGTTTGCCATATAATAATCAAGCCATTAAACATACAAAACAAAGAAAAATAGTAAGAGCTGCAAAGGAAAAAGGACAAATTACCTATAAACCAGAACCATAGAATAACATCCAACTATTCAATGGAAAAATGAAAGCAAGAAGGTTCTGGTCAGATGTATCATAGCAAAACTATCAATCACCATAGATGGAGTAAGCAAGATATTTCATGACAAAACCAGATTAAAACAATACCTATCCTCAAATCTGGCCCTATAGAAAACACTGGAGAGTAAACTCCAACCTGAAGAAACAAGATACACCCAAGAAACCACAAACTATCAATTATCTCACAGAAGAAAAACCCAAAGAAGGGAAATATACACAAGCTACCACCAAAAATAACAGGAAAAAAACAATCATTGTTCATTAATATCCATTAATATCAATGGACTCAATTCACCTATAAAAAGACACACCCTAGCATGATAGATACAAAAACAGAAGCCATCTCTCTGCTGCATATAATAAACGCCCCTCAACTTCAAAGACAGACACAGAATTAAAGTGTTTGGAAAAGACTTTCCAATCAAATCACCCTAAGAAACAAGCTGGAGTAGTCATCCTAATATCTAACAAAATAGACTTCAAACTAAAATCAATCCAAAGAAACCAGGACAGACATTACTTATTTACCTCTAGAAAAACCCACCAAGATGAAGTCTCAATTCTGAATATATATGCTCCAACACAAGGGCACCTACATATGTAAAAGAAACACTATTAAAGTTTAAACCTCACATCAAAACCCACACACTAATACTGGGAGACTTCAATATTCCACTAGCGCCCTTGGATAAGTCAACCAGACTGAAACTCAACAGAGAAATAAGGGATATAAGAGATGTTATGACCCAAACGGAATTAATATATATATATATTTCTCACTACACCATGGATCTTTCTCTAAAATTGACCACATACTCAGTCATAAAACAAATATGAATAGATTAAAAAAAAATAGGAATAACTCCTTGTATCCTATCAGACCACCATGGTCAAAAGTTAGAGTTCAACAACAAGAAAAATCACAAAAAGCCAAAAAATGCATCGAAACCGAACATCTCTCAATTGAATCACCTGAGTCAAGGAAGAAATTAAAGAAATCAAAGACTTCCTAGAATTTAATGAAAATGAATCCACAACATACCCAAACTTACAGGACACAAGAAAGGCAGCATTAAGAGGAAAACTCATAGCACTAGATGCCTATATGAAAACCCTAGAGAAATCTCACTAAGAGACCAAACAGCACAGCTGAAGGCTTTAGAATAATTAGAAGCAAACTCACCTAGACTGAGTAGAGGGGAGAAAATATCAAACTTAGGGCTGAAACCAACACAATAGAAACAAAGAGAACAATATTATACAGCAAGCCAACAGCTAACATCAAACTAAATGGAGAAACACTCAAAGAAATCCCACTAAAATCAGGAACAAGACAAGGCTGTCCTCTCCTAATCTATTCAATATAGTTCTCTAACTTTTAGCTAAAGCAATAAGAGAACAAAAGGAAATTAAGGGAATACAAATTGGAAAGGAAGAAGTCAAACTATCTCTATTTGCAGATGATATGATTGTATACATAAGTGATCCCCAAAATTATATCAGGAAACTTCTACAGCTGATAAACACCTTTAGCAATTAGCAGGGTACAAGATTAACTCAAATAAATAAATAAATAAATAAATAAATAAATAGCCCTCTTATATAAGGATACAAGGGTGAAAAAGAAATAAGGGAAACGTCACCCTTTATAATAGTTGCAAATAGCATTAAATATCTTGCCGTAACTCCAACCAAAGAAGAAGACCTGTTTGACAAAAACTTTAAGCCACTAAAGAAAGAAATTGAAGAGAATATCAGAAATTGGAAAGATCTCACATACTCCTGGATGGGTAGCACCAAATAGTAAATATGGCAATTTTACCAAAAGCAATCTGCAGATATAATGCAATTCCCACCAAAATCCCAACATAATTTTTTACAGACCTTGAAAGAACAATACTCAACTTAATACGGAATAACAAGAAACCCAGGATTGCCAAAACAAACCTGCTCAGTAAAAAAAAAAAAAAACTTCAGGAGCAATCATCATTCTTCATTTAAAGCTCTACTATAGAGCTACAGTAATTTAAAAAAAAAAAAAAACAGCCTGGTTCTGGCATAAAAACAGACTTGTGGATTAATGAAATCAAATCAAAGACCCTGGGATTACCCCCACACACCTCTGAACACCTGGTTTTTGACAAAGAGGCCAAAAACATTCAATGGAAAAAAGATAGTATCTTCAACAAATGGTGTTGGCATAACTGGATGGTAGTATGTAGAATAATGCAAATAGATCCATATATATCATCCTGCACAAATTTCAAATCCAAGTGGAACAAGTGGATCAAAGACCTCAACATAAACCAAGCAACACTGAACTTGACAGAAAAGAAAGTGGAAAATACCCTCCAACTCATTGGCACAGGTGACCACTTCCTAAATATAACACCAGTAGCACAGACACTAAGAACAACAATCAACAAGTGGGATCTCCTGGAACTGAGAAGCTTCTGTAAGACAAAGGACACAGTCAATAAAACAAAATGACAGCCTACATAATGGGAAAAGATCTTCACTAACCCTAAAACTGACAGAGGACTGATCTCTAAAATATATAGAGAACTGAAGAAATTAGAGCCCAAAACCCCAAATAATCCAATTAAAAATGAGGTTCAGAGCTAAAAAGGGAATTCTCAAAAGAAGAATTATAAATGGCTGAAAGACACTTAAAAAGTTGCTCAACATCTTTAACCATCAGAGAAATGCTAATCAAAACAACTTTGACATACCACCTTACACCTGTCAGAATGGCTAAGTTCAAAAACACAGATGACAGCCTATGCTGGAGAGGATATGTAACAAGGGGAACACTCCTCTATTGTTGGTGGGAGTGTAAACTTGTACAACAACTCTGGAATGCAGTATGGCAATTCTTCAGAAAATAGGGAATCAATCTCCCCAAGAATCCAGCAATACTACTGTTGGGTATATACCCAAAGGATATAGTCGAACCCCAAAGGCATTAGCTCAACTATGTGCATAGCAGCATTATTTGTAATAGCAAGAACCTGGAAACAACCTAGATGTCCCTCAACTGAAGAATGGATTAACAAACTGTGGCACATATACACAATGGAGTACTACTCAGCAGTACTGGAATATCCTCCTGAGCGAGGTATCACAAGTCTAGAAAGATAGGCACAAGATGTACTCACACATACGGGGACTTTAGGCAAAAAGCAAAGAATACCCAAACTGCAAACTACAACCCTGAACAACAGGGGATCAGGAGGAACTTAAGAGAGACATCCAACGTTTCCCATAGGAAGAGAAAATAGAGAATATCCTTAACAAATTGGGATCATAATGGGTTGTAACCAAGAAGAAGTGGGATCAAATCATGAGAAAAGGAGATGGTTGAGTGAGAGGAGCAACAAAGAGAGAGAGAGAAAATGAGATGGATATCTTGATAGAGGAAGCCATTGTGGGGTTGGAAAAAGACCAGGCACTAGGGAAACCTCCAAGAACTCACAGGATGTCCCTGGCTACATCTTCAACCAATAGTGGAGGGGGTGTCTAAACAGGACTTTCTCTATAATCAAATGCATAACCACCCCATATGTCATCACAGAACCCACATCCAACAATGAATAGAAGTAGAGGCAGGTATCCATGGCTGAGCACTGAGCCAAGCTCCTGGTCCAGCTGAGAGCAGGGGAGAAGTGTCAAAGAGATGAAGCCCATGGTATAACAACCCTCCTTTGTCAAAGTAAAAAAAAAACAAAAACACTTACTTATATAATATGCAAATTTATACACAAATGCTTTATAGGATATGCTGGAATTATATTAATGTCACCCAATTTCTGTCTCTGCAATACTTTGTATTCAACTAACTCAGCTCAAAATATGAGGCTTGTTCAAAAATATTTTATGGAGAGTTAGCTCAGCATCCCTTTAGGTTCCACAACCACAGATTCAACCATTCACAGACCAAAAATATTTGAAAAGAATTGCATCCGTGATAAACATGTAAAGTCTTAGTTTCTCACGATAGTTCACTGAACAATACAACCAAACTACTATTTGTAAGCATCTACTACAGCAGCTCTTCATTTAGAGCTGATATAACCTGTGTGGAAGGTTACACATGGTCTGCATGTCATAATTCTGTTAAATCAAGGAGACCCAAGCATCTTCAGGGTATGATGTCCATGGGAGGTACTAGGTTCAGTCCCCATGAATACTAAGGGATGGATGGCTACGGTTCATATGGAACTTGTGACAAGTAATTGAATTTGTTATTAACATTCTAACTTTAAATTTGCATTGCTGCCTCCGATGCTGTTTTGTTTCTCATCTGAAATTATATTTGAATTTCCTTCCTTCTTGTATATAATACAAATGTGAGTCAGTCATTTTCTCAGGTGACAGTTTTAACAAAGTTTACCTTTTCAAGGGATGGGAAATAAATATAAAGTTTCATGTTCCCAGTGTCCTGTCCCTGAATGTTCACCATTCTCGCTCTGTACCAAGTTACCTCTGATAAAGCCAGAAAGAAACCTAAAGCCACTGTACACTTAGATGCCTTTGCCAATCAAGATTCCTGTTTTCCCTGTCAACAGCCTTTTATTGTTCCATATCTTAATAAGCATATATTTCTGCATTTTTATTAATTATTCTATTTCTTCAATTTATTTTAAAAAAACTAGTGAGTCATAGTGAAAATGATGTGATAAGCTAATGCACTCTAAAGGATGCTGGGCTGAGAATGTAGCTCCATGGTTGAACACTTGTCTAGCATGTGCAAGGCCCTTGGTTTGACTCCCCAGCACTGTCAATAATAACAGTAATAATAATAATAATAATAATAATAATAATAATAATAATAAATGCAAAAAGAATATAAGATTCCTAAAAGACTGATATATACATTGATATTATATATATAGTTTGATATATATATATAAATATATATATCAAATTAAATGATTCCTTTGTGTAGAATGCAACATAGAAAGTGGCTCTCATATACATAGTATTCTAAGTCTGGCAATGTAGAAGATTGACAACACCGAAGGATGCTTTACCTACAATAACTAAAACTCTATGTAAGATAAAAACAGTTACTAAAAGAAACTGGAGAACTGTGGTAGAGATAGCTCAGCAAAGAATAGTGTTCTCCATACAAAACCAATAACTCACACTGGAGCCCTAGAACTCATGTTTGTTTTTAAAAAGCCACAATGATGTAACACATCAATAATCCAATAATCCCTGCACTCCTACAGCAGGATGAGAGATGGAAACAGTGAAATGGCATGGAATCTCGTGGGCAGGTAGAACTTTGCAAAGCACAGCACAAACAGGACTAAGAGCCTTGCCTCTACAAGGCAAATGCAAAAACCAACTTCTGACTGTTGGCCTCTGACCTCCACAAACTTGCTATGACTTATATATATGTGTGCGTGCCTGTGTGTGTGCATGTGTGTGTGTGTGTGTGTGTGTGTGTGTGTGTGATTAATTTTTAAGCGTTAGGGAAGAGAGAATAATTTAAAAATATTTATAGTCACAATTATACTTATCATGTGTGTGTGTATGTGTGTGTGTGGGGGGTGTGTTCCCAAATAAATAAATGCAACCAACTCAGTCCATATAATGTGATATGAATGTATATGAACTCAGGTCAGATCTATTTCTAAACATTTATCCTTCTATCCACAGATAAGTGTTCTTATCCCTCATAAAAGAAAAATCTTTTTGCAACAGATGGGTACAATTTGAAAGAAAGTATTTATCAGAGGAGATGCTCATGGTGGAAACAACAGTGATTTAGAAGTTCCTGCACGTGGTCGTAATAATAATGACTATTCAGGACATCAATTCAACAAGGCAAGCTAAATATATGAATATTATTGCATTTTATGGTCTTATTATAAGACTTTTTTCTCTCTGAGGAAAGAAATTTAATCTTTTATTATTGGTATTCTAAAAATAATAGACATAAAATTTCTACTTACAAACATGATAGAGTAATAAAATTCAGAAACCCCTGAAAGCATAGATACAATGTCTGCCCCTCGGTGTTTATCAGTTATAAGTGTTTATTATAGTTAAAACAATATAAGAAAATCTCATGAAAGAATGTAAAATTTGATAAGAAATTATAATTTAGTACATAGCTATTGAGGTAATGCCTATCAATATAACCCTATTATCCCTTCCTAAGAGTCCTAAATCTTTAGTTCCATTCCAAACCAGTCTACTGTGGAGACAAAAATCCTCAGCAGCCACCTTAACTGCTCCCTTTACCCTCTGTATCTGAGTAAAAGTTTGAATCAGCTGAAAACATGAGCCCCAAAGATTCTCAGCTACTGGATTTGCTTTTTCTTTATGATTCTGATACAACTATGGTCTAAGACTGGGAAGCTAGATTTATGTCTCCTCTCTTCTGGGTACAGCCATTTTCTACTTTTTTCTTCCTAAAGAATGACAGATCCTTTGTGTTGCTATTCCATCAGGCATCATTTCATTCCTAAATTACATTACTTAACTAGACAGAATCATTTTCCTAAACCACTTCTCCAAAAATCCTAAGGACTTCTACCACCTTGGAAGCTAGCTTTTTCTCTACCACCTTTAAAGATGCCAACATCCACACAATGATACATGTGATCCTGGAATCCTGTATCCCTTGATTTCTTGAACTGTAAGAGCATTTTCTTCTACTTCGTCTTAAACTTGGTTTTCACAGCAACACCTGAGACTTTGTGATTACCAAATGATAGTCAATCTTCCTCCATTTGTCTACTACTTCCTGCCTTTATACTCTAGTGACACATGCACTCTCAATCCAAAAATTCTTTGTCTTTCATCAGGTTTTTATTGCCCATTATCAATGATGTGCCATTATTTCCTTACATTGATGCTAGTTCCCAGAAATTGCTATAATCTCACCACAGCCACCTTCACCTTCATCAACTTCATCTTCTACCTTACCTTCTTGTCCAAGTCTCAATTTATGTGTAACCCAAATCTATTCAGTATTAGCACTCCCAGAGTAGCAGCTGAAAATGGCCACATGAAGTATCTTTATGTGGAACAGTCTCGCTTGAATTTTTACCCTGAAATTGCAGGTAGATCTTTTTCATTATTAGTTGCCTATATTTTTTAGCTACTTCAATTCTCTACTCTTTCATATGCATTTTCACTCTCCCTTATATTCCCCTAAAAGGCCAATAAACATTCCCTGCCTTATTTTAACCTGATAAGCTTGTATCCTGTTTGATATTGGAAAAAAAAAAAAAAAACCAACCAAACAAACAGAAGTTCTCTTCCTACCACAAATTTATATAAACTGCTCAATCTCATTACTGCTTGCCAAGGCCTTCATTCTTCTAGATTACATTGTCCTGGCTATTCAGACTTCACATTCCAAATGATCTAGAAATGCATGTTAACACACACGCATTGTAATACGTACCATTGTAAAAGAAAAGTCAGCCTTCATAAAAACCTGTCCCCTCAAAAATGATTCCATTCTATCTTTCATATAATATCTAAATGCCTTGAAATTCTACCCTCTCTTACCCATCACACTATCTAAATCATAACTTTCCCCATGAATTCTACTCTGTTCAACTCACTAACACCATCCGTCTCTACCACAGCATCCATCAAAAGCATATCTTCCATCTCTCTTCAATTCTTTAATTATTAATTATTAAAGAATTATAATTCTTTAATAAATGGTGGCCTTCCTTCACATTCTTTGCCCATTCCCAGGGGACTAAGCAGATCCTGGTAGAACACCCTACTTTCCTTCCTCCTGTGGACCTCCTTAGGATTCCATCCTAGCCCATCCCATTCCTATGTGTCAGTGTCTAAAACCTAGAATCACATACTGACTGGGATCCTCAGTGGCCACATCTATCTGGATTACAAATTCCCTACCTGGTAACAAACAACCACCACACCTTCCTAAGAATGAGAGAAGGCAACAAAAATAAAGGGGAAAATCTACCCAACAAAGATAAAACCAGATATCAGCACCTAGAATTAAAAACTTCCTAAACCCTGATGCTTATAAACAAGCATAAAAACACATAAAAATCAATAATAGTAAGGACATAGTGCTCCCTAGAGCCCAGAAACTGCAGTAGGCCCTGAATACTGCAACATGGCAGAATCATGGCACAATAACTTTCAAGTAGCTGTATTGGTAAAATAGAGGTCCATAGAGGAATTAAATAAATCTCTTAAAGAAATCCATGAAAATACAAACAGTGAAGGGAAATAAATAAGACAGCTCAAGAGCTGAAAACAGAAATAAAATCAACAAAGAAAACCCAAACTAGGAGAATTCTGGAAACGAAAATTTTAGGAACTTGAACAGGAACCTCAGAGGCAAGCTTCACTGACAGACTACAACAGAGAAAGAGAAAATCTAAGGCACTGATGAGACAATAGAGAAAAAAATGGATATCTCAGTCAAAGAAAATGTCAAATCTTTAAATATCCTGGTACAAAACACCCAGAACATTTACGACGCTGAGAAAAGACCAGATCTAAGAACAAGAGAGGAAGAAGAATCCCAGCTCAAAAGCACAGAAAATATTTTCAACAAAATCATAGAAGAAAATTTTACTAACCCAAAGAAGAGCTGCCCATTGAGGTACAAGAAACAAACAAAACACCAAATAGACTGGATAAGAAAACCAAGTCCCCTTGCCATATAATAATCCAAATAGTAAACACAGAGCAAAGAGAGACTGTTAAAAGCTGCAGAAGAAAAAGACCAAATAACATATAAAGGCAGACCAATTAGAATTACACCTGAGTTCTGAATGGAGACTTTAAAAGCTAGAAGGTCCTGGACTCCAAGAGACTACAAGGGCTAGGCCAGAGTATTACACCCAGCAAAATATTAATATATGGAGAAAATAAGACATCCAATGAAAAACACAAATTTAAGTATATTGATTAACAAGTCCAGACCTATAAAAAGTGCTAGAAAAAAAACTCTAATCTAACCACACCCAAGAAAACAAAAGAAATAAATAACCACAGACCAGCAATTCAAAAGAGAGAAACTATACACACACACACACACACACACACACACACACACACACACAGAAAAAAGACAAGAATCAACAAACAATAATTGATATCACTCAACATCAAAGGTCTCAAAGCATTCAATAAAAAAAAAAAATACAGAGTAACAGAATGGGTATGAAAACAGGATCTGCACTTCTCCTGCATCCAAGAAACATAACTCAATTTTAAGGACAGACACCTCTTCTGGGTCAAAAGGTGGAAACAGATATAAGCAAATACAACAAAGAAATCCATTTTAATACCTGACAAAATAGAGTTCAAACCAAAACTAATCAGGAAAGACACTACATATCACTAAAGAAAAAATATATCAATAAGACATTGCTATTCTTAACATTTATGTACCTCACAGGGTACTCAAGTTCATAAAAGAAACACTACTTTTTAAAAGAAGGCTTAAATCCCATATTGACCCTCACACAATGATAATGGAAGACTTCACTATCTCACTCTCACCAATAGACAGGTTGTCCAGACAAAAAATAAACAGAGACAATGATAGCAAATGGACCTAGCCGATAGCTACATAATATTTGACCTTAGCACAACATAGTATATCTTCTTCTCAGCATCTCCAAAACATTGACTACATAGTCAGACACAAAGCAAGTCTTAACTGATACAAGAAATTTTAAATAGCTCTTTACATCCTATCAAGCCACTACAGATTAAAGCTGGATATCAAGATATAACAAACGGGGGGGGGGGGGGGACTTGAAAATTCATAGAAAGTGAATCGTTCAAATGAAGAATGGATCAAGAAAGAAATTAAGATGGAAATAAATGACTTTTGAGATGAATAAAAAATGAACATACAACTAACAAAACTCAGAGGAGTGACACCGTGAAGGTAGTTCTAAGAGGCAAGTTCGTAGCACCAAGTGCCTACATGAAAATTTAAAAATGGAGAGCTCTTATACTAGTAACTTAACAGCACGCTTAAAAGCTTTAGACCAAAAAGAAGACACACTGAATAGGAGTAGATGACAAGGAATAAGATCAGGGCTAAAATCAATATAAGAGAAACTATCATAAAAAGAAAAAAAAAAAACAATAGAAGGAACTAATAAAACAAAGAGTTGGCTCTTTGAGACACATCAGTATGATTGACAAACCTAATCCAAATTCACTAAAAGGAAAAGAGGAAGTATTCAAATTAATAAAATTATAAATGAAAGAGGAAACATAACAATAAACACCAAAGAAATCCAGACAATGCAAGGAAGGTGCTGTAAAAAAAAAAAAAAAAAAAAACAAAAAACTATACTCCACCCAATTAGAAATCTAACAAAAAAACAAACAAATACTAAAGAATGATCTTGATACATACTACTTACCAAAGTTAAATCAAGATCAGAGAAGAAGTTTAAACAGATATCTAACCCCTATTAAAACAAAAGCCATAATTAAAGCCTCCCAATCCCACAGCCTAGGGCCAAATGCTTTTAGCACAGTATTCTACCAGACTTTCAAAGAAGAGTTAATGCCTATACTCCTAAAACTTGGAAACAAATTTGAAACAAGAACAGTGTCCAATTTGTTTTACATGGCCACAGTCACCCTGGTATTTACTTAAATCACATAAAAACCCAACAAAGAAAGAGAATTATGGATCAATTTCTTTTAGGATATAAATGAAAACATTCTCAATAAAATACTTGTAATCCAAATCCATGAGCACATGGAAAAGATCATCTATCATGACCAAGCAGCAGGCTTCATCGTATAGATGCAGGGATGGTTCAAAATATTAAAATCTGCGAATGTAATCTACCATATAAGCAAACTGAAAGATAAAAAAACCACACAGGATCATCTCACTAGATGCAGAAAAAGTCTTTGACAAAATCCAGCTCCCCTTCATGATAAAATTCCTGAAGAGATTAGAGAAGGGACATATCTCAACATAATAAAGGCAGTTTACAGCAGGTCGATAGCCAATATTAACTTAAATGAAGAAAGAAACTCAAAACAATTCCTCTAAAATCAGGAACAAGAGGATGTTGTCCACTTTCTCTATATCAACTCAATACAGCAGGTGAAGTCTTAGCCAGAGCAAAAAACAACTCAAGGCGGCCAGGAGGACTCAGCTAGGCACAGAGGAAGTCCAAGTAATATTATTTGAAGATGCTATGATAGGATGCCTAAGTGACTCTAATATTTTCAGTAGGGAATTTTTAACAACTCATGGCTGCAAGAGAGAAGGAAAATTAATCTTCCTCAAGCCTGACTCCATACACACACACATACACACACACACACACACACACACACACACACACACACACACACGAGCAACACTAAAAGACTCAGCTGGTTATATTTATATATTCATACAGTCTGTGTGTGTGAAACAATAATAATCAAAAATAGGTCATGAATTTGAGAAGAGTAAACATATGGTTGCAGTATAAAGGCTGGGAAATGGAATTGTTTTTAGGTAGTAAAAAGAAGGGGAGAAATTATATAATTATATTTTTGTCTGTTTTTTGATTATAATTTAACTTCAACTTTTATCCATTCTCCTTTCTCCCTCCTAACCATATATCCCTCTCAAGTCTCTTTCAAATTCATTGTCTCTTTTCTTAATAACTCTTATATAATGATTGTATATGTGTATATATCACATGTATATAAGTATATTATATATATATATATATTATATTCTTAACCTGCTCAGCCCATATAACACTACCTGTATGTATGTTCTTAGGACTGATGATTTGGTACTGGACAACCCAATGATGTGCTCTGCCTTCTGAAGACCACCTTTCTCACTTCCAGCTTTCTTGGTTGGCTGTATTTCTTTAGGTGGGGTCGAGGCCTCATGGGCTTTCTCCATGTCGGTGAGACTTTATGGATGTAATATTTGGTATTACTAGGAGATATAATCTCACAGTAAACTTCCTGATCCTCTGGCTCTTATAATACTTCTGCCTTTTCAACAATCTCCACTAAGCCTTAGGTGTGTGGGGTGATTTGTATATATATTCATTGGGACTGGGCCCAGAGGGAAGGCATCCTGCAAAGGTGATAAGCAACCAACAGTACTACCCAACTATGAAGCCTCTGAAGCACATCAACCGCCATACCACGACAGCCATATAGATGGAGTAGTTGCATGAATATCTAGAGGGTAACTAACAAGACTCTAAATGGACTTAAGACCTACTCAACAGAAGGGATACCATTCCTGGCATAATCCCTGCCAACAGCCTATAAATGTTTGTTCTTATACTCACAGGTAAGTGTAATCTTGACCCCTCATTGAGGAAACTTTCCTTTGTAACAGATTGAGGCTACTACAGAAAACCACAACCAATTGATATGCAAAGTTGCAGAGAGCCTAGTCGCAATGTAATTGTATTTTAACTAAAAATATTACTCTTTCTAAGGTGATAATTTTAGTTAAAATATAATTACATAATTCCCCTTTTCCTTTAAGAAAGAAAAAGAATGTCCTCTAATTATAAAGAGTGGTAAAGCTATTTAAAATGCTGTGGAAATAAAACTTTAATGTGGTATAACTTGTGACTTTGAAAGACACTTTGCAAAGGTGTCTCTCCAGCATTGCTTGCCTATCATCAGCCATCAGGATAAAAATATATCCCTGAACTCAGCTTGACAGCCTTTATATTTTATTCATTTATCCTTAGGAGATAACCAGAGCTGAGTCTGCAGGCAGAGAAATGACTCACTGATTTTGGAGAGTGAAGACACACTGAGAATTTTCCCAGCTGGCATTCAGAGTACTCCCAATGCAAGCAACAACACAATGATGCTTACCTTGGAATAAACTAAAACTATTAAAAATCTAAAAACAAAAGATATAATATGGTTCATGATTACAATAAAGGGCATTATTGCAAAGATGCTGTAAGACAACATGCTTGGCATATAACATTGTGAAGCACATAGACAAATCTAAAGATGTTGTTAATACAGAAAATTTTATAGAGTTCTGTTCAGAATTTTGGTACGCATCTGTGTCAAATTAATTAGTGGTTATTTCCCCACTGAAGTATTCAAAATACTTTCTTAAAGACTTATCATCAAGAAAATAATGTGGTGAGAGGGAAAAAGAGTCTGTCTATGCCATCAAAGAAGTCATTCTTATTGATTCTCAATGATTTAGGTGACTACTGTATACTAGGCATAAGAAAGTTAACCTCATTTGTAAACTGCTAATTCTGTATTGAAAGCATACCAGCACACACCCAAACTTATTCATGCATGTGAACACAAAATCAGCCTGTATTGATCCCCCTACTAGAACTCCACGTTACTTCCAAGCATAAATAAACTTGGGTTCTCTAAACCCAATGAGGCTCTTGAAAATATATTAATTCTCTTACCTGTAATTAGTAGCATCATCAAATTAATGAGTATTTCACAATAGCAATTGTACATAGAACTTAACTGAAGGTATGTGTCTTTTATAAGAAAAAGATCAAGTTTTTTTAATAATATTAAGTTCTAAGAATGAACAAATAGCAGGTTTTGAGTTTATTACTCTTCAGATGAAGCCCTAAAATCCCAAGGAAGCCTTCTGTCTTCTTCTTCCCAGGGAGAAAAAGCTGGTAGCTCAACAGGAGCCAGGAAATCTCACTGGTGTCAATTCCACTGTCTTCTACACAGATGAAGAATGTGCAGGAGACCTTGAGACCACTTCTCCAGGGGAATGGGCCTCCCGAGTATTAAAAACAATCCTCCATGAGCAGGCCTCCTGCTTCTCAGAGTCTGTCAAGACAGTCCTGTGTGACCCACCAGAACAGGTGGGCCAGGAAGCTCAGGGCTAAGTTTTTCATGCATATTGCTATTTCATAGCTTGATCAAGAATCTAATAAATGAACCCTGAAATGGGGCTCAGGAGACCTACCATCAAGCCTGAGCTTCTACTTTATCTGCTATGATTTATTGGTCATTTTATTAAAATAGTCCTACATCACCTTGTCTATAGAAAGTTCAATGTTTTCTTAAATATTTTCTGGAACTAAAACTTTCATTTGACTTTACATCTCAAGTTAAATTCTAATATTCACTTATCCCTGCCTTAGAAATAAGCTCATAAGACAGATAATTGAAAGGAAATTAGTGTACTTCTACTAATAAAAATAAAATATCTCATGTCTGCAGTGTTCAGAAAAATTTTTTTAATAATTCATCATTAAACTATGGTGTCCTTGATATGATAGTCACATTGGAAGTAAAATATCTGATAAGCATCCTGCTTCTTCGAAAATCACAGAAGAATGAAATTTAATCATTTTCTTCCTTGTGCTATTCAAAGCTCAGATAGCTAACTACCACTGTGAACTCTAAGATTCTCTGTACATTTTATAATTCTTTTCCAGCATGTGCTTTGAAAGCAAAATGGGCCTTATATGACTAATGGGGTTGGTTTCAATTCCAGCTTTATCACTTGCCAGCTGGCTAGCCTTAAGCAATTAAATTTCCCCCAATCAATATGAATTTTAGGTGGAAAGGAAACCATTCCCTTCTATACTGCTAAATGCAAAATAGATTATGGAACATTGTATATGTTTGTTGAATGAATGACCCTCTGGGAGCCTCATTTTTTCATGATGAAAACAATAACCTGACACTCTACCCTATTCTAGAATTAAGATGATACCTTACTTGAAAGCCATGAACGGAAATGGTGACACATAGCAGGCATTCAAAAAATAATTGTAAATAAACTGAGTCACAAAAGAACAATTATCCTTCTAAAGAAAAATCTGACTTTAGGTTCAATATTTATAAAAGCAGCAAAGCATGGCAATGTGCAATTTGATAACAAGTTTAGTTCAAGGGTATAACAGCTCTTCATGCTATAAAGAACTGCTTATAACTGTCTCTTAGTCCAGCAGTGGTAATTATATGCAGCATTCTGAACCTACAATGTTGTGATATTGTGTTATATTAAATCTGTGCTACAATTTCAAGAGATTACTCTCAGTGGAGGTGTACTGTAATGCTAGATTTCTAGATCTTCAATGTCAAGGACAGAAAAGCACATTTGTATCTGGCTAACCTAAATGTGGTTGCCAATATTTAGCAATATGTGACCTCCAAAATGAGAACTGTATAGAGTTCAGACAGTAGCTATTCAGTATAGGTTTATTCATTTAATGATGTAGATGAGACCATAACTTTACAAAAATCTCACTTGGCATACATTTCAGATTTGCCCTATTAGTAATTGCTCCAATATGTCTTCATATCACAATGAAAACAATAAAAATTATCAGGTAAAATATTTGTTTTGTGTTAATTGCTTAAGCACCTCTGAAGCTGAGATACAAATGATTTTTTGCTTATGTTATTTCTGTTAATTGGGGTATCCACCACACACACACACACACACACACACACACACACACACACACACACACACACCTCTTCCTGCTTATTTTACAACCTCTACAGAATCCTTCCTCCCATTTTACCCCTTATTGTTAACATCCGAGCTGAACTTTATCTGCTCCCTAAGCACTGTCTAGTCATACACATTTGTGTGCAAACTAAGCATTGTGACACTTACACCCGTCTTAGAATACAAGACCTAGTCTTCTAAGTGTGCCTCTTTATTCATCTCCACTGAAAGAAAGTAGCTACTCAGACTAAATTCTGAAGACATAATGGATGAGTCTTTTGTCTTTCATTTGAACAATTTACTGATTTTTCATTAAAAGATTCTTTATATGAAATTAGATTTTAAATTTTTAAACAGCTAAGCCTATTACTTACATTTTTGCCAGAAAAAGTGAGTAATTCTTTTCCAGACAAAAATAACAATGAGGGTATTTTTTTGTCTCATAAAATAGAAACAGCAAGGAATTGTCAGTTGTGTTTACTCCATAACTAAGAATTATTAAGCAAACAAACACTTACTTACCAGTCTCTGAAGTCCTTACAGAGAGAATTGAGGATGACTGACCACCATGCCCAAGTCTGGTATATGACCGAACAGAAATATTATAGAGGGTGTAAGGTTTTAGGTCACTTAAAATTATGTTTGTTGTTGAGGTGTTCTTTTTAAACAAGGTGTCTGCATTTAGGTAAAGCACCTCATAGGCAATAATTATTCCATTAGGTTTTTCAGGTGGAAACCATTTCAATCTCATTTCACTTGGAGAGACATCAGTCACTTTGACATCTTGAGGTGATGATTCTGGCTCTGGGAGAGAGAGAACAAACATTTTAAAAGATGTATTTTTTCATGCTTATTGCTCTAAACACTCAAGCTTCTGTAAGACAGAGGTATCAAGAGGATAGTACTCTTTCCTCTCTTCCTTCTCTGCTTTCCTTCTTTCCTTCCTTTATAAATTAAAAGTAGAATGTAAATCTTACCATCTTCTGGCGTTCTCACAAAGACGTCATTTTCTTCTGATAAAGAACCTTCCCCAACATGAGTTGAGGCAGAAACTCTCATTTTGTATCTTGTATATTTCTTCAACCCTAATTGACAACAGAAAAAAATTGTTTAAAAACTTCAAAAAATTAGCATTCTTAGATTACTGTCATTTACCATAGAGTTGACATGAATAACGTATCAGAAGGACTGGCTCTCTTCAGTAGCTTCCATATGCTCTTGCTTTCTCAAATCCCTTGGGCTTCAAGGTTTCTTATGCATAGGTATCAGAGATCTTTCCTGTAATGTTAAGTAGTAACTTAAAGCTAAAAAAAAAAGAGGATTTTTGGCACCCAGTAAGGAGAATTGGCACACACACACACACCCTGCCGACTGAATTGTCTGCTGATTTTCATGTGAGTTCATTTGTTCAGTTCCTCAACAATGAATTATTTGCATGTGCTATGTACAATATTTCTTAGGTTAGTTGTATTTCTTTGAAAGTTATGATAATACTTTTTTTTTTACTTGTGGTGAATATAGGCAAAGAAATATGTGGTATCATTAGTTCCATAAATATTTCTAAGATATCTAAGAAGCACACATCAACAAAATCTGGAAAGTGTCCTACAGCATTTAAGGTGCATAGAAGTAGAAGTGCACGTTTTCCATCAGAGGAGGTGAAATGGAAAATAAACATGTTTCCTCTACCTGTGATGAGAAAGCTGTTATCTACAGTAGTCATCTGGAACGCTCTGTGTGTATCCAATTCCATTGCATAGATTGTATAATGAGTGATTTTTCCATTGGGATATTCTGGAGGATCCCAATATAACAAAATAGATGAAGAGCTAATATTTTTATAGTTTATAATTTGGATGGAGCTTGGCACTTAAAAAGAATGAAAAATTAATAGGAATGAATAAGTAAAAATATTAATTACATGTATAATATTTGCAAGTAATTTTTCAAAGGAAATGCATTTGTACCTTGCTCACGAGTCCTAACAGTGAGAACCGTTGGTGGTCCTTCGCCCATGATGGTGAAAGCAGATACAGTAATCATGTACTCAGTGAACGGTACAAGCCGCCTGATAACATAAGACAGCTGTTCAGCAGTGATGTCAGTAATATACTGATTCTTGGTGGTTACTATTTGAAATAAGAAGAAAAAAAAAGATACTTGGCTCTAAGATCAAAATTATTTTCACAATGAAATTTAATATGCATTAATATCTTCACACCAACTCATATACATAACAGTAGACATATAATGTATAATAAATACAAATATTTATGCATTTTAAAGAAGACTCTCCAATATCTATAAACATCTTATGGTTATGATATATCTTTGTAAGTTGTTATGTAGTGTTTTAAGACAAGGTAGGAGTGTTTTGAGAAAAAACGTAACTTTCCCCAAATGATTAGCAACAAACTGAAAAATCAAGGCTAAGTTTTAATTGTAGAATTCAAGAAATAAAAGTTATATTTGGACTTAAAATGTATAATACCTTTCCTAGTCCCAGTGATTGCTACAGCAGGAATTCTTGCTTGGTGCTTAACTGACATATGCATGTGCCTACAGAAAGGTCTAAGATTTTACTTTATTACAATTTTCACCTATAAATTTTTAATTAGAAACTAAGCTTAACTTGAAATATATAGGGGAACAGCTGTCTTAGAACCTGTGTATCTCTTGGTTTTTAGTGCTGCTCAGTTGGCTTCGCACAAAAAAAAAAAAAAAAATGTCAATCCCTAAGACAAAGACATATTGATTGAAATGTAACTTTGTTTTACTAATTCTCCCATGAATAAAAGACCAAAAAAGTTTCATTTTGGAATGAGGCAAATCCTTGATCATAGAAAAGGCAGCGAGAGGATATGATCTTTCCACATAACAACTTATAAAATATAAGAAGCATTGCTGTCCTGTGTTATCTAATCAAGTACCTTCCATTTGCCATACATTACATTCTCCTTTTAGAAACAATAAGACTCACTGACCCCCGAAGAGCAAGTGTGTACGCTAATGACATCACCACATCCCAGGGACACCTACACCTGTTTATTACACCATGCACTAGAGTTGTAACTTTCTGACCTATTTACCTTTAGTGACATTTGAAAACCTATTTGTCAAAAGCTGCAGAGGATGTGAGGCCTGTAAATGATTTGAAGATATATTAATCCCTTCCCATCACACCTGCTTTGGCAACTGTAATAACTGATTGTCTATGCAGCTTGGCTAGAGACTCTGGGGTGCTACTTTCTCTAGGAAGAAGGTCAAATGGGTTAGAAAGGGCCAGCCGCTGCTTGTGTGGCATTTCCATTTGTTTCCTGAGGCTATACGACAGTTAAAAAGAAATATCTGACTCCAGCCCATGGACCATTAATAACATGGTTGAACTCTAAGCTCAGGTTCATACCTCTGCTAGCTATTGGTTTCAATGACTTCAGAGAGAATTAAATTTTTACCTACCAACTGGTGAACTCTGCTCTTCAGCACTCGACCTGCCAGGAGACTCGTATGGGTGGCTGTTATATATAAATGAAGCCAGAGAGTGGAGGTCTGAAGATATCTCTGCTGAACCCTCATAGAATCCTATCATTGGCTCCACTAGGTTCATCATCTCTGGAGACATAGGGTTGTTCATATACTGAAATGAAAAGTTAGTATTGACAAAGAACGGAAACTCAATGCTTCATGACTTAAAAATTTGTCACTTTGGAATTATACATTTATAAGAAACAACATTTCTATATGTATTGTGTTCTTCCCTTTCCAAGGTTTTGTTCCTAACTAAACCCCTACACCATGGTAACATAATATGTACACTCTAGTTCTTATTAGATTGATACTGTGTTTGGGGAGAAAGGGGGTATTCATTTCAGACATGTGGTGTTTTCTGCATGGTATAATTTCATGCTAAGTTTTCACAAATGAAATATTTTAACTTAACATTCCACAAATAATAAGTACTCTGGACATACTATTAAATGCATTTTTTTTTCTTATCTAAGCATCCTCATGTATATACTACTTATGAGTATCTGGATATCTGGTTACTATAGGTACTATTATATCATAATTTATATTTAATAAAGTGAATTACAGACAAAAAGAAACTCTTAAGCTCTTAATTCAAAGGTTTCAAGCAGGATTCAGAGCACACCTGTCCAAGTTCTAAGGTACATTGTCAACAACTGTCCTTGTTTGTACAATTCCACCATGTATTTTATACATGTTAAATCCATCATGGTAACAGATACTGAAGTGAAAATATCAGATGCAGATTACAGATGTATGTAGTAAAAAAGCTGGGGAGTGGGTATATCTTGCAGAATGGAGGACATGTTTTAGTCAAGTGTCTATATAAAATGTTAACTTTGAAATGAACGTTAACCACTAATTTAAAAAGTATTGCTTCAAGAAGATTAAGAATCACAGCAACACATTGACTTTGGATTTGAACTTGAACATACTGGTCAACATAGGCATTAGAGACAAGCAGGAACATTTGATTATAGTGTAGATTACATGAGGCCAAATCATCACCAGTAGTTTTCCTAGTTTTAGCCATGGGATTGTTAAATGCTTGAACATGTCCATTCTCCAGAGATTCATACTAGATAGGAATAAAGATAGGAAGCCAGGAGTTCACTTTTAAACGTATGTGCTGTTGCTGCACCAAAGGGAGCCATCTGAGGGGACATTCAGAATGATGGATGCTAGCTGCTGAATCTAGGTAGTGGGTTGTTTGGGTCTTACCATGCTTTTTCTCCACCACACCTTCATACTTGTATGAAATTTCCCAAATATAATACGTTAAATTTAAAAAGTATTGAAAAAAAACTTTTTTAGTGTTTCTTTTGCTTTCAAGCTAACTTCTATATCCCCTTTTAAGTGAATTTAAATTAAATTTTCCTTACAAACTAAACGCTTTCATGCTTTAAAATTTTAATAATCAAGTAATTATTGTGTGCTCCGATTATTCCTGTGTTCTGGAACACCTGCTTCTTAGTTACCTTCTGCATTTTGAGTTGTCTTTACTGCTGAAGCAAAAGTAGGTTTTTATTTCCTTGTTAGCATTAATTTGTTCAGTGTTTGTAAGCTAATAATGATAGTAGACACTAAAAAAAAAAAAAACTCAGAAGATCAATTAATTGAAATATCTACAAAACATGATACTTAAATGCCATCTTTTCTAAGAGATTTTAAAAAATGGGGAAATTATTTAAGAAAACTTACAGCTTCCTGGAGTGGAGAACAGGCACCATCACTTTGACCTAGAGGCATGGCCTCTCTGGTTGATGGTGCCTGCTCTCCACTACAACCCCCAAAATGACAGTACTAAAATAAAATAATCCAGAAGCTAGAAAGATGACCAAGGCAGTGAAACGCCTTGTAGTCATGAGGACCTGAGTTCAGATCCTTCCAGCCCTTATGTAAATGCCAGTCAGCATGGGAGCCTGCCTGCAAATTCACTGCTAATAAAGCTGAGACAGGAAGTCCTCTGAAGAAGCAGCCTAGCTAGACTAGTTTTCTAAACAGGCACGGAGTTCTTTTAAAAATACTACCTCAACTTTCACTCAAAAGAGTAAAAGAGATTGAGTGAGATACCCACCATCAACCTTGGACCTCAACAAACTTGTCAACATACATATGTTCCCATACACATGTGAACATGCATTCACACAGCTCATGGTAATAATAAAAATAGTAATAAGGAGAAACGTAGGAATAGTATGTTTACTGATCAGCCAGCACGGTAACAATTGTGAGTCCTGGTTCAGTGAGAGTCTCTGTCTCAAAAACTAGGGTGATGGCTCTTATGGGAAAGAGTCAATTTACTTTAAACATGTGACCCCTGGTAGGCTGACAGCACTCCAGTAGATGTCTTCACACCCTGATATATATAAACAGCACAAACTGGAGTCAATGGATTATTAAATACCAATAAATAAATTATTGGCATGAAGTTGGGTGCGGCAGGAAGTTGAGGGTAAATCTGGGAGGAGTAAAGGGAAAGAGTTGGGGTGAATATGATCAAAACACATTAAAAATCTTAAAGAACTAATAAAATGTTTTTAGAACTAGATGAATCAATTGGGAAATACATCCTGATATCACCCTTTAAATGAACACATGAGAAGACTCACCCATAATACATACACATGCATACACACTCATGAACAGACCTACACACACACACACACACACACCTGCACAAACACACACAGAGAAATACACATGCATAGACACACACACACACACACACACACATGAATAAAACATTCTTAATCTTGCTCACAAAAACATTTTGGGGAAAGTTTAAGTCCCCCATAAGTGTAAAAAGAACCTAGGAAAGAGAGCCTATGGGGGAGCAAAGGGAAGAATCTCTATTTTCTTATAGCTCATTTGAGCGCTGATCCACAGGGAAATAGAAAAAGACATAAATCACAAACATATCATTCAGAAAACACTCTGCTATTCCATCCAATAGGCTATGTTGGGACTACACAGCTGTTCCCACTATCAATCATTTACCCTTTGAAAATCTACCATATAGGAAGCACTGTGGATGGCACCATGAGGTAGTATGAGGAGCTTCACCTTGGCTGTGATTTTGCATTAAATCTCTCAATAGTTTCTACCACATGTCAAATAAATTTTGGTGAGGCAACCATAGCATTCCAACAATTAACCAAGATGAACATACCTGTTGACAAACTGCCATTTTGATGTAAGAGTTGGCTTGAATGCTTTTGATTCTGAATCTCATCCCACTTCTAATTATCATTGGAAACTCCATCTCAAACCAAGGCAATGAATTGAACTCTGGCTTTCTGTCAACCCAGAGTGTTACAGACTACCATTGATTATTTCATGCTGAGAATAGTTGTCACATATTGTCTCTTTCAAAGGGGCATTAGATTAGATGTTAGGCTTTCCAGAGAGAAAACAGTGAATTTTAAGAGCAAAAATGAGTAAATGGGATTACTTTAAAACCAATGTAAAGGGGCAGAGGGAAATAGAAATAAGAGACTACCATGTAGAAAGAAAATCCTCACAACACTTACAAGTTTGACACCTACTGAGTGTAAACGACTAGACATCAGAGAACTTTTGACTTTCTACAGTAAGTAAATTTGGTACTGGTCTTATGCTGCCCTGTACATTATGGGATGTTTAGAAACATCTCTGTCCCCTACCCACTAAAACTATACTCCCAGTTGTTACAAAGACAGTATCTTCAGAGGTGACCCTGTTTTGTTTCTTTCTTTTTTTTTTTTAAAGCAAAGTTGCTCCTAGTTGAGAACCACTGAATTAGGGAATGTCACAATTCATCAACATGAAAGGCCAAGCATATGCTACAGAGGAATTCTTGGAATTTATGAGAAAGAACTAGACGTCTGCAGACTTGAATTCCTAATCCACCTGAATAAACCAACTTGATTTTACATGTAATAACCTTCATTGCAACAAGTGGGATTTCTATCAGCCTAGATTCACTGGGGTTCTGCTGAACTGAACTCATGGGATATCTGACTCATTCTTAGGAGATACTCCTATTTCAATCTATCATTTGTGTTGCTATCAAACAAAGGCATAAAGGAAAACTTCATTGTTAATATGTTTGAAGGCATCCCGAAGGATGCTAGTTCACGTCATTACTTGGATGAGCAAATGCTTCAGGCTTTAATCAGGTTTTGTTCCATCTGTGCTTAATGCACTCATGCTAAAATATTTCTAGCTACTTGGCCTCCTTTTCAGCAACTGACTAGGCTTCTGCTCTGGTTCACCAGGTAAAGACATTGATATGCTATAGGAAGGGGTAAGATGACAGACACCATCAATCTTGATCTCTGATGTCTGTGACGCTAGTAACCAAGTTAGTTGATGACTACTACACAAAAAGGCCTCAAGCCTTATCAAAATATGATATTCAACTAAACATCATTTCATGGAGGGATGACTACAAAGGTCTTTAGATCAGCCCAAAAAATGATGTATCCAAAGCTTCATACTTAATTTTGTTTTAATAGAAGGAAATTTACACTAATGGAGAAATTAGTTCTGCGTGGTATGGTTTTAGTTTAGCTCAATATAGAACATTGCTCAGTTTGGCGAAAGGATCATTGTCACACTACTAAATACACACAGGACAGGCACTCAGTAGAGATGATCCAGAGAGCAGAACTAATGAGAAAGGGAAATTCTTGTTTAAGGACACTGTTCATCCACAATAAAACATTAAATATTTGTGTTATTGTATTAATATATAGACTAGCACTTTGAGAAACCATATGTCAAATAAAACGCTGAACACTTGTGCCATGAGATGTCACTTCCTTCAGTTGTCATGTGATCAATCTAATAAAACAATTGACTGTTAGATTGTATTTTTAGAGTTTCAAATCTCCAAAGCCACTATAATACAGACTACAAGTCTAGAGAGAGCATCCAGGAGCAGGACTCACTAATAAATATCAACAGGCAAATATTTCAAACCCAAACAGCAAAAGAATAAAAGTACCTTATTCAACTAAGTACATTTGGGGTTTATCAGAAAATATAGAACCTCATAGTCTCTCTCTCACACACACATACACACACACTACACACACACACATGGATACACACATACACGCACACACATACACATACATACACACATACACACATACACACATACACATATATATATATACACACACCAGTGTGTCAATGTAGAACAATGTGGCTAGGACCACTTTTGTAATACAAGTCCCATATCATCACAGTTGGTGAAATTTTAGTTAAGGTTCAATTTTCCAGTTGTGGATTTAAAACATTAAAGATGAGATTCAAATAAATACCAAGAGGTCGAAATAAAAGTCCTCAAGCTATATTTTTCAAATGTTAAGTATCAAACCTAACATCCTGAAGAAATTTCCTATTATCTTAATAATCCCTATTTATATCTAACAAAAAAACCCAAAAGGGAACAGTAGAAAAAAATTCCAATGAAGATATTGAAACCAATGAGACAGGGCACCGAAGAGCTTTGTTTCTATATAATTTTCACAGTCAGTGTCCATGGGCTGCAGAAAAAATAATGGAATAAAAGGGAAAATAAAAGATTATAATGACAATAGCAATGTCCTGGTCCTTACGTCCCTTCTTCAGACATTGTTCCTAAGAAACATTTTAAGTATTTCTGGTTTGAGTTCTGTGTTTATTTCAAAAATCACTGCATAAGGTGTCCATATTCTAGGTTAGTCTCCTTTACTATCTTTTGACACTTGGATATAAGAAGGGGGTTGATGACTTACACATATACACATCTTCCTCATCAGGTCTCAGATCCTATGTGCTTACTTTTATTAAATAATATACTAAGTACCAGAGTGTATGGAAAACCTTCAGTGAGCAGCCTCTCAGCTGGCATCCATCACCTCCCTCCCTCTGACATCCTTCATACAACCTCTTCTCTCTCCTGACCACACCCCAGCCAACCCCTTGACCTACACAGAGATCTTGATTAAGCTATCTCTGCACCTCTGATAGTCAGAAAGTGTGATGTGACAGGTGTCAATCATTTGAAGCTGATGCGTTTGTGTCAAATAGTCATGTAACAGTGGGAAACAACATAATGAATAACAATGAAGGTATAGTTAAGAGACTTCAATAATGTGTGAAGGTGGGGACATGGGAATGAGACAGAGATGCATCAGAATCACACACTGAAGGTGGAGACAGCTGGCTATGTGACTATTAAATCCAAGGAGAACATAATGTGAAGAAGACCTCATTAATTCAAAATTTCATTAATGGAGGACAATAGTGCCATTGTTCTAAAACAAAATAAGGCACACGGTGTCATTGTTGCTCATTTTAAAGTCTTTTGAATCACTCTTTCTATAAAAAAATTCAAAACTAAATCAGACCAAGGGATGAAGTAATTCTCAGCACGTGGCTTGGTGCTTAAGCTTTAGGTCAGCCCTTCTTCCAGACAGTGTCCTATCGTACAAAAACTAATTCTTGCTCTAGACAGCTTTCCTTGGGAAGCCTATAGACTCTTCCCAGGCCAGTGGCATTTCTGTTCTACAGTCCCTGCTGCAAGGAACCCAACCTCCTGCTTCTTACCATCCTGTTATTCATTTAGGGAGGTTTTTTTGGTTTGCTACACTATTATTTTGTTTTATGAGGGTGGTGTTTAGATACACTTCATCCCTGGCAGAATCATACCAGGTAGAAATTCACAATATCAGAAATAAAAAATGGAAAACAATAATACAGAGTGGAATTGGTGGTTGAAAATGTAAGATCATTTTTAACAGGGGCTATATTCAGGTTTAGTGGTGGTGCACACCTCCAATGTGGAGACCTGATATAAAAAAAGAAAACAAACACAAAATAAAGTGCTGAGATGTAAAAGTGCAGAGAAAAGAGCTTTCTAAAATATCTCTATAAAGATAATGGCATCTATTAGCTTGCTGTTATCTTTAATCATTTAAATCCAAAACATTTTTTCAAAGTTGCCGTATATAAATGTAGATAAAGAGTTAAGGAACAAATAGTACAAAAAGCTGTATAGTAAGGGGTATAAGGATAAGTTTAGGAAAAAAAAATATATTCTTTAAGAAAAGAAATGTGTTAATGTCATGAGAAGTGTTAAAGATATTCAACCCTTATATTTGACACTGAGGTCACATGTAACTCCTAAAAAGATTCCCAAGATTCGAAGTGCTCTTGAGACAGAAGTGGAGGTGAATGAGAAGGGAGAGCGCCTAACCTCAGAGACACCCTTCACAAAAAACCAAGGCAATCAATGAGTATATTAATCCATTAATTTTTCTATCTGTCATGCTACATTCCTACCCTTATAAGATAAGTGCATGGGGGGTGGCGTATAATGAAAAGGGAAACATGAGTTGGTTGGCAAGACAACTCAGTTGGAAAAGAAACTTCCTGGAAAGCCTGAGTGGCAGGGCTCAGATGATCAAAACCTACGTGAGAAGCTGAGCATGGTTCAAAGTGATGAAGAGAACGGAGGCCAAGTGTCTTAGTTAGGGTTTGTTTTGTGTGAAGGGACAACAACGACTCTTACCAAGAAAAAGCATTTCATTGGGTCAGGTTACATTTTCAGAGGTTTAGTCCATTATCATCATGATACAACATGGTAACATGTATGCAGCCATGTTGCTGGGGAAGTACCTTTGTGTCCTATATCTTGACTTGAAGGAAAAAGGAAGTGAGGTGTCTCACGTGGCATGGTTGAGCACATATGAAACCTCAAAACCTGCCTTCACAATGACACACTTTCTCCAACCAGGCCATACCTATCCCCCAAAAGCCATACTTCCCAATAATGCCACTCCCTTTGGGAGCTACATTCTTTCAGACCACCACACAGAGGTAGATAGATCTCTGAAAACTCCTGGGCTAGCCATCTCTACACCCATGTAGCAAAGTTCTGGACCAGTGAAAGATCCTGCCTCAAACAAACAAACAGCAAAGCAGGAAGAAGTCATATAAGGACTTTGACATGAGTGCATGGCACATGTAAACCCTCAACCACACATAAACCCACATATAAACACATACACACTTTAAAAAACCATGAAACTAGAAATTCTTTATAGTATTACTTGTCCAAGGTCATAGTTGTAAAACACAGCAAAGACAGGCCAAAGACTCAAGACCCCTTGGTTTAGACCCTCTGTTGTATCAACCATCCTGTAACAATGTTCTAAAGTGGCCAATCCCATGAGGAAGTAGAGTATCTAAAATGAATTTTATGTCACTGATGTGGGAAAGTCTTTCTGTATGCTGTGAATATCAATCCTTAAATAAAGGAGCTGTTTTGACCCATGACGGGCACCATAGAAAAAGTAGGTGGAGAATCAGAATAGGTAGGGAAGGAAGGGCGGAGTCAAGTCAGACCGACCCAGTCACCCAAAGAAGAAACATATAAGGAACACAGGTGAGCCACGGGCCATGTGGCAAGACACATTAATGAGAATGGGTTGAGTTAAGGTGAAGGAACTAGCTAACAATGTGCCTGAGCCTTAGGCCAAATGGCATGAACTTAATATAAGTGTCTGAATCACTTGGGGGGCCTGATCAGCTGTAGGCAGCTAAGGGGTCTGGAACTGAGGGTCTGTGGGTCTGAACCTTTGGCCGCTTGGGACCAGGAAACCTTATTGTAACGTCACAAGAAATGATCTCTTTACAGACCTAAGAATAGAATGACTAATCTTATTAAGAAGAGTTTAGAAAATGATGTCCAGTAGAGTGAAGTCTAATGCCAAGATTAGTTCCAACAAGTCACAAATGTTAGGATAGCATTTATAACATTGTCAGCTACAGTATTAAGCTCCTTATACACAGTATCTATGAAGTTCTATAACAAAACTTGGCCTTTTGTTATAGGAAATCATGTAATTCCTAACTTAAATCTCAAGTCAGAAGAGTCAGGACTCCTTTCTCAGGATTAAGCCATCAATAATGGCAGAACCAGATACTCACCATTTACCTTATACATCTACCCTCTTAACCATTTTATCCTATAATAGCAAAGCCCTTATTTAAGTTCAGATTGAATGGTTCTGATAATAATGTTCTTTCTGCTATGTTACAGAATCTCCAACTGACCTTTCCAGAACCTTTGAACTTCTAGAGGAAAACAGGTGTGCCTGGCTACTCAACAAATGGTATTAGCAAACTTGGAAAACCTGTCACCTGGTTCAAAGAAAACCATATCTCTATTTTAAGATGGTCTCAGTGGTAACAAATGCTTAAGCTTCTGCTCTTTGATGAGATGCCAACTAGAATATCAGAAAACATATAGCTCACCATCGCCATCCATTATACAGAAGAAAGGACACAACACAGGACCAAAGTTTAACTTGAGGATAGATGTTGGTAACAAATTATAGTGAGAGATCCTGAATAGCTACTTGGCATTGAGTAGCATGGTGAAATTATTGTCAGAACTGAAGGAAGTCTGGTTCCAGAAACAGAGGGAGGGAAATGCAGAGAATGGTGCTATGGCACAAGAGTAGTAATTCTGAACTGAAAGCAGCAGAAGCCAATTTCTTAATAAGCATCATATATGTCTAATGGCCCACCGATTGCTACTACAGTACACTTAGCCTTAGAATGCCCAGGGAGCAGCCACCATGAGGATATGAGAAGTCTGGGGACATCAAGGGTTCTCACAGGTGAGTGCTGGGAAGCAAAGAAGGTGCTACACAGCAGCTGCCTACACTCCTTAACAAGACAAGAAGAGAAATAAAAGAGCTACTGTGCTTAAATGCAAAGCATTAAAAAGACCAAGGCTTCTCATGCTAAATGGAATACTTGAGTTTCTTTACATGTACATACATATTTTCACTAATATAAGGCAATGCTGAGGCTGTTAGCACCTCGGGTTCAAGTAGGACAGAATCACCTGTGGACAGCAGTCTTTTTAGGGTGAAGAACAGCTGTTCTAAATTATGTCTCTTGGAGAATTTAAATCGCAATAGTTGTCTCCAAAAAAGTCATTAATTTGATTATAATAATAATGCCCACATATAGGAATAATTTTAGTCCTGTGTGATGGTTCAATGGACATTTTTTTCATATGAAAAAGATTAGTGATGCTTAGCTAATAAGTCCTGAAATAAACTATGGTCTAGTTAATATCCCCACATATCTCAATCTATTTTACTTCCTTGTAGCACATTGGCTAAGGTTTTTTTTTTTTCTTTTTTTGTAGGAGGTTGACAAAACTGCCAAGTTATTAGAACCAGAATGAACAGAAAGGTCTCAGTAAAATGGGAAATAAACGTGCAATACCTCATCTTGTCCTGTGAGCAGAGTGTTTTCCAAAATGAGTCCTGTCTCCAGGACTGACACTTTCACACGATATTGGTTTATGATTCCATTTGGTTGTCGAGGTTTCCTCCAAGAAATTCTTATTTCGGTGGCTTCCACCTCTGTGATTTGTAAATCAAACACTGCACCTGGAACTAAAAAAAAAATATTTTTAAATACAATTAGAAAGAGAAAATACATTAGTAAATGTAAAATATCCTCTAAGTCCTTAGCCCATAATATTAGATATATAAATATCTCTGGGGAAATTGACTAGAATAATTACTATCATATTAAAAATTCAGTGTGGCAAAACATTCCTTAAATGCATGGAAATTTAAAACTAATTTTATGTGCATTCTCTCAAAGTATGAGCAAGAGGATAACATAGAATCATTTCTCAAAAATAAAATATCATGCCATTTGGTCAGACCATATCAGTAAAAACAGAATTCTAATGAAACGAAGGAAAAAATAGATTTCCCAGTGCTGTTCTCTAACATTCATGATCTCACTATGGTCAGTGCAGGTCTCTGAGAGTTCACAAACACAATAGTAATGAGGAGGAGGAGGAAGAAGAAAAGGAAGCAGGAAGAAGAAGGGGTACAGAGGAGGAAGAGAGGAAATCTCCAAAGAAGCGCTTATGTGTAATTAATGCCTAGCCAAAACTTTAAGTCCTTAAAAAAATATAACAACATACTCAAAACTGTATCTGGTACAGCAAGTATACAGTGAAATATAGTCAGCAAGTCCAATTTTCTGTCTCTTGATTTATTACATGCACTTGTGTGAAGATTCAGTTGAATTAACTTGTCTGCTGAGTTTACACCATATAGGACCAAAGTTAAGATATGCTCACTTTTTGAAATGGAAAAACGGGACAAGCAAACAACTGTTCCCATAAAGCACCAAGTATTTCAAATAATATTTATGTTTAAAATGGTCAAGAGTATTAGCTAGGAAACCTCCCAGTGCCTCAAAGACAATAAAGCAAGGATAAGTAAGGGTGGGTATTACTGCAATAGGGTTTCTTAGCCCCAGGTGGCCAGAGGTCCAGTCCCACAGACCTGCCACCCAGACTGCTTAGCTGCCCGCTGCTGCTCAGACCCCCAAAATGACTCAGACACTTATATTATCTTCATGCTGTTTGGCCTATGGCCCAGGTACATTGCTAGCTTGCTCTTACATCTTAACTCAACCCATTTCTATTCATCTTTCCTGCCATGTGACCCATGGCTCACCTGTGTTCCTTACATGTTTCTTCTTTGGTGTCTGGCTCATAATCTGTCTCTGACTCTGCCCTGCTTCTCCTACCTGTGCTGTCTCTAGCTATGGTATACGCCAAGGGCCAAAACAGCCCCTTTATTTAAAGACTGATATTCACAGCATACAGAAAGACATTCCCACATCAGGGTATTTCATCATGTTTGTGAATAACCTGGTAATAAAATTTCTTTCCTTTCCTATGGTACAAATGTATTTTTATCTTTCCTTTAACTCCCATAACGTTATGTTAGGATCAAAATTCAAAGGAACTTCTAGACTACAGGTTCAAGAAAGAGAAAATGCAACATGAAACCAACACCCTCTTACAGTCAAGATATAATAAGATACATTAAGCTTAGGTCCCTTTGCCATCTCAGAGTGGTCTAGGGCTAGCAAAATCAAGTTACAAGAGAGTCACACTACCTCAGGAAGAAACAGAGAAGAAGGATCCCTTCCCATTCTAAAATAATAAAAGGAAACTGAAAATAATGTTGCAACTCCTGTAAGTCTCATTATGATTAGAGAACATATTTATATCTAATCTAGAAATATATAGTATGTTATAACTGCGTAGATTTTGCCTCAATAGATTGTTTTTCTTGGTCTCTATGAAATTATTAGTTACAAAAAACAACCTAGACAACATAACAATATAAGTATTTCTGATTACTTGAATATTTATGACTGAAAATTCATTCTGGTGACTAATATTCTAGTATCTAGCAAGACTGAAAGCTACAGTGGAAATGGAGGTCAAGCTCAATGTACTCAGCTATAACTGGAGTCGGTAATGAAGGATAACTCTTCAGGCTCCTTTCCGCACGGATGTTCACATGTGAGAAGTGTGCAAAGTTTTGGCTAAGAAAATATTAGGGAAAGAATTCTAGAGTAGGGACCCCACATCAGTGAATACACTCGTAATCATTATTCTATGCGTCTGAACACAGATCGGAAAAGGCATAAAGCCTCCGCAACAGTTCACTTGCTTTTGTTAACTAAAGTTATTTTTATATAAAAGAATTTCATCTTATGATTAAATTATATAAAACAAAGTTTTATTTATTCCATTACAATGTTTGTTTCTAGCCCTCTGCTGCTCTCACTGTGTTTATCCCTGTGTATTAGCAATAGACAAACTTTTCAAGTAACTGTAAAGTAGCCCTGAGCTATGCACACAGCTAATTTCTTTTACCTTCCTTTTATATCTTTTCTTTTATTTTTTTGGAGTTGCTATGCAGCAAAGACCTTAAACAGAACTATGTAATATAAATCACAGAAGAGATCAGAAATTTTCTCATTAATTGAAATTAACCCATAATTTATAACTATACCTTTTATTTACATGGCAATAAATATTCTACAAGTGAATTTCCCTTTCCTCTTTATGAAAGCCTAGTAGAGATACATGAAATATATCCATACCACAGAAAATTAACATGCTAACTGTTAACATGTGAGCCAAATTGAAAATTGCAGACATTTTTACATACATACATCAATAAAACTTGAAAATTACTTCATACACTAATGCCGATTGTTGTAATTTAAGTAAATTACATTTTTACTTAAGGGGCTACTTTGTTTTTTTACCAACTACAAAAAACCTAGTGGATGAAGGAAGTGGAATAGACAGTACTGTTTTCTCTTGAGAAAGACACTTATCTGGAATCCCACATACTCTTACATTGAAACCAGAGAAGTATGGATTAGGCTATTCCCGTTAATATTAATACGGAATTAAAAAAGACCAAACACACAGAGCAATTATTCCCAGTGCAGAATCAGTTCTGAAGGTATTCATCCACAGAGACTAGTCATCCTCAACACAGCACATTTAGAAACTTGATGAAAAAATAAGAAATATAACAGAAACAAAATTATTAAAAAATAAATCTGGGGTAGTTTTTAAGTTATTAGATAAAAAAAATTATCAGAAGAAGTGAAATGGAACAGTGATACTGTAGAAAAAAATACATGAAAGTAACCATGGTCCATTGATTTAATCCAGAAAAATTAACCTTCTATTCAAATAGCATAATGAGCACTAAAATTAAAATCCACTGAGACTCATGAAAAACATGGAGTGATGAGAATCTTATGACATTTGGAGTATTGGACATTATTAAATTACAATTTTCCCCTCCCTCATCTTCCTTCATGTTTAAGTGGATCTGTACTCAATAAAATAGTAAGTGATGTATGTATAAAAACTTTAGGGAAAAAATCCATGAGGAGTACTAAAAAAAAATAACATCTTTTCTTGGATAACTAAATATACTATGAATCTTAAAAGTCTTGGTATTGGTGAAATCAACCACACTGGAATGTGCTAGCCCACATCATTTTCCATAAGAAGTCAACTCAGCATTTGGCTATGAATATTTGAACTGGTTGGAATCCTAGTTATTTTAAAAGGTAACTTAGGACATGTAAGCTAGTTCTAATTATTCTAATTAAAACAGAATATTGAGTACTTAAAGATATGGGGCAGTGAATAAATAATGTTAATTAAAATACAACAAACCTTGTTATGACAATAAATTATAAAGAGTAACATTTAGATCTAAATGTTCTTGACTTTAGCTAGTGCAGTGAC
This sequence comes from Phyllotis vaccarum, assembly GCA_033318265.1. Taxonomy (NCBI): domain Eukaryota; kingdom Metazoa; phylum Chordata; class Mammalia; order Rodentia; family Cricetidae; genus Phyllotis; species Phyllotis vaccarum. The sequence goes on along the minus strand of JARWLC010000014.1, from coordinate 19,343,872 downwards.
TTATTAGGTTGTCTCACATAGTTTCAGGATTCTTTTATGAATCATACAGTCTCATTATTGGGAGCAGGACTAACTAATGTCAGAAGCTGAAAACATTTTTCAGTTACAAAAGCCAATAAAAGCCTTTCCTGGAGTTGAATGGTCACGGAGCTCCATGCGGGAACGTGGGTTTGAGCAAGTAAAATCCATGCCTTTCCAGTCTTTGTAGCCCACCCCCCTGTAGCCAATAAATACCTCCTAAGAGTAACCAGGAAGCAGACTCTAAGAGAGGCAGTTGTCAGGGATGATAGGGTGAAATGCAGGACAAATTGCTTTTTTTTCCAACCCAACGAAAGAGTTCCTTCCATTCAAGATAATTCAAGGGAAACATAGCCCATGTGAAAATTCTGGATGAGGGTCCTTAGGAGTTTGTGTATTTTGTGAATAAAACATGTACTAATAAAGGGAAATAAATTTTAAGTGACATCCAATACAAGCAAGGTAGCATTGTATTGTCTGTGGCAACATGTTATCTAATTTTTTATCTTGGTCAAATACTAAAGATCAAGATTGATAATAAAAATAATAATTTTGATTGTTTTTTAAAATTTGTTTTGCTTTGATTATTTCCAGGTTGTAAACCAAACCTAAGTTTCTAGCACATGCTGTACACTGAGCATTTGCAAATAAGCAGGATCACACAAGTTTGACTCTGGGTAAGAATGTAAAAAGAAAAAAGCAGAGCCCACACAGGAGAGTTGTTCCGTGATCATCTCCACACATGCCCCTTGGCACAGAGGTACACACACCACACCACAACACACCATATCACACCACACACACACTCACACAACCACACCACACCATACACACCACACCATACCACACACAAACACACACACACACACACCCCACCGCAACACATACCACACACACACCACACCACACCACTCACACACACCACACACACACACCACCGCACACACACACATACCACACACCACACCACACCACATCACATCACACACACACACACACAACCACACCGTACACACCACACCATACCACACACAAACATACACACACACCACATACACACACACCACACACCACACACACACACACACCACACCACACACACACACACACCACATACACACACACCACACCACACACCACACCACACACACATACACACACACCACATCACACACACACAACCACACCACACCATACACACCACACCATACACACCACACTATACCACACACAAACACACACACACACACACCACACCACACACACACCCCACTGCACACACCACACACACCACACACACACACACACACACACACACACACACACACACACACACACACACACACACCACACCACACACACACCACAATGTTTAAAAAAAGAAAAAAATTAGTGAGTCCAATACTCATTTAAGAAAAATATCTGCTGAGGTTTATAACCACCCCAAAATCTATTTAGCTTTCTGGGAAAGACTCAAGAGCACTTTTTGGATTGAATTATAAAAACCTTTAGGAAAATCACACCAAACAAAGGCTCTTTGGATGGGGCAAAACACCAAAATCACAACAGCAATGAATACAATCTTTTTCCTCCTGAACATGCTTTCCCATTTTAATCTTAATTTTTACAATATGCATACATAACACATAGATACATAGATTTTAAGTCAATAAATACAATATTTTTTACATTCTTTCAACAACAGAATAGCATCAAGGTTTAATTTTTGTCTTTGAAGGAAGAGATGGATAGAATTTGCTGACAGTTACTGCCCTCTAGTGGTGATAACATAGTGAATTATAACCAATTGGACTGTGTAGGTAGTTGTATGTATATTTAACTTACCAGTTATTGTATGTTAGCTACAACACATACAAATTCTTAAAACTTATTTTATTCTGAAACATGATTGCCTTCATGCCAATAATTATATCTAAACATAAATGAAGCCATTGAGGAAGTTTAGGATGAGCCATGAAATATATTTTATAATAATATAAAAAGATATATTAACAATCAATTTCTCCAAAAATATTGGCACCTAAAAAGCACACATATGATATACTTAGAATTTTATTTTCATAATTTCTGTAAATGATGAAAACTCTGTGTTTTGTTTTCCCTAGGAATCCGTACTAGTTCAGAAAACTTCTTGATTATCAAAATAAGTTATTCTGGGTGATAGAAATACAGTGACTACTGTGAAAATGACTTCTGTAAGAAAACACATTCCTTTTCTGCCTAATACTACAGTTAAGTAATATTAAATGTGTATGATTAATGTATGCCTTCTTAGCATTTTGCTAAAAGTCATTGTGAATCTGTCACCTTCAGAGCACATAGCTTTGTCTAGTTTTCCTGGCTCTCGGACTCATTCCTTTATGAAGCATGCTGAAGGTTTAATATTCTAGTGAACACAAGATCAGAATAGAGCAGGTAGCAACTTATCAAGGAAAATTATGAGATTTAAGCAGACATAAATCAAATTCCTTCTAAAATTATATTTTAGTGATTCAATAAAATTTGCAAGCACTTCAAAAATATTATATTAACTCCATATAGGAGAAAATTCTTACCATCTGGAGGAGTAAATACTGAAAGATTTGACTTGGGTCCAACCCCTGCACTGGTTTCTGCAGCAACATAGACATCATACATTGTAAATGGCGTCAGATGCGTAAATGTAAACCTGAGGTCTTTTGTACTATTATCCAAAATCCGCCCTGCAAAAAGCAGACCAGACAAATTGGGTTATTATTATAAATATACAATTGTTTCATATAATGTGTAGAATAAATGATAATAATCAAGCAAACTAAAATTTTATTATGGATGTATATGTTTTAAATATTTGCTTTAGTTTGATGCAAATTTTAACAGTAGAAGCAACGTGAAGACCTTTCAGTGCTTAACATAATTTTCCTTAAAGAGTCCTGTTGAGTTTTGATTTCAATTTCAACATACTTAAACGGACAAACGAGGCTAGAAAATATAGCTCATTTGGGACACTACCTATCACACATAAAGCTCTGTAAGATCCCCAGCACATAATGATGATGAGCATAATAGTGTGTGTGTATAATTCAATATCTCAGAGCTTGGAGAAGACAGAAGGATCAGAGCACACCATTGTCCTTTCTTTTTATATAGAGTTCCCAGTTTTCAAGCCCATGTCAACACGATATCCATTAGCCTCGGGTCACTCACTTTCATTCTGTACATGGTGTATAACTCAACACTACCACATTAGTGTGCAGTGATTTTATTATCCTGAGACATAAGCATTAAGTTATAAAACTCCTTAAATAATTTGCTGATCATAAATATCTTGACCAATAGCTACAAATGATGTATTATCTCATTTTCAGGCTACTCTCTCCTGCCATGTTATTCTACCTAAACTCCAGTTAGTCATTAAATTAATGAAGAAATATTAATTTCACTAAAAACTCCAGTTCAGGGATCTCACCACGGACCATGCTTTCACTTTGTTTTAACTCTTATCACTGACACTCCATTCAACGTCATTGTCAACAACAATCGACTTACATAAAACTTCAAAACTCTTCAACTGCTCCCTTTGAAGGAGGATGAGAAAACCACAAAATCATGTCAACTTCCATCTTTTAGACCACGGCCACCATCCAAATGAGTCTCACAAAATGGTGCCTTGTATTTTCTCAACTTTCAAAGGCAAGTGGTCTTGTCTTTTCGGTTACTATTTTATGCTTTCTCTTCAAACATCCAAAACCTCTGTTCCCTCTTCAGTCTCGGTAGTGGTCTTGTTCCCATTACTTTCAAATACTTAAATCATTAAGAAGGTATCTGCTTGTACAATCCCATCAGCAGTGTGCTTTGCTCCCATGATACACTGCCTTACTATAGACTAGCAGTTCTTGACCTCTGGGTCATGACACCTTTGGCAAACTTTCAAAATATGTTTATCTCCAAAAATATTTGCATTACTATTCATGACAGCGGCAAAATTGCAGTTATGAAGTAGCAAAAAAATGGTTTTATGGTCGGAGGTCACCACAACATAAAGAAATAAATTAATAATCATAGCATTAGGGAGGTTGAGAACCACCTCTCCAGACATAACCCAATTTTAAGGAAAAGATCTTATATCTACCACCTTTACAGAAATTTTCATCTCATATCATTTTCCTTTTGTTTATAAGTTTTAACAACTGAGCAACATTTATTATTAATGAAAATAAATTTGTCAATTCTGCTTACTCTTATGTCTACTTCTCCGTCCTTTGAATTTTTCAGTATTCAAACATCTAATTAAAAAATGTATATGTCATGTGAGTGTTGTAGAATATTACTTTAAGGTGAGTAACTTTTGTTTATGTTGAATTTGTTTAACTCTGTAAAGCTGTGTCACTGTGCCTGTCTAAAACACCGGATGTTCTAATGAAGAGCTGAACAGCCAATAATGATACAAGGGAAAGGATAGGTGGGGCTGACAGAAAATAAATAGGAGAAATCTGAGAAAGGAAGAAGAGCGAGCAAGGGAACAAGGAGGGGAGGATGTAAGTGGCTAGTCACCCAGTCGTTCAACTACCCAGCCACCCAGCTACACAGCCACACAGCCACCCAGCTGCACAGCCACGCAGCCACCCAGTCACACAGCCAGCCACGGAGTAAGAGTGAAAGGAAGAAATAAGAAAAAGGCAAAAGGTAGATGGGATAATTTAAAAATTCTGGCTAGAAACAAGCCAAGCTAAGGCCAAGTATTTATAATTAGGAATAACCCACCATATGTGATTTATTTGGGAGCTGGGTGGTACCCCACCCCTCAAAAAAAGGAGAAGAGCAAAAAACCAACAACTTCATCCAAGAGTTGAAAAAGATACCAAATAGAGAAAATGTGTGAGAGTGGGTTCTTATGTTCTCTCTCTTTCTTTCTCTCTCTCTCTCTCTCTCTCTCTCTCTCTCTCTCTCTCTCTCTCTCTCTCTCTCTCTCTCTCTCTCTCTCTCTCTCCTCTCTCTCTCTCTCTCTCCTCTCTCTCTTCCTCCCTCCTCCCCCCTCTCTTTGTGTGTGTGTGTTTGCACAAGGGTCAGGTAATGAGCTATCTTTTACTTTTAGGAACTTCACATATTTCAGATTTATAAGTCTACTCACATGATGACTACTGTAGACATTGCACACAGAAAGGATTTGGAACTTTAAGGGTTCTTTTTAGTGCTTTCAAATAAACAATGCTAGAGTGCATGTTGCTTGATCATTGCTTGGATAAAACTTTCACAGGAACTATGGGATCTCATATTCAGCAAAAGAACTGTATGACTTAATTTACTTCTTGTAGTATATCGGAAGTTCTCTAGTTCCTTCAACAAGAAAATACTCAAGTCCCACTTGTTTATGAGATGAATAATTTGTTGCCATTTAAAGCCAACAATATCACTTTGAATAATGTTTTCAACACAGAATTAGGGTCACAATAACATTGCTCAGAGTACAGGGATTCCTCACAGTTTGTCCATAGAGCACTGGTGATTACAAGTGAATGTGAATATAAGTCAAGGTCTTTTGGTTCCAATGACTGAAGGTCCATGCCATCTTCAGCATTCTCCTGTCTGTCTCTAGTTCTTTCTGCTCCACAGAGAATATGCACAGCCCTTTAGCATCCATTCACCCAGTTGTAGTTTTAGACAGAATATCCAAAGGACTTGATTTCTTCATGAATTTTTCATTATTCAATTTAGGATTTTAAAAAATTGTATTTAACAAAAATTATCCATGTATTTTATAGGTTGTATTTTAAAACATAAAGGCAAAATTTACTGTCTTACCTGACGGTCCAAATAATTCAACCCTGTAACTAAACTTTCCTGTTACAATAGTTGGTGGGTCCCATGAAATTGAGAAGGCCTTTCCTGTGACATTTCCTGTTACACAGTTTTGTGGTGGTCCTTCAGGCACTGAAATGAATATAGAAAAATCAAATATTCTATATATCTATGCATGTATATTTAAGAGATAACCTGTAAAAACCAAATAGTACAATATGAAGTATATAAACTCTCTCTCTCTCTCTCTCTCTCTCTCTCTCTCTCTCTCTCTCTCTCTCTCTCTCTCTCTCTCTCTCTCTCACACACACACACACACACACACACACACACACACACACCCCGAAAGCAAAGTATGTTAAATTTAAAGGAAAAACAGAACAGTCTAGAATTGAAGAATTTGAGTAAGACACATGACATGATTAAATTAACCTCTTTTCACAGTTTCCTTAATATACTTAGTACTGTATATAATGATGTGATGTGATGTATGTCATTCTTAAAATTATTGTAATATTCTTTCCAAGGTCATATTGTCCCAATGTAGCCATATGCATATTAGTTACATATAACCGTATATAATATATAATACACATATTAATCACACACAGAGACACATTAAATACTTTACACCAATGTGGATATTTGGCTTGAGAAACACTTTCTTATGGACGTAAATACAGAAAATTAAGATAAGAACCCTCAGACATTGATACAATGGCCTTAATTTTTCATATCAGTATTTATCTTTGTTCTAATGAACATCTCTGAGTATTTACTCTAAATTTTTGGTCAATAAATTTGATTTTCTGTCATTTCTATGAAATTAATTTATACTGTTTATAGGATATAAGATAAGAATATACTATGATTCAAATATAGTTATTTAAATATAGATGATAATAGTTTCAAACTAACATGTGAAGAAAAATAATAGGACCTGACATATATGCCTTTGGACAAAAAAAATAAATTGGCTTACCAATCAATACTTTTCAGTATCCTCAAGAATTAACAATCATATTTGATGTCTGATGCTGTATTATAATATACATATCAGACAGCTATTTGTGTTAAGATCTATACTAAAATGTCAGGTAATATTATGTTCATAATATCTATACTAATATGTTATAATACTGTATTACCATCCGCATAAATACATGTATAAGTAAATCATACTAGAAATACGACCTCTTAAAAGGAATAATACTAATGATCTAATTGCTGTTATTTAACCCTAAAACCCCAACACACGGAAAGAACGTCCTATGACTGCCTCTATTTTCAAACAAGATAAATGCTGTGTATAAAGATATAAGCAGTTACTTTTTAGTCACCATTATAATCTGAAACTGAAATGTTGACCCAACATCAGCTCCACTGTTTCAGGTACATCTTGCACATCTGGTAATAACAATACGACTGAGGAAGACCATAGATAATTAAGATACATTGAAAGAGCAAAGACAATTAAGAAAAACTACAGAGGGTATAAATTGATAACTGTTCATAGTAACTGAAGAATTTCCTCTTCAAACCTCTTTTTATTTTAAATGTATAGTTTAGCATTGAATATATTCCCAGTGGATGCCTATTATCTGATATGGGTCAAAGAGTTACGTTTTTAAAAAGTAAGGTTAACAAAAAAAGATTCTATGGACAGAATAAAAGATTATTCTATAAATAACTTCAGGTCATTTTTTTTTTCTTTCTAACAAAATCAAATCATACCTGATTCTGGTGTCCTGACAATTGTACTATCTATATATCCTGCTTCAGTTGTAACAGCTGAAACTTCAAAAAGATATGTCGTATATGGTCTCAAGTGAGTCACCACAAAACTGACAGGCTCTTTCCACACAGAGCTGATTTTATTCCTTGCCAGTGGGCTGGATGAATGTGTAGTACGAAGAGGAGGTGTAACTCTACTCAGGGTCGGAGTGGGGCTGGTGGTACTCCACAGAAAAGATTCACTGTTCTCCTAATGAGTAAGGAAATTGCATTAGGATAAATCACATGATATCTCTAGGTAAACGTAAGAAACACAACCCATTTATTTTTTCTTTATACTATAAATATTATTTCTCAATTTTTGTGAGAAATTTAGCAAATTGAGTCTCAGGGGGAAAAATGCTAGGTTTTAATTATAGTTCTAATGTCTATAAAATTAGAAGAGAATACATGCTTTATATTTATTGTTCTTTAATCTTGAAATCCTATGTCGAATTTAAAGTGGTAGAAAATAATCAATAACAATTTTTTTAAAATCATATTAACCCAATAGAGCAAAAGACCTAAAAAATGTCAATCTATGTTACTGACTATGGTATCATTTTTAAAATCATAAGTACTCAAATAAAGCAAAACAGCAATTAAAAAGTTATATTTCCAGATATTAAGGTGTACATTCAGATGTGTGTGTTCAAAATAGATCATAATCCAAAAGAAAAGATTTTTGAGACTTCCCTAAACTATTTAAAACAAAATAACTTTTCTTGACTGTTTCTTTATCAGTAATTATACAATAAAAAATACCAAAGAAAATTTGGGGGAAAGTACTACCATAATATTTTTATAAGTTTCACATCAAGGGAAAAAATTGAAGTATTTTTACAAAGATATGCCACCCAACAGTCTACCAGCTTAATCTAACATTGACCATTGACTATGTGTTTTCCCCAGCATACACCCTCTCCTATGACATATGGACTTATGGTCTCTACTTCAGTACAAACTACACTTTCACACCCCGGTGACTTCAGTGCACCTCACCCCACTGGAACATCCAGCCCAACATATGTACCCTGTCTCTACCTGTTCTTCTACTGCTGCAACAAATGCTACCCCATTAATGAGGTCTTTTTCAGATCTTCCTTAGACTTGTTACCTTCCAATCTTTCATTCACACCCTTAAAATACAGTCATTTTCATATAACATGACATATAGCCTAAGAGTATAATTTCGCAAAATATAAAAACTTGAAAATGTATGCTTAATAAAAATTTTGATGTGAAGAAATGTGTTACACAATACTCACATTACATTCAGGCAATTTCCCAGTCAAAATATCCTCTACTTTGATGGAGACATCCTTCACTACAATACCACTTCTGGCATGTTTGACACTGATCTTGAAGCTGGTGATTTTGCCGTTTGGTTGCCGAGGTAAATACCAAATCAAGTTTACTGCAGAATAGTTGAGAGCTTCAACTGTGAGATTGACCACTTTACCGGGGGCTGGAGGTAGGATGGGAATGGAGGAGAGAAGAAACTTATAAAACTTAAAATGCTGTTTATATTCTTTAGAGATATTAAATTTTCACATAATATAAAAATAAATATGTAATTCCTTGAATAAAATCTTTCTACATAAATATATATTTATTTATTTCACATTAAAAATTTTTTATAAAGTGGACTTGAACCATATCTTCATATTTCAGAATTATTGGTCCAGTACTTCCACTCATTCAATGAAGCATTGTAGGGGGGATTATGTTGTTCCATTGTAAATAATTGTCTCTGCCTATGAGTTTAATAAACAGCGCTGATTGGCCAAAGGCAGACAGGAAGTGTGGGCAGGGCTACCAGACTAAGAAAACTCTAGGAACAGGCAGAACAGAGCTGAATGTCAGAGAGAAGCCAGAAGAAACAGAGGACAACTATGCTGCTCTGAGAAAAGGTACTGAGCCACATGGCTGAACAGATTAAGAGTCCTGTATTAGACTAAGGGTAAAGAGTTAGCAAGTTATATGCCTGGACCTTAGGCCAATCAGCATAAAACAATTGTAAGCATCTGTGTCTCTGTGGGTCTGTGGCTCTGTGGGTCTGTGGGTCCAAACCTTGAGGATAGGCCAGAAAGTCCAGGCCAGAAACCTCTTACTACAAAGTCTTGCAAATACGCATGAAAACTTTCAATCTGTAGGGCTTTTTGTGAATACACAAACAAGTAGAGGTTGAATTTTTACTTTCTTAAATATTTTGGAATTACGTAAGCACTATAGAAGCTGAGGAAAAGTGATAAATTTAAACTTGTAGCAAAATACACAAAATTCATATCTGAAAAGTTTATAAATATCTACTACCTAACATCAGGTGGATAGATATCGAAATAATAGTTCATGATTTCTGTTTAGGGCTTTCATATGTCCCTCAAATACATATTTCCTCCAGATTTTTTACTATCAATTATTAATTATCTATAATGATAATTTTCATGTTTAGTTTCTGTGACAACTATATTACATATAGAGTGAAAGGAAACTGTACCCATTAGTTTAAAAATGCAAATAAATAATTAAGATTTTTCAGATTATAGAAAAAAACAAAAATATTTGAGACTAGAATATATCTATAATTATGGTCACTGGTATTAAGATGCCAAATGTCTGGAGTTTAGGTTTTCACTGCATCAAAAAAAATGCCAAAATATGATTTGTAAAATAAGTCGTGTAAATTATGCAAAATATGGGTCTTGAGCTAAAATATTCAAAACAAGTTGGGCAATAAGATTGAAGAAATTCTAAGCCAAATGCCTTTTAATGACAAAATAAATTGCCACTGTTATTGAGAATGATTACTAATAGATAAAATAATAAGTGGAAAATTTTCTTAAGGAGAACTGATGAGATGTACCTGAAATTTAAGAAGATTTTAAAAATTTATTTTCTAACTTATTAGAGGTATCCCAAATACAATATAACAAAGGAACAGCTGTTAAATGTGTAATACTGTGCAACTGTAAGATTACATTTTTCATGAATCTTAATCATTAAAATTTTCTCATTGAAATTATACATTTTATGAATATTCTTGAAATATTTATATACTAATAACAGATTGCACACAAACTGGAACATTTCCATTAGGTCTTAAAAGAAATGAACAAACACAGAGAAGTAAGATCAGAAGCTGTGTTTCCAAAGCAGTAAGTCACAAATATTAAGCAAATAACAATCTGGGTCAAATCTGGTAAACAACATCCTCGGAAGAAAGATGTTCATATTAACCTGTTTTACATTACATTGCTTCAGTGAAATATTTCTGGTGTATTTTTCCTTTTGAAATTTCATAGTGATTGAAAATTAATCCTGGTTCTTTCTTCTCCAAAGTTGGAGTGTCTTTCTCTATTTAAATATTCTACTTCTTTATTGTGTGTACCAACACCCAAATATTTGTAGATTATGTATAGAGAGAATTCATACACCTTGATCCAACTATAGGTTTACTGTCAAGTACCGAAAATTCTACATATCAAGTCTTTTAACCTGTATACACAAAGACTTCCAGTTTAATTTTTCTACATTCTTATTTAGACATCAAGTTGTAAGTTCTTCCTTTCATATTTAAATGTGAAATAAATTTAACATTTGCTAAGGAAGGAAGGAAAGAAACTAGCTCCCTAGGGAGTTAAGAGCTGGATTTTTTAATGTTGGTGGACAGAAAATATTCATTCAACTCAGTATCATTGATTAATGTGCATGTACATTTCTTAGGACTGTTTTCATAAGAAAACAAATTTCTTCTCTCTTAATAATTACATATCTCATGTATTCCATAGAATTTAATATCTTTTAAACAGGTAACTTGATTGTTGAATGTAGTATAAATTTTTTTCTATACTGATTGTCATATCCTCTTTATGTAACAGTATCAAAGCTAAACTATACTTAGCAATTAGAATTGTATACACACACATATATACATAAATACATACACATAAATATGCATATATACTAATATATAGTAAATATATGCATATACATTTCTCATAATTTGAAAAATTTGGAAGTTATTATATGGCCTTACTGTGTAACTGACTGGCAAATCAAGTCACATATTTGTTTACCTTATCCCATTAGAATATCAGATTCATAATAGATAATTGTTAATTGGTGCCATTACTGTTTAATAATTTCTATATATTTATCTGATTGAAATTGGATTAGGAGGTATTTTGGTAATCTAAAGAGGAAATAAAATGGGTTGGGCAGCAAGATTTGCAGTGTGGATTAAGACCCTGGATATATTTTTACAAAGTGCTAGCAGGAGTTGCTGGTAGACTTGGACATTGGAGATAGGAACTCATGATGACAACAAGGTTTCTCTGAGTCACAGGAAGAAGGACATGTGTGAACTGCTTTGATGCTACAGAAAAGTTTAATGTGTGAACTGAGTGTTCTCAAAAGATATGGCAATCACTGAAGTCTGTATTCTCATGTCTAAAGTCACAAAATGCTTATCAGTGGTGCTAATGGGGAAAGATACATACACCTACTGGGAAATAGCTTATTTATATCACTATATAGTCATGGGAACATATATGCATGGGAATAAAAAGAGATGAGCCACCAATGTACCAGAGTATTCATAGAGGTGTTTTATAAGCTTGCTGTAATGGTACCTACTTGTAAGTCCAGCAGGCAGGACACTTAATGAGGCAGATCCTAAGTGTGAGGCCTGAATGGCTTAGTGACATCAAGGCTAGGCTTCAGAGAAACAACTTTTCTTAAAATGTGCCTGGAGTGGATGTGCCCCACTGGGCTGGCCCCCCTTGGGACTTCTCACCCTTTTGGGGAGGGGATGGATGGATGGATGGGTAAGGGGTGAGGCTGAGGGCTGTCTGGGAGGAATTGAGAGCGGGGAGGGGAGGGGAAGCAGAGGATACATTGATAGAGATGACATTTTTTAAATGAAAATAAAATATATGTATATATAAAATAAGCAAATTAAGTTAAGATAGAGCTGTTTTGCCTGACAAGACAATAAGTGATTTTTTTATTCTATTTTTTTTTTGTGTGCTTTCAAAAGTCCTGTTCCCAAATTTATACTAAATAGCTGTTATTAGGAGAAAGGACAATTTTGTTTTTCAGAATGCTTTTACTGCCCAAAGGAATGAAAAGAAGTTGAAAGAACATTCTCAATTTTATACACTTTGTGTCATATTTTCATTATGTTCAAATTTTTTAAATGATGAGAATCCATGATGAAATTAATTTGGAATTAATGACTTCGGAAAATTACCACTCTCTGCAGTTTGGAAGAGAAACGGATCACTAAACACCCCGACGCCAGCACTGTTTTCTGCGGCTACCTGAAACACATCAAGGATGTAAATGGTCGGATGTTTGCTTTCTTAATAAACAGAATCTGAAATGACACGGCTCTCATTACCCCACAAGGTAAGCTCTAAAAGGACTTTCCTGTAATTCTTAACACATTCCTAAATAGAAAGTGGCATGATAGGTGGGGGAGGGGGTCAGGGAAGGCCAATATCCTTCCAATGAAAAATAACTGGATAAGAGAGAAGTCGGAAGGCTTGATGTTCATAAAAGTTATGGCAGATTTTAATGCAGTTGAAATATTCTTTTCTAAAGCTCAGTCGTTACCCACTATATGTACTAAACATTGGACGGACCATCCACATAGAATCCGACATACAGATTCACACTCTATAATTGGGTAAATGAATACTCGGGAAAAAATATCAGTGAAAAATAAGTAAGATTGATTAACAACATAGAGTACAAAGTCAAAATTTAACAGAGACACAAACTATTTTTACTTGTGTGATTTAGTGGGATAGACAAATGGGCAGAGAAGACACTGTAAATGGCAGTGAGACTCCTAAGCTTTTACACAATGCCAGGACACTGTGTAAACATCATGGACATGTGGAACCGGACAATCTTATAGCACTTCCATGTGCCAGACAGAGAACTTTAGGTAATTTGCTTAACTCTTCTAAGGCACATGTTTTTCTCATATTTAGCTGGAAATAATAATTTACCTATGTCACAGGATTTTTCTGAGACTAACTGAAATAATATACGTAGCCCACTTTATAGGCTTTCCCCGTAGGTGTTACTTATACTGAAGATATCAAATGTACCATGCCAAATTCCCTTTGGAATCCATCAATGGCTAACATTTATTTGAAGAGAGCAGATGTCACCACAGTGATTTATGAAGTGTGAGATGAAACATGGACTACAGGCTTCTTAATAAATGAGAGAATTCAGAAAAACAAAACGCAAACCCATTAAAATAGATCTAAGCAGAGCTAGCCTGGGCAAACCAACTTGTTCTCAGTACCAATTTCTTACATCTTGTTAAATTTAATATTTACTTATTACACCCAGGAGTGTTGTGATGTCAGCTTGTACATGTTTCCTGGAAATACATTTTGCAATTTTAAGATGTCAAAAAAGTTTCTTACAAGATCTCTCCTAACATCCTATGTTATCGTCAAGGAAGGCCACCATAGCCAACAAGGCCACACACCCAGCTTTTATACATTTTATTCTCTATACTAACTTATCTTCAAGACTCAAAGACACATGTCAGGGCTGGTGAGATAGCTCAGAAGGTAAGGAATGTGGCCCCCAAGCCTGACAACCTGAGCCAGAACACTGGAACCCATTTGGTAGAAGAAAAGAATCAACTCACACAAACTGTCCTTTGACCTCAAAACAATGCCATTGTACCACAGCAGGCACGTCCTCCAGAATGCACACCCCATGCAACATAACAAACAAATAATAAAGAAAGAAGTACTTTTCAAAGATTAAAAAATGTGTTTATATTAAGTTGGAAATAACAAGGAACCAAGAAGATGTCCCTATTCTTTCCCTTCTCATCTGCAAATACCATAGCTACCCACAATTGCAAACAATTCTATTTAACCTCCTACAGTACTGCTTTGTGTAAGTTCATCTTAATTTAGTATTCAAATAAAACATTAAAACACGAATTGTCAACAGTGTAAAGTATCACATACTTTTAAAAATACAAAAGCAAGTAAGAGTTCAATAAATATTTCTTGAGTGAAACAGAGTTGAACTCATTATTTTTAGTAAAACTGTAGCTTTGATGGCTCTCAATGCATTATCTAAAGGCTTAGTAATGTACATTCAAGTTCAGCAGGGTTATAAAAAATGACATCAGTGCTAAATTTAAGTCTGATTAAAAAGAATTGTATTTTAGTCTGGGGATGTGGATTGGTGGTTGAGCATTTGCCTAACATAAATGAGGCTCTCTCATCCTTACACTCAACAATTGAAATAATAAATAAGTGGTATGTAATATTTTCACTTTTAAACCTGAAGTATTGGATTCAAACTTAATTTGCCTTCCATAAAAGATATTAAGCTAAATCTTTTCAAAATGGATAATATGTAAATATTCATCTACTTAAAGATGAAGAAAGATTACAATTGCTTCACTGGGTTTTACATTTGATGGTGGGCGTTAAACACATGTATTCTGTCAGTCTTCAGTGACTCCTTGCATTCGGCTACTAGATTTACACAATATCCATTCACAAAATATTTACCTTAATCTCATATGTTGTTCCAGGGTTAAGGTTAGTGAGAAGAACCTCCAAACTGTCTGGCTTTGCTCTCGCTCGGGTATATGCTGTCTGCATCCATGGGCACACTTCCTTGTATTTAACAAGATAAGACAGGATCCTTCCATTTGGATTAGGTGGGGTATTCCAGGAAAGAAGAATCCCTGCAGATCCGACTCTCTCCCCAGCTAGGAATACTGGAGGCCCTGGTTCTATTTTTTCAAACATACATTATTAGATGATCAGCTAATTATTCTAATTACACAAATTTTTTAAAAAGTTTATTTACAAATGTAAACTTTTGAAGTTTCCAGGAACCAGCATAAATTTATTCTCCCTAGAGTTTGGCAATTTAGAAAAAAAAAAAAAAAGACTAAGAAATAAATTCTTTGAGCTAATACCACAAACATTCTTTTGTAAAACTGTTAAAAATGGAATGCTACTAAACACTGCATGCCAAATATACTTTTGATGTCAAGTCATTTTTTGACCAAATTTGTTAATACAAGATTTACCTGCAAGAACTAAGAAAAGAAAATACATCCTTATAAACTGAATAATCTTTCCTTAACAAGAACAGTCAATTTGTTTTCTTGGCTCCAATAATCCTATCATCACCATTAACAGTCTCTCTGATCCACTGAATAAGCAAATGTAATTACTTTTTCTCCTTGAACGTAAATGAAACAAAAGAGCTCGGAGAAGTCAAGTAAGTTCTAAACATGTTCCCAACTTGCCATTTGACGTTAATTGTTCCATACTGATTCGTACACATACTGCAAAGGCTGCCCACGCAGTATCTCTATCCAACAGCATTATAGTGAGTGCACACACTTTAAAAAGGAATTCAAAGCAGGGACTTACTTGTCACATTTGTTGTGATGGTTCTACTCACAGGTGAGCTGTACATTGTAGCAGAAATTGAAGAGAGTGTTGTATCATAGCCAGCATCATAAATAACATTGGAAACATCACCCTAGCACACCAAGGGTAAATACCACATTACTTCCGAAGAGCAAGTTAAAATAATAAATCTATCATTATCCGAAAGGTTGTTGCTTTTATACATAATTGTACTGTTAAGATTTCATAAACAAAGTTCAATATCATTACAAACTATGAATTGGTTAGTAACATAAAATAAGATGAAAACTTTCAAAACCCCCTGTGTTATCAAAGTACAGATCAGTATTTCTGCCTATGCCAGCTCTTCAACAAGGAAACATTGACATCTTCAAAACACTTAAGCGTTTTACCTAGCCCCTTATTTTTTTAAGAGTAAATATAAAATACCTGTGTCTCCAAAGTTCCGATAAAAAGGAAAAGGAAAAAGGAAAGAAAAGCCATCATTATCCCATTTTTTCATGCGGTAGAATCACATCGATGGCTTTAGAAAGAAATGTTGCCTGCATTAATGATTTAAAGTCAGATCCTCCTGGCAAGTACACAATTAATGAGCCTAGATTACTCAATAGCTCTGCCCTTTCTTTGTTAAACTATTTATGAACTCTTGGATGGATGACTGTAGGTTTTTCACACACACACACACACACATACACACACACACACACACACACACACACACACACACACACACACGGGGAGGGAGTGCAGAAAAGACATTGAAAAGATAAAATCCCGGGTGCTGAAACTTATACTCATTAAATTGACATTGATGCTTTGTTTTGTTTTATTTGTCTACATCTTACGCTTTTAAAATCCATTCAACGAAAAGACTTTTCATAGTTTGTGAGTTTTGCACAGAAATTTCCTGCCAGGACCAAATATAAATTTACACACAAGCTGGCCAAGTTCAAGAATGAAAACTACACCTGATATTCTCCACCTCCAAGATCTGTGATGGTAACAAAGCCATGGCCAGGAACAAGATCCACTAGAAACATCTCCCCACCGTCTCACGGCAGGCAGAGAAAAACATCTTGTATGCATACTGAAGCTTTTATGGTTTTCTCTTTACTCTTGGATTTTCCAGTTCTGATACAGAAAAATCGAGGTTCACATACAGTTGTTTTGTTAACTGCTTCATCAGTGGCGTTTTTAAATAATCAAATTGTTTAAAAAAACAAAAACAAAAAACAGTGGCTCCTAACATCTTTATGCACAGATTTATATCTTCAGTGACATACAGTTTCTCAATTTTTAAGTAAGATTATGAGATTAAAGGTGTGGATCACCACTCTCTAACCTTCAAGGCTTGATTGTGGGTGATTCTGTCCTCTGATATTCAGACTGATCCTATTAAATATACACTATATCACCATAAATTACATAAATTGATGTTTCTTCCTGGGATATTGCTTAGTTTGTATAATCTATTGGTTAAACTGCTTGGTTTTTTTTTAAAGATTATATTCTATTTGAGCAGTAAAATCATTTTAAAATTCAATGTAAAATTCAATCCCAGATGACCAGATGGTTGACCACAGAAGATGATTGGGAAAATTGTGACAAAAATTCTTACATTTCTGATTAGGATTGAGCTATAATTTTTTTAATAAAAAAAATAGTTTTTGTACTGGAAATGAAGTATGATTTTTTTAAATGATAAGTGCCAATCATCCTCACCATGTGTAATATTTTCCCACCTCAGCTTCCATTGATGTTTCTGCTGCCTGTAATCCTTTACCAGAGCTTCATGTGGCCAGTGAGTCATGTTTACTTGTGTTATGCCTTATCTTTAGAGTTGATTCCAAGCAATAAGCATGGAGGGAGAGAGGCAATGGAGCACTTTGTCAAAACACACCTAATACAGACCCAATCCAACACCAAAAGAAAGGTCAGGAATGAATAATTAGGCTCCAAATTTTTTATTTCAAGACGCTACTCTTAGGGATGATTTAAAAATTATTTAATAAGATGTTCATGGCTGGATAGTTTTTTTTTTTTTTTTTTTTTACACAACCCAGAAAATAGAACCACCCATAGCAGGCAGTGCCCACTTACATAATTAACACAAACAGGACAACCCCACACAGACACAGCCACGGATCAACCTGATAAAGACAATTACTAAATTGAGATTTTTCAGGTGATTCTAGGCTGTTAATTAGGATAGATATGGGAGGAGAAGAATCAGGAATGTAAGGTTATCCTCAGCTATATAGTGAAATGTAGGCCAGTCTAGAGATACCTGCCCCAAACAAAGGACGAGAAAGGATAGAGGAAAAGAAAGTTGGAGACAGAGGGCGAGAGATGCTTGATCCTTCTTCACAGGTTGTGTCAAAGCCTGTTAAAATACACAAAACATACCATAACTGAGCAGTCCAATCACTGTTCTCAAGTAATAATTTGCATATAAACATCCTTTTCAGATATCTCAGAAAATGAGTAAAATTTATGAGACTTTTGGCAAGAAAGCAAAAGTCACCTAGTATGAACCTTGGGAAGCTCAAAAGGGCTTGTGGATGAGATGGTTTGGATCTGGGATGTGACTTCCTAGACTAGGGTTTAATATTACACATGGAGAAATGAAATATGTCTCATGAAGACGATTGAATTTATTTGACTGGAAATTTGCCAATCAATCAAGAGGAAAGACTTGAATGCTCCAGAGGAATTAAGCGTAAAGCTTCATAAAACTAGCAGATGAACGTGCAAGACAGAAAAATGGGCTAATCCAGAAAGACAGACTGTTTCTGGCATTGAGTTTGACGGTCATGTGGGCCATGTATAAAATTTAAATTTTTTTTCTCTAAAGCAATGGGGACAGTTTTAAGCAGAAAGGCAATAGCATAGCTTACTTTTTTGCTTTAAAGACTGCTTTATAATATTGAATATAAATTGCAAAACCAGAAATAGAGGAATGGAAGATTAAGGTCTAGGGTTCTGTGGGAATCTAAGTAGAAACAAGAGTGAGATAGGGTCATGCTGGGAAGGTAACATCCAGAGGGTAGCTTGAAGACAAGATTCACTGAGAAGGTTTTCCTATTATAAGCCTATGAGTAGCTATCCATGGAATTTAATCTCCCAGATATAATAAAGATACTCTCATCTCTCAACTTCATTATTTTAGAAACAATATTGAAAAAACTCAAAGGTAAAATTATGTGGAATTTTAAGAAAAAAATAGCACCATATTAAATTTGGTTGAGGCTAGCCAAAAAAAATTCTGCTCTTAGTTTTTTATCCTAGATGATAATTTACCAGAAGTTAACCCTAAGCATCTTTGTACATTGAGTGATCATTTTATCATATAAGTTCTAAAAGTTAATTTTTCTATTATTGTGGAAAATTTCCAGGACCTAAACAGGTCCCTATCTACATCCCGTGATTCTTTAACGCATCTCTGACCAGTTAATCTACAGTCTGAGCAACAAGAAGAATTTTCCATTGTCTTGTAGCTGTATTTAAAGGTAGAGAAAAACATGTAAAATGAATATTAATACTTCATTTAACTTACTCTATCAGAACCACTACTTTATATGTACGAACATAAAACTGGCAATGATTTCATTAATTCTCCCACTAACTCTGAAATTGTGTGTGAGTTTGATATTTATGGTAGATGTGAACTTTATCTGGCCACTTTGTCAAGATTTTATGGTAACAAGTCACTAATTGCTACGTGTTAGACAATGTAGTCTACTGTAACCCTTAAATGTTTTGGCTTAGAATTTTAAAGCTGGAGAAAAACAGAGGTTTGATCAGTGTCTATAAGGGAAATTACTGAAAGGTGTTAAGAGTTTGTTTTGATACTAAAGAAAAATAACTTTTGAGGAAAAAAAATAAAATATGAAATAGAAGTGAATAGTACCATTGGCAGGGCCTGGGTAAGTTCTAACTTCAAAAGAATATATACAAACCAGAATTAAAGTGTGACATACTTCACGAGTGCCACAAAAGAGTCGCACAAGTCTATCAAGATGCCTTAAAAATAAAGACTATTAAGTTTTATTTGTATTTACAATGTAGCAAAACTACCTGATACACTTCACATGCCATATGTAAATGTTTTGTGGCTAAACCATGGGTTGGGCATAATATACTCTATGTCTGACAACTAATATAACTAAGCTTAAGAAATGCAACAGAAAGAACTCTTGTAAAAAAAATGATGCACTATGTACTTTTATACACTTAGCAACAGTTTAAGAAACAAGCCAGGAAGTGGTGACATATGTCTTCAATCTCTTGGGAGTCAGAGGCAGAGACAGATCTGTGTTAGCTTGAGGCTAGGCTCTTCTACAGAGTGAGTTTCAGGACAGTCAGGTATAATCCTAAATTTCTGTGTCTTGCCCTGCTGGTCACAGAAGTCCCAAATAAACATAAGAGACTTATATTAACTATAACTGTTTGGCCTATGGCTCAGACATATGATTGACTAGCTCTTTCACTTAGATTAACTCATAATTCTTATCTATGTTTAGCCACATGACTTGGTACACAGCAATCTCAACTTCTTTCCTCTGACAGGTGACTCTGGTCTTCCTCTTCCCAGAATTCTTCTCCTCTGGTCACCCCAGATATACTTTCTGTCTGCCTTGCTTTTGGCCAATCAGTGTTTTAGTAAACCAATACATACAGTGTACAAAAGCATAATCCCACAGCAGCCGGGGCTACACAGAGAAACCCTGTCTCAAAAAACAAAACAGTTCAAGGAAGAGTATCAATGGATATGACGATTTCCTTGTAAAAAGGTAAATGAAATTAGGTAATTTAAATCTCATTTAAATGGGTAGATAACAGAGCCAAAATTTAAACCGAGGGAATACTTCAAGTTTTAATTAACATTCTAGCTAATATTTCTAATTTTCACATAAGAGTTAAAAATAGCAGCAGCTCCCCCTGCTCCCCATACACACACAGAAAAGAAGAAAGTCCTGAATGAGGCCACATTTAGGGAAGACTTAAGCACCAAGTAGGCTGATCTACCATTCTCCTTTTAAGACTAAGGTCATGAGTTAAGCTTAAGAGACACAGTCTAAATATGTCTTATAAGAAGGTATTATAGATTCATCTATTCCATTTATCATCCAGAGTGGTTGGACCCGAGTTATGTTATCTATTCCCCACCTCAAAAGACCTTCCAGGAAATCTCTGAAACTCAAAGAAGTAGAACATGAGGCTATAAAAAGGAAGTTAATAAGAGACAGCAAAGGTAAAGTCAGAACTGGGTCTGGCTTGTCACTGGAACGGATGGTCAGACCAATGACTCACAGGGCCCTCAGTAAATATAAGCATGTTCCTAAGGAGAGAGCTACATATGGACATTACTAAACACACGGCACTGAAAAGCAGTCAATGCATAAACATCAACAACAGAGAGAGTCACTATAAAGCAATCTGAAATACAGAAGTCACCACAGATATTGGAAAGAAAATCAATGAACGCCAAATGACAGACCTCATGCTAGTCTTTTGCATAACCTAGGCCAGGTCATTAAATTGCTCATTCAGACGCTGAGAATCTCATCACCATTGCCGTTAGGAATTTCCAGTCCTATAATCCGAGAGTTCTAATAACCTGGATATGCTTTTGAATTCACTGGAGGCTAATCACCAATGTGATTATTTATCTTCACCCTATGCTTCTAAGTCTAAATAAATGCAAATATATTGACTTTATAGATTATTTAGACTTTATTTGCTTTGATAAATAATATGTTATATATAAAGTAAAAACAATTTCCTAGGCAGATATGCTCCTCCATCTTCTGGAAATAAAACTGTCTACTGGAAGAGGAAAGTGAAATATAGACGCATTTCTATGCTTATTGATTCATAGGTGTCACTGACAACATTCCCTGCTTATCTGGTGTGAGGAGATAAGGAGGATGAGCAGGATGCTGAGAACCTGAAGTATGAGAGGGATCATAGCGGAAAGTAGCACCTTACACATGGATATTATCTTAATGGGATGCTACATTCAGACACAGTGAGTCGTATTAAGACATTCATGAAAAGTAGAAGGAAAAGAATTTTACGTGATCTAAACATAAAATTGTGTGACCTTTTAATGAAATAAAAACATACAGGGTTCCCCTGTGCAAAAAGAGCACATATGGATCAGGATCCAATTGAGGAAAATGTAATTTACGCCTTATTTGAACTTTCAAAGGGTGTTCAGAGACCTGGGATGATAAATTTTATATGAAGAGAGAAATGATCCCAATTATGCAAGTGCACTTCACTGAGAAACTGGGATATTGTTACCCAATTCATTAAACTTTAACAGATAATCTCATTGACTTCGAATGACTCAGATAACCATTAGTAACATAATGTTAACCATAACAATAATATAAATTCTAAAGATCCATATGCTTCTAAAATATCATCTTAACTTAATAACAGATACATAATTTTCAGTCTCTGAAGAACACACAGTAAGACACCTTGTGTGGTTTTATATTCCATCTTACAGTGAATAATTTTAATTGATCTCAATGTAACACACAATAAGAACATTCCATGTGGTACTTGTCTTAAAACGTAAAATTTAGGATAGACATGCAGGGTGAGAAAGGAGATTGCTTTACAATTAACATTAAAAAATTCTTGAGCATTTACCTTGGAATACCCACACTGAATATAGTAATGAACTGAATCGTTATAGAAAGGACAGAATTTTTCATGAATGATCTATTATTCAGGATGTCTCTGTCTTGAATGACATTTACAAATGACAAATAGGGAGCCCACTCCTGACTTCATGACCTTGCTACTATAGAATATCCTGCCCCTTTTCCAAGAGGCTGATGTTTTGGCTTTAGTAAAAGTTCATCTCAAGTTCAGCTCTTCTCTAATTATTGTCATTCAGAATTAATATATGCTTTTCATAATCACCCCAAACATATGTGGAAATCACTTTGTATGTGGAGTTAAGTTATCCAACCAATACTTACTGAGCACACACTAATAGGGTAGTGTGATTCCTGGAATGAACTGGCTTTTGACAAGACACAAAGGCTTCTTGTTGAAGGGATGTTACTTCCAGCCTTGGTCCTTGCTGACAAATGCCTATGTAAATAAACATATAAGGTAATCAAATCACAGATGTACAAGAAAGAAAAGTCTTATTTAAATTTGACAACCAGGGAGGAAAATAAAATTTTATTTAAACTGAGAGAGCAATGGTTGGAAAAATGTTAATCCAATCCGGAAGTGGGATGTCCAAGCAAAGCGAATGTGCTTGTCATTTAATGGGGATGTGGTTGGATATTTGAGGAACAAAGAGACATAAACAGCTGCTACATAGTAACTCAGTGGGCTGGAAAATTAAATAAAGATCAGTCAGGAAAGGTCTCAAAGACCATCTTTCAGGTTGTATTTGAAAAGCAAGTGGACAAATGTTAAAACCAATGCTATATAAATGTCAAGGAAGTCTAAAATGATTTCAACTGTTAGAAAGGAGGTTCATATGTCACTTGGGTTGTCTTGGAGAGAGAAGAAAAGGGACTGAATGGAATTGGAAAGAAATGGAAAGGCTCAGTATGTGCTTTTTAAGATGAATATCAGGCTCCTGAAACTGAGCAGAAATAAATATGAGTTTGTTTTTCAGATACTGAAAAGATGGTTTACTCACTAAAATATTCCTCTCTGGTTGTGCATAGCCACAGGACTCCCAATCACAGAAAATGAGAAAAGCAGAAAAAATTCCTGTTCTGGAATTTGCAAAACAGAGCATTTACTGAACATCATACCGTTGAGTTTTCTCAGCTAATCAATAGAAAACCCTTTTATTGGTGGGGACTAGGAACAGAGATTAATAACCAGTCCAGAGTTTTGTATTGGGCTTGAAATCAGAATTTGAAATACAGAAACCCTGGCCCATGATTCTTCCATGTCCTCTTTTATAAAATTACATACAAACTGACCAAAGATAATAATATCAAAATGGCATCAAATGACAGCATTTTGTAGCAATCACCTGGGGTCTGAAGGAGGAAGCTGTAAAGAAAAATAAATCATTACATTATTCAATACACAACTCTGAGGCTCTATCACTAAACAGGTGAAAGTTTCCTCAAGAAAACGACATGAGGTTAGCATTTAAACCTCAACAGTAACAAAAGACATGCTCAGGAAATTCAGTACAAGTTAAAAGAAAGTTTTATGAGAAACTGTACAAGAAAATATCATTTCAAACTGATAATATCAGACAGCCTTCAATGCTGAGCTGACCCACCTTGGGACTTCTTGCCCTTTTGGGGGAAGAAATGGGAGGATGAGGAGGCTGAAGGCTGACTAGAAGGGATTGGGAGGAGGGAAGGAAGGAGGAGAAGGGGGGATACATGGATTAAAAACATTTTTAATAAAAAAATAATAAAATGAAAAAAAGACGTGGGATTTGAGCTGGGCACTTAAAAAGAGATTTCTGACATGCTTCCATTTTATTATTAAAAATGTATGACAATAGCTTCGCTCTGTGGCTACTCTGTCAGTGACTGGCATTTGCCACCCACGGCTATGAAGTGCCTCAAATGTGCATAATATAAATGTGAAATGTGTTTCAAGCACAAGTAAATGCCAGACTGAGGCAGTTAATGTGGAAAAACGATGTAAAATGCCTAAATAATTTTTATGTTTGTTACCAATTAGAATTTTGAATACATACTAGGGTAAATTATATTACTTGAATTATCTATATTCCTTATTTACCTTTGAAGTTTCTACTACAAAATTTAAAATTTATTACCTCCCATTTCTGATTCACTTCATAATTCTATTGCACAGTATTGAGCTGATAGACTATAGATTTACCACCTTCACAAAATCCAGCTGAAAGATAAAAAAAAAAAACTGAAGAGGCTAAGTTATGCAAAAGTTCTATGTCAACCACTTGCTCTTTAGTATAAATTCACAGAGAATTCTTTCTGGCCTTTAGTATGGAGGTAATTATTTTTCATGCTTAGAATAGACGTTCCCTTCCTTTCCTATCATAGTTCTGAGATTTGTTGGGGGATATAAATCTTTTTTCCTCCCCATGTTTAGATAAAGAATGCCTGATAGCTAATAGTTTCAAAGAATTGCTAAGTAAGAAGAATATTTGCTGTTTAATGAATTTCAATTTATCTACACTAATAAATATGGGTTAATAATTAATTCATTAATTTATTAATTAACAAGTGCTCACCTTCTAAACTCTTAGCATGCTACACAAAACAAAAAGCAATTTAAAGTTCTGTTTTACAATAAGCTACAGTATAAGATTGCTCTTAAAAGAGAGTCTTATCTGACTCTCCCAAAGATGAAAGATACTGCCTCTTCTTCACCTCTCTTTCCTGAGCTGTTATTGTAGTAAGCATCCTTTCCCATATTACCAGTTCTTCTGGAACACAGCCACCATAAAGACAAGAATGCCTGCTGGGAAATGAGATTGCATAATGAATTTGTTAAGTGAATGAACTCTGTCCCAAAAACCATTCCATGTTTCAGTATGAATGCATATAAATAACATCCTTTCTAAAGATCTCAATTTTGTCTTCTTTCTGTGCTTACACTATAGTTGACTAAAGCCTCACAAGATAGAGGCCAATTACATATTTTGTATAATTAGATCAAAATTGGGAGTCTACATCAGTTAAGAATAATAGTCCATTCCTTCCAGATTTGTGTAGAAAATGCCCTTGTGGCTAGTCGTAAACCATCTATGTCTGGAAGCTGAGTAGGATAATCTTCTTCTTAGCATTCAGGTTGTTGGCAGAGAAATTTTGTCTTCTGGAATACGTGTAAAAACTAAAATAATAATTTGAGCAAATGAGCAGGAAGAAACAGAAATATGGGAAGGAAAATTGTATAGATTCTCAGTGACCTTTTAGCTAAGTACTGTTCTTCCTAACATCTGCTCCATGTTTTCTGCCTGGCACCCTGTGTTAAAATAATCATTTTTCCTCTATTACTCCAACTTATCAGGTTGTTGTAGGTTACTTGCAGATTATTCTATAGGTCATGATTGAAGAAGCTCTTGTGTCATTACCCAGCTTAGCCTCTGTTGTCTCTGGGCTAGCCTGCACTCACACTAACTTAGCCTCTGTTGTCTCTGGGCTAGCCTGCACTCACACCAGCTTAGTCTCTGCTGTCTCTGAACTATCCTGAACTCACACAGACGTTTCATCCCAGTGCTCACTGCTCCACAACCCACAATCCATATTTTCTATTTATCTTAACTTCTTGAAATTCATATAAAACTTCTACTTTGATTTGAATATCAACCAAAATGTTTTTCTTTTGTTTTGTTTTCTTTATCCTCATGACAAAAGAGGAATGTAGTTCGGGCTGGTCTCAAATTCTCTCGGTAGTGGAATAGTGAGGAATGACCTTGGGCTTCTGACCTTTCTGATTCCATCCTTCTGGTACTGGAATGGCAGGTGTGTGCAGTTCCCCTATTTCAGGGACAGAACCTAGGGATTCATGCACAGTAGACAAGACTCTACCATTTGAGCATCTGTCCTAGTTACTTTCTTGTTAGTGTGATAAAAAAAAAAAATCCATCCAAAATCAACTTTGGGGAGAAAGGCTTTATTTGACTTACAAATTATAATTTATCTTTGATGGAAACCAAGCCTATAGCTCAAAGCAGAAGCTTAAAGCAGAAACCTCAAAGAACTACTATTTAGTGACTTGCTTCTAGGCTCACACTGAGCAATAAATCCAGACCCACTGCCTAGAGATGATGCTACCCACCATGGGAAGGGTCCTCCTTCATCATTTAACAACCAAGAAAATGTCCCACAAAGATGCTATACATGAATCTGATAGGGACAATTTCTCAATTGAGATTCCCTCTTCCTAAAGATGGGAAGAATCAAGTTGACAACCAAGATTAACCAGAATATACTCTGTCTTCCTTATCCCAAACCTGAACTGGGTTACTATTTTAATTTAAAAGATAAAATAAAATAATGCTTGGTTCATACAACCTTTCCCTCTTCTCATGGGGTCCCAACCCTGGACAAAGAACTACAGGTAAATAAGGAATGCTGGGGGGGGGGACAATCTTCCCCAGGAAAGAGCCTGAAAATTGCTTAACCCGTGGCTGTAAAATCACATGCACACATACACACACACACACACACACACACACACACACACACACACACACACACACACACACACATTGCACTAACCCTATTTGGTATTAATAATATAAAATCCCAGAGCTGGATATTGAAGAAAAGCTCAAAGATCAGAGAGACAGAGGGACAAGCCACAGTCACTTCTCACCTCACCAGCTCCTCAGCTGAAAGGGAAGATCCTGCCTCCATGAGTCCTCAGACTGAATAGCCGGCAGAGGAGAACTTCAAAGGGAGAACTCCTGTTCCTCACCTTGCATACCCTTCCTTCTCTGCCCAGTCAAATCACTTCCTGTTTTAACTTCCTAGTGCTGGGATTAAAGGCCTGTGTGCTTCTCAAGTTCTGGGAGCAGAGGCATCGGGTCCCAAATGCTGGGATTAAAGATGTGTGTCACCACTGCCTGGCTGTTTCCTAGATTGGATCAATCTCATGTAGCCTAGGGTGTCCTTGAACTCACAGGGATCCAGACAGAACTCTGCCCACCAAGTGCTAGGATTAAAGGCGTGACCTCCATGGCTAACTCAGATGTTCAAGAACACTACTGCATTGTCTATAGCAAGTCTGAGGCCAGCTAGGCTACAACAGACCATATCTCAAAATTAAAAAGCACAGAAGAAAAATGAGGAGGACATGGAGGAAAAAAAAAATAAATCCAAAATAAACAGAAAGAATTAATAGGGGGTAAATCTTACATTGAAAGAGTACAATAAATTCTGAAGCTGCTATTATAAAATGGAGGATTAGAAAGCAATTACAAAGGACTACCGTAAGTGAGTGAAGGATGATCTGAAAAGATTCTTCTCAAAGATGATGATTCCAAGACAAACGTACCCATCAAGTCCTCTTCTTCTCAACATGCTCAAGAAAGGAGTGATAACTTAATAAATAAAATTCTCCAACCACATTGTGTGGGTTTACCTGGTGATATTATTTCTAATGTATGATTTAGATGTCACAGAACATCCAGGGGTTCCAGGCAGATGTTACACCATGTGAGCTGGTGCAACCTAGTTTATAAGGGAGAGAAAAGACAGACAATTGTCACTAAAGCCTCCTCAAAGGAAAAAAGGTATAAACTATGGACTTTTAGTTTTTATTTTTTATAGAATTGTAAGAAAGTTATTAGTGTTATATATTCTAACATAATTTATGCACTGGATAAAATCAGAAGAGGAAAAAAGAGGGAGTTCTTTTCTTTTATTGGAGTTCCAACTTTTCCCCAGAGTCCAGAGTCTGCCTTTGAAGTTCATGCCACATCCTTATTTATGCTCCCATTTAACATACTCCACTTCTCAGCAGGAAGAAATCTAATGCTAAATTTTTAGTGGAATTATTATGTCATTAAAAGTCTGTTTCTACATAAAAATTTTGTCTCTATAAACACACTGATTGGTTTAAGTTTATTAGAATTTGCTTACTGATATATTTAAACCTGTTCACCTCTCTTATATTCTGTGATGCACATTTTCTTCTAGTTAAAATTAACTTTTAGTTCCGTAATGCATTTAGCTCCATTTGTTTATTTATTAATGCACTCTCTACTTCTAAATATACTTAAGAAGTATTACAAAGAAAGAAATACATATAAAGACAAAATTATTAATATACTGTAGAAGACAAATTGAAGAATTAGGCAGATAAAAACAGAAGTTCCAGATCTACTTTGAAGTCAGGTAACTAGATTAAAATTACACATTTAATGAATTTTGAGCCACTCTGAGCCTTATACTACACTTAGGAAATGTGCTCCTGTTCAGTACAGCTACTTAAAAACACAATTCCATGCTGATGTGTAATAATTATTCTGTTTTATTTTCCACGATTGATGTGACTATCATCGCATTTTAAGTACCTTCCTTTCCCAGGCATGTCACGTTCATTTTCTCTCACAACTAATCAAGCAGAGACACTGGAGTATACTGCATTACAACCATGAGCCCCAGAACTTAAAGGGATATTTTATTTGATCGTATATGATCAGAGCAGGCTTATATGTAAATGATGTTTATACTGTTGAAAGGTATATAATGTTTATAATGTTGAAAAAGCCTAATTGGAACCAATTACTGCAATTAAAGGACAGCATCTTCCATTTTTCACTTTCCAGAACTTTTTTTAAATTTAATATTAATAGGTATAAATTACCAAACCATTCAGAGAATATTGGATACTTCATCATAATAATGCCTTAGGTTTTGCATCCTTTGCATTTTCCCGAATAGTTTTGCAATTTATTTTAATAAGGTTTCCTTACCTAAGTGAGAGCAATTGTCCGTATTTTCTAAGGTGTGCTTTTAATGGCTTTACCCATGATTGCCTAATTCATGACCAAGGTGGGAATATTACTCAGAAATTCTCCATGCAAGCTCGTGCTAATTTTCAAGGGGACAACATCCACATCTAAGTCATTCATCTTCAACAAGACGTTGGCCCTAAACATAGCTATTCCCTTGCTTTATAATCCTGTAGATTTCAATTAACTATAATGTGAACTTAGCAGTATAACAGGATGACAGTGAGGCAGCTTCTTTCTGGTTCCTCTTAAGTCTTGACACTAATTCAAAAGCCCATCCCTGGAGGAATGATATTAGATGCCAAAGTTTTCCAGGTTAATTAAGAGCCACTTATTAAAACATTTATCTCAGAAACATTTGGAAAACTATTTTCTCACAACATTTGTGGGAATAACTTTATTTGTGCCTTTTTTCATTGTCTATTGTGGAAATAGTTTTTTGTGCCTGAGAACACAAGGTTCAGTCATACTTTCTTCAAAAGAGAAATTTCATTTAAACCAAAACTTTATATTATTTATATAAACATGAAAATTGCTTGAATTATTGCTTATTTACACTGATAGTACTGCCAGGGGATGCTATTAGCTGTTCTAATTTAGTACAATAAAAATATTTTGAGTTTGTTGTAAGTTCTGGATGAATGCATTTACAGATATGGTGCTGATGCTGTAGTTTGAGGAATGTGATACTATTACTCAGTATTGGCATATATTTTAGGGAATGGCAAATTATTTTCTTTCATTAGGCTTCCAAAGGACATTGAACTATTGTCTTCATCCAGAAGACCATTCCAGTAAGGCACTGTCTTTGTTCAGTTCCATTGTGGCTCCAAAATACAGCTTCAGTTGGGGCTACATCACTTAAGAGACAAAAAATAAAATCAAACTTTTATAGCATAAATGACCTGCTTCGAAACATCTCTGAAACACTTTCATCATCTGTGCTAACTTTCTGTAAACTCAGAGAGTAACTAAGGTGGTTTTTGTTGCTCTGCCTTGGAGATGTGAGAAGTCAAAAGCCAAAAAAGGAAAAATTGAGCAAAACTCATTTTAAGCTTTGAATTGAAGCTGATACGTTTCTCAGTTCTGTTGTATTCAAATGTTACCAACCTCCTAAGTGTTGGGAACACATTGCATCTTGATATTGTGCAAACACAACCACAGAAATAATGTAGTTATCAGTACATATCCTAAGTAGATTCCAAACAGTGACAAAGATAATCATCAAGAAAAGTAACAGAAATTTAATTAAAATATCACCCTACTTTCATTTTAAAAAGCTTTAATTGCATAATACATAGTGCATCTCTTTTCTTCATTAATACTTCCCTATACAGTAAAGAACTCATATTGACAGTATACTCTTCCCCAACTTATTTAAAATGCAGTAAAAGAATGCCAGCCATGACCTAGTTCTAAGCCCATAAACCCAACAGTATCAATGTCAACAGCAACAAAAAATTATTTTCAGAAGTATTAAGAGTTGATAATTTTAGTTCACTGGATACATGAAAATGTATAGGTTCTCTGTGCTTTTTGTTTTTAATTGTCTTTAATTTCCTGTGACTAGCACAGTGTAAACTGCCATCTGCTGCTGGAATGCTTACTTGCACCGGAAAAGTGGTGATCCATTCTCTCCTTCATGGAACAATAGAGAAATTAAAACACCAGTGGAAAACCTGGCAGACTGCTGGCAGTTAGCAACTCTATTGTCTGGCAACACTCCCATAAGAAATGCAAAAAAAAAAATGTAGAAATTCATACCAGGGAAACAGAAAAATCTCAGAGTCAATGCCCACAACCTAAAACTGAGAATAGTCTACTAAATTATTCTTAAAGCGCCAAGGGAGTGTTTGAATATTGAAACAAGCATTATGCTCACAGCCTTTGTTCCTATTTGTATTTCTCATGTGTTTGGAGGACTGCTATTTAAACAGTGTTCAATCCTAATAGAAATGATGTGCAGGATGACCAGACCCAGGATAGAGAACTAGGCTGTTACTTGCATCTCTGTCTGGACCAATGAACCAGTTACAGGATGTTCACTAAACAAGGATTCCACCACTCACATGAGAAAAAAGCTCAGACATATTTAGTTTCACTCATGCCTGATGAAAGAATGCAGTAATACTGGTTTCAGCATGAAAAGAAAAATTCCTTCAAACGCCCCTAATAATGTACCATGAAAGCAGAAGCAGAGTGTACGCACGTGATTTCATAATGCTGAAAACTTCCGTCAGCAGCTTCCAGACAGTGTCTATGAAGAGTCAGTCACTCTCCACTCATGGATATTCACTGACGCACCAGATCTGTTTACACATATAACACACCAATAGTTAATTAGTCTTGGATGTTTTCTAGTTTCTGGTTTTTTTTTATTTGTTAAATAAAATTAAATGCACAGCAAGGAAAAGATGATACGGTTTATTAATCAACCTATTTTTACATCCAAATTGAAAAGTATTTTTAATATATTCAATATCAGTCCCTCAAATATTCTAATCAGTTACAAATAATAGGATCTACTTTAAATGCTATAGCAAATGCCTAATTTCAATGTAACAGCATAAATAACAAAGAAGAAGTCCAAAGGAATAAATACCTACTCAAAGGATAAGAAATAGGTTATAGTTTCATGAAACTATGAGCATAACCTAAAAAAGTAGTTTTCAGTCTGTGGGTTACTACCATTTTGCAGCCAAATGACCCCACGGGATACTGAAGATCATTGGAAAACATAGACACTTGCATTACAACCCAGAACAGTAGCAAAATGAGTTATGAAGTAGCAACAAAAATAAGCTTATGGTTGGGGTTACCACAGCATGAAAAAATGTATTAAAGAGCTGCAGTATTAGGAAGGTTGAGACCCACCAGGCTATGATGCACGAATCTAGACAAAGGAAAAAAGGATTACCTCTGCATTCAATATTCACCAAAAAAGAAAAATACAACCTCACTGGTAGAACGTAGTATGATTTTTTCATTTTGAAGATCCCATCTATTTTTTTTAAAGAAAAATCAGAATCATTAAGACTGTCCGCTGGGAGTTTGGCCATGCTCTGTTGAGTACATGGACAACACATTTTGGACTAGCAGTTGTGCTTCTTTTGATTCTTATTGTTTTGGGCAGGTTAAGAGATGGGGGTGCACCTGGGAGGACTGGGCAGTGCATTATCTGAAATTTTCAAATAATAATAAACAAGTCAGAATTACCTAGGAAAATGCCATAACCTAGATTGTCATCTTCTATATTTATTTTGCCAATTCACATCACCTATTGATGTTTACACAATCAAGAATTAAATATTTTTGATGCGAGGGATGCTACTCAAGATAATTTAAAATATAAAAGGGAATTTTTAATGTAGAAGGGGAATAGAGAATATTGATACTACAAAGGGGTATAAAAACTGCAAGCAAAAATAATATATAAAATAATTGTTCTGAGGGGGCCATTAGGATGTGCAAGTGGATAAATGTGCTTGCCATCAGGCTTGATGACCTGAGTGTTATCCTCAGAACTGCCACAAGGGAAGAGTGAACCTGAGAGTTGTCTTCTGACACTCAGGTTTGTGCTGTGGCATAAATGCATGCTTGTGCACACATGTGTGTGCACACACACATGCAGTATAACATGTGGTGAACTGGCAATGAATATGCTAAAATACTATAAAAAATAGTAAGACTTTGTGACATCAAATTGTATTATATCATGGATTAAGTAACTGAAAACTTGTTGAAAAGCAAGCTCTGTTTTGTTAATGAACAGATAAAAATTCTTTAATTTTGTGTTGGGGTAGCACCACCTCTGTACAATGAAAGTTCCTGCTCTCAAGTGATATCTTAAAATTACTGTGGAAAAAAAATCTTGAACATTACTACAGTAACATGTGTAGAAATTACTCATTTGACACTTTACACCAACCAAAATAAAGGAAACGTTTGGGTGGTTGGGCATAATGCCACACAGTTGTAATATCAGCAGTCAAGATGGTGAAGCAGGGGGATCTCTGTGTGTTCGAGACCAACAGTGAAACCATGTCTCAAAGAAAGTTTGTGAAAGTCATATAATACATATTGTTACTCTACGAGCATAATACATATTCTTGAATTTAGCTCCACTGACAATGGGAACAAATTGTATTCTGTTTCTGGTGTTAAGTGTCGATCTTTTTTATCTTGTTTTATAAACATAGTTATATCTACCCCTCTCCCAGCTGTAATAAGTATGGCATCAAATTGTCCATCACTATTCATTTGATTAGATAAGATTATAGAGTCACCATAATTTTTGGAGGGAATAACAACCTGAAGACAGTTAGGATCTGAAAGATTAAAAATAGACATTTATGAAGAACATTTTTCATGTCTCAAGATTATTTCTGTGTCCTTTGTCAAGCTGATTGAAGAATTTGTGGCAATAACAAGTATCTATGTATTACACTTTTATTATATATCAAGAAAGAAAAAAGACATCCTCAGAGATTATATATGCAATGTACATAATCCATTTTCATTTTTTGTTTCCAAATAGTATTCCAAACAAGTAAAAATCTGTAATTTCTCCATTTTTATTTTATCTTCCTTAGTATTAAGAAAATATTCTGATATGTGTGCCCAAATGAAGTAAATAAAGTCCAATCCTGATTTCAGAAGGTTCCTAATCCCAGAAAAGTGTTCATTAACTAAACTCCAAAATACTAGAGCTGAGTTAGAGACATGCTGAGCACTT
Organism: Phyllotis vaccarum; assembly: GCA_033318265.1. Taxonomy (NCBI): domain Eukaryota; kingdom Metazoa; phylum Chordata; class Mammalia; order Rodentia; family Cricetidae; genus Phyllotis; species Phyllotis vaccarum. The sequence continues at coordinate 19,309,638 of JARWLC010000014.1, read as the reverse complement.
AGTTCAGAGCATAGATAAAAATGATCAGGTTTATTTTTGTTAAAGCCTTCCCTGAGGCAAAAATATTTTGTCTGAATCTTTCAAGAGACTACAAGTTCCCCAGAAAAACCATGTGCAACAGGATAAGGGTAGTGGCAAGGGAATTCCAGGTCAATACAAAAACATGAGCAATACAACTCAACATGGGCATCATGAGGGCAGTATTTTCAAATTCTTTCTGCTCTTTAGTTTCGGTGCTCTGGATTTTTGATCCCTAAATGCAGAGATCGTATTTACAACATTACAGAGTCATGATAATGATTAAATAAAATTAATTCACAAGCAACATGCTCAAAGCAGTGCCCATCATGTGCCAGGCAAACAAAGTAGTCAAAACATGGGGTGTGAATGAGAAACAAATACTTCTGGGAATGCCCTTTGATACAAACAGTCGGTAAGAAGCTCTGTTTGCTAGGCCAAGGAGGTCAGACTATATCCTGGAGGCAGCAGGAGGTTTTGAATGAGCATGTCATTTCATTTTTAGTAACACGGTCAAGGCAACAGTTTGAAGGAAGGATTTGTTCGTATCCCACACTCTAACCTCTGCTGAAGAGCTGCTGTGCTTTCTCTTTAGAACAGATTTGAATCACTAGATGATTTCTGTTATGTCATTTTACTTCAGGTCAATTTTTATTTCCATTCTATTTGTGGATAGGTGGGAAAAATTACCCAGTATTTCCTTAAGTCTGTCTTTTTTATTTAGCCAATACCTTCTTCTAAAATAAACATTTTGAAAAGCATAGAGAACAAGCTTCCTTTTCCAGGTCTCTTTGTAACATCTGGTTTGATTCGACGGAACTTACTCTAAGTTGTTAAGTGGCTGCTAATGCTGTTCTTCTACTTTTCCCAGGGCCCATACGGTGTGGAAAAATTTCCACACAGTCTATAATTAGCATTCTAAGACATGAAATGGATTCAGTATCTCCATCCGTTCATCCAGCTGTAACTTGGAACCTTCTTGCCTTTTCCATCCTGGGTGGTAATGAGGAAGTAAGTGTTCAATAAACTTCCCATAACAAATTCCATATGGTACCTACTGGGTTTCAAGGTGCATTTACCAGGCTTTCCCCCTCTCCAATTATATTTTATTCTGTCACCACTTGACTGTTTGTTAGGTTTCCTCTCTTTAAATTCCGTACAACCCTCTTCAGTTTCAAAGACCTTACCACAACTATGCCTTTTTCAAGGCTGACATCCAGAAGCAACTAATTCATCTGGATTTGAGGACAATGCTCTGAAAGACCTTCCAAATATATTTTTATCAGGGATTAAAGAACCCTGGGATGGAAAAGGAGTGGCCAGGAGACTGTTCCATGCTCTGAGTGCAAAAGAAATTTTCTAAAAGAAACCAGTAAGCATCAACAGTGGTAAACGGACATGAAGTGAGTAGCACTGCCTCTGGTGGGCAGCATGGGACTTTCCACTAGTTCTGCTGTTCCTGGTAAAGAACCAAACAGGCTGGAAAACAGCCAACTGGAAACAAAGTCCTATCTTCCCTCCAAAATACATGAGAATTCACACGGAGTATTTAGAAAATAATAGCAAGCATTAGGGTACTTCAAACAGATTCCTGTCTCTGTTGGCTAAGACATCTACCCTCGTGTATCTGTATTAAGACAAGGGGAAACATCAAGGATTTTATGAGTTTTTCAATAAAAGGAATTGGACTAAACTGAAAGATTCTAATAACAGGCAATGCACAATAAATATGAGGGACACCTGGTCTATCAGAAGACTAATTTTACACAAGATGGGAAAAATGAAGCCTAAACGTGAGTTCTTTCCTAGCTTGCTAACCCTCTAAAAAGCCTGACTTCAGTAGAGACCCAAAGACACTGCAGTGACTTTACTTCCCACTTTCCAGGTCCATTGCTCCTCAAGGTTTCCATGCCTCTCCACCTACTAACTTCAGCCATTGTCAAAAATGTTAATTTCATCCACTTGCAATGTTCAGAAGACTTGTCATTCCCATCTTATGGGGGAAGGGTGGTGCTTACAAACTTTGCAAAAGCTGTGTGATAGTTTGAATGTGTTAACCCCCATAAGCTCATAGGGAGGGACAGTATTAGGAGGTGTGGCTTTCTTGGAGTGGGTGTGGCCTTGTTGAAGTATATCATTGTAGGGGTAGGCTTTGAGGTCACATATATGCCTAAACCATGCCAAGTGCTGGAGTCCATATTTTGTTGCCTTCGGATCAAGATGTCACCACCAATATGTCTGCTAGAGCACCATGCCCTCTGCCATGATGACAATGGACTGAATCTCTGAAACTGTAAGGAAGCCACCCCACAAATATTTGTTTTTTCCTTTTAAGAGTTGCCATGGTCATGGTGTCTCTTCATAACAATAGAAATCCTAGCTAAGACTAGGAGTAAGTTAGTAAAATCATGGGGCTGGAATTCTACCTCAGACAATCCAGCTCCAAGCTCTTCCTCTCAAGAACACATTCCAAGGTGTTCGCAATCATAGCTGGAGAGCAAGTTCTGTGGATTACTTTTAATACAGATTAGAGATACATGCAGGCAAGTACATTTCAATGGAGAGAAACATAACACATAAATTTGAAAACTGCAGTTTTCTTTGTATGACCATAACGATCCATTAAAAGAAATTTTTTCTTTCAATGCTTGGCTGCTTCAGAATATGCCGAAGAGAGAAAAGATGTCATAGAGGAGAGGTGAGAGTGAGCCAAATACTTTTTGAACGGCTACAGGAAAAAAATACTTCATTTCTTAACTTGGACCTATGCAGTTTGGGAAAGACTGATATTTTCCTTATGACCTTGAATAATGGAAGTAAATGTAGTGACAGAAAAAAAATCCAGTGATTAAAGTGATTATCAAGTTTAATAACAAAGCAATAACACCCAGTAACAGTGTGAGACATATTGGAACTCTGGAAGTACAGAGGGATATTTCCTCAGAGGAAGGACAGAGCAGATCAGGACCCATGACCACCTAGTGAGTGTGGAAATATTTAACAGGCTCTCGCCAGGAAAGAGACTTCCTCTCTAGTGCTTTTAAAAGAATAAACAACAAAAAATAAAAAGGGAACAATAAAAATGAATCATGAATGTCCTTAATGATCAGACATGACATGTGGAACTACGTGTCAGGTGAGAACATGGGCAATATCACTACCCTAAATCAAAAATTATTGTATTTTTGTACAATTATTGTTATTGTAAGTACTATTACTAGTATCAACAAGCAAATATTATCTATTCCAGGGTACACAGGTTAAAAGTTAAGTCTTTTCCTAGAAAAATAATTTAAAATACTCACCATCTTAGAAAGAATGTCAACATCCTTGTATTTTAGGTAGAGATGGACTAAACTATATTACCTGTCATCCTCAAGTAAAAAGAATTACATGACATTTAATCAGAAACAGTATTTTAAATTAATGTTTACAGAGAGAAAATAGGTAATATCAACACCCTCTAACCTCACACTGCCAAGAAATGAGAGACCGAAGAAGCCAGGTTATTTTACCCTTGTACAGTCCAGCTTTGTTATGTCTGTAAACATTTAGTATTCTATCGTAAAGATGCCGAATAAATTCTTTGTGGTAATATATCATCCATAATTGTTTTCTCTTTTATAACTAAAATTATCTTTAGATTTTCACAGAATCCTACAGGTGAAAGTGTGGCAGTGTTTAGCTTAAATCTGGTCTCAGTGATAGGCAGTAAAATGGGGGCCACTGCCCGTTATTGGATTATATACATAATTGATACATACATAGTTGATACATGACTCCTTGGGTCTATTCCTCTTTATTGTTCTAGTAATCTCTTCCTTATTGTCACTTCCATTCTCCAAACTACTCGGCTAAAACCAAGGTGTTTTTGCTTCCTCCCTTCCTCCATACCAGCAGCACAGAGCTTCCCCATGTGCTTGACAAACTAGAAAGCAAATGGATTTTCCTTCCATCCTGTTCAAATCTTTGCTTTAAACAGTCTTTGGCCTATTTCTAAAATATCCTCCTTGACAAATTTTCTGCTTGCAGCCTTAACATATATATATATATATATATATATATATATATATATGGTTTCTATTCTTTTTTTTTATTGCTTCAATAATCTCTTCCTTATTGTCAAAATATCCAGAGGGGATATTTTGAAACATCAGGTAAATATCTAAGACCTTCAATGTTTCTCCTGCCTCTAAGAAAAAATTTCCCAAAGCATTGGCTGTCACAGCCATAGGATCTGAGCTCTGAGTACCTCTTCACAATTATGACTCCCCATCTCTTTCTCCTATCTAGATGCTCTACTCAAAGTCATCATATGGTCATAGATATGGCTGTTTTTTCTCTTCTCCTTCTCTTCCTTCTCTCCCTCCTCCTCCTCTTTCTGCATGACTAAGATCAGATTTGATTCGTCTTTCAGTAACAAGTTATTTTTAGTTGTTTTGGTTTGTTTATTCTTCTCTCACACACTCACTCCCAGTTCCCCTGCCAACACACTCTCTCCCTCAGATCTACTCCACCTCTATTTCCTTTCATAAAAGAGCAGGCATCCCAGTGATATCAACCCAACACACATAGCAAATTACAATAAGACTGTGCACAAACACTCCTATCAAGGCTGAGTGAGGCAACCCAGCAGAAGAAAAACGTTCCCAAGGATAGCTGAAGAGTTAGAGACACCCCACCTTCCTCACACGCCCACTCTTAGGAGTCCCAAAGAACAGCATCCCAGACGTTATGCATGCATTGTTGGCTAGAACACCTTTCTAACATGTCCCATGTTGGCACCATCTTCTCCTCTGAGCTTCTATTCAAATGTCTCATCTTTTACAACCTGTTTTACATCCTTTGATACTACCCCATCTCTCTTTAATTGCTCACCACATATCACTTTCCTTTTTATCCCTACCTTGTATTTACCACAATCAACAAATTATATTTCACTTAAATTTAATGATTATTTATTAAGAAAATTGAGCCCAATTCAGAAAACACAAGACAATTCTTTCTGAGCATTATTTATAGTTAATAAACATTATGTTAATGATATAACGAAATATGTGCTATTATCTCTCCTATTTTGTAAACATAGAAACTAAGGAATAATCAGGTTGAATACATTGCTCAGAGTTATTCAAACAATAAGACTAAAACTCGAATCTACATGAGACATTTTTACTTTGAAAAATCGTTCGAACATTTTCAAGAGAAAAATGCAAACTGCTCTGACGTCCAAGATCACTGTTAGATATGCCACACTCCGCTGAATACATGTCACCTTCTACTATAGGAGAATATCAAGGAATATTTACATTACCCTCCATTTAATAAATATCCCATAAGTGTGGAAAACGTTGGAGTCTCATCTAGAGTCTGTTGAACTTAGCAGCTCACTCTGGTTGCCATGAATCAGTACTGATACTCCAATAGTATATGTAATTATAAAGATGAAATGATCAATCTTGAATCTATCAGCTTCCTTTATAAAAATGCTTTATGGTATTATTTGAATCTCATAGGTTTGATTCCACTGTGGATCTCATGGGTATCTTCAGGAGGTTTCCACCAAAAAAAGTATGCTGTTTTCCACAGGTCTCCAGGTTTATCACAGTCCTTTTGACATAAATTAATATCTTAGAGAAACAAAAACAGACACACATATCATAGATTGTTGCCATCTTTTATGCTGTTCATCAAAAACATCTCAACTCCATTGTATTTAAAATTTAAAATAAACTTAACCAAGGCATATATCAACATACTATAAAAAAGACTGGTAGACTGAATGTAATTGGTCCTCATAATCTCACAGGGAGTGGCACTATTATGAGATATGGTTTTGTTGGAGTATGACTTCATTGGAGGAAGTGTGTCACTGTTGGGGTGGGCTTTGAAGTTTTCTATCCTCAGGACACCACCCAGTGTCTCAATTGACTTCCTGCTGCCTCTAACCATCATACCTGCATGCACACCAACATGCTCCCTGTCTTGATGATGATAATTGGCTGAATCTCTGAAACTGTAAGACACCTCCATTTAAATGTTTTCTTTATAAGAATTGCTGGGTGTCATGCTGTCTCTTCACAACACTGAAAACCCTAAGACAGAGACTCAATTTTAGAGAGAGAGAGAGAAAAATATCTTACTATGTGGAATAGTTATTATTAAAACTAAATATAAGCATCATGATTTCAAGAAAGCTGGACTGTAAATCCTCAAGTCTTTGGCAAATTCATCAGCCTTTTAAAAGTGTCATCAGAGTAATGCTTCCATTGTTGAAACAAATCACTTTTTTATTCACTATATGTGGAATGTGGACACACAATTTATATCAGTCACTCTTCCATGTGTGCAAATTGCATCAATAAAAAATATTCTGTGACATTTGTATTCTATTATGTGGAAACGTATAATAAATAATACGAGGGGGAAAGCATACATTATGTAGTACTTTATACAAAGTCCTAAAGAACCAAAAGAAAAGTAAACCAGAATGAGGCCTCCTATAGTGGTGATCTTGGGGAGTAAGACATGTTGTCACATAGAGTCCATGGGAAAAGAAATTGGAATTTTAGCAAAGTGTTAACTGGGGTAAAAAAGTTGGGAACACACATTTCTGTAAGAAGAATAATAGAGCTGAAGATACACAAGTTTTGTGGCACAGGGATCTGGGATGATGTCCATGGCTCCTTTTATCACCTAGGGTTCTGCACATTCCCACTGGCCATGCTGCTGCCAAGGCCATACTGATCTGGGTGGCCTTTGCTGCCACTGGGGCCATAGTCACGTCAGGGCCCAAGCTGCTGTTGAGGGCATGTCTGGGTCCATAGTCATGCTGCAGCTAGGGTCTGTGATGATGCCCATGGTCCGTGTTAGCACAGAGGATATAGGAACAAGATGTGTGGAAATCCAACGCCTGCACTGAGCCAGCCCCGTAGTTGCTGGCCCCGGGATGGATGGCCCTGCCCCTCCCTGTAAACTACAGCAGTATGAGACGCCTGTTCTCTCAGAAGAGCACTGCCCTTTACCCCCACACCCACAACAAACTCCCTCCCACCCGCACTTGGGAAAATGGCCCCGCCCCTCACCATAGGCAGACTACTCATCATGACTGTACACTTGAGCTGAACCATAGGTGAGTAGACTCTGAGAGTTTTAGAGTGGTAGAGCTGACTCCCCTAGCCCCCATCTGCCATGTGAAGACACGGGCAAGATAAAGATGCCTTCCCAAGCTCACTCACTGCCACCTCAGGCAGGCAAGAGAATTGATCCTAGGGTCACAAAAAAATGGGAGAACTAGCCCCGCCCCTCACTGGGTGCAGCACACAATAGCATGGGCTTGGCACCTCCTATGGGCAGCAAGCTAGAGCTAACCCTGAAGCAGGTGATTCAGTCCTAGGGCATGAGAACAGGGGAGCTGACCCGCCCCCCCCCCCACGCCCCTGTGTGGCCCCTATAATAATCAGGAGAGAGAGCCCTGCACCTGGACTGAACAAAACTGTAGAACTGGCCCTGATGCTGTGAGAGTGAGTAGGCCGGATCTGGATCTAGGGACCTGAGAGCAGAGCTGGCCCCTGCCTTTGCTGTAGGCTGCTAGCCAAGGCAGTGGTGGAGAGCTCATCCTGATAGTTAAGACGAGAGAAATTTGGCAGTCTGTCCGACTCAGCACTGGGGCCATGGGAAAGCCCAACCCCAACATCATCCTCACCTGTGAACTTTTGGAGCATGTGAAGGGAACCAAACTACAGATCCAAAACTGCAGGCTGTTCATGACACAGAAGTCCAACCAGATATCCAAGAGGATCCCCATTGTTAGGACTCTGTTCCACTTCTTAAAGCTCTGGCCAATGTCAATTAGCCTGGCCCTGCCCAGAGTTCTGATGTCAAGCTCCATTCAAGAAGGATTCCCACCTTCCACACCACCCCTTTTTTGTTCTACCCTCTCCCCACCTTGCCATAGGGTGAGTTCCTCAACTCCCTCCCTTCATAATAATAAAATCTAAGTGTCTCCATGGACACTGGTCACTGCTCCTTGATGGGGCAAGGTGCCCCCCATTCACCGCCATCCGCTGCCATACAGGGTATACAAGTATTATAACATAACACCCATTATCACTGATGGTGTAACAGAAGCCAATCTTGAACCAAACCAATGACTCAAAGCAATGAACCTTACATATAAAGATGAATCTAAAGGGTGTTACAATAAGAGATTTTGGCTGTTAACTAAAAGGTTGGTGGTTCACCATCTGTTACAATGAACTTTCCGACCCAGTCTGGCCAGAAGTCCAGGCCCAGAGATCAGCAGTCCCAGACTGCTGAGCTGCCCCCTGCTGCTTAGGCCCCCAAAATGACTCTGACACTTATATTATCTTCATGCTGTTTGGCCTATGGCTCAGGTACATCGCTAGCTAGTTCCTTCATCTTAACTCAACCCATTTCCATTAATTTGTTGCCACATGGCCCATGGCTCACCTGTGTTGCTTACATGTTTCTTCTTTGGGCTTCTGGCTCAATCAGTCTCTGACTCTGCCCTTCTTTTCCTACCTATTCTGATTTCCCCACTTACTTCTTCTATGGTGCTCACCAAGGGCCAAAACAGCCCTTTATTTAAAGATTGCTATCCACAGCTTTCAGAATATCAATTTGCATGGGGGTGGAGGTTGTAGAGGCAAAGGGAAGAAGTGAAGGGACAGGGAGATATGTGGGACCAAGATGCATGATGTGAAATCCAGAGAATCAATAAAAGTTGAGGAGAAAAAGTAATATGTGCGCAAAGCCTTAAAACTCAAGATTCCCTAAGGCATTCCGAGATGAAAGAAAGCCAGAGCAAATGATGGAGGGCAGAGGTTAACAGAAAGTCATGTCCTCCAACGGTAGAAAGACAGAAGTTCCTGTGCCTAGAGGCATGATGTTTCTAAGATTTAATCCATGATGATGAATGAAATTATCAGACGCTGCCATGAGAATGGCTTTGTGTAAAGCAGAGTTAGGGAAAATGCCTGAAATCCAGTTTAGAACATACTGAATTCAAGATATTGTTAACACACCTCCAAGACGGCCCAGCGGGATGAGCAGAGAGTTAGACGTCATAACTGAAGTCCAGGGCACAGATCTGTGCTGGAGATGTGACTTAAGGACTCACTGGATACACCAGTGGTTCTCAACCTGTGGGTCTCAACTCCTTGTAAGATCAAATAATCCTTTCACAGGTACTGCATATTAGATATCCTCTACATCCGATACTTGCATTTCGATTCATAGCTAGCAAAATTACAGTTGTGGGGTAGCAATGAAGTAACTTTATGTTTGAGGATCACCACAACAGGAGGGTCACAATATCGGAAGGTTGAGAACTACTGAGATAGACAGATATTTCTAAGGTTTCAGAACTCATATCCAACTATAAAGAAAGTTTCAACTTTCTCTATATGGCCTCTCTGGTTGTCAAAGGTATAAAACATTTAGAAACAGACAAGAAATTAATGGGTTATGTATCATTCAGGAAGAATATCATTGGGGAGTTTTCTTTGTATTTTATCATAAAAACTGAAGATAGTATTTAAGCATTTTTCCTTATCCAGTTTATCTGTATAATAAGTGCTATAGTTTTGTTGCCTAGTAATTCCCATGAAACTGTTAATATCTTTCTTATAGTCTTTATAGCCTCATGGCATATCCTTCTGGGCTTTGTCTTCTTAGACACAACAATAAATCATCAGCTCATGCATATGAGGGCAGTTATGTGATTTTTAAATCATTGAACATTTTCCTATAACAAACATTTAAAGATGCTCGGTTTTTATACTCAGACTCAGAAACTGTTATTTGATCTTGCATCTGTAATGAAGTTCGTTCATATCTATATCAATATAAGCAGCAAAACTTGCCATGTGTGGTGGTGCATGCCAGTAGGATTTGCTGAAGGAGGGGAGGCATGAGGATTACAAGAGACTAGCCTGGTCTCCATATTTGAATTTCTCAAGAAACTGGGATGCAAAGAAGGCTATCCAGTCTGCTCTCCTCCATAGCACTATGTCACCTTTACAGCTAAGGTTTAAATCAATCATTTACACAAAATGACCAGAAAACGACAGGCTAATCCAACTGTAAACTTATCCAACAAAGTTTTCAGGAGAAAATGACTTCAGATCTCTATTTTTATAAGTGCTGATTTTTGAAAACCTACAAGAAACACTTGCTATAATGTAGGGCTTACCCTAAGCAGCACTAAACACCATATACATAGAAATTGAGGAAGAGCCCTGAAATTAGTCACAGAGTTTTCTGTGCATACATTTGCATTTTTAGAGCAAAGAGTTTAATCTTCCTATGGTCTCAAAAACTCCATGTAAAGATTTAGTAGATAAAGATTTAGTAAAATAAATAAAGATTTAGTGAATAAAATGTGCTTTCCAAGGCACTACGTGTGTGCTACTTCATCTTTCTAGACTCTGCCTACACACTGTCCTGGACCCTGACCCCGCAAGTTCTGATGTCAATGTCCTTATGAAACTTTCTCCGACTTCCCAAATAGGGATAGAGAAGCTTCCTTCCCGTTCTGTAAGAGCTAGCTAGCAATGTGTCTGAGCCATAGGCCAAACAGCATGAAGTTAATATAAGTGTCTGAATCATTTCTGGGGGCCTGATAAGCTGCGGGCGGCTAAGGGGTCTCGGGCGGCAGGTCTGTGGGTCTGGACTGGCCTCATGGAGCAAAGAAACCCTATTGTAACAACTAACCTTGGCACTGGGTTATTTTCTTCTTCTCTTTGCTCCCAGAGTATCCAGGATGAAACTTGAGTGATAGTGTTGACACCACGTGGAATTACTCTGTGTCATTAAGCCCCACCTCTCTCATCTTCCTGTCTCTAGTGCCTCCAACAGTTGCTGACGCTGAGAAACAGCTCGCTGAGTGAGTGATTAATGATGATGAACGCTTCTTTTTTCAGCCTTAAGAGAGGAAAAAAGCACTAAATTTCTAAATCCTGGCAAACACCAGTATATAACATTATAGTCACTACGTGAAAAAATCACCCAAAATGTAAACATATAGAGCCATCTGCACCTTTCTCGTGTTCCAGCATTAATCAGACTATTACACAGGGAACCTGTGTAGCCAATTAGCCAATGCACCTGTCGGTCGGAGAGAACGCACCTTCCAAAAATGTAAGGGTCCATCCGAGTCTTTGGAAATTGAAGGGTGCTTTGTCTAAGTCCCAAGAAAACAAAACACTTGCTATCTAGTACCCAGTTAGGAAAACTTTTTCTCTAGTATTTGGTGCATAGAATGCGTGCTCTTGTTTTGGATAAACATTAAACTGAAACGTCTGTTATTTTCAAAGAGCATCAAATATTCCCAGTCAATATAGGATCTATGGTATGGATGTGCACAAACAGGGTTTTGAATCTTCCTACCTCCGCTGTAGAATGTATACATTTTAGATGGTGAGATTCTCTTATTAATAAAGTAACTACATAGAGCATGTTCAGTATGGATACACAAATCCACACTGCATTCAGGACATATGCTTAATGCTGCATTGCTTCTAAAAAAGTAGTGTTTTATACTTTACAGATACAGTTATATATCAAATGTTATGAATGTAAAGACTAATTACACAATCGATTAGTAATTTTTATGAGCTACACAAAGACACAAAAATTACCATGGGATGGACTGGAAGTAAATTTTCTGAAACCTCTATGATGAGACTGCCCCCTAGAGGTTAACTCACCACATTGCGTGAGAAATTAAATAAAACTGATTAAAATGTGGCAACCTATTCTTCAAATCTAATAATGCTGTAGGAACTAAAGCGAAATAATATTTGTATCATTTGTTTTTCTTATGGAAATTTTGTGATAAGTTTGTTTTATAGTCAAGGTTATTATAAAATAGATTGCTATAGAAGCTTTAGGAGGAAAACATGTAGATCAACGTAAAAGATTTCGAGTGGTCTAAATAAATTAGGATTTAGAATCCATATCTCTAATTGTGATTTGATAATCAAATACATACTCAACCCTGAGAATTAAAGACTCTGAATAATTAGCATAAGCTTCAACAAAAATATTTTTAAATATGCAGTCAACCTTTTAACAAAGAAAACGGACACTCACCCATGCTCACCTGCGACAATCACAGCAGGTTTCTCCAGCCAATTCAATAAACGTTCCTCTTTGTATTACACTGAAATGATCCTCTGTTGGAAAACAAAGTCAGGACCAAATAACAGTGAATGAATGAACACAGACAGCCTTTTACATTTGCTGGCCTTTACATTATTTAGAACAGTTCATATTACTACTTGATTCTTTGACATAAGATGTGAAGAAACAAATTTACTTCACTCTCCATTTTTTTTTCCTTTTTAAAATGTCTACAGGACGTGAAGGACTTGAGGGTACCACAGTGTTGCTATCTTTCACGACTTACTGACACCAGTAATTTTATTTTTCATTGTGAACACGAACCTAACCACAATGTGTCTTGTTAAAGAGCAGAATGGTTCAGCAATATAACTTCATGTAACTACCCTTGTTACCATATTGAGAGGTTTAACAGTGCAAACTTCCTAGCTTCCCGTGTATTTTACTCATACACTTTCCAAGCCAATAAAAATGTTAATGTTTTTATTAATCAAGTAGGAAATGAATTGTCACCAATTAAAACAGTTTTAAAGTAGCTGCTAGAATTACTTGTGCAGAATTAGTGTGCAATTATAATACAATTAGAAGAAGACACAGATGTTTTTCTTTCTAAAGGAAATCCAACTTTAGATTTATTTTTCTTTCATTTTTAAATGCTTCTGCTTTCTTTTTATTTCAGAGAAATAGACAATCTTACAAAGAATTGTATTCTTGGACTCCTGCTTTCAAAGGTGTTCTCCTTCTACAAAAAGTTGAATAACTGCTTAAATTTTGTTTTTTATGATGTGCATCAAGAAAGACTGGAGACAATGGCCAGTTTGGAAGAGATGAACCCATCAGTTCATGCTGGTGCCTCACTGATGCCTCAGCATCATATCAGGAGTTGTGTGGGGAGGGAGTTCTTTTGTATTGCTTATAGTCACTAGAAAGAGGAGAAAAGAGATATTTTACATGATTGATCATAACTCATAAGCTATCATAAAAATATGCCAGCTAATAATCCTTTATCCTTGAGAAAGTAGAGGGGTACAACTGGCTAGCTATTGTTTACTTTCAATTTATTTTTTATTGATAAAGACTCAAGAATTATACATATGCATGAAGTGTTCTATATGTCATTAGATGTACACCTTACATAATTGGGTTAAACGTGTCTGCCTCAACATTTATCACTTCTCATGGGGGAAAATATTCGAAGTCCTGTGTACTTTTTGATAATGCAGTGCACAACCACTGTCTGCGGACACTTTCCTATAAGGCATAACACTGGAATACTCCTGCTCAATTGCAACTTGGTACCCATGGGTAAATCTTTCCACACTTCCCTAAGCCTTTGCTCTCCACCATTCTACTCCCAATACCTAGGAGAGCAACAGTGTAGATTGCACAGATGAGTCACATAGTGTGACATTTGGGTGCAAAACGGTTGACTTAGAGTCGTTTTAGGTCTTTGGTTTATTTATTCATAAAGAAGATGTTTCATAAACTAAAGAATCCAATATAACTTATTTTCATTAAATTAAAAAATAAACAAAAAAATACATTTCAAGTTCCAAGAGACTGATACTCAGTCAGGCCTCTGGACCTCAGTGTTTCATATTTGTGGACCTTGCAAACCTCAGATCAAAATATCTGGGAGAGTTCTATTGCTCATTAGGCAATGGAGTATAATAACTATTGAGTAACATTTATACTGTATGGGATATTCTAGCTAGTCTAGACCTGATTCAAAGTATATAACAGGATGCACATGGACTATGTACAAATACCATGTCATTTCTATAAGGAACGTCAGCATCAAAGACTTGAGCAACCACAGCATTGCTGGAGTGAATCTCCACAGACCTGAGGCAGACCCATGTTTCTCACAAAGAAAAACCAACCTTGAAATGCTTCATCTACAAGGCTCTTCACTAAACTCTGATCTCTTCCGTGCTGGCCCGCCTCATATTTGTTAGGAATGGAAACAGGTGCTATTTATATAGTCATATAAATGCAACACCTAACAATGAAAAATGTTTTATGAATCGAATCTGATATTATTTCCCCTTAATGCATCCTTCATTTTGAAAGTGACAGAATTAAGTCAGTTTCACCTTGACTGTTAATTACTGTTAAATGGCGGTGCTGGAAGATATCTTGTCTAAATATAATGTAAATGGAGCAGTAGAATAGTTGATTTTCCACCTGAAAAGTAAAGTGTGTTCAGTTCAATCAAAGATGCATATTTTGATATTTAGAGCTTCACAACTAAAGTATTTGACATTCTTTACTCTGTGTATATGCGTGTGTGTGTGTGTGTGTGTATGTGTGTGTGTGTGTGTGTGTGTGTGTGTGTGTGTGTGTGTGTGTGTGTGTTCAATTCTGTCTTTTCCGTTTAGATTGGTCGCTCATCCAGGTGAATGTGAGAGCATTAATGAGTACATGCTACATAATACTCACCATCTAATAAAATTGGAAGTTCAGTTCTTTCCAGCATATAGGAAAATAGTTTGCCTCTAGAAATCATTTTAATTGAATATGAGGAAAGTGTTAGGAATAAAATGAATTAGCAGACAATTACACAAAATTACATCTCATTGTGCAGGACTGCTTAACCTCAATAGAAGAACAATTAAAACACCCACACTTTGCTACTGCATTGGAAGTAATCCCTCACATTTTAAAGTGACACCATCATTATGAAAAATATCTCACATACTGTTAATAAAATTGAAATTTAAATAGAAAAACATGCAAGGGTGGCTTCAATTCAATTTACTTTTAAAACACTTTCACCTAAAAGTTTTTGAGGCAGCAAAGCAAGAAATAAAACAATAGAGAGTTGTGCTTTGCATGTATGTTTCTAAAATTTCAATGTCATTTGATTTGAAATAGGTCCCCAGAATCCACTCAAATGGTCACCGTAAAGCAAGTTTCTTCCTGCAAAATCTTTCTTGGTTCCTATCAAGCAGGTGTTTGCTATAGAGAAAATACAGGTCAGTTATAAAGAAATCACCAACCATCAAGCCTTCAGACGCTGCCACAAAACCACAAAGCTTTCACAATGCTCATCTGATTGGCAATCTGATGGAAGCGTTCTGCTCTCTGGCTATCCATCCCCAAGTCTCCGGGTAAACTAGAATGTTAAAGACCTGTGTGCTGTAAAAATTAGAAAATGGAAAGAACTTCACCGTTCCCTGCGCTGCAGACCGTCATTAACTGCACGTCACAGTGCACTCCTTTGGTGGAAAAAAAGAAAGATGGCTGTTCTCAAGTGCACTGTTTGCTAAACTGCTTAAAGTAGCCTAAGCGGGCAGGCACCCCACCCAGCACACAGGAAGGAAAAGAGCTAAAATATTAGCTAGGGTGAGTTAGCTGGTCAAAGTGCAGGGCTTGCAGGGCTGGGATGCCTGGAAGCCATGCAGCCTGCCCAGACCCCAGGAAAGGTCCCCGGGGAACACAGAACACAGTCCAGAGTCTTCCCTTCTATCCTCAGAACTCTGGCTCCTCCAGAGCTGTTGGGCTGCTTTTCCCTGCCCACTATGCTGTCTCCTGGGGTTGAATTGAGAGAAAAGGTCTCCATGGAGACGGGAAAGTGAAGGTGGAGAGAGTGGGAGGCCAAGTCCCCAAACATCAATGGAGAATTGAGCTCAGTACTTACAAGGGGAGGGAAGCGGAGGCGATGGTTAAAGGACAAGGCATCTGAGAACCTGGCATCTCATGAAAGGCAAGAGAAAAGAAACAGATCATGTGGCTATAAACAGCCTTAGCTTGGGACTGTATTGTGAGCAAGGGCCAAGTGAAACCACAAAATTAGATTGCCCCTGGGTATTTATTCACGAGGAACTCACAAATGACATGACTAACTATCTAGCAAGAATGGTGGGAAAGCCCCTGTCACTCACAGGTCAGAGATTATCTTACAGGAAGTGAACCCCCACCCCCACCCCTTTACCAGACTACTTCACCTAGGGCTCTGAGCCATTCCATAGGCGGTACTTTGAGGGGATCCATTAGTAATCCCTAAAACAGTAGCCCGGGTACAGCTTGCCTGGGCTTTCAGGTATCTGCTCAGGGAGGAAAGCATACACCAAAGTCCAAGAGTACCCAGTGTTGCAGATCAGTGTGATATGTGAGCAGTCTGAGCAGTGTGATGTGAACACTGGAAATTCTCGGCCTGTCAATCACTTTTTCTGCCTTTTCAACATGGCTTTTAATAATAATAAGCTGTGAATCTATATATTGTTTTCCCTATTAGCCCTTAACAGATTACTGCAGTTTCTTGCATCCTCTGGGTTTCTGTGACCATTAGTACTTCAAGCTTTAGCCTCTCACTGTTCTTTCTCCACCTCCTCCCTTGGCTCTCTAAACATGACCTGTAGATGGCAGGGGTCTCTTTATTTAATGGTGACTCCCCTTTTCCTTTCTCTCTACTTTGGCCCTCACTAACTTCAATACCATACTTTTAGACAGTTTCTTTGTTAACAGCTACAAACAGAAATCTCTCCTCTTGCCACTAGCCCAGTGGAAATCATATATACTAATAATTCCACTCGGTTGTTTTATAGACCAGACAGCAGGATGGAATGTTTTCCATACCTTCCCAGTAAGTTCCCATCATCCACCCACTGACTTAACCATCAATTGCAGAAGAATTCTCTCAAGTGTTTGCACAGCGATTACTAAGTCCTTCGGACTTTACCTCCAAAACCTTTCTTATACAGAACAACTTCCCCCATGTGCTCTCTACCATTTTCCACCTAATCTACAGTAGTTGTTGTATTTTTCTAATCCCTACCTCTTTGGCCTCCCAGCCTGTTGAATCAGCCACATTTTATACCATTGAAATTCTCAAAATGCACAAGGAACATTCACATGGATTCAATTCTCAGACATGCTCCTTTCTCATCACAGATCTTTGGTACGCAGTGTACATGGTTTAGAAACATCTGGTCATTTGATTCCTGACTCAGCCTCAGGTCTCAACCTGTCACCACGTACTTCAGACATTGCCCTTTACTTTCCATCCATTCAAAATTAGATCATCTGTGCTTTAGCAAGGCACTTTATCTTTTCCCTGTTTCATCATAGCAAATTAAACTAGGCAAAAGGGACCAGTACCAGCCCCTGTCAATCATCTGAGGAAGCAAAAGCACTGATCTCTTGGAAGGAGAAAGGGGAAACAGTAATGGCAGAAACAGGGGGAAGGATGATGGAGGGATTAGGAAACCATCACTCAAATACAGCTAAACAGGAGAGGGTAACAGAACTTTACAACAGCTGGTAAAATATTTCCAAGTAATTAGTATAGTCCAAAGATTACCAACAGGCAGAAATGACAAATGCTTGAGAAGATAAAATGGCCTTGATTTTATCATTGTACCACTTTATCCATGCATTGAATTATCATACTGGGTCCCATAAATATTTTAATTACTATATTGCTGTAGAAACTAGAAAATGAAGTGTAAAGACTGCCTTCAGCTGAAAAACTGGTTCATTGAGTAAAGCGATTCCCACACAAACATGAAGTCCTAAGTCTGGATCCCTATTACCCAATTAAATTATAGAGATCAGCTTACATGAATATATTTTTTTTCCTGTTTTATCCACAGTCATCATAGCATTACATCATAGATTTACAAAAGTTATTCAATTTTTGTTGGTTCGATTACGAAGTTTTCTAATAAAAATTAATAGCCTTGAGCTATTGCCAGATTGTCTTTATACAGATATACTATCTAGGACCTATTTTTTTATAGGATGATCTAATCAAAACACCCCTCTAATATAAATATATATTTCTAAGTCTTCCTTAAGATTTCTACACGTTCTGGTCATCAGCAATAATACAAGAGAGATTGGTCTTTGCACAGATTATTTTTTTTTTTTGCAAATAATTAATCTTAACTTTTACCAGCTTGGCTGGAAAGTGATTGCATTTCAGAATTCATTTTAAAACTCCACCAGTGTTATTTGTTTCTCTTTGAACAATCTGCACATGACTTACTTTTCTTTTCTCAAACGTATTCTCCTATGGCTTTTCAGGAGCTCTTCGTATGCAGCAATGTCAGTCCTGCCCGTGAAATATCACCATGCTTCTTTCAGTTTCTTTCAACACTTATTTTCACGCATATTTTGCTCACGTCATTTCCTTATTGAATTTATGAATCTCTGTGTGTGGAGGATGCTGTATACTGAATCAAACAGCATGATTTCCCCTCTATACAAGATGACAATTGGTATTTTCCCTGTTTTTCTGTTATAACTTCTAGCGGTCCGTTTCATATGGAAATCATAGATTTATTTTCACTTTATTCTGATGTCAGTGAATAACATAAACCCAAATAATGCTTTGTTCAAGTGACTATTAACTGTTCTAGCAGCAATCACTGAAAGTCCATCTTTGCTTCTGTGCTGACATGAGAGATATCTTACACTATACTTTTATATGCTTCAGGACTCTATATAGATTTCTTCATATATATAACTAGTGAAAGACTTCATTCTTTTACAATTTTAAATTGCAAAAAGCAAAGAACGTATATGTTTTGTTTTGCCACTGTTCTCATTGTTTAGAATATCACCAAACACATCATATAACCATAACATGTATTTATATTTTATTTGTTGCTTATAAAACACCAGAATAGTTTTCTTTTCTCCACAAAAAGGTTGAAGATCAGTTAATATTTAATAGTAGCAAGTGGAATTTAAAAGGAAGTGATAGATAATATATATTACACATCTGCTTCAGACACATGACATTATATGTAAATTTTTTAATTTATTTAAATGAAAACATTTAATTCAATCTATATGCTAATAATCACAGATACAGAAATGTTTATATCTAAATAAAATGCTGATATTCAAAGAAACAAGGTAAATCATTTTCATGTACAGTAGACATAGGACTTTCCAGATAACTCACACATTTCTAAACAACCCTGAAGATCTATCTGAACACGTCATAATTACAGTCTTTCTTGGAAGCATAATTTTAAAACAGAAATGGTAACCTCTGAAAACAGGTCACTTAGTTCAAGCTGATCCTAGCTTACTAAGCTTTTCAATGAAATTTTAATGTCCTTTTAATAACATTGAATTTCACTGGTATTCATAATCAGACTAAGGCAGTATCTTTTTACTAAGGAAGAAACTCAAATAATTATATGCCTCCTGACAGAAAGAATTTTGGAGTTTGAAAAGATCTCAGAGTAGATTATTTGCAAATGTCAATGATTTGCTGTAGCTTCAAAGAGCAGCATCCCATTCCAGCATTATGAATAAATTCAGATAATCTTATGTCATTTTTCACTGACAAGGCAGCAGCTTTAATGGCAAAAATAGCTCTCAGGTTTCATAGTGTACAGAGATATTTAGAAACTGTGATAAATAAAGGAATTAAATGTTAAATAGTAACAATATAATTAATAATTTTAATGGTATAAAAATATAGCTCCAGGCCATCTTTTATGCAGTGATTGATGCTATGTTTTCCTGTTCCTTATTATTAAAATAACTATTCTTGCATGTGTGGCATTCTACATGGATACTAGATTTAAGCTTTTTAATCCTACCCAGTACTGTTTAATAATAGAAGATTCTGTGACTTTTTTATTACCTTGATGTATCATTTACAATAATAGAGCATGAAACCAGAATCAAAAGACCTAGAAAACAGTCTAGTTTTTAACATAAATTCACCACATTGCTGCTACATATATTTGTAAAAGTAATAAAAGTGTTATGGCAATGTCACAGCTGAAAAAAAATGATAAAGGTTTGCAGTAACATTCCTAATATTTGCTGAAGTGTTAAATAAGCTAACAACGTATGGTTCTATGTTCAGTTAGTAAACACAC
This sequence comes from Phyllotis vaccarum, assembly GCA_033318265.1. NCBI lineage: Eukaryota > Metazoa > Chordata > Mammalia > Rodentia > Cricetidae > Phyllotis > Phyllotis vaccarum. Next base: position 19,289,623 of record JARWLC010000014.1, on the reverse strand, counting down.
AACTCTCATGGTTATCTATCAGCCAATTATATGCAATCACACATTGGCCCAGAATATGCAGCAGAAATTAAAGACTAACTCAACTTAGACAGCCATGGCAGACTGCAAATCAAAACCAAAAAGAACTATTGGCTTAAATGGAAAGAATTCTGCAGCACAGTCTTCTACTTTATAGGAATATTTAAATTCACCCACACTACAATTATAAATGCAACAGCATTTTAGCTAACCAATTTGTAACATATTTATTCTCTGAAATAAAACTACATATTGAACTTTTCTGTAGGGTATCTATGATGTTACACTGTAAATAACTGTCCCACCTACTAGTTTAATAAAACACGCTGATTGGCCAAAGCAGACAGGAAGTGTGGGTGGGGCTACCAGACTAAGAAAACTCTGAGAACAGGAAGAACTGAGCAGAAGTGTCACAGAGAAGTCAGAGATGCAGAGGACATGTGTGCTCCTCTGAGAAAGGGAAACCAGCCATATGGCTGAACAGGATAAGAACCATGGGTTAGATTAAGAGCAAGAGCTAGCAAGTTATATGCCTGGGCCCCAGGTCAATCAGGGTACAATTAATACAAGTGTCTGTGTGTTTCCGTCTGAAAGTCTGGGCCACGAAGCTAGGCCGGAAAAGCCGCTGGGCCTGAAACCTAGTACTACACTTATCCACTGCAACTATGCACAGTTTGTACTAACTGTTGTACTGACAACTGTTAGGTTATCAAATTCCAATAGTGTTAAGAACACATTACAAGTCTGCCATGTCCCTAAATAATAGTGCTGAGCTGATGCTGCCTGGAATGACACTGTTGTACAGAGTTTTTCAAATGCAAAAGCTTAATTCCACTGGCATGTGCAGTCGATGGGTTCCTGGAGTATGTACATAACTTCTGTACCGTTTCCTGAGCAATGCAGAGGCACAGTTAGGTTTCGGACTCCATTTTCACGACAGCACTTGCAGAACCTCAGGTGACTTTCAACATTGATATTATATATGGTAGCTGATGGGCATTTTCCATCACAAGACGCAACACTGACCTGCAAGGGCAGATGGGAAAAATCTTCCAGTTCAACTGACACTGGTGGATATTATCTGATTCCTCTAAAGAATCAGTGAGAGCATTTTTACCATTCCACCCCCCAATCATCTATATATTTAAAATATTTTAGAAATCCTATATTAGAACATAATTCATAATACATCAAAGGCTTGTTACACGGTCATGCTGAATATAGCAATGCTTACGTAATTCTAAAAAAAATGAAAATGAACTGTGCAAGTATAAGTGAACAGAAATAGGGAATAACTTAAAATCCAGCCCCAATATGCTGTTGTCACTGGTATCATGTTCTGGTACAAGAACAGCATAGAATTAAGTAGAGCATAATAAAAAGAATAAAGTAATAATGAGGATTACATTCACTGACTAAATTATACAGCTAGAGATAAAATGTAATCAAATATATGTATACTGTATTTATATCTCTCTAGATTACAATTATCATTGAGAGCTGTTGGTTATTTATGATAAGAATAATTTATAATTATTTAGAAATGGGATATTTAGTATTAGACTTTAGGAACACTCTCAAAGTTGAATATTGTATGTTGTCATTTTCTTGGCATATGAGTTTGTCACATGTCAGTAATCCACTGCGTTCCAGAAACAGAAATGTTCTTTAAGTAAGTAGTGTTATTCTTCTACTTACAGAGCTCTGGCTTACACAGTCCTGTTTCTTTATGATTGATTTAATGATCACTTTCTGGCATATTCTTTCTTCTCGTTTGCCTGAAGAAGAAAAAAAAGAGAGAGAGAATGTTTTTGTTCATAAAAAAAGCCCATATAAGGGGATGGAAAGATGGTTGAGCTGGTTAATCCAAATCAAAGCATTACTAATGACTACACATTCCCTTACACACTGGACGAAAGAACACATGAGCAGTTTGCTATTACTCTGCAATTCCAAGAAGTTTGCAGAAATAAACTATAATGGTCCTATACTCCTTATTGCCTAATGGACAGAATCTCCTTTTCTGAGGCTTGATTTCCTAATCATTTCAGGAAGCTACATCTTCCTCCAAAGACTGTCGGTGGTCATGTCTAAACAGGCTGAGAAATACTACTGTGGCATTCATCAGTTTTGCCATCCAGCTCCTGTCTGCCCTCAGAAAAGAAACAATTTAACTCGTCTATTAATTATCATGGGATGGTGTCATGGGGCTGACTACAAGACCTTGACTTTGTTTCTGACTGTGCCTCTGGCTCCTCTTTAAAGGAGAACCAGAGCCCAACGCTGTCAAAGGAGTGACAAGAATAAAGTCTCTTTAGATTCTAGAGTTAAATTTAATTCTTGTGTTCTGATACAGTAGATAGTCAATAAACATTCGTTCACATGCGATTCAGAAATTTCTGAATAAAAAATGCTTATTTTCCGTGGACAGAAAATTGTCATTTGATTTTTATTATAGTCTAGCAATTGAAATGTATGTTACTTGATTCTATTCTTAAGGCCCAGTCAGTATATTCCTTGCCATTTGAATTCTACCCTCCAATCTTCCTATGTTCGGTATATCTATAGAATGTGATTTTTATTTGGATTAAAGGCCTTTACAGAGGCTATTGGACTAGAATGAGACAAATATGTAGATAACAATGCAGTATGAAAGACCCTTACAAAAGGGAAAATTTGGACACACACACAGAGAAACATAATACAAATATGGAGATAATCATTTATAAGGTAGTGGCAGAGATTATCCTATCACTGAGCTCATTAGAGAACAGCCTATCAACATGTTTGGAAACTCCATATCAATAAAGTTGTACATTTCTGGTGTTTAAGCCACCTGTTCTGTTAGAGTTTGTGTTACAATAGGACCAATAAATTCACACAGTAAAATGGACATAAAGCTGTGAAATGCTAGCTTTTCCACCTTTCTTTAGGAGGGGAGTATATATGACTTAACTGGGTATTCACCAGGAAATTTGGCATGACCAAATTACTTAATCTCTTTGAGCTGAAAATCAGGAGCCTTCCAGTATTTATTGCATTAGATCTTTGTATAAAATAAATATTCTATCTTTATATATTCATGGGATTCACTCTTTCAGGATACTAACAAGTCTTATTTGAGAAATATTTCAGCATATATTTGGTAATACATCCCTCTATGGTGACATTGTTAGCCCAAATTATACTATGTCCTTTCCCCAAAGACTCTCTATATAATTTTTATATTGCTACCTATGTAACTTTTCTTAAAACTCATACTTTTGTACTCAAATAAGTTCATATTTTAAAAAATGAAATGGTTGATTGCATAGTCCTCTATTCTACTTCAGTCTTTAAATTATTCAAAAATAACAAATAAACGTAATTAAAACAAATATGAAACATATTACATGTAGTTAACTAATTGCCATGACATTTTTTAAATATAAACATAACTTCCTGTTGGCATCTCCCAGAAGGACAGACTTATAAATTTATTCAAGTGGTTGAAGGCACTACACTCTCCTGAATGTCCTTATTGGTATCTCAATATCTTGTCATCATAAATTGCTTAAAGATGCGCAGTTGAGCATATTCTAAGCAAAAGGGTCACAGTGAACTTAATATTCAAACCTATTAAAATCGCAGAGGCTGAAGAGCTAGCTCAGGTCCTCACATGATGGCTCACACCTTTGGTAAGTCTAGTTCCAGGGGCTCTGAGACCCTTTTCCTAACTCTGGAAGCACTGTTTGCATACAGTACACAGACATACACGAGGTAAAAGACTCATACACATAGTTATTATTTTAATTTTAAAGAAAATACTAGGCTATGTTTTTAGAAAATATCACAATAAGGAAATGTCCAAAAAATGAAATGGGAATTCATCGAAGTAAAAGTGTGTATGTATACCACATAATAAAAAGGCTGAGTTACAGGAATTTCAATCACATATCATCAAGTGACAGACGGTACAAAGCACATCTGAGGAACAGACTACCGAGAGAAGCCAGCATGCATATGAGATCTACTCTACCACTGCATGGTGCATGTCCTCACTTACAGATCTTGCAACAGCCTTCATTATAAAGCTTTACAATTCCTTCATTCTAGAGAAAGAAAAAAAAAAGGTAAAAGATATAGTGTTTATTCATTTCCTCTTTACCAGGAATTGAAAGTCAACTCTCACAATATTTTATCAGCTATCACAAGGCCTTTATAGAAAAATAATTCAATGTTACCAATTTCTAATAACAATTTCTTAGGAGCAACATTTTGTTTGAAAACTGCATTGTCTCTACCGTAATACAAAAAGTACCAAAAATGTTACCTAAAGTATGCTTTTTCAATGCTCCAAATATTTTTAAGATAATAAAAGAATAAAAGTTATTCTGACTAGTTATCATTCATTTTCAATTCCAAAATATAATTTAAACTATAATAATTAGATAAATTGAGTTTCTAAATATTGTAAAATGTTAAGAGGCCATTTTTCTTTAATACATACTTTGCTTTTCAAACACCATTTTCCAGAACTTAAGTATAACATTAGTACATATTATAGCTTGCTAGCCATTACTATTAAAAGGTATTGCTACAGAGAAAGAAATATCAGTGAAGCTATACTATTTCTCTGAGCAACTGAATAAATCCCATTTCTCATTAAGGACTGATTGTCTAAGTAATCAACACTGAAAAGTGTTTATTTTAAAAATAAAAATCATAACACTTTAAAAATTTTCTCCCCTAATAGATTTTTCTCTGAGAAAACAGAGGGGTAAACGGAGCAAACTATGGAATCTGAAAAAGCACCAAGTTCTCCAGTGGCCTGTATCAGAGAAGCAAGGTAAACGTCACTAAATCAGGATGCATTAATGATGCAATCAATCTATGTGTTTGTCTAAGGAAAAGAAGCAAAACTCAATTAAGTGGCACATTTCTCTATATTCGGTGGTAGTCTGGGTTTGCTGACCAAAGGATATTTTTTCAATTATTCTTGAATATACACATAAAATCCTAGGGATAGAAAATTATCCAGTCTTAGCAAGTCAAACTTGAATACAAAATAGCAAACTAAAGCACTACCCCAGAGATTTTATTTCTGCAAAGAAAGAAAACATCCACCGTAGCAAATAAGCCACAGCATCTGTAGGAGCTTGGAAAAAAGACTAATGTGGACTTCCAAAAACACAGATAATGCAGAATTTCTTTAATTCTAACAAAATACAAACCAGTTTGCATTCGGTCTCATTGAAGGGAGGGCACACCATGCTGTAGTTTAGAATCACTGCTGCTCCCTCATCAGTATTTACACACTCATATGTGGTACAGTTATAGTGCCAAGTGCTCCCCTCCTGAGAATAAAAAGAAATTTACTGCTATGCATGTAAAGATCTGTTACATCCCTTAGAACCGTTAAGTTAAAGAGTTAAATCCAAAACCAGACAAGGAGCTTCTTGGGACATTAATATTCCATTTGAAAATGACCCCAGTTGTATCTCAAAATCACACCACACACACACACACACACACACACACACACACACACACACACACACACACACACACACACACACGAGGGAGAGAGAGAGAGAGAGAGAGAGAGAGAGAGAGAGAGAGAGAGAGAGAGAGAGAGAGAATGTTTATATGACATACAGCAACTGAAAGAAGAACAGAACAGAGGTATCTTTGTCTTCTTTGTTTACTAGTGACCATCTAAGGACAAAATGCCAAAGGTCTCATCCTGATATTCCTTACCAGTTACAAAACAACAGACCACGCCCCTCACAACCCTTCTTGCTTGGGCTTTGTGTTTACTTCCTCTTGCTCCCTTATTACCAGATTTAAAAGAAAACATTTGCTTAATGTTTATTATGTTATAGCTACAATTTAAAAGTACAGTCAAACTCATGAAGATTGTATGTAGACCAGTAAGAATTTAGATGAACTCAATCACTTTCTTTGCAAGAGGTCATTTGGGGCCACATATTGGATATCCTGCATATCAGGTATTTACATTACAATTCATAGCAGTAGCAAAATTACAGTTATGAAATAGCAACAAAATAGTTGTATGGTGGTAGTCTCCGCCACATGAGGAACTGTTAAAGGGTCGCAGTGTTAGGAAGGAGGAGAACCCCTGCCCTAAGTCCTACCTGACTTATAAATGGCTTCAGATCTTCCCTGAACCCCACCAACTTACAATCTGTAAGTTCAGGGGTAATAAAAGTAATATTCAAATTTATAAAATAGTAATAGCCAATATATCAGAAATAAAAATGTAATGGCTTCATAAAAATAATTTTTATTATCCTTATAATTATTTAGATACTAGTTTTTCTTGTAACTCATTTCTGACATCTGGAAAATTATGGGAGTCCAAAGTTAAAACTACCTTAGGAAGCGATTTAAATATCTCTCTCTCTCTCTCATGGGTGGAGTGATTTTGAGATACAACTGGGGTCATTTTGAAACGGAATATTAATGTCCCAAGAAGCTCCCTGTCTTCCTGTTCTGAAAAACTGTCAAAAAGTTTTCAAAGTAACAAATATATTAATGTGTGGGAAGTTATACACTGTGCAAATACTTTGCAATGTGTGCAGAGGTGTGGCAGATGATATTTCTAATAGGAAATAAAAATCCATACCTCATATATAACTGACGTTCCATTTTCCATATGAAATTTGCATGATATGTTTTTACAGGTTCCACAGCAATCATAATCACTGGAGGATGGAATATACATCTGGTGCTGTACATAATAAACAGGCATAGTATTAGCCACACAGAAATACTAGTATGTTAATGAGTTAGTTCTGTAAGTGTTCTCTTTGAACATCTGTACAGCATCTGAGTAGCTTCAAAGAATAATCTACTTTGGATAGTCAATTTACAATTGGAGTAAGTGTTAATCTCTATATCTATAGGCAAAACATTCACCAAGCAGGTGCAACAGACTTAGGTCAACCAAGCAAGAAAGCTCCCCATAACAACTCTTGAAGCTGAAGGTCATTCATAGTAAAGTTAAAATCTGCACTAATAGACATCTCATAAAATAACAATGTTGAGGAGCTATTCAAGTGTATACCTACAAGGAATTCACAAGTTCAAACTCTCTAGCTGGAAATCTTAAACTCACTAGGCCACCAGAGAAACTTATAGGAATACTTACAACATCGCAATCTTTTGAACAATTCACCATTGTAACATTCAAATTATGAAAACCTGTATCGTTATCTTTTTCTTCCAGACATTCTATTGAATAACAAAAGTCCTCTTCCAAAAACTTTGTCAAAGACTGGCCTGGATGCAACACTGATGCTTCTTGAAATACACACACATCATCCTTTTCTAAAAAAATGGACAAAACAAAACACAATGTCATCTTTTGTATTTACTAATCAATAGAACTTATATCTAAGATTACAGTTTCACTGTGATGGACCAAATTTTCAAAATCAAATAATATATTACATAAACCCAGAAATCCAAGAATTTATATAACAGCTATCCCATAATATATAATTAAAAACTAATCTGTAAAATCACTTGTATTAACATGTTCCAAAAGATACGTTTTATAGTGAATTCCAGATGGATAAGGTCTCCGGGATGAGCAAGGTATTTCTGCTCCTTTTATAAAACACAGATCATGACCACTGTTAATGTGGATCTAGTTGGATGCGAAGTCTAATTCAGAAATAGTAGCACTCTTCATTGTGGGACTCTAAAACATTTTGTGACTTTAATATGTTATGTTAATAATTTTTATGTTAATAGAAATAATTCCATTTTTAGTGCTGCTGGGATAAAGCTCCGCTGAGTCTGAATGGTGGTGTATTAGACCAGGCTAGGAGCGGGCAGGATGCAGCTCCGAAACTCTCCTTGCTACTAGTCTGAGGCTCGGCTATTGTTAACTCATACAAAATTTTAAGGTAATTTAAGCCATTGAAGAAATATCCTACATTCTGTGAACCCACTAAATCTTAGTATGAAAATATACCATTTTATGTTTTGAAGCTGTAATACTGATCATAAAACGATGACCAAAAATAGGTTCACAATTTTAGGTAGCATAATTTTTTTATTATTATTCATCTCCATATATTACACCCTGGCCACAGTTTCTTCTTCTTTATCTCTCCCTCCTCTTTCTCCCAGATCTACTACTTCTTGGCTTCTTAGCTAAGATCAAGTGTAGATAGCATATTTTAAAGTGACATAGAAAAAAATTTTATTTTTTTAGCATCAAACTTCTCAAAAAATTTATGGTATTATGAAGAAAAAATAAAAGTTGTTTATTAGAGTCCTAGAAATTGACTTAATATACCTTATTTCTTAAAAAATATTTTAAATTATAAATGTTAAACAACAGACACTAATAATAAACACTTATTATTTTAAAGTATTTAAAAAAAAAGCAGTTACCACAAATATATTGTATACATCCACAGTCACTCTGAAAGTTTTGGTCTATTGTGGCAAATTCTCCCTATTAGAAAGAAATTATCACATGACTTATCATGATCATTGAAGATACACATCATAAATAATTTCACCCAGCTAAACACTTACAAGATACTTAACAAACTTTCTAGTGAGTAGACTTACTGAGCATTCAGGGGGAAAATCCCAATAAAACTGTAATTACAGATTACACAGTGCTTTATGGGGTAGGTGTGTATATGTGTTCATATGTGCAGCACATGTAGGTCTTGTGTGTATGGATAAGAATGTACATGTATGGTGAAACTGGAGGACAGCAGGTGTCTCTCTTAATCACTCTTCATCTTATTCATTGAGACAAGGTGTCTCCTCTGTACTGAGATCTCATCAATTAATGGGTCTAGATAGCCATCTTGCCCCATAGGTAGCCATCTTGCCCCATAGGTAGCCATCTTGCCCCATAGGTAGCCATCTTGCTCCATAGGTAGCCAGCTTGCCTCATAGGTTGACAGCTTGCCCCAGGAATCTTCTATCTCTGCCTCTTGTGGGCAGCAAATACAGGTGAGATTCATAGGTGCTGTGTTTCCTAACTCTAGTCCTTACACTTATGAAGTAAACTCACCCACTGAACTATCTCCCCCAGCACAGACTATTCAATCTCTTTGTACTTCCATTTCCTTCTCTATTAAATAAATGAAGGTAGACATGATGATGTTTATGGTTTGTCCTAAGTTAAAATACTGCTAAATTTGTTTGAGTCTGAGATTCTAGAGGGCAATTTGGAGGAAAAGAATCTCTGTGGAGGCAGTCCAGAGTACTAAGGTCTACTCTCAGCAAGGCAGCTGCAACACACACAAATAGCAAAAGTAGTGAGCTTAGGACAGTATCTAATTGTCATTCAGGAGCAGGACTGCGGCATGCAGAACTTGGCTCCCCTTTACCAGTTATGTGAACAAGTAAACTAGTTTACCAATCTGTGCCTTGTATGTAAAATAGGTATAATGATATTGCTGGCTACTTAACATTATGGAAAGAAATGAATGGGCCAGTGTATATAAAAAGGTCAGGAGTGAAGTGGCACCCAAGAGTACTACATATCCTGTTGCCATTGATCACTTTTTTGTCAGGACTGAGACCCAAATCTTCCCTGTTGGAATGGTTAAGCAGTCTCTAAGACGGGGATTCTCAACTGTGGGTCACAACCTTTTAAGGGCCTAACAACTTTTCACAGGGATCATCTAAGTCCATCAGAAATATCAGATGTTTACACTGTGATTCATAACAATAGCAAAACTACAGTTATTAAATAGCAGCAAAAGTAATTCTATGTTTGGGGTGGGGGATCACCACAACATGAGACCTGTATTAAAGGGTGACTGTATTAGGAAGGTTGAGAAGCACCTCTCTAAGCAATCACAAGACCAGGCATAAATCTTCATGTATTTTTTATAAGCATTTTCTTTTCCACAGTGCCTTTAATCTTCATAACACATTTCAATAAAATGAATTTGATGCTTCATGTAAATAATTTATTCTAATAAATTCACACCACTGTCTAAAAGTTAATTCTCCTGCAAGCTAATACATTATGTTTGTGCCTGATAAATTGTAATTTTATGTGTAAATTCATTTGTTGTTTTATGACTTTAAAGACAATTGAAAGAAGATTGTAAATAAAATTTCCTAGTGGAATAAAAAAACTACTCATCAAATTCTAGCAGTGAGAATGGAATTCTAAAGATAAAATAAGAGATCTGCCTGGTGATTTCACACAGGTTACTTACCACAGGTTTTAATTTTTAATAATAAAAGGCATAATTACACAGCTTTTCCTCAAAAGCTCAAATTTCAATTTTATAATATTCCCTTTTTGTATAAGTGTTTTAGACCATACCCACATATTTATTTGTGGTGTTATCTCTTAAGGACCCAACTCTACCAGCAGGGTTTCTTTTTATTATTTACTACTTCTAACGTTACATCCAATAAGATAGTGTGCTCCTGCGTAAGCATCACGGTACTTTAATATTAGCAGAAAACTCTATCATCTTGGGTTGTTTTAATTCTTTGTCTGGTATGATATGATATCAAGTGGCATATGGCATTTGCTTTCTTTCTTGAGGGTGGGTTGTTGGACCAAGTGGTAACTCTATCTAGTCCAGTGAATTATTGCTGTCATTGAAAATATGTGCATCATTTGACAGCACTGCAAGCAGTGAACAGTGAATTTCGTATCTCCTCTTTCCTCAATATGTATTATAACCCAACTTTTTCAAGTTGGACACGAAGTCATTCTCACTGTAGAATTGGTTTATACTAAACTGAAAGCAAATGATAATTAAATATTTTCCAGGATAGCAAAGACGCTCTGGATGAGGTAAATCATAATTGGAACTCCCCAGATCTACTCTGAAATGTTCCACTGGCTACCAGAGTACATGCCAAGTATCCAGTACAAACACTCACAAACACTCTTTGAATCCTGACCACAATCAATCATTTACCATTATAAGCATCAACTTTCTTATTTATGGAATGAGCTAAAAATCTAGTTTGTAGTAAGAGGTTTCTGGCCCAGACTTTCAGGCCTAACCTCAATGTTTAGGTCTGCAGACCCGCAGTCCCAGAGTCCCGCAGTCCCACAGAGACACTCAGAAGCTTCCAATAGTTTTTGGCTGATCAGCCTCAGGCCCAGGCATATCACATGCTAGCTCTCTACCCTTATTCTAACCCATGTCTCTTGTTCAGCCATGGGGCTCGGTACCTTTTCTTAAGGCATCATAGTCGTCCTTGGCTTCTTCCGGGCCTCTCTCTGGAATTCCCTCTGGTGTTCTGATCTCGCATTCTGTTCTCAGAGTTTTTAGTCTGGTAGCTCCGCCTACACTTCCTGCCTGCCTTTGGCCAATCAGCTCTTTTTATTAAACCAGTGGGTGGGACAATTATTTACCATGAGACAACACAATACCCCTACACTTGTTCATGAAGATTTGATATTAAGTAAAGACTTGAGAGATGTAAAAGTCATAATCCTACTTTTGAGTAAAAGTATGTGCTCAGATGTGCATGTAATACACACACAAATCAGATGAAAACTTTTTACAAAATCTGGTAGCTAAACTTCATTGTCAACACAACTTGAAAATCGCCTAGGAGATATGGCTCTGGGCTTGCCGATAAGGGTATTGCTAGTGAAGTCAGCTAAGGATGGAAGACACACCCTTCACGAAAGCAGTACTATGCCATGAAAGGAGTCTCACACTGGATAAGTAAGAGAACAGGAGGAAACCAGGTGAGCACCAACATGTATGTCTCTCTGCTCCCTGTTTACAGGAACAATTTGAGCAACCCTTCCCTCTCCTGCTGCCAAGCCATCTCAAAATCATGGACCATATCTCCTGGACCTTGAGGCCAAATCTTTACTTAAGTTGCTTTTTTCTAGGTATTGGATTATGAGAAAAGTAACTACTATGAAAGTTACTGAAAATTTTCAGCATTCTGTGTAAACCACAGATAACATCATCTGAGAAAAAATAAAGTTAGATGATATTAAGAATGAAATAGTGTCATACAAAGAGGGAGTCCATTACTTGATGCTATTCCACATTTTTTCCCAACAAAGCTTGGGTTTCAGATGTCTGTATGGGCTGGGAGTACACATAAGAAAAAAGAAAAATGTAAACATAAGAATGTCTTTGAAGATGGCAATATCTACTCTAATGAATGAGAGTAGAAATATATCTTTTTTAAAACCTAATAGCATAAAATGAAGGTAGATATTTGATGAAAAGACACACAAAGTACCGTGAGTCACACTGCTAATAGTTATCAGTTACCCTTGTAGCCTTCAAACATCACACTCCTTTCTCTTTATATACTCATTGATAACTCAAGAAAAGATGTACAGTATCATGTTTCTACCTCTTTCTTCTCTGTAAAGGACGCACTAGAAGTTCACTTTCTGGAAGAATTATTTATTTAAAATGCCTTTCAGTATTAAAGTCATGGTTTTATCAATATTTTGCTTCATTTTAAGGACAAGGAACTTCAGTAATATAATACTGGTAGATTAAACTGTTAAATATTTTACTACATTTTACATAATTTTTTGACAGATCTTACTATGGAACCCTGATTAGCTTGGAACTCACTATGTAGACATGCTGGCCTCAAATTCACAGAGGTCCTCCTGCTTCTGCCTCACAAGTGCTGGAATTAAAGGTATGCAACACCTTGCAAAACCACTTTCTTAAATAAATATAAAAAGTTAAATATCATGACGTACTTTCATTATTTTAATCTACTTCAATATAGTGCAGACAATTCCATTAAATTTGAATAATTCAGAAATGAGGCAGATTAATGAAAAAGATATCAATTTAAACAACACAATAAAGCAGTCAGAGTATGCATTCTTACCACTTCACAAGTTGGCATGACAAGATTTTCACAGCTGCACTCTAAAAAGCAAAAGTCAACATGTTTACCTAAATCAAAATATGTCAATATGCTATTACAAAGTGTTCAGATATGAAATGAGTTACCACAATGCCAGTTTGGGCAACATTGTCCAGATACATTTTCTTTCACCAGATTCATATCTTTTGCACAGTTGAGTAATGGTGGAGGACAGAGGTTTGGTTCACAAACTAGGAAGAAGAATCAAATGAGTAAAGATGAAAAAATGAATCTCATAGACTTGCCAATTCTCATAGTTTGCTATCATTACCAAGGCAATGCAGGATTTATAGTTCCCAGGGGTTACTGCTCACTGCCATGTGTTCCTATAGATACTATGAAGTCAGCCATAGTAGTTGATCTAGCTCAGCTCATCCAGTTTAGATCCCTAACAAAGGGGTTTGTTAACACCACCACTGGACTTCTTAAACATGTAACTGTTTTTGAACTTTTTATTGACACATTACATATTTTAAATAGGTTAAGATTAGCTTACCACAATAGTACTGTGGACAACATAAATGTGTAGTATTCAGATCCACCGTGAGGAATTCCCCATCAGTGCATTGTGGAGCTGCTTCAATGCATGTTTCACAAACTAAAGATTAAACAAAAATCCAAAGTCACACTGTGCTAAAATCAAGTTAATGATTAGTTCAGATTATAAACCAAATCAACATAAAATACAATAGTCTAGTTGGAAAGTAGGAAAATAATGCATAACTCTTTATGGCCTAAATGTACTTTAAGCTTTCTAAGTACAATGCAAACAAAAATGTCTTATCAAAAATAAGAACTATTTCCAGAATAATGTATTCTTATTGATTAGTTTACTGTAATTAACTTTTTTTTTCCTGCCTTTGATTCATGGCTGAACAGTGCAGTAGGAACTTGTTCATACCTGGCTCCAGATGTGATAATTTTCTGAATGATTCTGACAAATGACTCATTCACACAGTTCTTACCAAGACTATTAATAAAGGAGCCTCACCCTGACCAGCCATTCTGTGGGAAACTCATGTCTGATTGATCAGAATCTATTTCCATAGAATTCAAGTGAGAAATGAAGGAACACTAGAACAGGAAGCAGATAGAGGTGGCCTCTCTTGTTCCCCTTAGGCTTTTGCCCTTGCCCCTAAATCCTTATTTGAACTTAATCTAGCCCCTTGTAGTCAAGGTAACAAGATGTTTTCTGATTTCTGGTGTGATAATTCTCTTGAACTGATAGAAAAGGGTTTTCTTATTCACTGTCTAGTCTACTACACAGACTGCTTTGTGCTAGGTACTTCCTAGATGTGTCTGATTCTCCTGTGCTCTCTGGGAATCATCATAGTTCATATGTGGTACATAGATATTAAGTTTTAAAATGGTCTTGTTTGACTTAGTACAGTTCATTATTCTAGGTGGGTCTTCTAGAAAAGCCGAAAGTAAATTTTCTTTTCAAAAGAGAGATATCTATCAAAAACTAGATATTTGATTTTATTATCTTGATCATGTTTGCACAAGTACACATAGTTTTGTTGATGGGCTGTAATATTACTGAGTGTTATTTACAATGTCCTTTGCTTTCTACAATTTTCATTCAGTTCAATTCCTACAAGATAACATGATACCACTTGCCATGGATCTCATGAAATTCACAGCAAATAAACATTTCCCAGATCCTTTCTCTTCTTGCTGAAAATTTTCTCTAGAGCACTCACCACAAAAAGGGTAAAAACAGCAAGGTTCTCCTTGTCGAACCTGAAGGACAAACTGATCGTTTCTGCAATCTGGTGTTGGAATATTGGGGCATTTCAGTGTATCACATTCTGCAGAATCACAAATACATTAGAAAATTTTTATGAGACAACAGATAAACTAAAATGATTCTATTGTTTTCCCTTTGAATTGAGTGACAGTCTTAATATAAAGGCATGTTTAGGAATCAACAACTTCACAGTCTTTGACAATAAATTCCATCCTTAGAGACCCAAAGAAAGAAAGCCTCAGCAACTATTTCTAATGTACAGTGACCTTTATTTTCCCTAATAGATAGACTTACCGCATTTGTACTGTGGACAGCAAGAAAGAGCACTGTAGCCAACAACCAACTTCTGACTACCTGTGCATACTGGAATGGTCCTGTCACACAAAGTCATGTCACAGCCTAGAAATAAGCAGCAGTGTGTTACAGTAGCAGTGAGCACAGCTTGGGGCCTATGCTGCCATCTCAGAGAAGAGAAATGGCTCTACACAACATGTTTCACTCCCACGAAGCCCATCAAGCCCCAAACTGGGCTTTATATCAGACAGCACCAGCTCTAAGGATTCTCTGGGATTTTCTTGAATCTCTTACTGTCGTGAATCAGAGCTTCAGAGTCCTGCCTTTGGTCATAAGTTGCCAAACAATAGCTACTGGTAAATATTATTTTACATGTATTTATATATCTTGTTTTGAGAAAAGGGCACTGTTACCCTGCCACATTTTTCAGACTGATTATCATGCACGTCTAAAAGACTCCAGTTTATTCACATACCACAAACTTCTTTAGAACAACAGGTCAGTCTATCAACAAAGCCCATGACAGTTTCAGCTTCTCGTTCACAAATGGGGGAGGGCTCCTCTTCACAGACAGGCTCTACGGGGATAATGCTTCCATCCTCCAAACATTTGTAGAGGGCACATTCATCAGTGCCTCCATTCCAAATCTCCCCAGCACTGCGGGGTTGGTCTTCACTGTCAGTGCATACTTTAAAAAAAATCAACAGTGTTATTTCATTTACAACCTGGGTACTGCAGCAAGTCATATTATGACGTTTTAAATTTTGAACCATGACTTTTCCACTAATATAACCTCAGGTCATGCATCTATACTGTTTCCGATTTCTCTTTTCATTTTTCAGCTAGTACATTGCATTATTCTTTAGCCAAAGTTGATTTAAAGTCCACAGAAAACAGTCTCTATGACCTTCCCCGGGCACTTTCTTTACCGCTGGCAGTCACAAACCTGTTTCTGAAAGAATCCTTACACTTCTAGTCTACCAGTCCTTCCATTTAAGTATTAGCAAAAATCCTTTCTTCTTGGCCATGGCGAAGACCCATGTGACTGACAAAATGCTATGTTGCAAATTTCAGAATTCTGTGCATTTTTATTCTATCACAGCCATGAAGATAATATGCCAAAAATATTTTGAACAGGAACATAGAGTACTTGTGTTTTTTCCTAGATGATATAAGTATCCACCATTGCCTGCATTCTTCTTTTCTTAAGTAACTAAATTCATAAAATGTTTTTTATAATTATCTCATGTTTCCTTGTTCTAACCTTAGGGACTAAGGTCCATTAATTTCTCCACGTTACAGATACATAGACTCAGAGTCACAGAGGCAAAAGTGAACCACAATACAAAAAAGAATTAGAACTTAAATTCACCCCACAACATACTTTTAGTTTTTAATCTACCTTGTTCTTTCCTAGTTATTAACATATACAGAAGTAAAGACTAAAGACCAGCATCATCAATAATCTAATATTAATTCCCATTGAATCCATCTTAAAAACAAATTACAATCTCATTTCTTTTCCAACACCTGGGTCATCTTTGGTCAATCTCCCTCAACAATATTTCCAATATATAAAATATATTGCATGTGTGTGATTGCTGGATTCCTGAGCAATTGTTTTATGGTTTGGCCTTTACCACATTCTTCCTCTGGAATGCATGTAGTTTTATCTGGTCGGTGAAGAATGGTTCCATTCTTGCACACACAGTCTTCTCTCAAATTCAGACATGAGGAGTGTCCATAGACCCATTTATTGAGACACGTTCTTGCTTCACATGGTCTCACACAAGGCTGATATTCCTTTCCCTCTGGGCACCTTAGAGCTGTCGGCAATAAAGACAGAATTTTCTAATAACCAAGGTCATCTATATGAATTCTGACTGAAAGAGAGAGGTCAGCCTGCATAACAGTTATAAATTTTGCATGTTTTAGTTTTTTAAAGATTATTTCTCATCTATCGCATAACCACAAATAAAGTAAGCCTTGTGGATTTAAAGGCATCTTCAAGTATCTAGATAGTATTCATTATTGAAGTTGAAAGTGTTTATTTATTATATATTAAATATAAAGTCACTGTTCCATGCAGCCAGAGAAGATACAATTTCTCCTTTTCTTCGCAAGGTAATGATGGAAACACTCCTTAAATATGTAACTCAAACTAAGTTAAAAAAAAAAAAAAAAGCTTCCTGTAGAGGTTTAATCATTTATACTACCAAGAGAAGCATTGCTGAGCAGCTTCTAAATGAATGTTTTAGGAAATTCTTGTTGATTTGCACTGTTCTTAAAAAGTCATGCTGCTCAGAAATGAATATTCAGCTTGTGGGAGGTAGTATAATTCGATACAGTCTTGCTGAGGAACATTTTCACAGTGTCTAGTGAAATCGGATGCTAGATATTCATGATGAACCAGAAGTGGAGAATCCTCTGGTAACACAGCCAGAGGGGACAGGAAGACATGGAGCTGGATTCCCTTTTATTTCTGAAGCTCGGTGACAGCTCTCACGCTGTGACCTTTGCTTTCTTCTCTCCCTCACTTCATGTTTACTAAGTTATTTTGTGACAAAAAGTGAAGCGGAGAAAGGATTGTGAAGAGGAAGACATTCTAGAATGATTAGAAGATGTCCCTTACGGCAATAGTCAGGCATCCTCCACTGAATGCAAATATCAAACTTGTTGCATAGGGCCACATATGCAGAAATCGCGTCACATTCATAACTCCAGAGAAAGGTGTAGTTGATCCACATTTTTTCACAAAAGTCCCTTGGTGAGACCTAGAGATGCATTTTGCCACATAAGAAAGGCTGTCATTTTAACTTTCCCAAGGCCCAGAGCTTACTCAAAAGCATTTCAAAAACCAAGGAGAGCATTGCCTTTTGTGCCAGTACACGGGGTGCAGAGGCAGGAAGATTGACGTAAGACCAGCCTGGTCTACATACATAACAGTCCCAGGTTAGCCAGGGCTACATAGTGAGAGCCTGCTCCAAAGAAGTAAAATAGCAAACTGACATCATTAATGTTTCTCCTAAATTTCAAATTTTCAAAATCATTTTGCCACAAAAATATTTTTAAAAGGAAAAAGAATTGGCAGTGCTTTTTAAAAAATATTTAAATAATAACAAAGTGTATGTGTGTTCATTTTTATTAGCATGCATTTAAAATATTTCAACATTTAACATATTTACTTTCATCTAAATTATAAAGTAAACGGACCTCAGAAAAACTACGTTTTCATTATATTGACCCCTTGTGCTCTTTTCTCAGGGAAACTCATAGTTCCGGCTGACCCACAGAATCTACTCTTCCCTATCTACGGAAACTCATAATTCATGCTGACCGCAGAGTCTGCTCTTTCCTGTCCAGGAAACACATAGTCCAGGATGACTGCAGAATCTGCTTGTCCCTGTTTAGCAAAGTCATCCACAATGACTTCCTTCCGAACTAATACTTCCTCGCTTTTCTTCCTAGATTGACTCGCACTGTGTAGAATACACCAAAATGCCTCAGTATTCTCCTTGCATGGGTTTTTGTACCAAATATCTTCTTATCCACATTGTTTCCTGTATCTAGATTTCTCTCTTCCCCTTATTTTCTGGCAATGTGTGCTTTTAGACAGCTTAGACAGGTGAATCGCTCTGAAGGCTTTTCCAAAGCTAGGCTCATCCACATCTCTATACTATGTATTACAAATATCTGTTCTCAGATTCTCCTCATTTTACATTTCTTGGAAGCTTAGCAGGGGAGAGCGGACCTTATTTGTGCATTACAGAATTTTTGTAGAGTCCCTATTTAATGCCAGAGTAAATGGCTTACAAAATTTTGTACTAGTTTGTCCTTCTTTTGTTTAACAAAAAATCTTTTTTTATTGACAGAAATCTCTTAAAATATTTATTAATCATGTAAACTGAGAAAGTAAGAAAGCAAGGGGAAAAGTCTTGTTTAGAAAACAAAAGAACACAAGATCAACTAAATTGACTAAGCAACCGTTGCCTTACAGGCATATGTACACCAGAGGGTAGCATCATAGGAATCGATTAAAGCTTCACTGTCTTAACTTCTTCATGTGGCTATCAATCAGCATTGATCTCTTTCTGCCAGAAGACTTTATTAATGGGAAAAGATTCCATTTCCCTAAAAGTTATGCAATTCTAGCAAAACATAAAAGGAAAAACAATAATTACCCTTCCTATCTCTGTAAGTTTATGAGGATTAGGCATCTCTGAATTTCAAACACACTGACAAAATGACCAGAGAGAAGCTACTCTTGGTATAATACAATGGCAGCAATGGGAACTTTGGGATTTTTTGTCTCCCAGAAATTTTAGAACACTCACTTTGTTTCTGGCTGCTTTTAACTTACTTTGTCATGACAGGGAATGAAAACGTCTCTGTTCAATAACTCAATGCAACGGCTGCAGTCATATTCAGTACAGTTCCTAACAGGTCTTCTCATTGTCACTTCAAATGATTGCTCAATTTCCCAGCTCCCAATAAATAATTCTATGTCATCCATGTTGGTGATGATGGTGCCATTCTGCATCCTGAGGTCATCGTCTGGGTCATCATTGCAAATTCCTTGAAAGTACATGTGGCTTTTAAATGGAAATTTTTTCACTATCACCAAATATAGGCAACACAACTAAACTGGCTTAATACTGGGTTTTAAATGAATGAATAATTGATTTGACTTAAATTATAAGCAGTTGAATTTAGGTATCTTTTGACTTTGGCATTTATAAAAAACTTAAATTTAAGGTTTTTTTTAAAAAAATAAAATACATATGATGACTATGAAGAAAATTGTATATGTGAATATTTTGCTCCTACAGTATCTAAACTGAAATGAAATTAACTACTTCCTAGAACAGCAAATATCTGATGAATGAATTCTAGTCTTTCATTCTACAAGGAAAATCTTATATAAACATAATACATATTTTTTCTTTAAATAATTGTTCCTACTCCATTATCTAACTCATGATATAACTCTAGGATTGCCTCAGTGTGATGGTTAGTGTTAACTGTTGACAGACTGTAAAATTATCTAGGAATCAATCCCTGGACAAAACTTTGAAGGACTATCTAGCCCTTGTAAATATGAGGGAATACATAGCCTGAGTTTATTGAAGTGGGAAGACCCACACTAAAAGAGAGAGGCAACATCCCCTAGTCTTGGGTTCGAGACTAAATAGAAAGTCCAAGGGAAGATGAACACGAGCATTCGTCACTCCCTGCTTCCTGGTTGTGAGTATGATGAGGCCTGCTGCGTCAAGCTTCTGCTGTCTTGATTTCCCTGCTTTCAGAGTACTATACTTTTAATTGTGGATCAGAATAAACATTTTCCCTTGAATTACTTTTGTTGGGATATTTTATAACAGCAACAGGAAACGAAACTAATTGGTATAATCTTGTTAGTATAATCCTTACAAATAATCCAGACAAAATCAGCCACCTGATGGTAGTTACCCGAGGAACATAGAGTTATTTAATATTATATCACTGTCAGTTTTTTTCATTAAAATTGATATTAGGGATAATATTTCTTCAAAGTATTCTGAATTACCAGCATGCTGCAGCTATGAGCTTCCTTGAGGAAAGCCAGACAAACTAGCTTGTTCTTTATCAGTGCAGTGTAGAGCCAAGAACAGCATAGAGTAATGACCCTGGGGCCCTGATCAAACGTCACCCAAATCCCACTCCAACTTAACCTGTCATTTTTCTTAGTTATTAGGACTTTATGCTGTAAAAATATGTGAATTAAATTTTTTTCTTTAAGCATCAAATTATAATCCGAAAGGAGGAATATCACCAAGAATAAACATTGTCAGCTCCTGTAGATATGACCTCAAACATCAAAGCAGTCTAGTTCATCACATCTAAACATTTGTAGTGACAAACAATAGCAAAATTATGTGTTAGTTTCAAATACATTTTCAAACATGAATTCCCATCTGATACCCTCTCAGTTTGGGTGTCATTCTTTTTGACTAGTTTCTTCAGCCAGCACTCAGACTAGCAGAATTGATTAAACATGGCTATCACTTTAATGAGCCAGACATCTCATACTGTAGAGGTCATCAGACATCTCACGCTGTAGAGGTCATCAGACATCTCACGCTGTAGAGGTCATGCACGTAGGCAATGGCCCGTGAGCAGCACAAGTGGAACCCTCGTCTCTTCCCTACACTCCTTATTCAGAATCTAGTTAGACAAATGGCTGGATTCACAAGACAAAAATATCATGAAAATCAAATGGAAAATAATACTACATAGGAGAGATACGTCCTAGGAATAAATATAAATTCCCAAAGTTGCCTTTATTACTCACTAACTAATGGATTATTAGTTATACTCAATAATAACTATTTTAAGAATGATAATCTCAAGTTACCATAGAGGTTTGTGCTATGTTTAACATATTTGTGGTAGTCGAGGAAATACATAAACCATATTTAACAAAACATTAATGTGTATACAAATCAAAAAAATGTAATATTGTCTTCAGATCACGTCATTTGGAAGGCTTTTATGTTGAACTTTCTATGAGACAACAGATTTAGTAGTTTCAGCCTTTTGTTATATGGCTGCAGATATGTCCAGTTTAACTTATAATTTATTTTGTGTGTGTGTGTGTGTGTGTGTGTGTGTGTGTGTGTGTGTGTGTGTGTATGTGTGTGTGTGTGAGAGAGAGAGAGAGAACATGAGCTGTACACTTTATGATAAAATTGACATGAATATTCAGAACAGTAATACTTTTCCAAGATGGCTTATGTTTTTCAAAAATTCAGACATTAAATGTAAGAAAGAAACAAATATATGTTTGTATATCTTATTTTAATAAATTAAGATAACCTCGGGACCGTTATATTAATTCAGGCTAAATCCAAGTTAAAATATACCTAACGACGTGGGAATTTTCAGTAAAGAAGACAGTATAAATACTAGAGTAAGAAACAACAAATATGTATTCAAATAGAATATTTAAATTATATATTCTTCTTACTTTATTTGTTGAAAGCCACAGCTTTCTAAAGTACTTCCAAATAGAATTAAAAATATGCATCATATGGCAACCTAGAAAGTAGGCCATGGGTATACAAAATAACATATGTAAAAAGGAAAACAGATAAGAAATTGCGAGATTTCAGCATAGAACTCACCACAGAGTCCTTCTGTATAGGACGACAAGTTAAACTGGGGGCCAAAGTGAATGTCTATGATTCCTGTAAGGTGGGCCCACTTTATGACTAACCCAGCAGGGGTAGTAATCACATACATTGTGCCAGAATCTTCAATGAATAGCTCTTGACTCGAAAAGGGCAAAGGCACAACAATAGAATCCACATCTACCTGGAATAACATATGCATAGCAGTTAGGAGACCATTTCTTGAAATAGACAAATTAAAATTAGGCTGTAGAGATTTTACTTCTCTGTCATCTGAAAGCTTCTGATAATTTTCCTCTTGTTGACCCTTTGCTATGCCTTCATGTATTCAGAATTCTCTTTGTATTTTATTTTTGTTTTTTGAAAAGTCAATTGTTTCACATGTTTGCTTTAGTCAGATTCTCTCAATATGATGATCAGACCATTACATACCAGCACTGGCTTAAGATGGAGATCCTATTCCTTGTAAATCAGGATTCAACAGTAATACTGTTCAGAAGAATCATCTACCAAACTTAACTAAGATTAAGAATCTCAGCGATTCTACTTTCTTGGTTTTGTTTAGAGTTTGAACTAAATTTTCAGCATGTCTGTTTGGTAATATCAATGTAGACAGTCCAAAGATGTAATGTTAAAAACAAACAGAGATTGTCGGCCATTACCATGATACAGAATCATGACCTGTAAGTAACAGAATTCTGGCAGTTACATCGCTCACCAATCTTCTGGGTCCTCATCATTTTGGATCCTGCTCCTGTTGCCTCCTCTACACTCAGCTTTCTTCCCACTCTTTAAAACTTCGAGGCACATGGTCCTGTTTGACCATCTCTGTGAGTGTGTCATTTCTT